>JAIUSX010000114.1:4437390-5677281 GCA_026573805.1 Hesperophylax magnus
AGGTGGGCTGTCTTCTGTCCTTTGTCATTTAAATTGGGACATTATTACAAGATATTATTGACATGTTGTCTAACTGCATTTGGTTTTCTCCATTATTTTTTTTCCAGGGCATATGAAAAACTACTTATTGCACTGGGAACAATGCTTGGATAGTCGAACTGAAGTTGAATCTATTTAAAAAATTATATTGACGTGAAAGGATGAAGGCTTCACTAGGTTTATAAGCTTGCCAAAATGTTCCAGAGTTTGTCACGAGCCCACTGATAATACAAATAATAACAGCTTCTAATATGCATATAATTTTTTTTACATGATACATATTTCGATAGTTTAAAGATGTGCATTAAATATGACCATACAAATATTTTTATGCATAAGTTATTTAGTTTCAAAGTTTAAAATTGATTAAAGTAACCCCATTACACAATACATCTCTTTTTGTAGTCTTTACTGAGACCCCCATCAAATCTGGGGGGCGGGGGGGAAGCGGATGGTGACCGGATAACTGATGCAGATGAGATAGATGTGGAGGTCAATGTCCCCGACCATATCAGAGTCGACGGGAGGAGTAAAAAGGAGAAGGTATCAGAGAGAATCCAACTGGAGCAGATGATCCTGAATCTCAAGGAGAACCACAGCAGGGAACTGGATATGATGGATACTTCTTATAGGTAAAAAAACACATTTACGCCCGTCAGGCTTTTGCATAAAACAAGTACAAATTAATTACATTACATAGCGCATTAAAATTAACATAATAATGATATTTTTATTCTCAGCTGTATGAATGGGATTTGCAATTCATTTTATTCATATTGGCAGTATGTATAGCAATAATAGAATATTAACAAAATAAAATAGGAACAAAATTAATCAACGTAATACACTCAAGTACAACAAATACAAAGAAAGAGAAAAAAGTATTGTTACCAGCACAGAGTAAATAACAAAAATCAAAATTAAAATAAAAAGTAAATATTTACATTAAAAAATAAGTAACAGATTATATAATAATGTTAACGAAAAAAAATGTTAGCAATTTCTGATTTAAATATCAACGGAACTGAATTTATTTCCAATCCCATTTAGCCTTTGGACTGGGGAAATAATAAAATAGTTGTTGTTAGATAAATAAACAAAGAACAACTCAGGAAGTCTCGTGTTTCGATTTGGTACTCGGAACGTTATTAGCTTAGTTAAGTCAGGTGTATCCATTAAGCCACAGGGTGGGAACCTTTCCGCCATCGGGGGCCATTTGGAAGTTTATAGTATCACCGGCTGCCTATCGAGGGGGGGGGGGGGGGGATCGGAATCCTCGATATGTTGTTATAACCTCATTTTACCTTTATTTTATTTTACGTCCCACATGACAAGAATTCTTCGATATGAATGAATCCACAACTGGAATTTTAACACATAATTTGGAAGACAAAACTGCTTTTAACTTAAGGTTGAATCTTAATGCGAATCCACAGCTTTAATTATAACTACACCCAGCACATGGAAATGGTTTCCTACGATTTTTGCAGCATACAGTCTGCATGGTCGGCCGGCGTGGTCTAGTGGTATACGCTTTTGACTACAGATCCGAAGGTCGCGGGTTCGAACCCGGCGTGCGCAAATAAATTTTATTTGATTAATTTGTGTTATTTCACAATTAATTAATTAAAAATAATATATAGTATATTTGCGGCACGTTCCAGAGTGGAAGATACTCTCAGTATCGCCCTGGTGTAAGACCACCATTCAGAATTGAAACGTTGCTTGAAATGGCTTTAGCCGTGTTTGGTGACCAGATCTGAATAGCCAGGTACTTCCCCACCTTCCTCTCCCCATCTCCCTCCCCTCCCCAATACCCTCAGCCTCACAACATACCCCAATTGGGGATGCCATAGTCTCACTGGCTCCAGACGGGAGCAGTTGGGACTCTTGTGCGGTATTACTATAAAAAAAAAAAAAAATCTTGGATTTTATAACTGTTTTCAATGTTGACAATGTTTTCCTTCAAAATGCACCAGCAGATGAATCCACAACTGGAATTTTATGAAGTCTGCTACTAGAATTTTAAAACTTTGCTTCAAACACGAGAATGGTTTCCTTCTTAAATGCATCTGCAGATGAATCCACAGCTGTAATTTGATCTGTAAGCGAGTCCCCAGTTTAATTAAGGGTGAGAGGAAATTGCCTGGCAACCATCTTGTATTACTAACTTTTGAACTGATTTGTATGCAAAGTGGTAGATAATGAACTATTTTTATGATATTTTTGTTTTGTTATGTTATGTTTTTTTTATTTTATTTTGTTATGTTTTTGTTTGCAGTTATAATGGCTTATGTTTTTTGGGAATTTGATGAGACAAGAAATGGGATGCGTCATTAAAAATTTATGTTGGTTTTGGCATTTTCCATACATCTTCCCCTTCACTCAGTGGCTTCAAATTGTTCTCGAATTGCTCCGTCCAGGACTTTATAAGTCCATGCTTCAATGCCACCGAATTCACAGATAAAGACGAACATGTCATTTTGGTGGCAAATCGAAAATGGCATATTTTAAATTATTTTTGAAAATTTATTTGTCAACATAAAAATATTTATCGTCATTTTTTCGAGAAAAAAAACCAGTGGAACTACTCTATTGCGTCATATTATTGTCTTTTCAACATGCGAATAAAGAATATGAAAAAATCAATGATTGAATTTCTACAACGACGAGGTTCATAAATGGTATTTTGTATCAATTGAACTTTTTAAGTTGGTTTTAAGCCGTTTGGCATTTGATTTCTGGGACTGGGAAGAATGTTTCTGGGACTCACTGGGAATCTGACGAAAAAGAAGCGAAACATATATTTATATAAAAATCAAAAATATCCTGTCGATATTAATTGTCTCTCTTTATAATTCAGACACCAGATCCAGCTAGTCAGCGATTCACTCATAAACGTTGAGGAGAGACTGAAGACGGAGAATGAGAAGCTGAGCAGCTACTATGTGATGAGGATAGAGCGGCTGGAGGAGGAGAACCTCAAATTGCTGCAGCAGGCAGACGAGCGGATTAAGGTGCTCTGGCAGAGCGAGGGTGCGGAGAGAGAACAGATGGAGAACAAGCACAGGGAGAACATGAACCTTCTTCAGGAGCAGTATCAGAGAGTGATACTAAATATAAGGTTTACAAAGGATTTTCACTAAAATTAATTACAGTAAAACCTACATATTATAAGGACAGGTAAAACTGAAAACTGTCCTTGAAAACTGAAATAAAATGTGGCCTATTTCGAAACCGATTTCAGTCCTTTCCAAAACCTGATAAAAGAATTTCACCATGTTTGACTAATCCCCTTTTCAACGTGACTTATGCTTAGTGTAATAATGGTAGATCAAATCTTACTACAGTAAAACTCTTAAGAAGTTTTTCAAGATACTGGAAAAAAATAATCTTTTATGTGGAAAAATCTTATTATTTGGGATAAATTGGGTCATTTTTCAAATTCAGTCTTCAAGGGACCGAAAAAATCATATTTCCGCAACATTCGATACAATCTACACGTTCATAGATGGCGTTAATTTAATTATTTTATTAAAATCCGCATTTGGCAAGTTATGCTTTACAATATTATGAATATGAATAAATAGTTTTGTTTCAATCCAATACTGTATTTGTATGCCTCTCTGAAGAATAGTGTTTTTATACGGACAAAACTATTTATTCATATTGCGTATGTACGGGCGCAAACAAATAATTTATCGTAAAGCATAACAAGCGTACTTTAATAAAATAATTAAATTAACGCCATCCGTGAAAACATACATAATAACAAACGTCGCGTTTAACATTCAATATTTAAAAGAATTTATAATCTGCTCTTTAATAATTAATAATTTAATTATTTTTAGGAAATAACACTTTTTGCAAGTTATGCTTCAAAATATTAAGATGAATTATTTGTTTGCATCCGTACATACGTAATACGAATAAATAGTTCTGTCCGTATACAAACTCAATGCTTTTAAGAAAGGCATACGAATACAAAATGGATTGCATCACCTCTTCAATATTGTATTTTTATGCTTTTCTTATAGAATTGATTTTATATACGGACAAAACTATTAATTTACAAACAAATAATTCATCTTAATATTGTAAAGTAAAACTTCATAAATTTGCAAAGTGTGTTTTTTTTTTCTAAAATAATTAAATTAGCGCCATCTATGAACGAGCAGTTTATGAATAGTTTTAATTTTACCCTTTAGCGAGTTTTAGTGTATTACTTTCTTATTAAGTCATTATACCGTTTCTTACCGCAAACACTTCTATCCTTGTACCACTTGTTTTAATTGTATTTCAACAATTGATTTGAAGCATTTTATTTATTTGACAGTTCTGTGTCTTCCTAGAAGTACTCGTGACACTGCTTGCTTCATCCATCTGCAGTACTTGACCATATATTATTACCGCATAGGTACATACTTATATGCGAGTTTGCCTAAGTCTCTTTTGGCAAAAGCTGGCCGATACAAACATCTCCTTTGCCATAGAAAGATTTACTTTGTAGTGAAGAAATATTGGCTCTAATTTTACGAAGGATAGAAGAAGATAAACCTAAAGTATTAAGGACGGGTTGTTTCGGAGAATTTGAACAATTCATCAAATTTCAACTTTCATTTTCGGGTTCTGTGAAAGTCCTATTCAAGTTCTGTTATTATATTATTGTAGGCTAGTTGCTTGACAAAACTGAAATAAAAACAGAACTTGAAAAAATCTTTCACAGAGCTTGAAAATGAACATTGAAATTTGATGAATTGTTCAAATTCTCCGAAACAACCCGTCCTAAGGATTTACATCTGACAGTGGGTTCAATTATTTATTTGCAGAGAGAGTACGGCCATTGAACAGTCAACAGTGAAAGAGGCCACGGATTATTCCCAGAAGCTAAACGTGATCCTGAGGGACGTGGAGAGGAATAATGAGATCTGTGCCAGTTTTGTGGAGAAGATGGAATCCAAAATGAGCAGCGATCTTGTCAAGAAGGAGAATGAAATCTTCACCAAGGAAAAACAGATTAATTGTAAGTACATCCATAATATCCTTGGATTCCTCCTGGCCACAATCAAAATCAATATCAATCACCATCTATTGAAAATCCCCGAAACTTTCCATATTCCTTTCAAATAACCAACTTAATCTTGTCCCAACTTCGTGTGCGCATGCGTGGACTATTCTGGACATATTTAGTGACAGCCCCCAAAACTTTACAAAAGTTCTCGTGTTCACTTGACCCAAACTTTATTGTCTCTTGTTTTGTTCTACTTACTTGTTGTTTTGTTAATAACTATTGTTGTACATATATATAGATGTACTGCTATTGGACTGTTGGTATTTATTCTTTGTTATTTCTTAGTAATTTAACTCTCTGTCTGTTGTGACGCTGTGCACATTATAAATAATAAAGGTATTCATTAGATTATTCAAAGTGATATTCTTCCTTTCTGATATTAGATATTTCATGTTTCTTGGAAGTGGTGTCAACACTACTAAAATATCTATCTATCTATTGAATAGAACACCTCAGGTAAAATGTGAACAATAACTCTAAATGTAAAATAATTATTCCAGATATGTTTGAGACTTTAGAAATACAAAGAAGAAATCTTGAAACCAATTCGCAAGAAACTAGATCCACTCTCAAAACGTTGGAAGAAACTCTGAGGCAGCAAATACAGGTTTGTATTAGATCATTGGATGTAGGTTCCATACTGTTTACATCTTAAAAAACTTTTTTTGGTTTTGTGTAATAACCTTCTCAACGGTTTTAGGCTATAGAAGAAGAGAAATCGTCACTTAGACGGAAAAAGTTGGAAATGGATGCCGAGAAGGAAATGCAAAACAATGAAACTGAAAAGTATAAAAGATACGTTGACAGTGAGAAGGATTTGTTGATGGTAAAATATTAATTGAAAAAAATACTATATGTTGTTTATAGTTGGGATTATTAAGCATTTAAATGTGTGTATGAATTTTCAGAAAAATGTGAAACGTACTGAAGAACAGAATGCAGAAACAGAAAAACATATTGCGGAGAGAATAACTAAATTGGAACAAGAGAAGCAAGATATTGTAAACCAACGGAAAATAGTAGACAATTTGAAAAACAGTACTGAGGTAATAAAAATAAGTATTATTGTAGAAAGCAATCACTTTGTGGTATATTTAATAAAATAAAATAATTTTTTGTTTTAAAACCACGATATTTATTAATTTAAGAACCGACCGGTTTCGCTTTACTTAAGCATCATCAGGGTACAAATTAATACTAAACAAGAAGTACATAATGTGTGCATATATATAACAAAATATAGAGGGAGACAACATGATACAAATATATTATAGAGGGAGACAACATGATACAAATATAAGCAACACAAAGACGGTCATAAAATACATTAACATAAGTGCATAAGAATAGAACGTCTAGACGTTAGGAGAAATATTGCAATGGTGTTAGTGGCGCACAAGCTGCTAAATGGGCACATTTGCAATCCAGATATTCTGGAACGAATTTCTTTTTATGTCCCTGATAATTTCATCAGAGCTAGACAGCACAGATTATTTATTTTTCCAAGGGGCAGGACCAACCTACCAATGATCATGCCTTTGGGGAGAATAACTACTTTGTTAAATCACATTTCTTCTGTGATTGAAATTTTCAATTTGAACCAAAGAGAATTTAAGACGGCAGTAAGCATACTATTTAACAAATCTGGTTAATCAGATAGTATTGATGTACTTACCCATGCAAATAAATGTATGTACTTACTTCTTATAAACTGTTATTTGTGAAATGTAAATGGATTACACTGTTTTTCACAATAAATCAATAAATAAATCAATAAATAAATCAATAAATAAGTAATGGAAAAAACCGCCAGATAATTATGTAGACTAATGGGTTATACCAATAAATCTGGAGAAACAAAGCATCAACTGGCATGGTGGTAAGGAGGTAAGGAGAACTGGGAATTTTTTATGGGTTTATTGGAAACAGACTTAATATTGGACTACTTGATATGTCTAATTGATTATTAAGTATCTGACTTTTGGTTTTTACAGCTTTTTTAATTTCTAGTGCCTCTAGGTTGTTTAGTCTGTTACCATGCCCGTTTTTATGTAAGATGTTAACACCGGTGTTATGACAGAATGTATGATCTTTATCGATCAAATGATTTGCGAATTCAGAAAAACCGTTATTATTGAGGCAACGAAGATGCTCCTTTATCCTAATATTAACATTACGTGATGTCTTACCGATATAAAAAGCCGAACAATTATTGCAATTTAATTTATAAATCCCCGAATGACTTAATTTATCGTCCTTATCTTTAGAATTAATTAGAAATTTACCTATATTGTTATTGGTATAAAAGGCCGGTTTGACTTCAGAAGGAAGGTTTTTTACACTTAAGATAGAAAAGTGATTGATGAATAAAATTCGCCGCCATTGATAATTAATATTATTATC
The DNA here is from genome assembly GCA_026573805.1 of Hesperophylax magnus. Classification (NCBI taxonomy): domain Eukaryota; kingdom Metazoa; phylum Arthropoda; class Insecta; order Trichoptera; family Limnephilidae; genus Hesperophylax; species Hesperophylax magnus. The sequence continues at coordinate 4,444,904 of JAIUSX010000114.1, forward strand.
ATTGATTTGAGGACAAGGACTAGCGAAGAGGAAGCGATTAATGGCTATTTGTTTTAGCTTTTTATTTAAAATTAAATCTATAACATTTGTTTCATAGCCATTATTTACTGCTGTGTTTTTAATTAGTTTTAGTTCACTATCAAAATTACTATCGGACATTGGAATTGTGACTAAACGATGGACCATTGAATGGAATGCGGAGTGCTTATGTGAAATAGGGTGAAAATTTTATCTATTACCTCACATCTTATTAAAAATGTCTTGTACTGGAAAAGATACGTTGATGATGTTTTGTGTATATGGACAGGGACTAGGCGTCAACTGAATTCCTTCCTCAATCTTATAAACTCTTTCCACAATAAGATTAAATTCACATTAGAAATAGGCATAAATTCAACCTTAAATTTTTTAGACCTTACCTTATCGATCGTTAATAACAGAATTAATTTTAACATTTTTCGTAAACCCTCCTATACTGACGTTGTCATACACAGCACCTCCAATCACCCTATTTCACATAAGCACTCCGCATTCCATTCAATGGTCCATCGTTAAGTCACAATTCCAATGTCCGATAGTAATTTTGATAGTGAACTAAAACTAATTAAAAACATAGCAGTAAATAATGGCTATGAATCAAATGTTATAGATTTAATTTTAAATAAAAAGCTAAAACAAATAGCCATTAATCGCTTCCTCTTCGCTAGTCCTTGTCCTCAAATCAATGATAATAATATTAATTATCAATGGCGGGGAATTTTATTCATCAATCACTTTTCTATCTTAAGTGTAAAAAACCTTCCTTCTGAAGTCAAACCGGCCTTTTATACCAATAACAATATAGGTAAATTTCTAATTAATTCTAAAGATAAGGACGATAAATTAAGTCATTCGGGGATTTATAAATTAAATTGCAATAATTGTTCGGCTTTTTATATCGGTAAGACATCACGTAATGTTAATATTAGGATAAAGGAGCATCTTCGTTGCCTCAATAATAACGGTTTTTTTGAATTCGCAAATCATTTGATCGATAAAGATCATACATTCTGTCATAACACCGGTGCTAAAATCTTACATAAAAACGGGCATGGTAACAGACTAAACAACCTAGAGGCACTAGAAATTAAAAAAGCTGTAAACACCAAAAGTCAGATACTTAATAATCAATTAGACATATCAAGTAGTCCAATATTAAGTCTGTTTCCAATAAACCCATAAAAAATTCCCAGTTCTCCTTACCTCCTTACCACCATGCCAGTTGATGCTTTGTTTCTCCCGATTTATTGGTATAACCCATTAGTCTACATAATTATCTGGCAGTTTTTTCCATTACTCGTGCACTTATGTTAATGTATTTTATGACCGTCTTTGTGTTGCTTATATTTGTATCATGTTGTCTCCCTCTATAATATATTTGTATCATGTTGTCTCCCTCTATATTTTGTTATATATATGCACACATTATGTACTTCTTGTTTAGTATTAATTTGTACCCTGATGATGCTTAAGTAAAGCGAAACCGGTCGGTTCTTAAATTAATAAATATCGTGGTTTTAAAACAAAAAAGTATTTTATTTTATTAAATAAATATAAGAATAAACTGAAATATTTTAAAATTAAATGGAAAAAAAAACACTTTTTTTATCAACATGTCTCGTTTCCACGTAAAATAAATCATATTTACTATCACCTGAGTATATTCAGGAGTGATCTTTTCTGCAGGTAAAGTTTGCCCGAGTTATCTCGGATGTAGGAATTTCCGCAAGCATTAGCCGCCCGAATATACTCGGGCCTAGTCCTTAAGGGGTTAAGGGTAGGGAAAAGGGGATGAAGGTGGTTTTCGAAATCTGATGTAGACAGTCACCTTCCTCTTGTTTTAAAGGTCAAGTGTACAAAATTTCATCAATCTCGGAATAAAACTGTAGATTTGTATTAAAAAAATATTATACTCTTCTTTATATTTATATAGAGAGATAGATTTAATCCTACATTACACCTTTCACCCCAAAAGTTAATAGTGTTATATATTATATTATGATAAACTAAATTATTATTTAAAATATTTGATGCAGGCACTAAAACAGAATCTTGAGAAGGAATTAGAAGATATAAAAACTAACAAGGAAAGTTTATCAAACAATCAGCAAAATTTGAATCTCGCCGAAATGGCTCTGTCTGCAAGGTAAATAAAACTTTAAAAATATATTAATTACATAATAAAACATTTTTAAATGATTGCTAATAGTTTTGTCGTCATTTAGGAGTCAAGAATTGGAGATGTTGACTCGCTCCGCTTTAGCAAAACATGCCGTGGCGGAGCGCAAGGCTTCCGAAGCCGCCTATGCTCAGCAGCGCTACGAGGAGAAACTTAAAAGGTTCCAGGAACAAGCCATCTCACTCAATGCTCGCGAACAGCTCATTGCTCGGGACAAAGTGGCTCTGTCGAGGGAGCGCCTCATGTTCCATAACCTGCAAAAAGAATCGCTTAACAGTCAATGCGGTCTCTGCAAAGCTTCCATACTGAAACAAAATTACATGGAACATCAGAATGACAACATACAAAGGTTTAACGGTCTTGCAGAAACAAACGTGAACTTTCATACAGATTTTCTCGAGTCGACGGTTTCAAGGGACCAAGTTGAAAATGCTCATAGAATGAATTTTGATCCACTTGGTAAATTGGATGATTTTACTAAGAAAGTGCAATTTGATGTCTCGGGTTTGAGATACGCAAGCGATGCACCCGGAAGCAGTGCTAATGGAATGCAGTTTGGTCCGAGGTATGTTGAGAATGCACATTTGGAGGAAATTAAGGATCCAGAGCTTAGTCACAACATTGCATTTGATGAAAGACAAGCATCAGTATTTCGGGTAATAAAAACTATGTTCTTACTAATAACTTTGCAAATCCACATTTCATACTTTAATAAACTAATTTAATAATTAATGCATTATGTATAAGATTTGATTTAATACCGTTGGTTTTTATTTTGTCACTAGGAAATAATAGACCCAAGGTTACTCCTTTTGAAACTGGACATTGAGAGCACAACCAGACAATTTTTATCTTCATAGAAGAAGGGCGGTAAATACTTGAAAATATAATGTGTTCAAAATACTCAGGGATAATTAATAAAAACAATTACAAAATAAAGATTTTTATTGTTATTTCTTTGTGAATACAGAATTGGACATGGACAATGTGTACTCTAAAATGGAACAGGTAAAATTATCATTCAAATTAGATGGAAATTGTATTATTATTATGCTTAAAAAATCTTGCGTAAAATATTTAAGTATTTTTTTTAGTTACATATTAATTCAATTCAAATTTTTATAATTAACAATATTCTTTTTTCACATAAATAAATAGTATTTTTACATATTTTTTTCTTTATAACTACATTATATATTTTAGTTTAATTTATTTCATCACATTCACTGTTGAAACAGTTCAATATAATTTTAAAAGATATTAATATTCATAACATGTTAAAATTCCTACACACTTTCAAACAGCAGTCTTTCTTTTTAGCTAAGTATATTTATTATTTTTTAATCCGTCGCAGCATTCACAAAACAATCTCCTGGGAAACTCTTCTCGCCAATAGTTGCAATTTGACTACGACAATAATGCCAAATTTTTGCTGTAGGTATTGTACCTACTGGCCAGAAAAATATTCTGGGTTATTTTTTTCACAAAAGTATTAATTTCATTTAAAAAAGTTAGGTTAGGTTAGGTTTTCAATCAAATCATAAAATTATTTCTATTGGATTATTCTAGGATTGGAATAATGACTTTCCAAAACTGTTTTGATGTTATGTTAATAAAATGAGGCAATATGTTATTCTATCACAGAGAAAATAAAATAGTAGTTTCTCTAAATTATACACATTTTGCACAACATAAAAGACACTGAATTAGATCATAGCAACTTGAGAAGAATTACTCACGTTATAAGTTCATTAAATTATTGCTATTGTGATGATTTAAATACTTCATTGGTTGAAAGTAGACCAAAGAATTGTTTATTTACAGAATTTAATTAAGGGGTGAATAATAATTACATTGGACGGTATTAACAAGCCTAGCTACTAAAATAATATACCATAAATCTTAAATAAGTATTTCATCATTTGTCTCCGATTCGGGACATATAAGAGATTCTAAGAACTTGTTATTTTTTATTTACGTTTGGCCAGATATTAGTAGAACTAAATCTATCACATTTTTGTGTCACATTTCGCTATGTAATATCTGTAAATTCTACTTTTATTCTGTTAATCAAGTTTCCACACTTAGCACGGGTTTGACACAAAATTTGAACAATTCTTAAAATTTCAAAGTTAATTTTCAAGTTCTACGAAAGTTCTATACAAATTCTGTTATTATTTCAGTCCTGTGAAGCCACTGGTCTATAATAATATAACTTGAATTGGACTTTCACAGAACCTGAAAATTAACATTGAAATTTGATGAATTGTTCAAATTCTGTGACACTACCCGTCCTTGGTATGAAAGTACATTGTGTCTTTAATAATTGTTTTACAGAATTATTAGCCTGTAGCGATGAATACAAAAAAGGAACTTCATTTAATAAAAGACTTTATTTTCCCTACATTTTCAAATTCAATCAATTTATTAGAATTGGCTTAAATTTTTATAAAAATTGCAATTATTATTTTTAACAGTGCTCTGCTCTAGTAACAAATGATTCTGTATGCTTTTATTACTCTAATGTGATAAATATAATATTAAATCTATTTAAATTTATTATTGCTTCTATGTTTTCAAACCAAATAAGATAACCTGCACTTGCAGATATTCTGCACCGTTTATGGCCATGATATCATAAGATGGCGCATCATAAATAATTATAAAATATTTTAAAAACAACTAAAAATGTACAGGAAATTTCTCCAATAAATTGATTTAGTGACCAGAGTGTCGCAACAATCATCTTTCAGTTTCTTTAAAATTACATAGTAAAATATCTATATTGTTTAAATTATTTAACTATGTACATTTGTAATTATTTATATTCAACATTTTATAAAATTGAAAAATCATTTGATAATATTAAGTAGTTGCAGTACTATCTCAGTAATCCGCCACTTGATTATTGCACAACTAATATAATGAGTTGAAAGCACAAAATCATATTTCGCCGGTATGTATTCGTACGTCAAATTCAAGTTTGCTCTAGCTGACCATTTTACCAGTCACCAGGATTGATTACTGTTGTTTTAGGATATTTCAGTTAGTCATTTCGTTCTGCCACGTCTTTTGTATGAATAACTTTACAAAATGGAGTCTTTACCAGACTACAAGACACCTTAACATTAAAACCAAAAAAAATGGTAATTTTACGAAAGAACATTTAGCATTTTGTTTGTTTGTTTTTAAAAATTACATACCTGATTTAATTTTAAGCAGATTTGTATGTATGCACTATAATCCGCTGCATTCATCAATTGGAAATTTGTTTGGTTTTTGGGGTGGCGGATTAGTGGGAGAGAACTGTAGTATGAAATCGTCTATTCACTTTGATAAATTACAATATTGGTTTATAATCAATCTAACTAATAAGTATTCTCCGCCGGATGTGTTATGATCTATTGTGTTTGACTTCCAGAAGTTGAGGATAGTTCTCCACTATTTGCAGAAGTATTCCATCAATGTAACTCCGCAGCTGTCCGTTAACATCCTGCTGCTCCTTAAGCGCTTTCTGCATCTGGAATATTCAATATAAAAAATAGAGGAATGTTTTATAGAGATAATTAATGTTAAAAATAGCCCAAACATTGAAACACAAAACGTTGCGATCATCAAAAATATTCACTGAAATGCTGGATTAAACTATGGCGCTAATCACTTCAGCAAGACAACGACTGAAGTCAATGAATGTACAGCTAAATCATTTTAAAGAGACCCTTGCTTGTAGTAGTGTGCTGGATGGATCAAAGATCTTTATAGTGCAAATAAAATATAATCTACAAAGGATATAGCTTATAGGCAGTGGCGGCTAGCTCTAAGGAGTGTTGGAGCAACACACTCACAAAATTTCGGTCAGTCTAAAACTAATACTTATCAATCGATAATAATATACCATAAGAATTAAGTTAAATTCAACCGTCTCGAATTTTAATTTATTTTATCACGTGGTGCGAGCGAATTCCGTATCGCTCACCGAGAAACGTCCCCAGTAACATCAATTATCTATAAACGCAGAGCGTGGATAATGACCACAGTATTGAAATTTCTCAGAAACATAAACAGCGTTCATCAATGCCTCAAACTCTTCGGCGAGATGGCGCCACTTTAGTTTCCAGCTCGCACCCTGATCACTCCAGCAGGACGGTATAAGCTTAAAAATTGCTATTTGCTAGAGTCCTTCACCGCTGAAGATTTACCTGACGTACGGACAGACTGGCAATATTTTTAGCACACCACCCATTTTTGTGAGTACAAGTCACCACTGCTTAGAGGTACATCCCATTTTTTACACTTAACACAATAAACAATGAGTTTAAAAAATACGTTGAAAGTTATTATTTTAAAATCAATAAATATAATAATTGAAAAACGTCGCTGTGCACCCAGCATCTTTGAGCATTCGCAGGATAAGAGGGGTCTGTGGTCAGGTGCTAAAAACCAGTTTGAAAAACTTTTTTGAAATTTTCGATACTATAGGTGTGCTCAAATACATTCAAATGTTTCCTCTTTAAAATGATTTGCTTGTAAATTGTTATTTAATCATAGTTTTGTTATTACATACATATTTGTTAAAACCGACACAGAAGCGAATGTAAGAGAAATATTAAAACATTTTAAATATGTTGTGGGTTAAGAAATAACTCACTGAAATGGCGCTGATCGTCATTTGTGACAATCAATCTTCATAAGTCACGTACGACTACCGTAATACGAATAATAAATATAAAAAATTTTAAAAACAAAAAAACTGGCTATTATAATTTAAAGAAATTTTAGCTCTCAATGGCACCCAATAATACTGGGCGTTCCATTTCTTAACCCCAGATAATCATGTAAAAGTGAAAAGTAAAATATCATAAGCAAAAAAAAACATTGATAATAATAGTTTGTGCAAAAAAAAATAAGCAAGCAATAATATAATAAACATGCAACCACGCCCAAAATGATAAAATATATTTGTAAGTAAATTAAAACGGGTTATTTAAATAGAGGTGTGCAAAGCTTTGAAAAGTAACGCATATCACATAAAGTTATGTTACTTTTTTCACATTGATTGGTGTAAACATAATATAAACTTTTAATAAAATTTTTTTTTTTGTAAATTCTCAATATGAAAAAAATACAACGAAAATAGAGTTTCCACCACATAATTTTTAAGGTTTATCACAAGATTTTAGTTATAATGGAATTTGACCCGCATTTATTACTTATCAGATATCAAGGAAGAAGAAAATAAAAAAAAGGCTGTTCAGAAAAATAGAAGATTTCAGTTAGGAAACTTTAAAAATACACATAAGTCTAGAAGACACCTGAAAATAGATAGTAATTAGTGGGTTACACTGCGTGAATAAAGATTATATGTGTTATTTCCAAGCGTCGGAATAGCCCCATGCACACGTTACTGTTGATGATTCCGTACCTTATCAATTTGTGTGTCGTAATGATCTTGTGCAAACCCATCAAACTGCAAAACATAAAAACAGAAAGCAAGCTGATGATTCCAACTCTGATAAACACGTATCTCCCGTCTCCCTTGACAACATTCATTAAATTTATAAGCGGATGTTAAATTCGTAATATTACGAAAACATACAAATTAAACGGGAAATATTATTAAGGGATATGTTATTGTGGAGTTGGGAATATTAAAATATTGGCAAATTGAAATAATAATATTAATTAATTTTTAAAAAGCGATAAAGATTACAATTTATTGTTTTATTTAATTTTTATGTACTTTATTTTGCTGTGAGTAAACAACTATAATTGCGTGACGTAGTGTGGGTTAACTGTTTACTACATCTATGTAACTATTTAAAAATTAGACTACAGAACAAAAATTACAGTAAAACAAAGTTTATGGGTGTATAACTTTACAGTAACTTTGACGAGAACAATAGAACAACAAATAAAAAAACAGTTCTAAATGCTAAAAAGATAATTCTAATCAATGCAACAAAAAAACTTTAATTTAACAATCTAACTCAAGTTTTAAAATAATTTACTAGTAACTAACAAACTAAAACATGACACGACAAACAAAGACAGCTAACAATGTGTTTGAATGAATAAGTAAAGTGATGTAATACCTGATCGTTGGTCATCTCGGTGAGCTCTGCGGCCAGACTGCTGTGAGGAGGGGGGCCCAGCAGGGTGCGGCCCGTCTCCAGACCCCGGGTTAGCATCTGCGCCTGCAACTCTTCATGAGCTTCTGCTAGTTCTGAAACCAGATGCTCATGTATTAAATAGTGAACAATAGTTCCCCACCTGAACATAAGCTAGTAATGCAGTTGTCAGGTTGACAATTCAAGAGTTCCCCACATAAACACAAGCTAGTCAGACAGCGGTCAGATTGATGCACAATAGTTCCCCACCTGAACATAAGCTAGTAATGCAGTTGTCAGGTTGACAATTCAAGATTTCCCCACATAAACACAAGCTAGTCGGACAGCGGTCAGATTGATGTACAATAGTTCCCCACCTGAACATAAGCTAGTAATGCAGTTGTCAGGTTGAAAATTCAAGGGTTCCCCACATAAACACAAGCTAGTCGGACAGCGGTCAGATTGATGGTACAATAGTTCCCCACCTGAACATAAGCTCGTAATGCAGTTGTCAGATTGAAAATTCAAGGGTTCCCCACATAAACACAAGCTAGTCGGACAGCGATCAGATTGATGGTACGATAGTTCCCCACCTGAACATAAGCTAGTAATGCAGTTGTCAGGTTGACAATTCAAGATTTCCCCACATAAACACAAGCTATTCAGACAGCGGTCAGATTGATGTACAATAGTTCCCCACCTGAACATAATAGTAATGCAGTTGTCAGGTTGACAATTCAAGAGTTCCCCACATAAACACAAGCTAGTCAGACAGCGGTCAGATTGATGCACATTAGTTCTAAATCTGAACATGAGCTAGGCTACAGTTGTCAGATTGACAATACAACAGTTCCCCACTTAAACCCAAGTTGGTCAGACAGCAGTCAGATTTATGGCACAATAGTTCCCCACCTGATCATGAGCTAGTAATACAACTGTCAGATTGTTGCTACAACAGTTCCTCACCTAATCAGACAGCTGCAAGATTGACGGTTAGTTTGGCCGTACCTTTGTTCTCCTGGCGCAAGCGGCTGAGGTCCTGATGCAGCTCTTCCAGCCGGAGCAAGTCTGGGGGCCCCCACTCGCCCTGCCCGCCCTCCCGCTCTGCGGAGCACCGCGCCGCCAGGTCTCGCCGCGTCTTTTCCAGCTCCCGCTGTAACTCATTCACCATGGCCGTTGAAGCTTCCTGGGATTCTTTCTCCCTGCAAATTCAAACAATAATTATGAATAAACAAGTTCGCTTCAAAATTCAAAAAAAAAATTGGCTTCAGCATTCTTTGAATGCTAATAGATAGTTAATTTTAGGACCTATACTAAAAAATGGATTATACGGAATTAAAAAAAAAATATGAGTAAAAAAAATTTAAATGCGCACAAAACCATTGCAAAATTGATGATAATAAGGGAGGTGTCTGGGTATCGATTCTCCAATCAAGGCTGCTCGCAATCGCCGTCGAAAGTATTATATTCTTATTCTTGAGTCTCGTCGAGGGTACATACTACATACGCCAAACGTTATTCAACACGTACAAAGAGCGGGTCGTATTCGAGTGGAATGGCTTCGTCGAGAATCGAGGCCTTGGTCAGTTGGCCCAAGACAGAAAGCAAGTGAACAACAATAATTTGAGAGGGAAGCTTTCTGTTTTCAACAGCTTGGTTTCCGCAGGAGGTAACACATTACCAACTGGGGACTCAAATGTCTATGTGGAGTGCATCAACCCAATAAATGAAATGTGTTTTAGTCTTACTTCCTGTGTGCCTCCTTGGCCTGTTGCAGCTGCAGCGTCAGAGAGGCCACAGCATCCTGGGCGTCCCGCAGCCTCATAGCCTCTGCGTCAGCCCCCACCCTCAAACCCTCCGACACTCCGCGGAGTCGACCAGCCTGGAATTAGAAACAAATATATTAGTACAGCCTTTATTACCTAAACCAGAAAAGTGCAGTAAATAAATTAATGAAATTCTCACACTATCTGATGGAATGTGCCAAAGACTTTCTCGTCTGAGACCTTTGTTTTAAATTGTAGCTTATCCACTCGAACAATAGAGATTTCCAGGCGTTCGGTTTTCAAATCTTAAATTTATAAATGCATGAATTCCGTATATCAGTTACCAAAATTGGCCAAACTTGTACTTTACTGATGTTCTTGTTTTGTTCTGTCCTGCTGTTATTGTTATTCTTTGTTTTGTCATCGCTATAAATTGTGTATTTAGTGTTATATTATTAGATCTGTATTGGGTAAGGCACACTGCAGGAAAAAATTTAAGAACATGACCACTAATACTAAATCACCATTTTTATGTTTGTTATAGTAAAGCGCACTTGAAGTGAAATGACACTAAACTGCGCTCTATGGTTCCATGATATTTCATCAAAATGAAAATTCAACACACCTTTAAAAAGTGATAGAGAGTCATTAAAAGTGATGAAACAAAAGCTAGGTTTAATAGTTAGCCATGTAACCTATTTAACCTAGTTTTTAAGGTTAATTGTCATTTTGATGACATACCCGGTCACCCGACTAAATATACCGTCGCTGTTAAATCAAACTGGTATATGTGCAAAAATTAAGCTATTGAGTTGTTGGTGTCAAAAAATTTCTTTTTTTCCAGTCTATTTTTATGTCGAACCGGAATATCGTATATTGGAATAAAAATCCGTCAGATGGCGTTGGGCCGGTATGCATTTATGCGGGAATCGTCATTTTTTTATCAGAAGACAGATCTATTCCGCAATACGCCGGTCGCTTCAAAACTTTCAAGGAGGAAAGCCGTCCATCATGTATGTAAAACTGAATTATCTCACAATAGTACATTTTTATTATTACCCAGATATGACTTATTGGCAGATAATCCGGTTTGCACCTAACATAAGCGTTTATAGCAGTCTCAGCTAAAAAAAACCGGCATATATGCCAAAATGTCTGTTTCCTGGAAAATCTATGGCCGAACTTCACAGAGATTATCAAAAAAAAGAAAGGAGTCAAACCTTGCAGCAATCAGCTACTACCAGTACAGAGGTTTTTTCACACCGAAGAAAGATCAGTGTGATGTTTGTCTCATTTACCAAAACATGCCATAAAATACGATAGAATATGAGAATCATATTCTAGAAAAGGACTGGTCCTTACTGGAAAAGGAGAATAACAAGAAAAGCACAGATTCAACCGTCGTAGCAGTATACGACCTACAGGCAGGGCTGTCATGTCCGCAGGGGGAGGCGTCTTCCTACTACTGCATTTCAAAGCTAGCCGTTTACAATTTAACAATTGCTGAACTGGGCGACAAATCGGCAAACTGTTACACTTTGGATGAGACACAAGGAAAAAGAGGCGTGATTGAGATTGGGAGCTGTGTGTTGAAATATCTGCAACATTTAAATTACAAAGCTGACTGTCCAATAGACGTCGTCTTTTAAATTATTTGCGTCGTCTTATTCGTCTTTTAAATCTTTGCGATTAAAGCGATAATTGTTGTGGACAACAATAACTTTATATTATATAATTTAATGTACAAATATGCTGTTACAACATTAAAAAACATAAAATCTATCAGACACACATTTTTAGTAAAGGGCCACACCCAAAACCTAGGGGTTTCGGCAGTTAAAAGAAAACTCTGAAGAAAAATTACCTTCCCAATGCGCCATGGCCATGAAAACGGCAAAGAAAAGTGGCAACCCTTAACTGGTTCATGAGGACTTTTTTGATATAAAAGCTCTGAAGGACACCCAAGTAATTTTTGCCTTTTTGGACATTCAAATGTTTAAAGTAATTAAAGACGACGGCAACTTTTACTTCAAAACATCCTACGGATCATATGCCTGGGAGGAGGTGACGAAAAGGAATAAAGGGGGTTGAGTTATACTTAACATCGAACCCTTGCTACTATTTATAGAAAACTGTACTCCAAACATCAGAAGACCCGAATTCTGGCAATACTGGCTGCAATTCCAGATGGAAGATGGCCAGTTGGGGAAAGCAACTCCAGCTGTGTGAGGAGAGCCTGGTCCTGCAATGGATGGAAACTGGACACCTACAGGCGCCGTGTCAAAGCATTGGGTGAGGAAAATGGGGCAGAAGATCAGATGAGATGTGATTGTGTGTACCTCCTGTTTGAGATGTCCCGACTCGGACTCAACGTGGCTGAGGCGCATGTTGAGTGTCTCCACCTGAGAGTCCCGGTCTCGCTCCACCCGAGTGATGGCCTCCCGACACCGGCGCTGCTCCTCCGCCACGCGCTCTTCACACCGCACTTCTATCTGAAATGGAAAATTTCACATTTTACTTTCAAGTCATAATAATTATTTTTAAAAATAATCACTTCAACTTAATCTCACATTAACGGCACCAACAGGAAACCCGTATTGGCAAATTTGTACAAGAGCTGTTTAACGGTTTGTTTCTACATTTTTATTGTTTACTAGCGCAAATCTGTGAAAAATCACGCAATGTTATGATTGAAGGATTTGTGAAGCTGAAAGTGTTTACAAAATATTTGTCTCAGGATCATAGAATAACCAGTCGGATGATGGCTACGCATATTTTGGTCTTATCGCTCTAGGTCTTGAGATTGCTCATTTAAGTAGACTGTTTAAATTTAGGTAGATGTTTCATAAAAATTTATTTTAAAATTTCCGCAAACAGCTCAATTATAAAACTTACAAATGTGGCGTCGAATTATCCAGATTAAATAATTAATAATAAACTGCTACTTGCTACTTAGGTACGTACTTGCTACTTGCATCGTTAAATCGTAAACAAAGTAATCTACGTACTACGGGACCTACCTGTTTCAAGTATCTACTCGCGACAATACTATCACGCTATCAGTCTTACACATTACGAGAACTCGCCAGAAGGAACGAGTCTGCCGCCTATGCATAATTGCCGCGCTATCGAAGGTTCCTGAAACATCCAGTCTGTGCGAGTGCCTAGAATTTAGTTGCCATCCACCTACCTACTGCCGCCGTCGGCCGAGTAGTATAAATAAGCCCGACGCAGCGAGCCAGTCAGTCAGTCATAATTTTGCCGTCAGTCTACGAGGCTCAACGAGCGATCACCCGCGTTCTTCTTACTAGCGCGAGGGACACGTAGCATCCTCACTGGTCACGCCGTTCCCGTCCAACTGCCCACAAGGTCCGCCGCACCTTCGGCCGTCTCGTCAGCACTGGAGTGCCTGAAGACCTACGTTCTTCGCCAGTGCCTGACCTCCATCGAGTCCCGGTCACCAGCGCCCGGCGTCGACTCACTGACCCGCGCTTGACCTGCCAACACATCACAGCAGCAACCGGAGTATTCTACATCTGTCCTTCATCATCTCCTTGTCACGGCTACTGACTCACCAATAAACACATGTGACCTTCACAACCTTCTTTCATTTCGTGCCTCGCCATTGATCCCCAAAGTGGTGACCCCGACGTGATCTGCAGCCCGACATGATTCTGTAACCCCGTCTCAAAATGGGTGATCAGTAAAGGCACCACGGAGCAGCAGCACCAGACCATCTCCGCACAAGCGCGGATAATAGTGGCACCATGGTTATCTGAGTGAATCTTCAACCTGTGTTGTGAACATGTGTTTTGCAAAATTTTTTTTTTTATGAAGTGTCACAGTTTAAAAGACATTCGTCTCCGAGCTATTTCTTCTATCGCAGCCCTCAGCAAAGCTGCTGGGAAGGGGGTGTCTGTGGCGTCGAATTATCCAGATTAAATAATTAATAATAAACTGCTACTTGCTACTTAGGTACGTACTTGCTACTTGCATCGTTAAATCGTAAACAAAGTAATCTACGTACTACGGGACCTACCTGTTTCAAGTATCTACTCGCGACAATACTATCACGCTATCAGTCTTACACATTACGAGAACTCGCCAGAAGGAACGAGTCTGCCGCCTATGCATAATTGCCGCGCTATCGAAGGTTCCTGAAACATCCAGTCTGTGCGAGTGCCTAGAATTTAGTTGCCATCCACCTACCTACTGCCGCCGTCGGCCGAGTAGTATAAATAAGCCCGACGCAGCGAGCCAGTCAGTCAGTCATAATTTTGCCGTCAGTCTACGAGGCTCAACGAGCGATCACCCGCGTTCTTCTTACTAGCGCGAGGGACACGTACCCGGCTTCGCCCCTATCATCATGGACTCTATCGGGACATCATCATAGCGCCTCGGCCACGTCCGCGGCCAGCGCTTAAACGGATTACAAGCGCCCTGGTTCCAGCGTCTCTGACCAGCGCTTCTTCCACGCTACCATGACCACCACGAGGACACGCAGCATCCTCACTGGTCACGCCGTTCCCGTTCAACTGCCCACAAGGTCCGCCGCACCTTCGGCCGTCTCGTCAGCACTGGAGTGCCTGAAGACCTACGTTCTTCGCCAGTGCCTGACCTCCATCGAGTCCCGGTCACCAGCGCCCGGCGTCGACTCACTGACCCGCGCTTGACCTGCCAACACATCACAGCAGCAACCGGAGTATTCTACATCTGTCCTTCATCATCTCCTTGTCACGGCTACTGACTCACCAATAAACACATGTGACCTTCACAACCTTCTTTCATTTCGTGCCTCACCATTGATCCCCAAACAAATATGAGCTAAACGATGAAATACAGGTGGATTAATTGAATTTAAACCACAGTAAGCTTATTATTACATATTAATATGTTTCCATAAAAGAAACTCCATTCCAAACTTTCAAAACACAAATAACTATATGGACCCTTACATCTGCAATACATTTCAACTACAACACACTCATACATTTAACACTTTAACTCCCTAAACATCCACATTCCTCAATTGACTTAATTCATATAAAGTATAATACTTATCAATGTTTAATTAATGATTTGTCACATAAAATATCAACTAAATCAGAATTGTATAACTATTATGAATATGTATTATTAAAATGTTCAATCTGTAAACTTCACCCGCCATAACACAGGGGCATCCCTACATCTCCAAGCACGGCAGTTGAAATAACTTTCAAAACGTATCATCCAATGTAAATTTTCTTTAAAATAAAAAAAATATTTATATTCTGTTCGGAGGGGTGATTTTTTAATGAGCGCTGCTGAATACAAAACCTCCATCATTCAAGCCATAATATGTACCCCATTACTTGAGTGGATAAAAAGAACACTAGAAGTGCTTTCCATACAAATTTAAATGGAAAAATATGTCGCCACTGACTTAGTTACTTTTGGTTCTAGACCATCTAGCACGCGCTCTGTCTCTTTTACACTTCCTGACATTATTTATCGCTATTCCATTTGAATTTTATAATGATGGTGAAACACAATTTTATATTGGAAACTAACTGGCCAGACTTTTGGATCACGAAACACGCCCACATCGCTTATCTTGTGTTGTTCTTTATTTTATGCTCAGGATAATTGACTTTAGAGACAATCAGAAATTTACCATTCCAATGAACACTGTTAGTAAATTTTAAAAATTATTATTCAGATTTAGATCTGACAAAGATTGCAAATTTCAAAAATAAAATTTTGGCTTTTTAAACTTTTTGGCTTGTCTGATATGATTCAATACATATGAGTTCCAATTTTGAACTTGAATAATTTAACGCATACAACTGGGTATGTTCAATGATATGAAATACCTGTATAGCGATTTTTTGCATGTCAACTTTAAACTGTTCGTAGTACTTATGCAATTTGAAGCTACTTTCGTTTGGACAGTCGATATACTTGAACTCAATTGCATTTCAAGCAATATTTCAATTCTGAATATCGCTCCAACGTAGTACGTACTGCATGCTGCTTATTTTAAGCTCTTTCAATGAGAATGCTGCAGCAAAATTCCTCTGCCCGGAGCCAGTGAAATTATGGCCTATGACACCCTTAACAGATATGTAATGTATGTGTAACTCACGTCTCTGAGCTGCTCCTCGAGGATGTGCACCCGGGCCTGGAGCACGGCATTGTCGGACTTGGCGCGCGAGTACCGATCGTCTGTTGAGCTCTGCGTGTCCGCCAACACCGTCACCTGCTGCTGTAGGAGCTGTACCTGTAACAACAATATACCAAATACATTACATTACAAGAAAGCTAATTTTACACTTATCAATTAGGAAACTACAAATATAAAATAAAATATTATCAAAAGAATGAGGATTTAAAAATATAGATAGACTAACTCATTTGAACAAAGGAAATTGAAAAAAAGTACCTACATAAACTAACTAAAATTAGAAAGCATTTTAGAAGTCGAATATTTATTATACACGGTGTCCGGAAACTCGTAGTACAAGCGGGAAACTGGTGGATTTGTAGTAGATTTTTTTGTTTTGAGTTTTCGTTTTCGAGTAAATATATATTCCGAATTTGAAATTTTTTATGTTAAATTCAAAGAAAATCGGTCGCTATGAGGTTTTCTGTGAGCTGTTTATTGTCTTTTAAAATGCGTCGAAGCGTAGGCACGGCTCCAAAAGTTTTTTTTAACCCTACACGGAGAAAATGAGTATTGCTAATTTATTAAAAATCTCTTCTCTTATTTGTAATCCTGTTAAAAACGGGATTACAGGCCCTTAACGAATGAATTGAAAGGTTTCTTGTTAAACTTTAAGTAAAAGAGGAATATATTATTACGTTGTCCAAACACTTGTTCATAAAAATCATAATATTTTCGCATTTCGTCATTATATGTTAGCAAGGCAAATGCAGGTGCATGAACACGTGTCCTGATATAGTGGGAATTTACTTAAAGTATATCAGGAAACGACCTGAAATCCCGTTTTCAACTGGATTACGAATAATTTGAAGAGTTTTTTAATAAATCAGCAATACTTATTATTCTACGGGTAGTTGACAAAAAAAAGAAAAATTTGTTAGAAAAAACAGTTTTCTTGGGTCCTCTGTGTAACGAAGATTCACCAATTTTCCGATTGTAGTTCTAGTTTCCAGACACCGTTTATAATCAAGATTTAGTTGTGCTGAGTTGACATTGCCAGGTACTACGCACAATTCGAGAGTGAAAGTTTCGCCTTATAATAATCTAACAAGATGTAGGAATAATGGTACATACTTGCAACCTTTTATGTACATTCCCATCTAAGGGACTTGACCATAAATAATATCAGTTATCAGCTGCCAGATAATTTAATATCGTACATTGTGTTCGGTGCAATCTGAAAGTATGATGTGGGATGACTGGAATGTTTGTATTCTGCGTTGTAAGTTGCTAGAAACGTGCTCAATAATATTCAAACTTTATCAAATTATTTATGAAATCAGAAAATTACCCCAAGTATTCTAGTGCAAGTTCGATAAATACAGCTCCATGTAAAAAAATACATAGAGAGAGTTTGATAAGTACCTAGTTACAGATATATCAAAAGCTTGGTGAGGGTTGTTTCACAGAATTTGAACCATTCACCAAAATTGAAAGTTAATTTTCAAGTTATGTTATTATGTCATCACGGGCTGGTGAAATAAAAACATACCAACAAAACTTGAATATTAGCTTTCAAGTTCGACGAATTGTTCAAATTCTGTGAAACAACTTGTCCTTAGGATATATATGTAATTTTTTTCAGCATTTTTACCAAAGTCCAAAGTTGGAATTTGATTTTTAAAAGAAAGAAGTAATGTAGTTCGTATAGTTTAGGTTTACATTGATTTTAAATAAAAATGACACTTTTTATCATAGATGAATTGCTTTTTATATCCTGTTGCAAGTTCGTGATTACTGCCACATTGCCGGGGCGTAAGACATGATTTATTTCGGAATTTAACGATGCAATTAGGAAAATAAAGCCACTATCCCACGCAATAAGTAACTCTAAAATAATAACGAATGATATGAGCACTGAGCAGTCAGTCTTCATCTGAAAAAGTAGGACGATTTGGTAATCACGTAACTATTATTCAATTTATTTGTCGACCAAGCGGATGATAATAAAAGTCTAATCGATTTGTTTTTCCTTCGCGTGGTTCTTCATTTAAGGACAGTCTTTACAGGTGATTCTGGTAAGCGCAGACACAAGACACGAGGATCCTACACAAAACAACATAAATTCAGAGACAAATCTTTCCAAATTTTAAATCGTTATAACAGATAACAGGTATTTTAATTTTAAAGAACTACGAGGATCACCTTTTTAATGTGAAACCGCATAACTGCTACCAACTGTATGGAGACGGATGCGCAGTTTTATTTAAAAAATATGTTTATTGTGTGGTAGTGTAAATATAATTTAACCTTATTATTACGGCCTACCTATTTTAAAATTGGGAGGAAACACACATACCTACATAATACTTTTATACTAAAGCAATAATTTTCGTTTACTAAACTAACGCAATCATTTAAAACTATTTCGTACTAGACATTTGCTACACCCTTTGATAAAAAAAAATATTATTCAGTTTGGTCAAGTATTTTGGCATCCAATTCAAATTCAAGTTTTATATGAAAAAGGCCGCACAGCCGTTTCTCTAAATTACAACAACTATTTTAGTTATCGGAGGCGAAAAATAGTGCAATTTAAATAGCTATTTCGTTCAAAGCAAAATTAATGTTTTATGTCTTTAGTTTGGCGGCCATCTTGAATATTGATAGAACTGTAACCAATAAATAATATTTAACTAAACCCAAACTAAGTTAGAACATATTTTGTAAAACAGGTTTTCTGATTCTTAGTTTGGGTTTCTGAAAAAAACATTGTTTTTGTAAGTATTGTGCGTATTAATAATAATATATTTTAATGATTTGTATAGCGCCGTTTATGTGCAAAATCACCTCAAGGGCGTAGTACAAATATATAATACATTTTTAAAATGATCTATGTTATTACTAACTATAGACTAGGCAATCTATTATCAATTTGTATCTAACAGATTGCATCCACCGGTTAGTCGATGACTAATACAAAGCTATATGTTTAATGCATTTGATTGATGAACATATGTTATTATTATTTATTTATATTTTTTACAGGCAGTACCATACTTACCTTGTGGGTCACTTGAGATTAACACTGTTTATTGCAATATTTAAGTGGACCTATTAAGTGCGGTAGTATTATACTGTCGAAAGTAAAACCTGGTTTTAGTTAAGTATGTTACAAATTACAGATAACAGCATTTTCGTGTACACATTTAATTTTTCGTCAAAACAACATCAACAAGTACAGCTAAAATTTTATAACAAAGTCTTTACCAATTTGCCACCCAGAGCAATGAGGCCGGACTTGAGATCTTTGGGGGACACCCCGAAAATGTGCTGAGCACTCGTCAGCCGAATTTTCAGGGTTGATTTATGGAGATTACACGTTAACTTGAGCGTTAATACGATAAAACACACTATAATTAAAATAATAAGGCCAACTACGACCTGAAGCACAATGCCCATGGTGTCAATTGAAAACTACCCACAGCTATGTGACAACGTTTCTTAAAAATCAATATTACATTGCATTGTTTAAATATGAAGTAATAATGAAATAAATCATTATTACAATAAAACTTGTACAAAACATAGTCACTGCACAAAATAGGACGCATTCCCCAAATATCAAGCTGTTCATTTTGAATGGAAAGTATTGGCAAACTAAACGCACCAACGTATTTGGTATATGGACTGTAAATGGTTTATTCGATGAACAATGTTGATTATTATTATTATTTTACAATTATTATTAGTTCAATAGTTAGTGGGTAAGGATAAAATCAATCGTGCTTACCTTCTCTGGATTGTCCAGCCGACATGTTGGGGTGGACTTTTGGCGAATCGGACGAGTAAAGCGAATCATTTAAATAATAATAATTGTTATTTAAGATAGTCAAGTTAATGCAAACGATATGAAATTCGTTTTTTGTAATAACACACAATATACACAAAACTTAAGATAAAGAAAATATTAAGTATGTATACACGAGTCAAAATATAAAAAAAAAAATACAACGGTCAGTGAGGACGTTTACTAAACGAATTGGCAAACTATAATAACGTATTAACGTATGGGTGGTGGGTGGGTAGGTTACATACAGCCGTCGGTGTTCATGTGTGAACAATGTTGATAGAATTTTAAAGAACGCAAGGTGAGTACCGCATAAGAGTCCCAACGGCTCCCAACCATCTGGAGCCAGTGAGACTATGGCATCCCCAATTGGGGTACGTTGTAAGGCTGAAGGTAGTGGGGAGGGAACTACCTGGATACTCAGATCTGGTCACCAAACACGGCTAAAGCAATTTAATGCAAGGTTTCGCTTCTTTATGGTGTTCTTTTACCAGGGCAATACTCAAAGTATCTACCACTCTACTCGAATTGGAATTCATATTCATTCAATAAATTATGAAACAACAAAAATGTATCAAATAAATTATTATATATTTATTTGCGCAAGTAGGGATTTTAACCAACAAACTCCGGATTCTTAGCCGAAGATCGTAACCAGTCAAACACGGAGGACAATGTTGGGATATGCAATTTATTCATGGATGTAAAGGTAGATGTTGCACTTCCAATCACCGCATAAATCCTCAATAATAACTATTATTGTTTTTAAAACCACGACACCCAAGAACAATAGTTATACAAATAGGCTTTATAATAAGAAAGTAATAAAAGTTTGCATTTAACACATTATTCTGATTTGGAAGACATGTAAGCAATAAGTGGTTATTATATAAAAAAGCCCTCATCCATAATTAGTGGAAATGAAAAAGCTGTATGGCAGATAATATCATGAAAACAAATTATTATAATTTTAGATAGCTGAGGACAGTCGGAGAAGAAATTTCAACATTAAGATAGTCATTGCTTCGGTGACCAGCCGAAATTTCGGTTTTGGCCAATTTCGGCCAATAAACGAGTTTAGGCAAAACCTCATAGGTCACAAGGCCTGGACACTGAATCAAATCAGCCTCCTAACTAGCATGAGAACCTCAAAAAAAAGAATTTTTATTTATTTTTTAAAATTAAGTAAAACATTTTAAGATGTTTTAGTAAATAAGAATATATTTAAAAAAAAAATTAAAACGACAATGTTTGTAAAATCCCATATAAGTTAGGAGGCTGCTTTGAATGAGTGTCCCGGCCTTGCGATCTAGGAGGTTTTGGTTTAGGCCGCGGTTTCGGTTACGGCCAAAAAATTGGCCGAAACTAACACCTACTTTTGACTGTTTGAGCCTCGGGAATAACAAAAATATTTTAAACGTTTAAAGAGTTCAATAATAACTAACTATTATTTAAATATCGTTTAAATAATAACTAACTAATATTTAAATATAGTTTAAATAATAGTTAGTTATTGTATGGATATTATCTAACTCTAACATAAATAGAATTAAAGACTGGATTGATAAGTTAAATATATTTATCAGTTCTAAGATCTTTTGCATTTATTAACTAATGAAATTATACAAGTTTAACAATAAAAAATTCAAATAAAAATGATAGTTCTGAAAACACATACAGGGGTATAGACAACTAAAAATACAGATAACTTAGAAGCCTTAGAAATAAAGAAATCTCTTAATAATAATGAGTCCATTATCAAATAAACAAAGAAAGAAAATTAAAAATTAAAAAACAAAATAAAATTATTTTGCAGCCCCACCTTAGACATGTTCCCTTTCACCGTCCCTTCCATCTCCTCCCCCCACTCTTCACTAATCCCTAGTCACGCCACACCCCACTTCAACAATTCGTAATATATTCATCCATTGTTTTGTAATCACTCGAGCGATTGGTGTCGTATATTTACATTTACCATATTATTTAATTAAAACCATTCCTCAAAATATTAATATTTAAAACTGCTTACTGAGGTTTAAAGTGAGTGAATTCATGTTTAGTTTGTATATTTTACCCTGAGGAAGGAACGGTTATTCCGAAACCGGTCCCCGTATATATATAAAATATAGTTGTTCAAACAAAGTAACATTGTTTCATTTATTTAAATAAGCTTTGGTTTCGGCCGAAACTAGAACAGAAGCCGAAATTCGGTTTCTGTTTTGGCTGAAAATCTAGTTTCGGTTGGTCTACTAGCTTCTAATAACGAATGTACACCATGTTTATATAGTAAGTTTTAATTGAATGAAACAAATCGCAATTCGGCTTTGAGAATTTCCCTAATTGACCCTATGAGAGAATGGTTGAGGGCTAGAAAGTATCACACAAGATAGTAGGTTAGGTACAATGGATACTGCGTTGTGTTGTGTCTATTTGTAATTTATATCTCCCACGATGTTAGATTAATCAACAAGCTAATACAAAGCGTACAAACTTGTTAGATACCATACTTCCAAACATGCTGCTAACAATACTCAGCTCGAATAAATATTGAATGAAACGATGCAATGAAAATACACGCAGCTCAGAAAGTTGGGAGAAAATTATGGCGATTATTTTTTGGGTTATTATGCCGTATTGTGCTTCCATAAAGCTGTCAGGCACCGGATACCAATCTAAGGAAGTCATCTCTATTGATTATTGCCTTCATAATAATTATGCGTGCTCGATGCGTTTTGGGTCTTCACAAGATTTCAGGAACAAATCCAAAGTAGGTAATAACCCAAAAATCAATCACTATAATAAAGTCATCAAATGTCAAAGTCATCAATCCTTATAATAGGATTATTATAATTATTACATGTAAAAGAAATTCATGTTCACATTATATTGTTGGCGTACAATCTGTTACATTTTTTCATATGTGTTATTGAATTGAAAAAAAAAAATCAAGCGATGCGATGCAATTGAGTGAAATAAAATACTAAATGCTAAGAATTGTTTCATCAAATTTTTTAACATGAATAAAAGGTTCCATGCTAACTCAACACAGTGACTATTCAACACACCTTTAAAAAGTGATATAAAGTCATTAAAAACGGTGAAAATAAAAATTTAACCTAACCTAACCTACTTAACCCAGTTAATAAATTTTTTGTTTCATCACTTTCCATGACTTTATATAACTTTTTAAAGATGTGATGAATTATCATTTTGATGATTTATCCGGTCACCGTTTAAAAAGGCACTAATGCATTAAATGAATTTGTCACGCTTGTATGTTATATGCTATCGTGAGCATTCCTTGACGCAATTATTATTGAAAAGTAGTTTTAAAATAGTATACTAATTGTTGTAAATTTTGCTTCATAACTGCATATTGTTAAGAAAAAAACGAACAAAGCTGCATCGTAGCTCGAACCGGCAAAAACTCACAATAAAAGGGCATGTTTCTTATCGGACGATGAACGTACTACACATTTTTGTGGGATTTTGTTTGCAATTTGAGTGCATTCTTATCCGACATTTTGGGACTATGCTTAACTTCAGCCGTCACATGACTTATTCAAGATACCACATGGCAGAACAGATGGTCAAGCACAACATGACAAGTATAATAGTGCTATTGAATGAAATTACTAAAACAGTATATTTATTTAATTAGTCTTTAAATAACTTTTTGTACATATGTCTTGCGAGATTTCGTTCAATAATTAGAATAAATAAACAAATTAAAAAAAAAAAACCATGGCATATTATATGAATTTTCCATTAAATTGGTCTACCCAGATTTGGAAGGTACTACGAATTATCACTTTATTTAAAAGTATGTCAACACACTGTACTTTGAATTAATAGGTACTCTCCAATTAAAACGGATGGCGCAGTAAATTAAAAGCAATTGTGTTTCTGACTTGTCGAGACGCTGTGAAAATTTACAACAATGAATTAAATTGATACCTACATTTAGTCCGTCTGTACAAATCTAAATATTTGTAACCAGATAAAAGTACTTTGATATTTGTGTGTATTGCACACCCCAAATAATAACACGGGATAAAACATCATTAGAGGTTTTGTGCGTTACCTATGTATGAGAGAATATACGTACTATCCATTCTTGTTTTTAACAGGAATGCTCGATTTCAATACCTTAGAAGCAATAATCTCTTAATCTCTGGAAATATATTTAATACACTCTTATTGGAAGAAGTTAACTTACATGTGCCTAGGAAGTATACTTGTAGGAGATCCCATTTTTTATTCTCCGAAAGCGATTCTGCATTGACCATCGACATTTTCAACGTCACTTACGACAATTCAGCAACTATCTTTTGACGTATGCCCCAAAATAGTAAAACTGCCCCCATGACCTTTATATTCTTAGATGTACCTATTAGTGATATTCCCCGTAATATATTGGTGAATAACCGTCTTATGGAGAACATGAATAAATAATTAGTACGATTTATTATTTTATTCTCATTATAATATGTACTGATGCAGTTTTAAAACAATGGTGGGTGATGGTTTATTTCGTGCTGGAGGGCTAACATCAATATTGTTTTATTTATTCAAGAAATGTTCAGACATTAAAAAATAAAATGAATAGTGCCAACACTACCGCAATCGCTAAAATAACGATCATGAACTCACTGCTCTATTTTGATACGCCCATTCATGACATAATTTTAAACGTGGAACAATTTCTCGTCTCAGGCGGTTTATTTCCCGCGCGCGGCCTTGGGTGACGGTTAGTTGATTTTTTTATATGGAAAAAAGAAAATGGAACGCTGTCACTTGTTTTTTTCTTCTGAATGACAGTGAAAGATTTAAAACTGGATGGAGCTAGAATTGAGAGTAGGTATTACTTACTAACCCAGTGAACGATCCCGCCAAAAAAGTGAGTAGTGATCCAGAAACAGATCCAGTACTGAGCCAGAAAATAGCGACTTCAAATACGGAGTTTTTTTAAACTTGAAGTTGATAAATTAACGTAATTCGAGATGCGTGTATGGTCATAGTCATTTAGTCCTTGACGTTAACTGACGGATGTGGGATTTTAGGTTCCTGCAGCAGCTATTGACAGCCAAGTAGGACTGAGTATTGTGGTTTATGCATCATTGGCAGGGTTTAGCGGTGGGGACTGCCGCCAATTTAACCGGGACGGGTTGTGAATCATCCAATCGAAAATAACACGGCGTGCGCAGTACTGGATGATGGAATATGTACTACAATACCTACATTGATATCTCTGCACATTATTTGCAGTACCTACGAGAGGGAATAATGGGCGTTTTACACGATGCTTTTTGATCCCGCCCCCGCATGGTAACTATATCGGAATTAATATGAAAAATCTTTGCTTTACACGATCATTATTTCCATGAACATTTCGTGGACAGAGCGTTACTGTGATTTTGTATGAGTAGCACTGAGGCCAAATCTAGGGTGAGGGAAATTACTTGGCAGCAATATAACAATAGTACATAACATCTCATCTTAACAATCACTCTACATTCTGTTCGCTTATTTTTAGATCGAACAGTTTTTATCTTAAATTAACTTTTGAAATTATTTGTATGCAAAGTGGTACAAAATGAAGTCCTTTAATTTAATTTTTATATTATTACTGCAATTATAACGGATTATGATATTTTGGGGTATTCGATTAGACAGGGAATGAATGGGACATGGGAATTAGGTTTTGGCATTTTGCATACATCTTCTCGAATAGAGAGCCCAGCGTCCAGAGCCTTTTAAGTTCATGTCATTTTCATACTCATGATTTCATGTAGACAATCGCCATTAGACAAGAAATAATATGTTGGGATGGTACTAAATCGTAAAAAATGGCCTTGAACCATGAAAAGAACAGTAATACACGTTCACAATCAGTCATAAACACATATTATAGTATTTTTTATCAATATTTTAAATATAAAAAGAAATAAACGTCCAACATTTCTACATAATGTAATTATGTAAAACATAACAAACGATAGATGTCAAATAATGTCCGCCATCTTAAACGGTACCTAAATAAAAACACGTTTTTTTCGTTCCAAATCCATATGAAAACACTGATAGAACCTAAGCGCAAGCCAAATACTAAGTTTGGTGATCGCGCTTTCGGAGTATCTGGGCCGAAGGCTTGGAATAAACTCCCTCCGGAACTAAGATCCATAACAAGTCCAACAGAATTTAGGTCTAAACTAAAAACTTACCTTTTTAAGCTGTTTTTTACCCTTAAATTAAATATACCAATCCTGAGAGAAAGTTCAGTTATATCCAATTTTCTAATTATGTCCTTTGGATTTATCCTGTATCTAAATTTCGCTAATAAACAATTAGATAATTTTAATTAAGTGTTAATCTCAAGTGACCTACAAGGTAAGTATTGTACTGTATATTATCTTCATAAATAGTTAGTAATAACATAGATCACTGCAGAAATGTATTATACATTTGTACAGCGCCTTTGAGGTGATTTTGCACAAAAACGGCGCTATACAAGTCATCCAATTATTATTATTATTATTATATGGAAACTGGCCGAAAAAAATATCGTGTAAAATGCCCATAAAATTTATATTTTCATAAGCACAGCCATCGTTATCAATACAGGTCGTGCTGTAGGAAATAAACTGACAGTTAAATATATATAACCTAACCTAACCTAACCAAATGTAAAAGTCCGAAAACAGATCTGTATAACTGTCACTTCATTTTCTACTTTTTCTGTATTACTAAAAGATGGCGGTGGCATAACCATAAACAAACAAAGAAATCGATTTTTTGATCAATATTCGAAATATGATTTTGAGTTATCAGTTATCATTATTTCAAGATCGTATTTTATCTACATAAAATATTGAATAAATAATATTTTATCTCTAATTAAAAGTATTATTGTGTCACTGCCTTCCAGGGAATATTTATCTTAGGAAAATAAGTATAAATGCTTTAACTAATTATTGCAATAGGCGATGGATTATCGTGTTCTTTACACTTACTATTTACTATAATATTATTATTATTTATTTTTAGAATAACTTAATGAATAAAACCTCAAATTGTAATATTTAAAAATGGAAGAGAATATTAGCGGTTCTCAAACGAAAATTTGAAACAGAGAAATCAGAAAAAGATACGATGGCGTGTCGCATGTAGGAATTGAACCCAGAATTTTAGTCTTGCCAGGGCTCTGCTCTACCACTGAGCTAATTCGACCCTAATTCCTTCCCCGGCAAGGCTAAGTCCTGGGTTCAAATCTTAAATGCCGTAAGGGAGACCGCTACATCACTGTTGGAGTCAATCTAATCCTCCGGTTTGTCGGCTAATTTAAAAGTTGGCATCAGGGATCCAATAATATTATCTGAAACATGCCAATATTTGAAGCGTACTTGACACACGGTATTGTGATACTAATCACATACTTATAAGCTATAGATATCATTATTAATGAATGCTATCTTTAGTATCATGTCACCGCATCATGAACTTGACAAGTTATTTATGACAGTGCAAAGTTCTTATCAAGCAGGGGATCATTTTTTAGACTTAGCGCAATCCACCGTTCAGAATTAAAACGTTGCATGAAATGACTTTAGCCGTATATTTGGTGACCAGATCTAAATAGTCAGGTACTCCCCACATTATTTTTTCCTCCCCACTACCTTCAGCTTCACAACATACCCCAATTGGGGATGTGAGTCTCACTGGCCTCAAACAGTTGGCAGCAGTTGGGACTCTGGTGCGGCATTTACATTATTTTTAAACCCGTGAAAATCACCAGATATTATAGTTGTAGGTTTTATTCTGAAAGTTTATGTAAAGAACACATCGGAACAAGGACAATTGCTGCAGAATGATCAAGAAAGAACATTCACGAAAATGTAATAATTTTTAGGTATGTACTTTATCGCTTGTCTGAATTTTTGACACAATCAGTGTTAAATTTTTGAGAATGAAAATTAAATTCAAAGCAAATCCGAGTTCATTGAACCAGACATGACGGACAGATCCACAACCGAAATTATTCGTTTTGATACAGTTCGGCCACCTTCCAATGTTTGTTTTCCCCTTGGGCAACTGTCTTTTTGGTTTGTTCGATTGTCGGAAATTTTAAAACATTAAAATAAATCCTTTATAAATATCGCTGTTTTTGTAGAAGCACATTTTAAATGCTAACGTAAACGCTTTCAATTGAAACTAAAGGATCAGAGATCAGAACCCAGGTGAAAGTCACATTATGGCTGAAAACAGAATAAGAATGCTTATTGCGTTTGCATGAAAAATCGTAAGTTCGATAAAGGTATCATGTGAGTTTTTATTGATAGAAAAAAATATAGAATCGATGTTCAGTGGCAAATAAAATAACAGGTGTATTCTGGTAGCAGGTAATAACAATAACACATTGGCTGGAAAAGACTCTCATCTCAGGACATATCATCACATTATTGTTTAGTAACAGTTAATGGCGTGCGAAAGTGTCTGCGTGCTGCATTCTACAACATGAATAAGTTTGTTGTCACAAGTCCGCTCATCTGAAACACAACTCAACTGTCGCGGTGACATGGCAACGAGTTAAATGATCACGATTACTGCAGGAAACCGTACATAACATTGATTCGAATCAAACTGATTATTATTTACTATGTAATTAATAATGGAAGAAGGCTCTGCAGAAGTTCAACAACTCATATAACTCAGAAATATGAAACAATAACTAGACAGGAATATCAATTATTTTTAATTTTTAACAATTTTTCATGGTCCAATGCAAAACGGATGCTGGAAAGATTACTATTATGTAGGTACTGCAGGTAAATTCCCTAGGTATAGGTAGGTAGCTACTATATGAGTAGTAATTATAGTACCTAATCTAATTTTAGTTGATCCACAGAGGAATCAGACCCGAGAATTAACAAGACGTTAAAACAAATTCGCGGTGAGCAAAAAAGTGGTCAAGGCATGTTCAGTCCAATTCATTATACATTTCAAGATACGACTGAATAATATGCTCGCATGTTTTCAAAACTATTTTTCTGCGACTGCTGGCTGGATATCGCATACCTGGTATGAATTCTATTTTTTCTTACAATAATAATTAATCTGCTATTGAAATACGTCACGACAAAATACCGCACAAAAGTCACAACTGCTTTCAACCGTCTGGAGCGAGTGAAATTAAGGAAACCCCAATAGGGATACATAGTGAGGCGGAAGGTAGTGAGAAGGGGAAGGAGAAGGGAAGAGGAAGTACCTGGCTATTCAGATCTAGTCAACGAACACGGATAAAGCGATTTCAAGCAACGTTTCAATTGTGAACGCTGGTCTTAGAAGCGGGTGATACCGAGAGTATCTTCCACTCACGAACGAGCCGCATGCATACTATATATTATTTTAAATGATTAAATTGTGAAATAACACAAGGTAAATTAAATTAAATTTATTCGCTTACGCCAGAATTTGAACCTGCGACCTCCGGATTGTTAGTCGAGAGCCTTACCCCTCCACTAACTGGAAGCCGTCATTTGGCGTTCAGTCAGACAATTATGTACATGGAATTCAATACAGGAATCCCGTTACAAGGAAGCTTATCCAACATTTCCACCATTCGCTAGAGAAGAACAGGACTTCTGCTACAGCACTCGTCTTCATACCTTGAAGTCACTAGTGGGCACTGTGTGTACTGTGGGCGGTAAAAGGCACTCGAAAGCACCATTATAAAATCACCGAGTGCCGAGAATAGCTGTCTGAATGCGTCTATGAATTAAAGTGCACCGGAATGTGGTTAAGGAAACATTTCAAGTGTACATATTGGCAGCCGTGATTCACGGCATTGAACAGGCATCACTGACGTAGAATATCTAACTAACAGGGCCTCAATTCTCGACGAAGTCATTCCACTCGAGTGGAATGACTTTTGACGTTTAGCGTATGTAAGTATGTACCTTCGACGAGACTCAAAGATAAGAACGTCGATCAATGTATGTAGAATTTCGACGGCGATTGCGAGCGGCCAGGATTGGAGAATCAATACCCATAACACCTACACATCACTTCCTACGCACAACTTGAAGGATTTCTCGTTCTTCAGCCGGTGTTAACTTTCATCGATAAACAAAACATCGAATCCGCCCGCGAATTGCGACTCTGCACCGAATAATGTATTAATTGCATAAACAGGAAAATTTCGCTGGAATCGATAAGTTATTTTGGGACGAAATGCTTTTAGAACGCGGATTGTATTTTTTGCAAGGATAGTTCACACATGTGTGGTGGGAACTTAAGCAGTTTCTGTAATATAAATGTTATTATAAAAAATAAATATCTTGACATTATCTTTATTGTTTACGTGCCCTGTTTTTGTGATAGCAGTAATTTTTTAACTATCCTATATTGTAACATTTCTCCATGTACTAAGTTCGTGTAATATGTAATGTGTTGAACAAATTATTATGAAGATATCTTGGAGCTACTGCCAAAAGTTGTTAAATCCAAAATATGTATTAATTATTATTTTTTAGTAAACTTAATGTTTTGAGACAAGATTTTTATGCATAGCACAAAGGGTAACAATTATTTTATTGAACAATTATTGCTTGTAAAATAATTGTTACAAAATATGTATGTTATGTTGTAGTTAATGGCAATCGTACGATACTATCTAGATTCAGACTAACTGAAAATGTGTTCTTGCAATTATGTTGTAAATAAATTGCACTGTTGATCAGACGACCTAAACATATTTTCGAGACGAAAATATTCAGGAAATTACTTACAATTAATTAATTTTTTATTGAATTTACCACTGACGTCAGGAATTTACTTTTCGGCTATCGGGAGTTGCCCCGGGATACATAATATAATATTTCTAAATAGTATAAAACAAAGTCGCTATCCGCGTCTGTCTGTTTGTGCCCTTATTTCTTCAATTTGAATAGGATTTTCACTATCATTTAAAGAATTTCTTCCGGAAGGTTTACGTTTATGATGCATGGATATTATTATACTTATAGAAAGTAGAGAAAAGTCGATGTTTTATAATCAAGTCGTAAAAATATATTTTCGGGAACTACATTGCCAACGCTGGCTAAGCTTCATGATATACATCAAAATAATGTACTACGGAATTGCATATCTTAAAAAGGCCTACAGTACGCGATGGTGTATGTCTATCTCCTAAGGATAACCCCTAACAACGCCGGGTACACGTCAGCTAGTGTCTAATAATTGTGGGCTGGATATTACAAAGGTGCTAAGTGGTTTAAGGCGAAGCTTAATGCTAAATAACTAATTTGATTAATCTTTATAACGAATTGGTGTACATTATGAATACCAAATAATATGCTTTAGATAAATTGAAGGTTTTCCTATCGTTTCGCTTGAGTAGAATACAAATAAAAAAATAAATTACTCAATAAAAAATATAAATGCACACCACTAAATAATATATTTTTTTAAATAGAAATGTATGAACACGTAAAAGAAGCAACTATAATAAATATAGCATTATAGCTAAGATTATCTGTGACAGTTTCGCTTGATTAACTTTTTGCTTTCTTTTTATTTTGTAAAATTATTTAGAAAAATAAATAAAAACCAGTTTTATGCTTGAAATCGAACGTTTCTAGACTTCTTTTATCAAGCCATTTAAATGCCTATTACCTACAATATAAGGTATACCGAGAATATACATATTTTTGGCTCGTAGCTTCCTCTTAAGCACAAAACAAAGATATTAAATAACATACATTTACTGAAAAATTGTCAATTTTATGAAAACGTTCACAAATTTTAAGTTAAAACTTAGTTTTGTCTACTTTTATTATTTATTAAACCTACACGAAATATACACTTAATGTTAAGATTTCATTTTAAAACAAAAAAGAATTAGCTATATAAACAATTAATATGATTATTGCCTTCTCTATAATACATAACAATAATCTGTTTTGCACGATTCGAAAGATCAAACTTTTACAAAAAAAAAAATTGACATAAATGAAACACCTCATTTATATTTGTTTGTTTCCAGAATATTAATAAGTAACTTAATATAATATTGACTGACTATGTACTTAAGAAAAGTACAGATCCCGTATCACATTTAAATACATTCGAAAAAAGACAACGGAAATCCTTTCATTCACAATAATATAGCATTATAGGTAATATCACATTAGAGCCCGTTGGCATTCCAATACTCTTTTTTCTACGCAACAAATATAGATACATTTTACAAATAATATATTAATCATATCATATTGTTACACTTCTGCGAGGTGCAGTCCAGTTAAGGACTATGTCTCGCGACCTGAGGGTAAGTCACCTGGGGGATGGTTTTTTTCTGCCCTAATGCTTGGGCTGCCTTGACAACTTGGGGGCTTTAAAATACTATACTTTTTTGTATTTTATACTAAATTTTTTGTATTTTGACTGAGTTTTTTTGTCGGTAATTAGTTTTAGGATTAAACTAATCGAATACTATATTTTTTTGTATCGGTTGTACTTGAGTGATTTTTTTTTAGAGCCAGCATTAGGGTGGGTAGGTGATGGATACTGGGAGGGGGTAGGTAGGGTTCTCGTGGGGGCTAGGTTTACCTAGGCACGAGATGCTAGGGTTCGGGTGAGAAGTTAATTTTTTAAAGAAAGGTATGGCTAAATCCACCATGTGTTTGCGGAGTGGGGGGATATTCGAGCCTTTATTAATAATGCTATTACGTACGAACCAAGGACTTTTGGTGTACCGTCTGAGTGAGGCATTCTGGAATTGCTCGAGTCGCTTTGTGTTACCGCTGGCCCATATGGGGCTAGCGTAGGTAATGATGGGGCGGATTTGGGATTTGTATATGAGGAGTTTATTGGATAGTGAGGTTTTTGAGTTTTTGTGTAGTAGTGGTGATAGAGCGCCGGCGGTTTGCCGGGCTTTTGTTAGAGTGTTTTTAATGTGTGGTGACCAAGTTAATCTCCTGTCTAGTGTGACTCCAAGATATTTGGCGGTCTTTTGCCATGGTATGACTTGGCCGTACATCGTGATGGTCCCTCGCCGAGCGGTAGATCGTTTACTTCTGGAGAAGTAGACGGCTACGCTCTTTGAGGGGTTGACGTCTATGCGCCAGCGGTCATACCACTCTTGGAGTCTGTTTACGTCTTGCTGAAGGCGGTGTGTAACCATCCTGGGCGATCCGTGGGTAACCATGAGGGTTGAGTCGTCGGCATAGAGCATTACTTTAGAGTTCTGGTTGTCTGGGAGGGGGATATCATGAGTGTAAATGTTGAAGAGGGTGGGGGACAGCAGGGACCCCTGGGGTACTCCTGCTGTCATGAAACGTGGGGATGAGATTGCATCGCGGTATCGCACTTGAAAAGTGCGGTGCCGAAGAAATGATTTTAATACACCAAGCAGTTGGGGATCTATGTCTGTTTGGTGGAGTTTGAGAAGTAGGCCGTTTATCCATACTTTATCGAAGGCTTTGGCTATATCCAGGAAAATGGCGCCAGTTGATGTGTTGCAGTTGAAGCCACCGATGACTTGCTCGGTGACCCGTAGTAGTTGGTGGAGGGTTGAGTGCTGGGCTCTGAACCCGTGCTGTTCGTCGGGTAGGGTGGATTTTTCGTTAATGTGCTTGATGAGCCTAGTGAGGAGGATTTTTTCGTAAATTTTACCAATGTTGGAGAGGAGGCTGATTGGACGGTGATTTTCGCAGAAAAGTGGATCTTTGCCCGGTTTGGGGAGAACTATGACGTGCGCGTGTTTCCAACTTTTGGGGAAGTAGCGCAGTCTGAAAGCTGTATTGATAAGATTGACTATGGCTAGGATGCCTTTATGGGGGAGGGCTTTAAGAGCAAAATTTGAGATTTCATCCGGGCCGGGGGCTTTTTTGTTTTTGCGGCCTTTTATGGCACTGCGTACCTCGGCCGGGGTAGTGAAGTGGATGTTGTCAGGGGGGAGTGAGTCAAAAATGTGGTTTACGTTGCGGTTGACGTCGGCAATGTGGTCGGGATCTGCGTGTTTGTAACTGGGGCTAAACTGTAATTCTAGGCTGTCTGCGAAAGCTTCGGCTTTGTCGAGTGCGTCGAAGACTAGTCCGTTTTCACTGTGAATTGGGTGGTTTGGGGTCGGTGTAGATTTTAATTGTCTTGATAAACGCCAGAGGGAGCCGTCCTTTGGGTTTATTTCTTGAATTTTTTTGTTCCATGTTAAGTTTGAGTTTTCTGAAAGTCTTTTTTTAATTTGTTTTTGTAATCTATTAATAGCAGTCTTTATTCTGGGGTCTGGTGTTCTAATGAAGTGACGTTTGAGAAAGTTTTTGTTGGAGATGAGGTCGGCTATGTCTTTTGGTAAGTCGTCGGTCGGGCTGTAGGGGAGGCGTACAGGTAGAGGTTTGGATGCGTCATTTATAGCGGTGCGTATTATGAGGGCGAGATCGTCAACCGCAGAGTCAAGTTCGTCGGTGCTTTTAATGTTTGATTTTATGGTGATGTTTTCGTCCACTTTTTGCATAAAGGCCGTCCAATCAGTTTTTTGTTTGGCTTTTGAGGGGGGGGGGGTGGTGAATTTATGTAGGGTTAACAGCACGGGGTTGTGGTCGGAGGAGAGTTCGTTTATGGTTTCTATGCAGTACGCCCAGGATGATTTGTGTATGAGGGCGATATCTAGTACGTCTGGGGTGTGGCCACGTGACGGGAAATGTGTGGGACTCACGGGGCCGGCGACTACTAGATCGGGGTGGGAAGCGGCGAATTTGTGAAGGATTCTTCCGTTTTTGTTGGTGCGCCCACTATTCCAGTCTGAGTGCTTCGAGTTAAAGTCTCCGGCTAGAATAGTAGGGGTGGGCCCATCAAGAAGCAACTCGAGGTCTTTAGGATCAATTTCTTTTTGAGGGGGGTTGTATATTGAGTTGATTCTTAATGGGCCGGAAGATTTTGTGAAGATGGTAATGGAGGTGCTCTCTAGTGTAGAGAGGGTAGGTGTAGTATTGTGTTGGTGTGTGATTTTATTGTTCACGTAGATGGCTGTGCCACCACCTCGTGAGTGTAACCTGTCGTTCTTGTACAGTGTGAAGTTGGCGATTTTTGGTGCTTGTGCGGCTGTGAAGTGTGTTTCGTTTATGAGTAGTATGTCTAATTTGTGTGTGTTGGTGAATAGGCGAGCTTCGAGCAGGTTTTTGGCGAAACCATTGGCGTTCCAGAATGCCAAACGGAGCGCGTGGGGCTGGGTGGTGGTGTTAGCCATAATTTAATTTGAAAAAAGGGCAATAATCTGGGGGGTTGCAGAGAGCAGTATACTAATGTAATCTGATGGATTTTGAGCTGAAAGAAATTTTGGTAAGAGGTCGGCGAGGAGTTCGCCGATTTTTTGTAAGTTTAATTTTTTGAGGAAATCTGTAAATGAAAAGGGTGCTGAGTTTATTGGGGGGGGGTGTTTGAAGAACCTGAGGGGTTTCGGGTGGGGGGCGGGTTCATGGACTGGGCGTAGGATATGGAGGGGTTGGTGGGCTTGGATGTGAAGGTAACTTGTGGGTTTACCTCAGGTCGGCGAGCGTAGCGGGTGGAGGGGAATATATTAATTATTTTTATGTAATCCAATTACTTTCTTTCTGACGCGGCCGCGGCTATAAGTCGGTCGCCGCAGCTAGCCGAGATGGTCGATAGGAACTGAGCAGATAATTTATAGAACTGTGATTCCATACCGATATGACAGAAAGTTAAGTAACCAATTTAATTCAGACCTTTCGACTCGTAGGTTCTAGGCAGACCAGTAAATGATAATCTGTTCCTTAGATTGTATGAGAACACTCTACATTTCATTAGTTAGGAGTCAAGTGGAATATAATTCATCCATTTGGTTCCCTTGTATAAAGTTCACTCTAACAATACAGAACGAGTTCAGCACAAATTTTGAATACATTAATTATGTCAGTTTTGTGAATCCATTGCATCTAACAATGCTATTTGACAGGATAATTATCTCAGACCTGGTTGTATTACACAGAGTCATTAACAACTTAATTGACAGCCCTGCCATAGTCCCCACTATTAAATTACTTGTGCCGACTAGGAACACAAGACAAAATGTAACATTCTTCTGCAATACATACAGAACCAACTATCAGACACACTCACTAACCAATAGAATGCATCTGGGCATCAAGTTTGGGGGTACTATTTATATATTTACTGACTCCATTTATAGAATTAAGCGTAATCTATATCAGCACTTTGTTGTATCCCACTAGTTATAGTAGTGTTGGTAATGAAGTTTTGATTTTTATTATTAGTCCAGTGGTAACGCATTGGACTGCCATTCCGAAGGTCGCGGGTTCGAACCCGGCGTGCGCAAATAAATTTTATTTGATTAATTTGTGTTATTTCACAATTAATTAATTAAAATAATATATAGTATATTTGCGGCACGTTCCAGAGTGGAAGATACTACCAGCATCGCCCTGGTGTAAGACCACCATTCAGAATTGAAACGTTGCTCCAAATGGCTTTAGCCGTGTTTAGTGACTAGATCTGAATAGCCAGGTACTTCCCCACCTTCCTCTTTCCCTTCCCCACTTACCTTCAGCCTCACAACATCCCCCAATTGGGGATGCCATAGTCTCACTGGCTCCAGACGGGAGCAGTTGGGACTCTTGTGAGGTATTCACTATAAAAAAAATGTTTTTTTTTTTATTTTATGTTACTGTAACATGTTTTACTAATATTGTTTCATATTTAGTTTTACAGTTTAATATTATTTCTGTATAATTTTCGATAGCTCACTAGGTATATTCTGTTCTTATGATTCATGTAAAAGCACAGGTGGGGCGTAAAACGAAACAAAACAAAATAAAAAAATAATTTCGACATTTGAAAAAGTTAGATCAATTTGACCAGAAGCGAGGAAAAGTTGTGCTTATTACAAGCACGCGGACATGCCCACAATGCAGTTCTATCGGTTTATCTCTTCAGTGTCGGTAATCGAATCGGTAAACATAAAAGGTTGACTAATTGGCTTGCCTAAACGGTGCATGGAGCAATTCGAAGGGACAATAGTTTGTGCAACCAGGCACACCAAAGAGAAAGCACCGACGCACATTGGGGCGACTTCATGTAACGCGTTGGCTGAAATTCAGAAAATCAAATGTTCTTTACAATGAAGCAAGTATGCTAGTTTTGAAGTTCATTAAGTGTTGCATAATTACCCCGAAGCGTTTTGCCCTAATCGCGATACTGACGGGAAGAGATCAGTTTGAACTTGACCTTTGTGCGGGTGACTGTGTCAGTTTTCGAAAGCGCGTAAATTTCAATACTTTTCAAGTTTATAAAAAGCAAAATCTATCAAGTGTACAGATCCAATTCAATATGGATACGATGTCTTATGGTATGTACTATAATTATATTATAGTAGTTATTGATACCCTCATACTATATGACATACATTTAAATTAAAACAAACACCTATTTGAATTAAATATTTTCTTGTGAATATATTAAACATAGAGGTATATAGTTTAGAGTTCCACGAGATCCCGTCATATTTTAATTGTTTTTATATAGTTTAGTATCTTAGCTACAAGATTTAATTATAAGTAGTTGCAAGTATGCACAATTTTTTTTATTTATAGTACTTGAAAGTGAGGACTTTCAGTTTTCATAAAAAAACAGTTGTAGTCTAATAATCAATGTGTTTTGTTTTAGATACAATTTCTGACGTGGTTCTAACGAGATTTGAATTATACATGATTATGAAGAATTCTGGCGTTAAGAAATTTGACGAAAAAGTAAAATTCCTGAAAAAACACCTCTTAGAACTTACTCATTGTCAACTCTTTAATCAAAAATAATTTTTTAATGAAATAGCTGCATTCTGCTCTAAATTGAAAACCAAATGGTTGAAGTGTCACAGAATCCATGACTTCTTTGTATTAAATAATATTTTTTATTAAAAGAATGGCTCGAAAGCCTTCTTATGTTTAAGAATTATAAACCTTTACCAGAAATAGTAAAAACGAAAAGAGGTCGACCCACACTGTCATTTGATATGTCGTCTGAGCGTACCAAACGTCATAAAACTATACTATTGCGATCTAAAACATCTAGTACTGAGTTAGCCTTTGCTACCCACATGAGTTTTCGGTTGGCAGGTAAAGCAGCAGCATCAACTGTAGTCAAAGACGTCACGTTAAGTACGCCGACCAGAGCAAATAAGAACAGAAAAGCTTTTACCGATAAAACCCAAAACAAAAAGGTATTGAGTGGTGATGAAGCACTAGCTTTGATTGTAGATGCCAAACTTAGTCGCTACCAATACAATTTAATAAGAGAAAAGGATAAAGAGGTATTTCCTTCATACAAAATTGTACAAGGAGCTAAGAAAAAATGTTACCCATGAAGTGAATTCACAACGGTCACGGAATCTTCAGCGGAAGTGAAATTGCAACAATTGCTGGATCACACTGCTGAGCGTTTAATACAAGTTCAGCAGCCGGACAATGAAGACAATTTCAAAAGAAGTACTGAAAATGCTAAAGACACCAGATTCTAATACGACTACCAGGAATGATTCGATAGTTGAATCAAGTAGTGATGACGATAGTATATTGTCACAAGATGATGAAGACGATTTATTATGTGTATAACTGTCAATAAATAGCACGAGAAATAAAGTGAGCATTTTGACTGATTTAATTTATCTTATATTATTCAATTTTATATTTTTGTACTAAGTATGCGTGACTTTTCGAACATTTTTTTTCACTTATTTTTATCAACATGTCTATACGGAACTAAAAATCGAAAAAGATTTGATGTCATTGCAACCACTGATTTGATGCCAACTTTCGAGGTCATCGGCCCCATTGTGCGACGTATCGCCGAAAGAGACATAATCGATGCGAATCAATCGGAAGATATACCTACTATGTTACTTTCGTGCTTTTCTAAATAAGGCGTAGACAGTAATTTTCCTCTAATTTTAAACGTAAAGTGTGCAAAAGTTCATTATTAATCTTTTTTGAAGGACCAAAAATGTCGACAGAACCAAAAATAAAAATCTTAAACGCATTATTTCAAAGGGACATTTTCACTCCAACCTTATTCACTTCTATTAGTTTTTTTCTACAAATTTGCTTACAAAGAAAGAGTTAGACAAAACGCCTGACTTTTCGTAATCAATATTCATTTTAATTGCCTTGCATTTTCATGAAATGTTATCAAAATGTTTTGAAATGTCAGCAAAGTATGACGAATGAATGTTGAAAGAACCTAAAATAGACTAATTAAAAAAAAAACTGATTAAATTTATTTTTGTTGTTTGTTTTTGGGGTGTTATGCCGTGTTGCGCTAACTCCTTCTTTAGCCGACGTTTCGGACAGCGTTGCAGTGTCCATCATCAGGGCAGATCCGGTAGATCCGATGATGTGTGATCTACCAGATCTGCCGGATACCGGATCTGCCCTGATGATGGACACTGCAACGCTGTCCGAAACGTCGGCTAAAGAAGGAGTTAGCGCAACACGGCATAACACCCCAAAAACAAACAACAAAAATGCTTTTGGCCGTGAGAATCTAAAAACTTACCTGATTAAATTTACTTCAAATATGACGACACCCCAATACAAAGTCTAAAAATAGCCAATCACTTTTACGAGAACTTAAATTCAAACATTTTTTATCTTCTAAATCAAACATGACATATGTATGTTAATTCACACATCACTTTTAGAAATTGCATTCACCTACCAGTAAGAATTTATGAATATGTGTTTCGATATTCCCCTAAGTAAACAGTGCCACCCTACCTATACTGCCAGTTGTATGAATCAACGTCAGCTCGCATTTAGAAAGCCACATGTCGGGACTGGGCTGTACGGATGGTGATAAAAAATTTATTTAATGAAACAATGATATTCCCCTCCTAGATTTAATCCAACACATGGTGGCCAGATGAGACATAGTGGACCTACATAGTTGCAGCTGTAATTAAAGTAATCATTAAACTTGTAATGTTTTTATATTTTTTGCATATGTACGAAGTCATCTAGAGTTTGCGTCGACTATGTGGTCTCCATTTTATGAATTACACATAAACAACATTGAATCGATTCAGAAAAAAAATCAGTATGTACATTTCTTACAACATTGCACAGTCGATTTAATAATTATCTAGGTAGACGAGGATGTATTTTTGAAAAATTGATTCATTGAGTGTATGTAGACAATTTGATTCATGGAGTGTATTTAGACCATTTGATTCATGATTGTAAGTAGACAATTTGATTCATGAGTGTATGTAGACAATTTGCAGGTGCGATGTTGCTTTATAAAGTCGTAAAAAACATTACTAACTGTCCTGAATTATTAAATAGAATTGACGCGGAACACGCGTTCGTGCAATATTTTTAATGTAAAACAAATATAAATCAAAATGCTTGCATTTTATTGCATTGCTTGCATTCTCTCTTATGTAAATATATTCAATTCTAACAAAAATACATATAAAATCTCTATTAAACATGTATTAATCTCCAAACTAAACCAAACTACATTCAACGTAATAATGTACTATATTATGGAGTATCTCTCGTTGTAATTATATTTAAGACGAGACAATAGCCTAAAATAAAGTCAGAATCTTCGAGTCTTGTCTTACCTGTTAATTGTTAAATACATCTTAGTAAAAAACATGGTGTAAATATTACGCGGCGTGTAAGGTCAGAACAGTGAAAAACATGACTTTTTACCATGGTGTTTATTTGATTAGAATGGTCTTAAACCAGATGGCCGGCTTTATGTCACCAAATTTGAACCGGCTTATTAGTAACAGCCATCATAATGTATTAGTAGTGAAGAAATCTATAATTTAAGTAAATTTCACACGTGTAAACCAACCACATTTAAACTGTTGATTTCCAGTTTATAAAATAAAAGTCAGTTAGCACACCACGTTGGCAGATAAGAAAGTTGTTTACGTTCTATCTATGCTATACATACATAGTGGTGTATTAAAATTTAACATCTTTTTAATGTAGGCAGTGTGCCATACCTACTGCATCTGCATTTTAGTTGAACCGTTAAACGTGTGCAGTATTTTGTATTGTGCATCCTGAATTCTTGTTGCATTTGAATTTCTCTTTGCACGATTCTGAATATCTATAATTATTGTTGTATGCTACTACACACGTAGTGTCTCGCACATTATATCAAAAGTGTACAGGGAAAAACATCTAGTCTAAAAAAAATCCAAATTGCTTTCCACGTTCTTCTTGAGGTTTGAGGTTGGAGGTCAGGCTGGGCTCATATGTGGAATGAGCTAACGGCACTAATTTTTACGAAATAACTAACATTTTAAATACCTATATGAGTGAAAATTGATTGGATGTATTATTAGTACGATTCCATGTATAATCATAATAGTAAACAAACATTACAAGACATTTTTTAAAACCCTTGATATAAAAACACTAAAGAAACTAATAAACTGTAAATAAAATAATATAAAACATCTAACGGCATCGTAAGACTGTTAATTTTTTTGTATAAAGTAAATATTTAATGACATTTGGGTCAGG
Organism: Hesperophylax magnus; assembly: GCA_026573805.1. Lineage (NCBI taxonomy): Eukaryota > Metazoa > Arthropoda > Insecta > Trichoptera > Limnephilidae > Hesperophylax > Hesperophylax magnus. Next base: position 4,486,559 of record JAIUSX010000114.1, read on the forward strand.
GGTAAATAACAATGACTTTAGATAATTAGTAACCTCATCTTACGATTAATTAGTAGACTATTAGAAAATCTTTATCATTTTAATTTGCATTTATAATTAATGTGGGTAAGTACATTTAAAGTTAGAAAATATTTTTAACTGGTGCAGAGCGGTGAAAAATCAAGGGATACTGTAAATGTACACGGAAAAAATGACTGCATACATTTTTTTTTTTTTTTTTTTTTTTTTTTTTTTTATTAATATCAATAGCAAAATTTGTACAATATGTAGGTTTAAAGTATAATATAAGTATATTTTTTGTATTTTTTTCACAGTCCTCCTCACTAGGGTTTCCTGTTCTGAGGCGGCCTGTAGTTTTTCTTAAATTTTTGTATTTAGTTTTGAATTGTCTTTACATTGTCTTCATAATGTTTGTAAGTTGATTATTACTTTGATCTCTAAGCCATGTTTTGACTTTTGTTTTAAATATATTCATTTCGTTTATTTTTTTGGTTTCATTTGGTAGAGCATTGAATAATTTTATAGCATGGAATTTATTATTTCTCTGTCCAAAGGATGTGTTCAAACTGGGAGTAATCAGGATATTTTCGCTTTTTGCCCTGGTTGTGTATTTATGTTGGGCAGTGGAGTATTCGGATATGTTTTTTTTCAGTTTAAATAAAATATTTTTTGAATATAGTTTCTGTACATTGTAAACATTGAAGTTTTTGAATATTTCTTCTGTCGGAGTTCTAAGCGGAACTTTCAGTATAGTCTTTAATACTCCTTTTTGTGCTATATTGAGCCGCTCTGTGTGAGTGCTCAAGGCAGACCCCCATCCAGTTATTCCGTACTCTATTTGTGATTGACACAAAGCATAGTATACTTTTTTAATATCGTTTATATTGAGGATATTGCGAATGTTTCTAAAGAAGTATATGTACCTGGTTAGTTTTTTTGTAATTACATCTATATGTGAGTTCCAACGGAGATTATCATCAATTTCAATTCCAAGATATTTGATGCTTTTGGAGTGTGCTATAGTGGGACATGGGCATGATAAGGATTGATTTTTTTGATAAATTCCTTGGCATGAATGTAATTTGAGATTAAGGTCCTCTGACGGCTGCCCTCTGGCTGTTTTAGAAAATGTCAGATATTTTGTTTTATTGACATTAAGCGTCAGGGAGTTTCTTTTAAGCCAGTTTTGCAGGAGACCAAGTCCGTGTTCAGCTTCTTTGTAGGTATTTATCCAATCTTTTTCTTTAAATAAAATTACTGTGTCATCAGCAAAACTAATGATTTTTCCTCTTGTTTCTAGGTTACAGATATCATTAATGTATATTAAAAATAATATCGGACCTAGTACGCTTCCTTGTGGTACTCCATGGTTGATTAGGAGAGGTTTGCTTTTTCTCTTATTAATTTGGACGCTCTGTGTACGCTCCGTCATATAGCTTTTTAGTAAGTTTAGTGTTGTACATGACATACCAATTTTTGAAAGTTTTGAAAAAAGTATTTTGTGATCTATTGTGTCAAAAGCCTTTTGTAAGTCTATGAAGATTGCCAAAGTTTTTTCTCCACTGTCTAAACTTTTAGTGATCATATCGGTAATTTTTTCTATGGCGTCACTAGTACTTAAGTTCTCCCTAAATCCATACTGAGTTTTTGATAATTTTTTATTGTCTTCTAAGTAGGATAAGAGTTGTTTTTTTAGTATTCTTTCCAATATTTTTGAAAATGTATTTAGTAGGCTTATTGGTCGGTAATTGTTTATGTCATTTTTACATCCTTGTTTAAATATTGGTATAACAATCGCTTTTTTGAGGGCTGTAGGGAATATGCTATTCGTTATAGACATGTTGACTAAGTATGTAAGTGGTTCGATAAGTTCTTTACAGAGATATTTTATTGCGTTGGTTGAGATTGTGTCCTCCCCTGAAGAAATATTTGATTTCAAAGAAGAAATTGTGTTTTTGATATCGTCAGCTGTAATTTGTTTAAAATTGAGCTGATTTCCTTGCTCAGGTGGTTCGTTTATTTGTACATCTTCATTACATTTTGTAACTTGCTTTGCTAGATTTGATCCTATATTTATGAAAAAATTATTGACGTATTCAAGTATTTGGTCAGGATTATCAGCGTATGTCCTGGGAACATTGTTTATATTCAGCACGTCAATTGATGTAACGTTGGCAGATTTAGAACTGGTTATTTCATTTATTATTTGCCACATTTTCCTGGGATTTTGTTTACAATCTGCAATTTTTTTCTTATAGTAGGTTTCTTTTGTACACATAATAACTTTTTTGCAAATGTTTCTGTATCTTTTGTAGTATCTTAACATGTGTATATCGTATGGAATTTTTTTAAGTTTCTTGTGTAACTCGTCTCTTTTTCTTATGCAGTTTATAACATTCTGTGTAATCCATGGTTTAATATGTACATTTTTGTGTGAGATTTTCTTATTAATTTTTGTGGTATTAGCTAGTATGTTATTCTGAAGAAGTTCTATGAAATAATTCCATGCATCATTTGTATTGTTCATACTTTGCAGTTTTTTCCAATCGGTACATTGTAGATTATGTTTAATGATGTTCCAGTTGATTTCTGTTTTTTCTGTTGTTAATGGTTTTTTCTTCATTTTATTTGACTTGTTTATTTTTATTGAAAGCATAGTTGTATAATGATCGGTTATAGTTGAATTAAATACAACAGTTTGAGTAATGTCTTTTGTTTTACTCATTATATGGTCTATGCAACTTTCACTGTTGTCCACTTTTCGAGTAGGAACATTTATTAAGCTTTCCAGTCCATGGGATGCTAGCATCTGCAGATATTGAATTCGCTTAGGGTGTCCATTTTCTAAAATATTTATATTTACATCTCCAATAATAAATATGTTTTTCGTTTCTTTAAGAAGGCAGAGTTCCTTGTCTACGGATTTAAGGAATGGGTCGATGTTTCTTGTTGAGGGCGATCGATAGATTGCTAATATAGCTTTTTCTTTACTGATTTTAATTTTTAAACAATTGGCATTTGTGATAATAATTTCTTCAACTTCGGCTTTTATTTCGTTTTTAATGTATATAATTACACCGTCGTTTTGTTTTTTGTTATTCAAACTTGAGTAGGTTGTATATCCAGCAATTTCCAATTTCATGTATTTATGATTTATCCAACATTCAGTAAGTATTATTATTTGAAAATTAACTTTTAAATATTTCAATAAAATTTGAAATTCATCAAAATTTTTTCTTATGCTTCTTATGTTTTTGTGTAGTATATTGAAAGAGTTGTTATTTAAATTCAATAGATCATTTGGTTCCGAGGTTAATATAATGTCAGCCATTTTTATATTTTTTTCGTAATCGTTTTTGTGCCCTTTTGTTATACAATATTTTTTATATCATCTACATGTTTTATATAAATTATTTTTTCGGTTGGCATTCTTCGCGTCATTATTTTTCCATCTTTGAACCAAACGTAGGAGTACATTTTTTCATTGGCAGATTTTTTCGTTTTCCAGAGTAGTTCCCTTTGATATGGGCTCAATTCCTCTGCAATATAGATTGGTTCGGTGGAGATATCTTTTATAGCTGCATAATTAATATTTTTCCTTTTAGAAAGAAGATTGTTCGCGTGTTCATTCGTACGCGTGTTTCGACATCGTGAAAATGTATCAGAAATGTACTAAAAGTTTATCAAGAAATCTGTTAATTCTGCAATCCCGTTTTTAAAGGGATTACCAATGATTTGAAGAGATTCTTAATGAATTAGCAATAGTCATTTTTCTCTGTGTAGGATTAATAATTGCCTGTTAGATAAAAAGCGCAAACCCTTGAAATTCACCAAATCTGACTAACTTTATATTATCTGATTAACCCCAAGAAGAGAGAATATATTATATTATTATAGGTGCTTATCAGTTTTTAAATTTTGAAAACGACACTTAAATTCAAAACAAGTCCGAGTTCATTGAACCAGAGTTACAATCAATCTCAGAAAAATAATTTCCGCAATCGAAATTACTATGTTTGATTCATAATAATATTAGAATGGAATTCAACCACGAATCTAATTGTATTTTTGGTGAATATTCAATTCCAAACTAATGATGTGTAGGTAGATATAATCGAATTTGAATAAATAATTTAATAATCGTAAGATATTAAGAATAAATAAAATTAGTAGAGATGTCAAAACAAACAACATCGTTTTATTTGTTCGACGAGTAAGGATTTCGATATCTTGATCGAAAATGTTAATTTAATTTGTGTCCAACTATTCATTCGGATGATTTCGAAATCATTATTCAAACACCCCCCTCCAATTCAAGGAAGCTAGTGCGTAATTATTTTTATGTGTGAAGGTCAGTGTCACTCTCATAATTTAGTTTGTTCTGCCAAAAGACAAATATATCAACGGCGCATCCAAGCGTAATGTTAATTATACTTGGTACGAGTAGATCGCAGAAGATTATTTTTTTTTACAAAACGTGCCAAGATAAATGACGACGAAATAGATATAAGTACAAGACTTTGTGTTGACATTACCTCATCACTCACAAGTCCCATCAAACAGTTGTCACCAATGGAGGAGGTTACTTGTGTACTTTTGTGAAGAAATTAACGTAGAAAGGTCAAATTGATTTTTGCGTTAGTAATGTTGAAATTTCAATATAAGTAAACAATTTCACGGGTATTTAACGTAATGGTCGAACAGAGAGACGGAAATATTTTATTTCTCTGCAAGGTAAATTGCATTTATAGCTATTTTCGATTCTCAAACTCACATGCTACCAGCTAATTTTTCTACCAAAATAAAAACCATTAATGTGAATACGTATTTGTACCTATCCGTTCATTTTAAATTCGCGATACCCATTAAGCCAAATTTCGATTTATTAAGAAATTCACTACGAGAATTTACTATCAGAAGTCTAGAAATTAAGGATGGTCGTCGAAATTGTGCATTTTGACATAAAATTGTAGTTTATCTCCCCTACAAAAAATTGAACCAAATCGGTTGACAATTCTAGACTTTCAATATGGCCGAGCTGCCGAAATTTCAACTTAAAGATTCGGGTTTATCTCCCACCTGATCTCCCCATACTAATTATGAACCAAATGGAAAATATTCAGATTGCTATCACAGAGGAAAACAATTCATACATATAACATGCATCTATGTACTATAATATTTCAAGAAAATATTGAAGAGTCTCTATGATTATAGATGGCACCACATCTGTTTGTAGTTAGTTTACTCTGTCAGATCATAGATTCAATCATAAATAATGTTTTATTATCTAATAAATGTAGATAGTAAAACATTTTCGTCAAAACATGAATCTATATTTAGGCATAAATGTCATTCTGTTTCGAATTTCCCACCCATTCATTAAGAAATTGCATATAATATCTAGTAGTCATTATTTTAACTAACGACGAATAAGGTTAGCAGTTACAATTTGTTTATAGTACATAATTAGTTTTAGTAGTTGAGTGTATGTTTGTTATAAGGCGCCCTGGAGAATATTTTTTATAACAAAAACAGAACTAAAGATATAATTACTAGATAGATAATAATAATGTCGATTATTAATAGCTTATAGGTTAAGTTAATTGGATTTGCAAATCAATGTTGTTTTCGTTCACTTTTGAATAGCTTTTAGGTGAATGCTCTCCGGTCGATGTTCTGAACTTGGAGGGTCATAAACCGTGTGAAGTATGACCAATGAGTATTTTAGTTACAAAGGAAAATTTACTTGTTCAAAAGAACATAACTATTAATGCGTACATCAAGCAACAAACTCGCCAAAAATAACAGGGGCAAAGGAATGGAGAGGAAACGAGTCTATTAGAAGATTCTGTCTCAACTAAATAACAACCCTAATTACAAAATTTGGCCATTAATACATTCATTTTAATGTTCATTGACCCTCTAGATTCAATTCTTTTTCAAGACTCCGTACAAAGATGGAAGAGAAAATTTTAATAATAACTTTTTTGTTTATTACACTTTTTGTGACCAAAATACAATCTTATCTCTAAATAGTATAAAACAAAGTCACAATCCTCGTCTGTCTGTTTGTGCGCTTAGTTCTTCTAAACTATGCAACGAAGTTTGATAAGGTTTTCACTATCATTTAGAGAATTTATTCCGGAAGGTTTATATATATATTTATGCCAGCCTTCCAAAATATCAAATTGACAAACTTCAATCAGTGTTTAATGCAGCAGCACGGCTCATAACCGGGGTTTCAAAATATTCGCACATTTCAAAACACCTTCGTAACCTTCACTGGCTCAAGTGCCCTGAAAGAATCCAGTACAAACTGTGCTGGATGGTGTTTAAAGCCATCAATGAAACGGCCCCACCCTACATCTCTGAACTATGCGTCCCGGAAAACACTGGTCTGAGGCAGTCAACGCTTAGATCAGCAACATCATCAGCTGTAGGCAGACTGATAGAACCTAGGCGCAAGCCAAATACTAAGTTTGGTGATCGCGCTTTCGGAGTATCTGGGCCGAAGGCTTGGAATAAACTCCCTCCGGAACTAAGATCCATAACAAGTCAAACAGAATTCAGGTCTAAACTAAAAACTTACCTTTTTAAGCTGTCGTACCCTTAAATTAAATATACCATTCCTAAGAGAAAGTCCAGTTATATTCAATTTTTCAATGTCCTAAATCCTGTATCTAAATTTCGCCAATAAACAATTAGAAAATGTTAATTAAGTGTTAATCTCAAGTGACCTACCAGGTAAGTATAGTACTGTATATTTTCTCCATAAATAGTTAAGTAATAACATAGATCACTGTAGAAATGTATTATAAGTTTGTACAGCGCCCTTGAGGTGTTTTTGCACAAAAACGGCGCTATACAAGTCATCCAAGTATTATTATTATTATATATATTATTTATTGAAAGTCGAGAAAAGTCGAGCAACGCCGGGTACACGTCAACTAGTAATAGATAAAGCCGGAAAAATATTATTAGAATTAAAGACAAGGTTTTATTGACAAAACTATGTTCCTTAATATCACAACAATGTATAAAGCTCCTAGAAGTAATGTCAAATGGAACTTTACGGTAATAAAGGTTAGCTAAAAGGAGCAAGCCAGATATCTACCAAAAGACCTACGGTTTATGACTATGACTGTCAAACGTGCCATGTGTTTGTTCCGTTACAAGGCAAAAGGGAACAAGTCGTATTTCTCAAGTAATTGTCAAGATGTCAGACAAAAATAATATAATATCACTAGAAATAATTGTAACTTTAAGATGTATGAATATGATCAAAATCAGCTTCTGAATAATCCGAACACAACGTGTTCTGACTTTAGAATTACGTCATGAGTAGTCTTTTATCCCCAGTACAGTTTCTATTTTTGTACATTGTTTACTTACACCAGGAAAATAATATCATACTGCTTTTACAGCTGGTCTAAATACTCGTGCATATTTACATGAACTTTGTAATCGGATAGTAGTAATAGATAAATGGATGAAGGTGGTTAGGTTATGCTACAATATAATCCGTATTGCACTGCCAATCCACAAGTTAATGGACTTCCTTTGTAAGTTACGGTATGATTCTAAACACATTTTATGTGTATTTTGAAGGACATGTTACTTTGCTTAAGGTTAACATGCTAAACACACATAAGGTAAACGATGAAGGTAAAAATACCACATTTTTCCATTAATGGTCAAACTTTTAATTTACTTATTTGTGTAAGCGAGTTGTGCAAGTAGTACTGCTTCCATAAAAATAATTAAAAAAAACATATATGTATTATTTATTTAACCGGTATTTCGCTTTACGGACTAGTGATGCATGCAATTACGGACATTAAATACGTAATTATAACATTATTATTTTAATTAAAACGTTAAACTTATTAAATAAGTAGAGACCAGAGAATTACGATTTTCATGAGAATAACGCGAAATTCGGAATTTTCGGGCAAATAGCGCAAATTTTAGAATTTTACAGGTGATTCTCTGCTATTATATAACAGAGTAGTATTATAAATTCTATATACATATTTCTCTGCCTATGGTTTTGACAAGCCATTAAATTGAACGCAGCTTACATTAAAGACGCAGCGTAACGTTATGGCTTTTGGTCAATTTTTACTGCAAACACCGCTTTTGCCGAAAAAACCACTTATCCAAAGAATAACGCAAAGTTTTCAGTCCCTATAAATAAGTTAGGTATTTCCTTTTCACAGCAATCACAGGATGACAAAAAACAGGAATGGTTAGCGTTAAATGTTTTTTCTAAATTTAGGCTGATCCAAAATCCTGTCAACCACACCAAGTGCCTGCTTGTGACACAAAACATCGTACCGAAGACATTCGTACCTACGTGTGATTTTTAACTAGTTAACTTTATATATGGAATTTCTACATTATTAAACATAGAAATTTAGGTTGTCGGTACACGCGTAATGTGAAATATCCCCACGTATTCCTGCATACTGCGCAAAATTATTCAAGTTCAATTTAATTTTGAAAATTGAAACTGATAAGTCATCACAAGCGATGAAGTAGGTACCCAAATAAATCAATTAAAATGCGGTAATTGTTTTGTTTTGTTTAACAGATCCTGAGATGAATTAGTGGTTTCACTGAAGTAGGTCCAGTGAACATACTTTGGTGGCCCGTTTACATGAATATTATTTAAATGACTTTTTTAAAAATCCTTTTCACACGTGGAATAAAATTTTTGTTCGATTAATTCGAATATAAAGTGTCTTGTATTTTTATAATGACATGGATGTAATATTTTGACGGAAATTTTCAAGTTTCATTAACATTCGAAAGGTTAATTTCTTCTATTGAAAACCTTTCAGCTTCACGAATCTGAATTATAATGACCCGCAATTTTTCACGTGCCTGTCTGTATTAGCAATATAATACAAAACATTACTTTATACAAACTTGCTGGGCTAGGACTGATTGAAGGAAACCAACTTGTCTTATCCAGTCTTCACATTTAGATGATAGAAAGACCAATGATACGGCTAGCACTTTACAGAATATTATTATACATTTTCCTGTTTAGCCATTATTCCACGTATTTTTATGTATCACCAGTTCAAACGCCATGATGTCCAAATCGGACTCGATAATCATTTCTGCTTCAACTTATATCATCTCCATTAAACACCGGTCGTGAATAACTACCAGTGACCAACCAAGGCTGATAGGATAAGGTGAGAAGTTCAACACCCAACCGGCTAACTCAAACTCAGTAGAACTAATGTCACGACGCCATCTGACTAAGAGAACTTCATAATAAAATAGTCGTGGAGACATTATCCAGAGAAGTACTGGGAAATAACGGGTGCTCACCCCTATTCATTTGGATATAGAAATCAGTATAATAATCTGGGAAAACCGTATCGAAGGGCATCAGGAACAGCAGTAACCGACGTTATCAACAACAAAAACATACCAATAATTCGAGAGCTTAAAGTCAAACAACGTTATCTACAAAAAAATCTACCAATTTATTTCAATAAATTGAATTATGTACATCAGCATATTGTTTGACTTTAAGACCAAGAGCTTCAAGTGTTATTTGTATGTGTTTGTAGATACGTTGTTTGACTTTAATTCCTCGTGATGTTCACTACGATTCGATTTAAATTTAAATACATTTAAATATAAAATCGAATATATTTTTGATTTTGTTCAAAAGTTCTGAAAGATTTTTACACTTGGCAGTTAAAATGTTAAAACTGTGGAGGAAATAGGAATAATTTAATTTTCTTAGAAAATGTGATCAAGGTCATTGGAAATGAAAGATTGACAGATCTATCATTGACAATGCTTTCGAAAGGCGAAGTAGCTGTCACGCAAAAAAGCTATTCCTAATCCAGTACAATTTGAAAACAAAGGATTACAGAGATTCTTCTTTCACGGGATTCTAGGATTAGGGAAAATTTGTGCTGTGTAGCATTTAAATGATCTGTTTGAATTATTATTAATTTAGAGGAATCTGGAAAATCCTCCAAAGGCCGATTTTTATACGAATACAATTATAGAATCAGGTAAGTTTTTAGATTTTCACGGCCAAAAGCATTTTTGTTGTTTGTTTTTGGGGTGTTATGCCGTGTTGCGCTAACTCCTTCTTTAGCCGACGTTTCGGACATCGTTGCGGTACCGGATCTACCGGATCTGCCCTGATGATGGACACTGCAACGATGTCCGAAACGTCGGCTAAAGAAGGAGTTAGCGCAACACGGCATAACACCCCAAAAACAAACAACAAAAATTATAGAATCCTCCATAGGCCGGCATTCATATGAATATAATTATAGAATCCTCTGTGGATCGGTATTTATAGGAATATAATTATAGAATCCTCCATAGGCCGGCATTTATATGAATATAATTATAGAATCCTCTGTGGATCGGTATTTATAGGAATATAATTATAGAATCCTCCATAGGCCGGTATTTATAGGAATATAATTATAGAATCCTCCATAGGCCGGCATTCATATGAATATAATTATAGAATCCTCTGTGGATCGGTATTTATAGGAATATAATTATAGAATCCTCCATAGGCCGGCATTTATAGGAATATAATTATAGAATCCTCTATGGGCCGGTATTTAAATGAATATAATTATAGAATCCTCCATAGGCCGGCATTTATAGGAATATAATTATAGAATCCTCTATGGGCTGGTATTTAAAGGAATATAATTATAGAATCCTCCATAGGCCGGTATTTATAGGAATATAATTATAGAATCCTCCATAGGCCGGCATTCATATGAATATAATTATAGAATCCTCTGTAGATCGGTATTTATAGGAATATAATTATAGAATCCTCCATAGGCCGGCATTTATATGAATATAATTATAGAATCCTCTGTGGATCGGTATTTATAGGAATATAATTATAGAATCCTCCATAGGCCGGTATTTATAGGAATATAATTATAGAATCCTCCATAGGCCGGCATTCATATGAATATAATTATAGAATCCTCTGTAGATCGGTATTTATAGGAATATAATTATAGAATCCTCCATAGGCCGGCATTTATATGAATATAATTATAGAATCCTCTATGGGCCGGTATTTAAATGAATATAATTATAGAATCCTCCATAGGCCGGCATTTATAGGAATATAATTATAGAATCCTCTATGGGCTGGTATTTAAAGGAATATAATTATAGAATCCTCCATAGGCCGGCATTCATATGAATATAATTATAGAATCCTCTGTAGATCGGTATTTATAGGAATATAATTATAGAATCCTCCATAGGCCGGCATTTATAGGAATATAATTATAGAATCCTCTGTGGATCGGTATTTATAGGAATATAATTATAGAATCCTCCATAGGCCGGCATTTATAGGAATATAATTATAGAATCCTCTATGGGCCGGTATTTAAATGAATATAATTATAGAATCCTCCATAGGCCGGCATTTATAGGAATATAATTATAGAATCCTCTATGGGCTGGTATTTAAAGGAATATAATTATAGAATCCTCCATAGGCCGGTATTTATAGGAATATAATTATAGAATACTCTGTGGATCGGTATTTATAGGAATATAATTATAGAATCCTCCATAGGCCGGCATTTATAGGAATATAATTATAGAATCCTCCATAGGTCGGTATTTAGAGGAATATAGAGAATAGCTTGTTTCCAACCTTAAACGTGTCAAGAACAGCAACTTGACGAACGTAAATTCTAAGCCGGGCTTAGAAAGCAACTGAAATATCGGCCCTAAGACTTTAAATGGAATCTACAAATTACCGACCAATAAAATAAATATGCAAAAAGCGTTCCATAGAAAACATACAAACAGTTGTACACATGCATCTCTTTTCTATTTTCAGATACAATCAGTGAAATATTACCGTAACAATTGAACGTGTTCCTATCATGCCATGCATCTAATGATTAGATAAATCTATTTCCTATAGCATTATTTGTTATATAAATCTTAACAATGGCTGATTATTCAATATTATCAAATAGCTCCAACTTATTGATTGTTTAAATGTGATTGTAATCTGGAGAAATCTGAATGCATATTTAAATGCGGCGATAAACTAATCACATGACTTAATATTATGGTAATAAAATAATATATATCGAGTATAAATATATGAAAATAACGTTGATATTACCCCATTAGGTACTTTAGCATGTTTGTATCAAGTATCGTAGAAAATATATTATTTAACAAGGTTAGCTCATCGAGGGGGTAGAGCGGCGATTGGCTAGAAAGTCGTGACGTAGATAGAAGTCCATTTCACGGTGGAAAATTTGTATTTACTGCAATACAAGTGGCGTCAAACGACTCTGAATGCATTTGCAATGATTTATTTGTAATACGTTAATAATACTAATTTTCGGAATAAAAGGGGAAAAATCCCAGGAGTATTTGCAGTGTTATTTACGCATTGATGATGTATTATTAGCGCCTTGTGTATATTGCCTTTGATGACAATCAAATTTTCAAATTGAAAGTCTCATTTAGCAAACTATCATGACAAGGAGATAGGGAAAGTGTTGAGAATAATTGTGTTCATACAAATAGTCGCACATGGTGGTAGATACTCTCGGCATCGTCATTCGTAATCGAAGCGATGCTTGAAATGGCTTTAGCCGTATCTGGTGACAATATATGAATAGCCAGGTATTTCCCTTCCGATACATTAAATAAAAAATAAATCTATTTTCTACGAACCTTGTTTTGTGTGTAGGCATTTCTAATACGGTGTTGCCAATTTTAACTAACTAACTAACCATCAAGCCGTTTCCCCGCAGGGTAGGCAGAGATGACGAACCGCCAAACAACTTGGTCTTGGCACACACTCCTTGCCTCATTCACATTCATACATCTTCTCATAAATACTCTTCTATTATTATTGACTTTTGACATGGCCCGACTCAAGTATCTGATTCACTTGATCGTGCCATGTCTTCTTCGGGCTTCCCCGACCTCTGCTACCATTCGCATCATATATTCTCCTTTTACTCCTTTCTTCGCTCATTCGCTCTACATGCCCAAACCATCTAAGCGTCCTTTTCTTAATCTTACTCATTACGCTTACATCAGCCTAGCACTCTTTGCGGATCTCCATATTTCTCACGCGATCATACATGGTTTTACCACACATACGCCTCAGGGATCTCATTTCAACAATTTAAATTGATAAGGGAAAATAAGTAAAAGAAATGGTTGCTTTACATAATTAATCTAGTCCGTATATTGAAAGTGTGGGCTGATGTCGGTGTCGGTGGGTAGACCATTGCATTTCGCGAAACTTGATTTGGCCTCCGGGTATATTCGTGGTAAATATTCACAAGACGCTAGCATTCAGTTTTTTGTACAATAACTGGTTTAAAACACCTGAAAGTAAATTAAAATAGTATACAAACAAAACAGATAACGTCAAATAATCAAGCCAATTCTATGAAGTGATTTGATAGTGACATCGGAAGCGCTCTGATTAATAACAATTGTGATTGGATTTTTCGCTAAAATTATACCTAAAAAAGGTTAGGTTATTAGGTTGAATTACAATAAGCATAATTATAATGCACTAGCGCAGACCCATGAAAAATTACGGGATATAATAATTGTGGGATTTCGAATGTTGAATGTATTAATAAAATATCTGGCTCAGGATCATTTTTCCTTTCAAAAACAAATAAGATCAATTTTTTAAATAATATAAATATTATACTCAGAATTTAGTTTTTAAGGTGATTTGAAAAGAAATAGTAAACAATTATAAATTAATTAATTAAAATAAAATAAAATTCTGTTTTTAGGTTGGGCACCTACTTCATCGCTTGTCTCAATTATTCGTGTTGTTAATCCGTTAAAATTCTGAAAATGACACTTCCAATTCAAAGAAAATTCGACTGAATGTTGTAATTGGAATAACAAACGCACTGACAACCGAAATTAGTATATTTATTTGTTTCTTATTAATATAATAAATAAATATCTAATAAGTTGTAGAAATCTATGGTTTTTCCAGATATTTGTACGTCAGACTTGTGTTTTCCGGTGTTTTACAATATTATTTATTGTATACTCCATACCTAATATTATATGAATATATAAACATTGTAGGTAATTACTTGTCCCGTGAGATTATCGCACCACTGATGCGCCACAGTCTTCTTGCCCCCGTTGGTGCCTTGCTTCAGGTGGGGGGTCAGAGGGCCCCCGGTGAACAGGTCCTCCAGGCCGTCGGACAGGTCCGAAGCCAGGGCGGGCCGCCCGCGACCCTCGGGCCCCACGAAGTCGAACTGCCCATCCCACATGTCGTACTCCAGCTCCGCGCACTCCTCGATCTCGCTGAACTCGCTAGAGCTGCGCACGCTCATCTTGGGTTTTGTTGAAAACATTCCGATCATTTACTCTGACCACAAAATGAGCGATGAACACAAGAATTTATTATCGAGACTTTTACTCAATTTTCACTCAAACTAATGAAAATTTGTTGAAAACGTTGCAGAAATGTACCCCAACTTCACTCAAAACCACATAATGTGGAAGACAAAGTCGAAAACTAAAGGGAATCATCCAGTAGTTTACTCAATTTTCACTCAGAACCACAACAATGATGAATGCGAACGAATTTCACTGAAATATTCAGAATATTTCTCATTCCTATCACTCACTACAACACGCTCACAGTGGGCTTTGTTGAAATTTTTACAGTATTTTACTCAATTATAAATCAAAACCGACGACAGCTGAAAGTATTTTACTCTCGTATCCACTCGCTGTCCACTTGAACATAAGAGTGAAGACCAATCTTGATCCACGCTCACATTGCAACTTATAAATCAAAACACGATGTTGTCACTTCTTTAAAAACACTGGTTAATCACATTGTGCGGGGTCAACATTGCGCGTCCGATAACAGTTCATCCAGCGACAGGTTAAAGAGATTATTGATATTGGCTGGCTGGTACGACATGACCCGATCGCGAGAAAACTCCGAATAAACTAAACTCGTAGAACTGAGTCTTATCATTGTTTTGTCGATACGGCCGGAGGCCGACACGCTATCCCTAAAAGATATTATGACTCTCGCGTGATTCACTCGCGTAGACGACAGGACGAGGAATAATAAATTCGCTCAACATTACGAGTCACCAACATTCACAGAATAAACAGTTCAACCGCATTTGAAAGCCCGCCAAATTGTACCGAGACGGAGATTCGAATCACCGCCGCGCAAAACTAAAACTTTCAAAAATAGAACTCGCACTCATAGACAAAACGCAGCACAACAAACACTACTTTATAAATAAGTTGCCAGGTGAGGGAAAAACTTCACGATGATAACAATATTATCGAATAGGTACTTTTTATTGTCAACCGGCGCGTTCTACTCGTTCGAGCGATAGTGCGAGATTGCAAGCGAGTTACGTCGCGAGACTACGCGAGGGTCGCGACCGGTGACCCCCCCTGGATCCAGTCAGCGGAATAGACTTATTAGATCGGGGGGAGTAGCGACATTCGCGTGTTGATTCGCGACGGAATGATCGACATGAAATCACTTTGTCTGTACTAACATCCTCATCGAATGGCCGGTATTTTACCGCGTCTGTTTAGGGCGTCGACCAGACAGCCACTGAATGTCTGAATGACTGAATTAATGAACACAATTGAAGTATGGAGGAGCGGCTGCTGCCTGTTACTGTTTACAGTGTTGAATGTTGAACAATATTATTTCTCAAACATTATGCCGGCGCGCGCGTGTTGGTGTCCCGTCTCTCGTGGGAGTTATTTGATACGTATTTATTCTTTTATTTTCTAATTTAACGGCCATGTGGTAATACATCGGAAGGATGAACCGTTCACGGCATTATCCCCTTTTAGAAGATATAAGTTTACTCATAAAAAAGACATCGTTCAGAGCCTGGCTTTCTGAATTTAAAATTATAATGGTCAAAGTACAAATTTCGTTTGTCTGTAACGATGTGTGTTAGTTATTCCTGCGTGAATGAATTTCTGGTTGAAAATTTTCAGATTCACTGAAGCTCATTTTTTTTTTGTTTTTTTTCAAATTTAAGACTTATTTTGAAAATTGGAACTGATTGTCTGAACAAGCGATAAAGTAGGTATACACCGAAAATCAATTAATAATTCTGTACATATATGAAATGCTTATTTATTTTTGACAGATATCATGATTTTTAAACTTTGTTAACGGCTTTCATTCTAATTCGTAAGGAAAATTTCTGATCCTCTCTAAAATTGACAATATTTTTTAATTAATTTCAGCATCTTTTACCAACACAAGTAAAGAGGGGATTATACTAGTTTCATCCAGTCACATCTAAATTATTTAATATAAATATGAGTAATTACACATGCATTACATATTTAAACGACCTAAAAATAGTACAAAATAAAGTTACCAAAAAACCTTTTAATTATAACCCAGATACCCCCACCAAAAAAGTATAACAAAAAACGAAATTACTGAAAATCAGAAAACTGTACGAATATAACATATGCATATTAATCATACAAAATCCAAAATGGATTTATACATACGAACACAACATTTATAAAAAAACATCAAATACATGAAGACTACACAAGACAACATAATAAACTATACACACATTCAGCAAAGACTGAAAGTGATAAAAGAAACATAGGCCACGAGGGTGTACACATATACAATCTCCTTCCCAATAGCTCGACATCATCAAATACAGTAGAATGTATATATTTAAGAAAAAACTGTTTGCTATTATTAAGATCAGCGAGCTACATTAAAATGTACTTATGTAAGTTCATAAAAAGGTAGTAAACAATTATATTTAGATTTTTAGTTTTAATATATACTTTTAAGTTATGAAAGTGAAATATGTATATTTTTTTAACTTAAAATAAAATAAAAAAGGTCACAAATCCTACAATTATAATATCCCGCGAATTTTCACAAAAAATGCTCATAATAAAATGCTCATATTATTCACTTATCGTGAGTGAAATTAACCACATTTTATGCCGTTCTTAATATTTAATGTTGTTAAAACTCCATTATAATTGATTTTATAAATAAAATAAAAGATACCAATTATAATCAATTAACATAAAAAAATTCACGTCGGTTCAAACCGCTTTGAATGTGAGTAAAAAGATTTTAAAGATGTTAAATCAATAATCGTGAATTCTTTCATAAGGAATTTTTTATTTTTTTTATTTACCCGACAAATTTTCACGTCGTTTCCACGCAATCGAAATTTCAAGAGACATTCTAATTAATTGCATAATCGTGTCTATTCGAGGAATTTCTTTAATAAAATGAAATTCCTTATCATACCGCACCCACTTAGTACTTCCCACTTAGTTTCAATGTAACACTGTCGCATTCGTTGTATGCAGGTACTAAGTGTACTTACCTAACTACGTAACTAGGTTGCTTGGCCCAAGATAAGGATAACGCATTTCAACAGTTGTTTCTTTGTAAAAAACTATAAACAAGCCAAATAGCTATAAAGATAGTATTTGTTGCCCCCAAAAATCTCCGATTAATAAGTTCAACACACATATTGTTCAGGATTAAAACACTACTTCAAATGACTTTTGCTATGTTCACCAAAATCTGAAGAATCTGGTACAACCTTCTTCTTTCTTTTTAACCTTTCTTCCACCTCTCAAAACCTCCAAGTGGACCCAGTAAGGATGTCATACTCCAAGTGGGTCAAGCGGGGGATGTCCTACTCCCAATGAGCCTAGTGGGGGATGTCATACTCCTAGTGGGCCCGGTGGGGGATGTCACTCTCCTAGTGGGCCCAGTGGGGTATGTCACGCTCGCACTGGGCCGTGTCATACTCTCCCCGATGAGCCCAGTGGGGGGATGTCATACCCCTAGTGGACCCACTGGGGGATTTCATACTCCAAGTGGGCCCAGTGGGGGTGTCATATTCCCAATGGTCCCAGTGGGGAATGTCATACTCCCAGTGGGGATGTCATACTCCCAACGAAACTTTCGCGCGAGTTTCATATAAAAAAACAATTTCATCTGAAAAATGGAAAAAGTTGGAACCCGCTGTGAGATTTTATCCGACAGTCGATGAATCGAAATTCCACAACTGGAAACTGGACGTATGTAAAAACGGTCGTCATTCGTATAAAAAGGAATGATGCCTTTAAGACTTATCACTTTCCATTATCTTAGACGATAAAGATCCACAATACATGGGTGTTGATATGGAGACAGACAATATTATATGACACTGCATAATGTATGTGTAATTTTTTGTTCGAATTAACAAGTAACATTGAAAGTGAAGAGTTGACCGCGGAGAGAATCGGCTCCAAGTGGCAGTTTAATAATAATGTACGTAATAAACGCAGTGGCAGAAGGGGTCTGGCGCTTTCTTTACCGGTCGAACGAAAGTGTTGGTCTCTTGTTCACCGTTTAGGCCGAAACGGTCGGCCGCTGCATTTCCACCTTGCGGGTTCATTGACGCTCTGCGCTCTGTTCAACTATCCAACTAGAACCAACACCTCACTACCTGAATGCCAGATACTGACAGCGCCTCTAGCGGCAATTACCTGTTCTTACAATCACATATAGGAATTTACTTTTCTTTATTTATTCTGAATTTTCATCTTTAGCTGTCTATGTTATCTGTTATCAGTAATCATACAATCATCACATCACTTCGTCTAATAGTAGACACAAGGGCTAGTTGTTTCAGAGAATTTGAACAATTCATCAAATTTGAAAGTTAATTGAAAGTTCTATTCAAGTTCTGTTACGAGTATTATTTCAGTTATGTGAAACAACTGGTTAATAATGATATGAGAAGATTAGTGGCTACTTCACCTGACCATCTGACCAACTGACTGGTTGCATTGTCTGCCAATTATAAACACGACCTGGCTGAATAATAGCTATTATGACAGTTTATTATACACGAGTTAACTTGTTATTATTGTCAGTTTCCGTATGCCACACTATACTTGACCAGCGAGAGCTTGCGGCCGGTGAAATCAGCCATTTTCCACAATTTATCAAAGAATGTAGACAATTTTAAAAAAAGACATTTGTGTTGTTTCTGATCTCGCCGCCGTGAAATCTCGATATTGGGAATATATAACTTGCAACACATGAGATTATTTTTTATTGAAGAGAAAATATCCGTACAGATAATATACATCGTGTCCGGAAACTAGCGGTACAATCGGAAAACTGGAGAATCCACATCACATTTGGAGTCGTTTTTATGGTATAAAATTTTTTACAAGCTTTCGTTGAGTAATTCGAGTCCGAAGTTGGAATTGTGTGTTCGAATTAAAAAAAAATCGGTAGCTAAGGAGTAATGTACTATCAGCTGTTGTTTTTTAAAAATCGGTGGCTAAAGAGTAATGTACTATCAGCTGTTGTTTTTTAAAAATCGGTGGCTAAAGAGTAATGTACTATCAGCTGTTGTTTTTTAAAAATCGGTGGCTAAAGAGTAATGTACTATCAGCTGTTGTTTTTTAAAATGTGTCGAAACGTATTACTCGACCTTTTTAATCCTTTAGTTGCCGAAAAGAGTTGAAAGGAAAATGAAATTATTTTATGAACAAGAATTGGTTTCCATAACTCCACCGCTGTAAGAAAGGGTAGTCAATATTGCATGAAGGTGCTGCCACACGCAAAGCTCACATCAACAGATAATATAAAGCACAATAGCGCTCGCCATACAATCCCATACAGACCCGACACACGTAAAAAGATAACGCGCTATAAGTGTGGTTCTGAACTTCGCTAACCGAATTTATTTTGCGTAACCGCTCCCGAAGCGATATTTGAAAAGTTATGCGTCCCCCTCTCCGCCGTAAAAAGGAGAGGGGGTCATTTTAATTACGGAGCTACCAACTAAGTTCCGTGTTCCCTTTGACAGCCATGACATAAGCAGCCTAATAATGCATTTCTTATTTATTATGTTAGCTCATATCGTCATGTGTGCTAGTAAATTTAGAAACATAAAAAAAAAACTTTATTTGGCAAACATACTTAACATATATTTAAAATATAAATTTAATCAATATTTGAATTTGAAGTAAACAAATTTTCGCCCTTTCAAAATTAATCATATTTTTAATCTCAGTATGTTTATATGGTAATATCATTCGGTTTTTTGATAAAGTTGGACGGCCTGATACCTACATAGAGAAGCTTCTAGTTTGTTCGTTTGTTGATTGTTTTCAATTGTTTTCCTGGGTAATCTGGTTTGCACTCGTCAGCTCTCGTGCTCTCTTCTCGTTCCCTGCCCTGGTGTTGGTCCTTGCCGCCTTTGCCTTCGACATTTTTGGAAATCGAACTGAGCTTATTTTACAATAATTTATTATATGTCGCTTTCGTCGATCGGCGTGCGAACTGCGAATTTCCTGATTCGACGGAGAGGTTATATCAGGTTATGTGAAAATGCGCTATTTACGCGCAGATTGTTTAAAATCTAAAAAGTTTATAAATAGCATTTATAATTATATAGTTGGCGGCATCATCATCTGAGGATGAGCTGTCCAACAGATCTAGCAATAGGCGACAAGTATCATCCATTTCGAAAACGTGCTCAAGCTGTCAGTAAGTAAAGTTGTCACTTTGACAGATGAAATTATGTTCCTCGGCCGCTCTCGAATTCAACTGACCCCCTCTCCTACCATGGGAAGAAATATTTGATAGCGTCGTGTGTCGGTAGAAAAGATGATGCGCTGTACATTAACTTTTGATGTGAGCTTTGCGTGTGGCAGCAGCTTGATGCATTTATATGGTAGTGATAATACCGGTAATGCGATTAGTAAGTAAGTATCTACTTACGTGTAACCTACACGAAGTGACATTTTCCAGATTTTCATGTGAAACGCTTAATAAAAACCACTAAGGTATTGGTAAAAAACGGTTTAGAGAGAAATGGGTAAGATTACTTAACAATTTTTAAAGTTAAACCGATTTTTACGACTGCGGCGCGAAATAGGTACTGTTAATTTTGTCTATTTTTGGTATTTTATTAATGGCATCAGTACAAATTTTTGAGGCAAACTGTTGATTGGATTTTAACACAAATCTACAGTTTTATTCCGAGATTGAGGAATATATGCACACGTGACCTTCAAAACAATAGAAATATATCTATTTTTCTACATGAGATTTACAAAAAAGAATATATTTTAATCTTAAAGAAATTTTGAACACTTGGCGTTCAAAATAAAAATGAAATCACTTTCTACATCAGATTTCGAAAAACTCTGCGAAAAGCCCAGGCAACGTCGGGGACTTCAGCTAGTATATTACTGAAATTACAAAAAGATTCAACACGACAAAATATAATGACAAAAAAGCTTATCGAAAAATAAAAAGAGAAGTCCGTTTTATCTCATCAAAAAATCAATACGTCACATGCCATAGAAGCGCAAAATAATGTGTTTACGTTTACACACAAGTTATGCCCCTTCTCAAATAAGGGGAACGCCATTGAAATCCCCCCTTCCAGGCACTCCACGGGACTATATACGGGCTATAGCGTCAG
Source organism: Hesperophylax magnus (assembly GCA_026573805.1). Taxonomy (NCBI): domain Eukaryota; kingdom Metazoa; phylum Arthropoda; class Insecta; order Trichoptera; family Limnephilidae; genus Hesperophylax; species Hesperophylax magnus. The sequence continues at coordinate 4,508,119 of JAIUSX010000114.1, forward strand.
GGGCCTTTGATTATAATAAATGATATGGGGGATATTCAGCGAGAAGTTGGAATCCACGATGATTGCATATTGCACGCGTATGCAAATTACAAGTGCAGCGTTCTTGGAGGTGTTCGTGAACCTAGCTCGGGAGGGGGGTCGGCCAGCCATAATACTTATTCTGATGACATTAAAAAGCGAAAACTTTTATTATAAATTAAATTGTGCCTCAAAGAGTGACGTAAAATATGGCGTGCAATATGGCGTGTAAGTGAGCAATTACTTGCGTTTATTTGGATAACGAAATATGCATAAATGAAGGTATGATTGATTAAATTCCACTCGAAACAAAACTGTCTATGATTAATGAGTAATAATGACTGAGTTAAAAAATAGTTATTTTTCAGTGCATACTTTACTACATACCTATTATTAATAATAATAATGAATGCGAAATTTTGTCACTTACAGACAGAAATTTCCAAAACAATGTTAAAAAAACATTAAGTGTACTAATGACTATTTTCCTGCATCATAATTATTCCTTAGATTAACGTGAAGAGGTAGAGGTAGAAGATGAAGAACAATTTACAATAAAAATTTATTGTTGTTTGTTTTTGGGGTGTTATGCCGTGTTGCGCTAACTCCTTCTTTAGCCGACGTTTCGGACAGCGTTGCAGTGTCCATCATCAGGGCAGATCCGGTAGATCCGAAGATGTGTAAATTTTTGGTTGTCGAGTTTGTGCTTATTTATTTGTGGCCTGGGCCCGTCCAAGTGCGAAATGCCAACGGAAGTGGCGACATCTTGTGTCGAATTCTGAAAGCACAGTATTTATGTTAGCCTGGGGCCCGTCCAAGTGCGAAATGCCAACGGAAGTGGCGCCATCTTGTGGCGAATTCTAGAATTAGAAAACCGATTGACAGCGGTTAGAGTAGATGTACCCAGTATCAAGGTATAAATGCAATGGTTTTATATTGTATTATTATATGGTATTGGAGTATATTTAGACATGTTATTTGCGTTTAGCTTTGGTGTAGCCGTCAATTACCGGATACCAAGAGCTGTTGAGCTTAGCTCCGTCGTCTCTATTGATATTAAATGGATTTTTGTAGATTTCAATTGCCTCCATAATCAGGCGTGATCTATAAGTTTTGGGTCTTCCAAGGACCTCGGGAGCAAATCCAAAGTAATGGCCGGTTTCAATTAAGTGTTCGGCGATTGCCGATTTATCAGGGTGGCCAAGTTTACAAGCACGAAAATGTTCTGCTATCCTTTTGGAAATCGTCCGCTCTGTCTGGCCTATATAAACCTTGTCACAACCAGAGCAGCTGAGTTTGTACACTCCATCTGCTTCCAGGGAAAGACTAAGGAAACTTAGTCTTTGCAGACCTCAGTAGGTCTTGGATTTTGGTGGTGGTTCCGAAGACAGTTTTGATGTTTTCTTTTCTCAACAGCCTGACAATTCTGTCTGTCACATTGTGAACGAAAGGCAGGAAAGCACAGCCTTTTGAGTCTTGTTCAACTCTGTCTTCGTTTGTTGTAGATTTGGCTCTTAAAATTTGCCTTGTCTGACTTGCCGGGTAACCGTTGCGCTCCAGTGCATCGGTCAGTTTTATAAGTTCTGCTCCAAGTTTTGTTTCTTCACATATTCTGGTCGCTCGGGTCACCAACGTATGGATAAGTCCTCTCTTCTGCGCTGGGTGGTGGTGCGAATCAGCGTGTAAGTATCGATTCGTATGAGTTGGTTTCCTATATACGGTATGTCCTAGGCTACCATCGTGTTTTCGCATCACCTCCACATCTAGAAAAGGCAGGATTTTATCTTGGTTTTCCAGCTCCATTGTGAACTTAATTTTGCTGTGGAGAGAATTAAGATGGTCCAGGAATTCGTTAAGTTTCTCCGTTCCATGAGGCGAAAATGTCAAATGTCACAAAAAGAGAAAAGAGACACGACGTCAAAGCTGACCAAAATATCTCCTTCCTCAGTCTTAACCTGCTTAAGCTTACTGATCAGATCTGTTGAATCCTTAATCCACGATTCGGTTTTTCCAGTTTGCATCTGCAGTAATCTCGAAAGGTGTTGGGACAGTTTGTATGTAGGTGCACCAATAGCGCTGACAATCGGTCTCATTGGGATTCCCTTTTTGTGTATTTTTGGGAGACCGTACAGGGCAGGAGTTCTAGAGGCCTTTACAAAAAGCTTAGACCAATCCTCTTTTCTGATGCTAGATGCTTTGACTAGTTCCCTTGTCTTTAAGTCAATCTTGTTAGTAGGATTGTTTTTGATCTTCTTGTAGGTGCCGGAATCGCACAAGAGGTCTTCCATCTTCTTTATGTAGTCTACCGTATTAATCACGACAGTGGCATTTCCTTTGTCGGCTGGCAGAACCAAGATTTCCTCATTGGCGCGCAATTCTTTTAGGGCAGCAAACTCTCCTTTTGTGATGTTTGGGCGGGGTATTTCAGCCCTTTTCAAAATATGGCTAGTCTCTTGTCGTATGTTCTCTGCTTGCGATTCTGACATATTGTGGACTTTCATCATTGTATGTAGTGCTGTCTCGATTTCCAAAAGGATAGCAGAACATTTTTGTGCTTGTAAACTTGGCCACCCTGATAAATCGGCAATCGCCGAACACTTAATTGAAACCGGCCATTACTTTGGATTTGCTCCCGAGGTCCTGGGAAGACCCAAAACTTATAGATCACGCCTGATTATGGAGGCAATTGAAATCTACAAAAATCCATTTAATATCAATAGAGACGACGGAGCTAAGCTCAACAGCTCTTGGTATCCGGTAATTGACGGCTACACCAAAGCTAAACGCAAATAACATGTCTAAGTATACTCCAATACCATATAATAATACAATATAAAACCATTGCATTTATACCTTGATACTGGGTACATCTACTCTAACCGCTGTCAATCGGTTTTCTAATTCTAGAATTCGCCACAAGATGGCGCCACTTCCGTTGGCATTTCGCACTTGGACGGGCCCCAGGCTAACATAAATACTGTGCTTTCAGAATTCGACACAAGATGTCGCCACTTCGGTTGGCATTTCGCACTTGGACGGGCCCAGGCCACAAATAAATAAGCACAAACTCGACAACCAAAAATTTACACATCTTCGGATCTACCGGATCTGCCCTGATGATGGACACTGCAACGCTGTCCGAAATGTCGGCTAAAGAACGAGTTAGCGCAACACGGCATAACACCCCAAAAACAAACAACAAAAATGCTTTTGGCCGTGAGAATCTAAAAAAAAAAAAAAAATTAGACTAATTCAAAGGGTAAAAGAAATTTATTGAGTTACACAGAAAATTAGAAAACCGTAACAAATATATTTTTATGAAAAATTAAAAAAAAAAACAGACCAAAGGCATACTATTCCTAAAATGTACAATTCACTACTAACAATCTCTGAAGAGACCGCGTTGTGTCAAAAACATCAACTCTTATTAAAAAAAAATCGAATTATTGCTGAAATTCACAGAAATAATTATATTTTTCTTGTACCTAAGTCTTGACGGTCATCATCTATGATATAGTATATATTCATAGACAGAATTTTACCTATTTTATCTCACTTTTAACTCCGTTTTACATAATTTTTCCTCTAAAACTAAAACTTTGTAATATTTCATATTTAAGGATGGGGCTGACAGACTTGCGCTGTACTCTCATGGCTTGGCCTATTTAAGCATATCGCTTGCCATACATTCCCAATGGGTATGCGATATGCTGAAATCGCTCAATGAAATTTCCTTGTATTTTTGCATATTTTCACTTTTTTTTTTTTCTTTATTTATGAAAATATATTTGGATACAGGTTTTTTACATGCTTTTCGACTATCACACTAGACACATGTCCGTATTATGGTAGTCGAAATTTATTTAATAATATAAAAAATTATTAATAGTCGGTTTATTACTCTGTATTTTATAACTGTTAAAGTATTAAAAAAATTAAAATAGTAATAACACACCTCGACTAAAAAGAGAAATGAGAAAAATAGTGTTACACAGAGACATGAAGAAAAGTACACAATGTTTAAACAAAAGTACAACGAGGTTGTTGTTTTTGTAATCGAAAACAGCTTCAATTGTCCATTAAAGGTACTGTATGTTTCAAAGAATATGTCGAAATCTTGCAGAGTTTATTTATTGACCCTGACACAAGCACTTTAAAGTTTATTAGTTCGAGTAAAGTAGGACATTCGATAACGTTATTGATAAAACATAAAAGGTCAAAAAACTGAAAATCATAAAACCTGGGATGGAAAGATGCATGTTTGGCAGCACCCGAAAAATTAACAAAACTTAAGTACATATCAGAAATATTTCAATACGGCAACAGTAGTGTCAAGCAACTAAGAGAACTGATCTGAAGCCGACTGGATCGACGAGATATTGTGAGATAAGCAAGTTGGGCGGAAACACGTGGCAACGCAAAGCACTGAATAACTAATGCACATCTGCGTTGGTAATAACATATTATTTTATGACATAATGACAAAAATGTTGTTGGCAATAAATATGTAATATATATATATATATATATTTTTACTAACGAAATAAAGTAACTACATATAAATCGTACTTACATTGAATTTTTATATATTGAGAAATTCGAATACTACTCTTTCATAGCTTGTGTTTGGAAGAGTAGTGCACAGTACATTATTGTAGTTATTTATAAGTAATCAATAATGTGATAGGTATTACGTGTTGTAGTAAGTACATTGCTGTGAGAAAGTAAAAAAAATAGTTACATTATATATTTGGTAGATGTGATATAAGTGTAAATAGTTAAAGTAGATAAGTAATATACTTTATACCGAAAATGGGTGATATCTTTTAACCTTTTTAATTTTGAGTATATGTATTTAAATAATATGGAACACCGTATTCAACCCCTTATTTTAAGGGGAGGTTGTTACCCTACCCATTAAACTAGATTGCTATTACTAATTTGAACAAATTGAAAACCAGCACTCGAAAAATGAATGCCCTGTTCATATTGGGAGGTGAAAAGTTGCATGCGTTTTTTTCTGGCAAATGGCGGCCGTTGACGCTTTTGTGTGTAGACAAATATTCTCGCGAACAGGGCATAACTTTTAAAAAACCAGATGAATAATTTATTGCTTTTTTAATGCACTTTCCGGTGAAAATACCGATATAAAATTCCGAGAAAAGTTACTAATGGCATGCTATTTATGCATCTCGGAAATGACTCGTGCCCACGTGCTATCGTTAAATCATCAAGAATATATTTTATAAAACATTTGACAGGATTGGTAGTGTGGCCATTCAACGGGTCATTGATATGAGCCCATTATTAACAAAGCAGTTATAATTCTGTTGGTAAGGTTGTTAATATCAAGCATTCCATAAAGGATATAACCAGGGAATATATTGGTGCTAGATCCTATCAATATCTCCCCGGTGAAAGACCACCATTCGGAATGCTTCAGCCGTGTTTGGTGCCCAGATCTGACTATCCAAACTATCCCAATCTCCTTCCCCTCCACTCTTCAGCTTCTCAACACCCAACATATAACTTCTGGCTTTGGGCTATTGGTACAGAAAAATCATTTTGAAGAGGGCACGTATCGAATGTTTAAAATGTGTTTTTCTGGAACTTTGGATTCGCGAATCAATTCGACAATTTTTTTTTTATTTCATTCTTCAACTTCCTAACAAAAACAAAAATATTTTTAATCTTCCAGTATACTACTACACTAGTATTCAAGGATCTCTTTATAATAATTTAGCGATACTCTTCTTATGTGGTGTTCAGATAGAAGAAACTTCAGGAGTTTATTTTGTACTTTTTCGTAGGTAAAACACCTATTGTGACCTCACACGAAGAAGAATATAATATTAATAAATCTAAACGAAACATAAAACAGATCAAGATACAGAAAACAGTCGCAACTGGGGATCGAACCCAGGACCTCTGTCTTACCGGCACAAATAAGCTGTTTTCCCCCCTTAAAATTATTAAATATTACATTGACGTATACGACCTTCAAAAGTTATTCCAAGTGATTTTTTCTTCAATTGACAGAATTAGGTTTTGTTCTACGGTCACTTAAAACTTGTGAGATAAAATCTGTGGGCATTGCGAATACCGCACAAAGAAACGGTTTGATGGTTTATAAGATTACATAGAATTATAAGAGAAACAACCTAAGAAAACCGAGAAAGTTGGTTGTTATTCTTAAGCGGTAAATCAATTAATTGTAAGAACATCGGATTAAATAACGTATTTAAATAACAGCGCCGCGTTTCGAGAGAATAGTCGTAAAAGACTTCACATTAAATTAATGCAGATAGTCGTAAATCAGATAATTTTCTCCGACAAGTGCGGCAACAGTTTTGAATAATAAAGCAGTGTTTGATCAGGTCTACGAATAACGTGACCGGGATTGTTATTTGCAATGTCTATTAATATATCTGTACATATGATTAAAGACAAGAATATGACTTTTTTTAATTATGATTAGGAAAAGTTTAAAAAAGTTATAAAATATATATATATATATATATATATATATATATATATATATATATATATATATATATTTCATTTTTGACACAGACAGACAAATAAATAATGAAACCAAGTATTATCGAATTAGTATTTGTGAAATACACAGACACGAACAAACAAAACTTACATAACGGACCATGTAAGCAAAAAAATATTATAAATATTTTACGCCCATGCACGGAGAAAAATGAGTACGGTTTTTGTTTTTTTTTTGTTTTGGCGAGGAATTGACGAGTGTGCTTCATAATTTGTTTGTGAGCAGTCACATTCAGTCTTTATGCTTAGTATGTCGAGAAGCTACATTTACTAGACTCAGGAGTTATGGAAATATCTAAGCTTATCTATATTATTCTTGTTGAAATGTATAGAAACCTTTTGTTTGAATAAAGGACCACCCTTATTTAATAAATATATTTGACAATTGGGTAGAAAGATTAATATCGTAGTAAATTAAATTCAAGGCACGTCGCGTCTCTTGATTTCTCATTTTATTGTGTGCATCCTCTGGAGATAAATACTTTTTACAAATTAATAACACTTCGTGTTCTCAGTACATAGTACAATAACTGTAGTAAAGAGACATGTTTATTGGGACAGTTAAAGTCACCGTGGTCGTTAATTTTCTGTATTATTTGGTTATTCATACCGGAAAGAAGATCGGAAGTCGCTGTGACACGTCGCATTTTCCCAGAATAAATAATAAGAATGCGAAAGAAATGAATAAGTAAAAGATAAAAAAAACATTCATCTTGAATTCGTGATTGAATACATAATATTTGATAAGAATTAAATATTCATTTGGAGGTAGGTGGCGCATTTACGTTCGTTTTATTTATAGAATCCCCGGAAAAGAGTTTATTCAACGATTTTCTATAAATATTTTTTTCCGATAATACTATCATTTGCGTTAAAGACGAAAAGTACAAAGTCAACTCAGAAAAGTATCACCCGTTTAGGTTACCTACATGATTATTTGTTTTCATGTGTGAAAGAACACCGATCAGAATCGAAACGGTGGTTATTTACCTGATCTCATTAGCCAGGAACTTTCCAATTTTCCTCTTCCCCATTTCCTTCCCATCCCCACTCCCTTCAGCCTTGCAACATACCCCAATTGGGGATGCCGTAGTCCCGCTACAACTGAGAGTAGTTGGGACTCTTACGAAGTATTCACAGTAAAATTATGCAACAAATGAACTGGAAACATCACAAAATATTCATGTTGTAAATATTTTACAATGTTGCAGAGCGCACTTCCACTGCCAATATAATATTTCAAGGAGTTACAAGGAATATATAAGCCAACACATGTTTATCCTTATATCACCACGAATACAGTAAGATAGCATAAAAATAAAATGGTCGATTTTTTAAATTATTTATTTTGTGTATAATTTTATAAGAAAGAAAAAAATTAATCAATGGAAACTATCACAAATAATCTTCCATAAAAGAGTATTTTTTAAAAGATTTTTCTAAGATGCGTTCATAAATTTCTAATTTAAATGAATTATTTAGTAGTTTACGGAATTAACAATTTTATTTTAATTATAAAAAAACGAAACTGTAGGAAAAACTTCAATTTATCCAAATCATATTTTTGGTAATCATAACGTAAACCGATTCGTAGTAAAACTTGTAATGGAAAATAGTGATTTCACTGATGGCTTCGCCTTAAAACTAAATATTTATATGAAACAATGGGCCCGATTATCAAACCCCGTTCGGGTTCAGCGGAGTCGTGGGACCGAGCAGTGGCGTATAGCCTGATCGCTGACTGACTATACCAGTGATGGGCAAAGTACGGCCCGCGGGCCAAGTCCGGCCCGCGGGCCAAGTCCGGCCCGCCAGGCTAGTCAATCCGGCCCGCGACAATGTTTTGAATAACCCTACCACAATTTACCAATTGAACAAAATGTATTTTCTACGTAGGTAGAATAGAATACTTAACGGTTTCCTTCTTATTGTGTTTTTAAGTACGGTATTATTGCATCTAATATTAGTTTGCACACAACTTCGCGCTTTGCAAATCGGTAGCATGGCGAATGCATGGCGATGTGAAGTGCAATGCGTGTGTTGCTCGGCTAAGTTCGGGACGAATCGGGCGCTACCATTTTCGTTTCCTCTGTTGTCAAGGTCAGTGTTCAATCGTTCAATGTTCATCAGTGTAGTTCGGAAAGTCCACCAGACTGACCACCATTTAGCTTCACTACTGCGAATCAGCTCATCCCAGTTTTTACCAGATTATGATAAACTTTTAGAAGCTCAGCCACAGTTTCATCTGTCACATACGCCTTCATACTCTTCTAAAGAAAAATCAATTTTTGTTACCTTTTTACCATTTTAGCATATAATGTACTCAATATTATGCATGATTGACAGTACTTATATCACTTATAAAAAATTATTTATTAAATTTTTTTCCGGCCCGCCTAGATATTTTTTTATTTTATCTGGCCCTTTCCTTAAAAAGTTTGCCCATCTCTGGACTATACCATTGACTATGCCACTATGTAACGGCTACCGTAAATAGATTATGAATCGGAACATTTATTCCATGTAGGTACTTATGTTTATTACTTACTAATGTAGTGCGTTCACTTTTCCAAACTAGGCGAAATAAGCAGGCGCAATTATAAGAACGAGTTGAAATCTTGGGTACTAAACGTGCTAGTCAAAGTGCGAAATAATCGTCGAAGGGAAGTTTTTGAAGACACGGTAATGTACGTGAAATTAAATGTATTCAAGAATGTTGAGTAAATATTTACTATCTGGAATCTCGTCGTTTTTACTTTAGAGGTCATTTTTGCCTAGTAGAAAAAAACTGCAGGAAAACTTTAACATTTTCTTAGCAGTGCAGCGAGGTAAAACTCAACCGCTCAGAGAAGATTTATACTCCGATAAAATCTAAAATATAATTATTCGGTAGATAACAAATTAATATGTAGAAATTTGTGTACTGATTTTTGATAATATCTGAATAGCGCGTATAATCGTAAGTATCCAAGCATTTAGGTCATAGCCCACGTTTCACTTCACTCAAACGTATAGTCTGCACTCCTTTGATGGTAGCCCAGTCCGTTCGATAAAGTTCGCCAGAGTTATTATTGGCCATGTACACTGAATTTACAACATGGATATACCTTCTGAATATTTACACTATTGATAAATAGGTGTTTATCCATACGTCCACATTTTCTAAAGCTATTGGCGCTTTCCACTACGAACAGTAGCGCATGACTCGTGAGGTGACAGTCTCACTAATAGTCCTATTAGCATCCACAGGAATTTTCTATTCATGTTGAATAGCGGTTTTAACTTATTTAAGTGAAGTTTATCATCTTTACCCTTTGGTTTACTGTGATTTTTAATTGAAACACGAAAGTCACAGACATGCTTACATAGACAATCAAATAGTTGGACACACTCATGTACATCTAGTAGCTCATATCAAATGGATCGATTGCTTGTGCAAATCTTACGAACTCAGCAAAGTCGAACTCTGTTTACAAGTACCAGCGTATTACTACGGACTGGAATAAATTACATAAAGCATCGTCAATGAACAATCTATCATAATAAAACAGGACCGTCGTTCAAATGCAAGCTGCAAAGGCGATGTAAATCTCGGAATGCTAATGCAATGGGCGTTGCATGACCCAACAATTAATAAATACCTGCAATTTATTTGCATACTATCATAATGCATGATTTATGCTAGACGGCCAATTTGTACGCTACCTTGTACAATGTACAATGTGCCTAAAGGAAAAATGTCCCATGATTTAAGATATTTTGTGCATAACCAGTTGTATTTGATAGACAATACAAAATAGGGGAGCAATCCTAACAAATTATTGACTTTGTCTCGATGTCGCGAACTCTTTAAAATTAATTACGTTTCTGATATTATTATGCAATAAGATACTACAAAGCTAAAGGTCTCTAAAGTCCAATCGAGGTTTTCCTCTCCAACACTCCAACCAGGAAATCAGAAAGATGGAAAGGAAATTAAACCAACCGTGTAATAATTTCCGTTAATAATGTTCATGTCCATTTATACGAGACTAGTTCAGCCGTGTATTATTTATACAATTACTATATACTATATAACCATTAAACGGGCTTAACCATTGTCATTATATATCTCGCCCACTCCTTGCAATTATGGTAACCCGGTAAGTGAACTCCGCTCCTTGGAATTCCGTTGATTTATTGCAAGTAAATAAACTGCAGGCTCCTGATATTACGAGAAGGACGGCCTCCGTGATCGAGGGATAAAGGCTGTCAACTGGCAAGCTGAAGGTCGCGGGTTCAAATCCTGGCGCGCGGAATTAAATTTAATTTGATTAATTTGTGTTATTTCGCAATTTATTAATTAAAAATAATATATTGTATATTTACGCTACGTTCCAGAGTGGAAAATATTATCAGTATCGTCCGGGTGTAAGAGCACCATTCAGAATTGAAACGTTGCTTGAAATGGCTTTAGCCGTGTATCCGTGCGTATTCCTCTTCCCTGTCTCCTTCCACTCCCCACTACCTTCAGCGTAATACCTCAATCGGGGATCCCACAGCCTCACTGGCTCCAGACGGTTGGTAGCAGTTGGGGCTCTTGTGCGATATTCAAATCGTTTATAACGCGGTGTTCAAGTCGGTTAAAAATCGTTTGTTTTGATTATAAATTACTGTCGAATTTGGCAGCCATCTCTGGTCCGGAGCCCCTAAATACCTGAAAAAAACCCTTGACTCTGTGCAAAAACGGGCGGTCCGTTTGATAGATTCCCCAATCTTAACAAACGGACTGCAATCTTTAGAGCACAGGCATCAGGTAGGTATGCTGTCCGACTCTGTGCAAAAACGGGCGGTCCGTTTGATAGATTCCCCAATCTTAACAAACGGACTGCAATCTTTAGAGCACAGGCATCAGGTAGGTATGCTGTCCTTGTTCTATCGGTATTACAATGGAAAATGCTCTGAGGAACTAGCGTCATTGATCCCTTCGGCACCGGTGCGTAGTCGGGATACACGCCAAACGCGCGCCCAACATTTGTACACGGTTGACATTTGTCACATGAGAACGGGTCGCTTCTACGATTCGTTCTTAAGTTCAACAGCTCGGCTGTGGAACGAACTGCCGGCCTCTGTGTTTCCTCCCTCCTACAACATGGGACTCTTCAAGACCCATGTTCACTCCTTCCTCTCCACAAAAAGACCCTCCACACAGCATCCCCAAAGATGACATAGGCCCTGAGGGAAATTATTTTCTTCAGGGCCTCCTGTGTGGAGTTAATATAAAAAAAAATAATAATAAAAAAAATTACTTGCTCGGTGATTGGTTTATTTATACTTTCTCTGTGAACATAACACAGAAGATGTTCCGCACATAATATACGACCGTAGCTTGTACCTTGTGAGCATTCATACTATTTACATTGTCAATTTAAAGATTTCGATTGAAAAGTGAGCGGCGTGTTATTTTGTGTATAACACTTAATAAAATAAATCAATTCCAGTTTCTATTAGCTGTCAAACAGAAGATTGGACAGTAAATCATTTAAACTATATTATACAAACCAATGGCTGTTGTGTAAAACACTATAATAACATATAAGAGCAGGGTAAACGATGTTATTTGCGGTTTAAATTACTTTCAATTTTCACAGCCAGTTTGTTGTCAGAGATATACAAGTCCAGATAACTATCTCTAGTACAGGCGGATGCATAGTATAATAGCATAGTAATACAATACATTTGTTAGTTGTAAATATTGTTTTTCGGATAACTAGTGCATTGCAATGTATATACTATGTTTGGTAAGCATTCCAAAACTCGATTAGTATAGATATATATATTTTTTTTTTCTTTTCTTTATTTAGTGCATTGTTTATTACAGCCATTGCGAATTGCAACATGGCCGTGTTGTGGTGGTCGATTATATATAAAGTACATTAAAAATAATATATCGAACGAGTAGATCCCGCAGTGCTCCGCTATTGCTAATATCTTTACTTTTCGAGTTTTGCGAGCATAAACATACGCTAGCTGAATTTTTATATATTAAGATATGATATATAGAAGAAATTAAAAGAAATATAAAAGAAAATTAGGAGTATAGAATTTAAAAGAATATATAATTTAGAAAAAAAAAATCAAAGTAAGTAGGTACAAAGTGATGATATTTTGAATAGGTCAAGTATCATTAGGGTTGCCATCTCTAAAATTTGGCAACCAGGACAAGAGGCGTGAAAACCCCGGATTTTAGAGCCCATAACCCGGACATATCAACAGGTTTTTTTAAACACAGTCAGTGCAATAAAAACAGTTTAAAATGTCATAAATCACCTTTTTATTTATTTTCATACCTTAAAATTGAATTTTGTCATCTTTTATCATCATTTTAAATGTACCTAACAAAACAGAATCTTATTACAGTTTGTTACACATTGTTTTCATAATCAGTTGAACAAAAATTATTAATATACTCTGTCATGAAAACTAAACCTTATTAAAATATTAAACTTAACAAAATTGAATTAAATTTTTAAACAAAAATCTTAAAAATACTGAGACCATTTTAGTATTCAGTCTTACAATTTTTGAGGTAACTCTTTTAACTGAATAATAATTATCTCCTCTAAATTTGTATCAGCAGATTCCACGTCTACTGGCAGTAAATCACATCCGTGGTGCACTGCGTTGTTAATGACATGGGCAGAGCATCCCACACCAACCATGTTGGGGTTTAGATTTTCTTTCAGCTTGTGGAAAACATTGTTGGTTCCATTTCGTTCTATTCCACCGAAGTTTGTATTGCAATTATCTCCAGCAAAAGCAATACATTTAGTCAAGAGGTCATGCTGGCCGGCCCAAGACTTTAAATTTTTAAACCCGGACTACAAATGAAACCCCGCCCGGACGCTCCCCGGACGCCTTCTAAACTAGGACAAATCCGGGGAAACCCGGACGGATGGCAACCCTAAGTATCATGCATGTACAGTGAGCAGAAAAAGCCACAATATCAGCCGAAGTAATCAGCTTCGCGTCAACCTTCTGGGAGACCTAGAGAGGTTGGGAGTTGGGAGGAAAGGAAAAAATACAGTCGCATATGGCACTTAAAACCCAGGACCTTTGTCCGGGATGGTGCTCGGCAAGACGAATGTCCTGGGTCCTTCAAGTCGCAGATACGCCTGTATTTTTTTTTCAGATTGTTCTGATTCAAATTTTCGTTTGAGAATCGCAAATATTATCTTCAATAATTAAATATTACAATTTGAGGATTTACAAAAAAAATTAGGTAGAAAAGGTTCGCCTCTACGTGACAGCTCAATAGTTTGAGAAAATTTACGGTCTCAGAACAACGAGTGATTATTCCAGGAAGATGGAGTAGATACTTAGTTGGAGGCCCCAGGCACAAGGCGCTAGTCATGTTCGGAAATAATTGAATTAGTAATGCGACCGATGCGGTTTCTGTGTTCAATCTGTCGGGGGCCATGTGCGTTACTAGTTATTAGGTCACTCCCATCTCTTATGTAGGACGCCACTTGATGGAACACATCTGTTTCCTCAATTCTGACCAGTTGTGTGGCTGGGAGCCAAAATAAAGAGAAACAAACTGAACCTAATAATTATTTAATTTTAATAATTTGTGACACCGACGCTATGAGATATTTTCGCGTCTGATCCATTCGAAAATCCCCCACAATGGGGAAACAACTTAACCATTACAAAACTTAATTTTAGATTCGAGGCCAAAATACCCATCCAAATTAAATGTCACTTTTTTTTCAAATCAAGACAAATATCTAATACTGCCTTGAAGAATTTTTTATTTATTTGATCAAGTACAGGCGATTTAATTCATAATTTTAATTATCTCACAAATAATTCCAAAAAATCATAAATATCTTATATGTCTAATATGGATGTCTTTAACAGCTTATTTAGCTTATAATAAAAATACATAATTTACTTATTAGTAGTTCAAAAAATTTCTTTTACCTTTTGATAATAAATAAGATCATTCAGTTTGGTGGGGTATTTTTAACAAAACCAAAATTAAGTTTTGCATGAAAAGGGTAGCACAGCCGTTTATTTTGTGTTATTAAAAATGCAGGTGTACATCGTGACGCCTGATCAATGCGCGATCTTATCAAAAATAAAACGTGATGCACGATAACATATCAACAAGAATAGGGGCGTACCCGGAAAGTTATATTCAATAATGTTTAATATTCTTGTTGGTTTGTTGTTGGTATTTCTTTTGTAAATATATTACTTCGCTTATTTGAGTTAGTTTCTCCCATTAACTCGCCATTGTTCCTATTATTCTACTGCAACAATCATCCAAGAGTACTTAATTTTTAAAATACATGTTTTTTAATTGACATTTATAAGGTATCGATACATTGATTCTTGAAGAGGTATCATAGTCTCCGAAATAATGTCATCGACAAGGAGACCATGATTTCAGGCGTGTCTTCATATTTATGTTTCTTTTTTATATCTGACCCACATAATATTCTTATAAACTAAACGAACAAAGCCATACATCTGGGGTCAGCGTATTTCAGATGAGATGAAATTTAGTATTGAAGAATAAATGACGATCTATTAGAGACGGCCAATTACCTTCATTATCAGAAAATAGATTTATTATATATATTTAAATAAGCATTGTTGACGAAATAGGCTACTTGTTTTAAAAATGCGCAATACTACTAGCGAGTTAAAAATAACCAAAGTACAAAAGGTGAATAGGCAGCCATGAAAAGAAAATTGAACAAATAAGTTATTGTGAGAAGGAAAATAAATAAAAAAAACATTTAAATAATAAGTATTACCCATTGATGTATTATACTAGTCTATGGTATTACCTATTCTAAAGAAAGACGACTTATTACCGATTACCTGGCTTCTTATAATCAACTCGTTTATTATTGTATTATCATGAACAGTTAGTTTGACGATGTCGAAATTATTGCTAGGAAGATAGCTGCGGCATGGATCGGCGTTTTTCGAATTTGGTAATTTTACGGAAAATTGTTATTTTAGCTTCACGTCTGGCTCTGTAGAAAGTGTACAACTAGCCGATTGGGTTAGCTGGAAGAAATAGGATGTAACCTATAAGCTATACCCTTTGTACTCTTTTTGTGCAATAAATAATTTTTTGTATTTTGAATTTTGATATTAATTTAACATATATTTAACTTGATAATTACGGTTTGTACGTTACGAGTATGACTGTGGATATTGCAACGTAATGTACGCTATATACTATATAGTTGAACGTATTGCTTCAAACATAAGTTGAATAAAAATGCGAGTTTCATAAATGTAATATTTGCATTTGACGAGTAAGATTTTAAGTGTGTATTGTTTTGTTTTGACTTCCACGAGTAAAATTGTAAAATAATGTGGTACATGATAAGAGCCCTGAGGAACACCTTAAGTAGATCAACTACTGACTTTCGCCTAAATGTGAATTTACGATTTATAGATTAGAGATACCAAGAGTTTAGAAAGGGATCAGTAGAAAACAGGGATGATGGCGAAGCTGGCGGACGGGACTCTTTGATCGCGATTGATGCTGTCATATCGCATTCGTCCTCAAAAAGACGACCGGAAGAATGACTTCCTCAGATAACGCTGTTATAAAATGCACTCATAATATATCACTCGACCATAAAATCTTTGATTCTCCAGAGGCGTAACCACATAACCAATTCAATAAAAAATATAAATTCCCCAATTCAAACACGAGAAATAATTTCTCAATTGAGCTGGGCAGTTTCGTTAAAAAAATAACCATTTTTCGTAATTAGCCTCGAAATATGTATATTTGTAAATTATTGTAATATGTTTGTAAATTTAATAAAAAATAATCATATGCAAATCGTATGTAAACTAATCACCTAATATTATAAACATGGTCAACTAACCATGTTCAGCGAACCTTAGGCTGGTAGGGGAAAATTAAGGAGCTGAAATTATGGACTGGTTTGCATTATTGTACCTAAAAGTTGACGGACATGAGAGATTTTTTTTAATAAATTTGCATTGTCGAAAAATCATGATTAGTAGAACCACCACAAGTCAAAATTCGGTAATTATTCGGAATCGCTGGACAAGGATTATATGAAATATTTTTAAATAAAACCTTCTGATTTACCTTAATTACTATAAAAGGAATCTGACTGCATTTGGGATATTTTTAATTTTAGCATTTTATTTTTTAATTACGTAAATCGAAAATTCACTTTCGTTGTATGGGATGACAGCTGGAATGGTTTCTGTTGATAACATTTTCTTTTGTTGGCATCCCTGATACGAGTGGCTAGATTTTTTACCATATGCAAATACTAGGTAGGTACTATTTTAGCCAAACTCGAAAAATAAAATAAAGATATGTTTTATAAAATAGATAGAAAAATTAAAAAAAGGTGAGGTTATTACAGGTAAGGTTGGATTATTATAGGTTAGGTTGGATTATTATTAGGATTTAGGTTAGGTTAGGTTAGATTGGATATTATAGGTTAGGTTGGATTATTATAGGTTAGGTTGGATTATTATTAGGATTTAGGTTAGGTTAGGTTAGATTGGATATTATAGGTTAGGTTGGATTATTATAAGTTAGGTTGGATTATTATTAGGATTTAGGTTAGGTTAGGTAAGATTGGATATTATAGGTTAGGTTGGATTATTATAGGTTAGGTTGGATTATTATAGGTTAGGTTGGATTATTATTAGGATGTAGGTTAGATTAGGTTAGGTTGGATTATTATAGGTTAGGTTTTTTTTTTTTTTTTGCTAGATTTTATTATAGTAATATTGTTGGGTTTGGATAGGTTGGATTATTGTAGGTTAGGTTCGATTATTATAGGTTAGGTATGTTGGGTTAGGTTAGGATATAGGTTAGGTTAGGTTGGATTATTATAGGTTAGGTTAGGATATAGGTTAGGTTAGGATATAGGTTAGGTTAGGATTTAGGTTAGGTTAGTTTAGGTTTGATTATTATAGGTTAGGTTATTATAGTTTAGGTTAAATAAAACTATAATTATAATAATACCTAAATATAAATAATTTAAGTAACATAAAAATATTTTATTTTTCGAGTTTGGCCAAAACAGTACCTAACTAGAATTTGCATTCAGAAATGATTCAAATTCTAGCCACTCGTAACAAGAGAAAATGTCATCAACAGAAATCATTCCAGCTGTCATCCCATACAACGAAAGTGAATTTTCGATTTACGTAATTAAAAATTAAAATCCTATAATTAAAAATATCCCAAATGCAGTCAGATTCCTTTTATAGTAATTAAGGTAAATCAGAAGGTTTTGTTAAAAAAATATTTCGTATAATCCGTGTCCAGCGATTCCGAATATTTACCGTCAATTCTATTGCATGTAACTCAATTGTTGAGACCAGATAGACATCGGTAAACTTTTGTTTATTATGGGCCAAATTGTAAATATCTCCGCCAGAAGTCTATCAAACATACTAATTTAGTTAGTCCTGTGTTAAAACTGGTTCACAAATTTGCTTTGAATTTAAATGTCGTTTTCAAAATTGGAAACAATCGTGTGAAGAATTCGGACAAGCGACAAGTAACTACCAACAATATAGTATTTTATTATTTAAAAAATGTTGGAACTTATTTGTCACGAATCAAGATATCAGACAATCCCGTGATTAAGGTCTGCGTTAGACTTCTATTTATATAAGGAAGAGTGTCGATAGCGGGCGGCGTGGATTTGTATTTTTTTTTTTTACAAATCTACAGTTTTTTTCTGAGATTGATGAAATTTTGCCCCACTACTTGACCTTCAAAACGAGAGTAAGGTGACTGTCTACAAACGATTTCTGAAAACTACCCCCATGCCATTTTCTTACTTCTAAAGGCAGAATTTTTAATACAGCTTGATACAATTTTGAACACCTCACCTTCATCAAAATAAGAGGAAATTTACACATCTCATTTCGAAGAACTCTGGGGCCTGCTAGTATTAAATAAATGGAGGTAGAGTAGCAATATAGACAAAATATTAGTCTGTCGGTACTTGTACAACTTTAGAAACTTATATTTGAAGTACATTTTAACACTAGAAAAATTCTAGACTATTGTCAGTCTTCTTATTGTAAGTATACATTTGCGAACCGAAATGCTAGCCAAGCTACGAATGCCGCTTGCAGTTGCATCGTTCCTTTTCCGTATATTGAGGTTCAGCTCGACAGCGATCCTGTGTTTACATAGCATTATATACGAGTTTTCGACTTTGACTTCATTTTAAAAACTATTCTTCCGCCGGGTATGTTCAGCCGGACGAGTTGAGGCTGGACGAGCGGTACAGTCGACTGAAAGGTGTGTTGTGTGTTGGTTGGTTGACTGACCTTGTAGTTGAGACCCTGAACGTCCTCCTCCAGGGAAACGTCCGAGTACATGTCCTCCGCCGGGTCGCCCGTCGAGCCGCAGCCGGACGAGTTGAAGCTGGACGAGCGGTAGAGTTGGCTGAAAAGTGAAACTCTGAGTTCGATTTGGCTAACATGCAGGGGCAAACACAGAGGGCGGGGGAAGCCGGGGTGCCACGGTGTTTCCAGTGATCACGGTAATTTAAAAAATATTTCATTTTCTTAAATCTTCCCCACAGGAAAAACTAAACCCTTCCACACACTTTTCCACAAATGATCATCTAGTCAATCCACACTTTGCAAGTGCATTATAAAAGCATAATAAATACAAAACAATACAAGAACAACACGTCAAATCACCAGAGATCAAATGGGAAAATAATTCACTGACTCCAGATATTTTCATATCAGAGGGTTCGGCTCGGTAGAACTTCTAACTGGACCTATAAATCCTACTGAACCTCAATATAAATATTTAAAAAATTAATAATCTATAACACTTTTTGAAAATTTTATTTTTTAAATTTGTAAATTTTTTGTATTTGTAAATTTGTAATATTTTTAAATTTTAGAATTTTTTAAATTTGTAAATTTTTTGTATTTGTAAATTTGTAATATTTTTAAATTTTAGAATTTATTAAATTTGTAAATTTTTTAAATTTAAAATTTTTTAATTTGTTAATTTGTATAATTTTTTTAATTTTAGAATTTTTTAAATTTGAATATTTTTTAAATTTAAAAAAAAATATTTTTAGAATTTTTTAAATTTTAGAATTTTGCAAATTTTTTTTTCAAATATTAGAATATTTTAAATTTTTTAAGCCCGTAGAAACGAACAATTTTACTTGGTTAATTAGGAAGGGGCATGTTTAGCTTCATTCCATTCATAAAACCCACATAATACCAGATGTCATTCTACCTAGGTACATTTGGGTTATTTCTTCAGTGCTCTTTTCGTGGGAAAATCATCCCAAGGGTGATAAGATAATAGAGTGATTGCGATGACGCCGGAACACGTCCGTCCGTCCGTGTGCATTATTATAAATAAATTATAACAATTTTTTTAAAGCCTTGGAGATCGTATATTTAATTTTATTTAAATATATAAATATTATTTATATAACTTGTGCTTTTAAACAATATAAAGGAAAATAAAATTTGCATGGTATGAAAAATCTTAGAAGATTTTGAGAAGAATGTTAAAAGAGTGAGCACATTTCATAATACTCCTGACATCTAGCGACAAAAGAACGAAGCAGCTTAGCGCCGTAGTAGATACCTGCTTTACCGCCACTATCGGAAAACTCATGTAAATTGATGCATATTTCATGGTATTCATTATTTTAACAAATTAGTAAGGTACATATATTATGAAAGTGAAAATAATTACCTAGCTAATGCATTTGATCCCAGCTGCCTCTTTCCGGTGCTGAAATAAAGGAAAAACAAAGTTTAAAATCAATCCAGGGAAATAAATCTGATAAACCAACTAAATAAATATTCCAAATTGTTCATAAATGCCTACCATGCAATACCATTGCCGAATGTTAGCTTTTAGAAATATATTTGTATTGTAATATGTTAGAAAAATAGATGACCAAAACGCCATAATAGCGACATCTAGCGATTTTTTACGGAAGGTATTATGTTGAATAAGTGAGAAGACAACAATATATTGAAATCACATTACAAAAGATTAAAACAATAATAATACCGAAAGGTGCACCGCTGTGTGCGTCAAGTGTACATTCAATTATTCGCAAATGAATGGGGAAAAGCTGCGAAATATGATTGAGACATTTCACTATGAACAAAATCACTCAACTGAGTAAATATAGGGCAGTAGGAACGTTTCAATAACACTTATTATGTTGCTCAATGCGTATTTAATGGTATTTAAGTACTGTATAATATGCAGTTCATATACAAACGCACTGAAGCAAACGGTGAAGTTTGTTTTCATTTTTATGTAAAATAGCAACTGTAATAATCTCAACTACTACTAAAATCATCGATGACTAAAACGAATGGCTACAGTCCAGTGGTGGCTCGTGACTTTTGAGTGTAATAGTGATTTGAGTAAAGGAGTAGGTAATTTGAAAAATTCAGTTTTTATGAGAAGATTTTCAGGAAATTTCATTTTGCAGCGCACCGTAGCGATTTTTTGAAAATCTTCGTACAAAACCGAATTTTTTGAAAAAAAAAACGTTTTTTGGCTACAACATCAATAATGCATTGCTAGAAATATTAGCACTCTAATACGCCCAAAAGTCACGAGCCGCCACTGATGGAGTCTTCTCCAGCCATTCTATAGCATTCACACGGGGGAGGGGGTAAAATAGTTGATGAAAATAATATATAATATTATATAGTATTTAATTTACCTCAGGAAGGATTTTGCATATACCATGAGATTCTACTGAGAAAATTTAATAATATTTGTATTAAAAACAACGTAGTAGAAATGAATCAGGTTAACAGTGATAAAGAAATATTAGACTTTGGAATCCCACAGGGTTTAAAACGAAAGCCAGAATCTAGTATCCAGTATTGTACTGTATATTTTCTCCATAAATAGTTAAGTAATAACATAGATCACTGTAGAAATGTATTATAAGTTTGTACAGCGCCCTTGAGGTGTTTTTACACAAAAACGGCGCTATACAAGTCATCCAAGTATTATTATTATTAACGACGTAAGTGAAGCAGCCGGGCAAAAAATATGCGACGCGCGGCCCTGGCGTATTGGACAGACCTGCGGTTGAATTTGCTCTATCAAATCTCTACAATCATATTGGAATCTTAACGACAAGTGATGAAGAAGTGAAAAAACAATATTCGGCGCGCGTCCCGGCGTAATGAATGGACCTACGGTCTAAAATCGATCTTTCTGTGGGGTTTATTTGAATTATTTCTTAAGAAAGTATCATTAAAATCTCAAATGTTTCTAGAGGGATCTCTACGGATGTTACTAATGCATCATCTAGAAAAATAAAATCTGGTGTTTACCGCTAATTTTATAGTTGAAAAAGTTTTATAAATTTTTCAAACCGTTTTACATAAAATATTTTAATGGTAAGGTCCAGTTTGTATTAATCTGAAATATAAAGCACTTACATCCGTAGAGATCCCCCTAGAAAAAAATGAGATTTTGGTAATACGTTCATCAGAAATAATTAAAATGTGAGCGTCGAGCAAGCCCCGTTATTAGAGTCTTATGTCGCCTTAAGCATGTATTTATATTTTGCGAAAATATTGCATGATTTAATTTCACATTTTGATTTCCGTATTTTAATAAATATTTTTTTGGCTTGTAAAATTAATAATTAAAAATGAAAGGGAAAAATAAAAATATTACACGATAAGATCACTTTATGTAATTATTTTCCTTTACGCAAATTAAAATACTGTATTAATTTATTTGACTACGCCAAAAACTAAATGAATGAATTAATGAGCTTATTTTAACGATTCAATTTTACAAACGTCTGCCTATTGCATTTTCCTTTCTACGTGTTTAATTTTGCAATTAATTAACAAATCAACAATAATAATTACAATGGTTGAATACATGAATTGAAATTGCTTTTGATGGATGGCGGTTTACGAGTCATATTGTATTAATAATGTGATGGTTTTTTGTGTAAAATTTTTCTACGCTAACGTATTTACTTGACATTGAACCAAATGACCATTGATAAAGTATTACGACCAACCATAACACGTAGGTAGGTGCTTTTTGATCGTATATATGAAATTTAGTTGTTGTATAAAATGTGACTAGACGTTATAAGAAATCAAAGATTTTTTTCTTATAATGTGTTATTCTACATCATTGAAGAAGAAGATAGTACTAATCAATCAACGAAACAAAATAACACACAGAAAAATAAAAAAGATAACAGTCACAACTCAGAATTGAACACAAGATCTCTTGTCTTACCCGGACAGGCGTCTTAAACCCTTAACCATTGGGAACTATTTCATATATGGTATCCCATAAAAAAGAAAATCGTATATGTTTATCCGAGACACTATTTATGTTACAAACCAATTTCATTAAAAACTTTGTTTCCATTTAAAAAGGTAGATGCCAAAATATGGGAAAAATTAGTTGCAAGATGACATTGTTAATTTTGAATATGAAATATGATATCGACAAATATAAATGATAAATAGGTTTTATTTTCAAATAATATTTGATTGTATTACTGTACCAATTTCCTATATGGGATTAATAATATAAAATATCGATAAAAATACCATTTATTTGAATTTAAAACTGTGCTACGACTTAGTATAGTTTTACACTTATAATGTATAATTTGCATTTCGTTGCCCTTAACACAACACCAGACGAAGAACGACTTTTTTAGAACACCACACTGTAAAGCCAAATTTTCAACTGTAACTTGAAAACACATAAAATGCAACTTACTAAACTGATACGTAATTTTTTTTTTGAAATAATCCTATCATCTTAGTTTATTTTATTGTTTTTATTATAATCATGCGAAAACTGTCTTTAATTGTTTTATAATTCCTCATAAAGTTTATTTTTTATATTTCTTTGTCATTCATAATTACAGGGTGCGCCAGAGAAACTTACTTATTTGAAAAAATTCCCTACCGTTGAGTTGGGCAGGTAGAGGGCCGGGAGGGGGCGCATCTGGAGGGGGACGTCCCCAAGTTTGTTTCCCATTCTCGTCAGTTACCATTATGCTGCACACACAGCACGAAACTCAATGAATTTGCTGCGACAACATTTCCCCAACCGCCTCATCTCTCTCCGAGGCGATCTCCCATGGCCGGCGCGCTCTCCGGATTTGACTCCATGTGATTTTTTTTTATGGGGTTATTTGAAATCCCTTGTTTATGTCGATCGACCACGGACCATAGATCACCTGAAGAACAACATTCGCGATGCTATTGCCAATATTCCGATTGGTATGCTGAGAAGAGTGGACGAGAACTTCAAAAAACGACTTAACCAGTGTATGCGCGATGAGGGTCGCCATTTAAAAGATGAAATTTTTAAGACAGTATGAAAAAAAACTTGGTACATTGCATTTTCAAATAAAAAAACAATTACAACAATAACTACAGTGCTTTTGTTTTTATTGAACTTTCAAATAAGTAAGTTTCTCTGGCGCACCCTGTATATTGTATAAGTGCAAATATTTATTCAACGACTAGATTTAATGGAACATTATTGGTCTAATATTGTAAATAATTGCTGTTTATGCTAAATATGTAAATGTTTCCTAAACAACAAAAAAAAATAATAAAACAATATTACTAGTTTTGTCGTTTAGGACTAATTTACATTGTCAATTCGAACCGAAAAAATATTTTTATAAATATATAGGGAAAGGGAGTATAGGGAAAAAAGATATGATCCTACTGAACCTGACGAATATGAAACAAATGTTTACAAGATAGACGAAGTATACGAGTATAAATCATTTATAACGCTTTGTTGTTATAAAAACTTAGATGGCATCACGCGAGTGATGGGGCTGGGTGCCCCCACAACCCACAGTTAAATCGGTGGAAATGCAATTGACATGCGAATGATTTTACCGGCGGATTAATGTATTGACATGCGAAGTGATTTCCTTAACAAGCGATCATCTTACTTTATGTGTGTGTTTATGTTAGAAAGTTATTCGCCGTTCTGAACGTTACACTTTCAGGCAGCGGTACGTTAAATGGCCACTGGCTGAAAGCCACTGAAAACTATATTGTATTCGTGTCTTTTCTGGATATTGACAATAAGGACTAATCAGTAGCTTTGTGCCTTTTTATTTGAAAAGTAAACCGATGATGTTATAATTCACCTATTTGGTCCCAAGATTAGGGTTCAGCACAAATTTCTTACGTTCATTAATTATGTCAGTTTGATAAATCAATTGATTATAATAACGCTGTATGACAAGAGAATTATGTCAGACCTGGTTGTATTGCACATAGTCATTAACAAATTAATTGACAGCCCAGCCATCGTCGCCACTGTTAGATTCCATGCGCCGAATAGGAACTCAAGACAAAATGCAACATTCTTCTGCAATACATTCACAACCAACTATCAGACACACTCACTAACCAATAGGATGCACGATCTGGGTAACAAGTTTGGGGGTACTATTGACATATTTACTGACTCCATTTATAGAATTAAGCGTATTCTATACCATCACTTATTGTTGAATCTTACAATTTATAGTAGCGTTGGTAATGTAGTGTAAGTGATTTGTGTTATATGTAGTACTCGTATTGTTCTAGTTTCTTTATTATTTTATGTTACTTGTTTTCCTAATAGTGTTTCACATTCAGTTTATCAGTTTGACGTTATTTCATGCTTTAAAAAACTTGTGTATAGTATTCGATAGCTCACTAGGTATATTCTGGTTTTAAAATCCATGTAAAAGCCCGGCTGACCGTAAAACCAAATAAAATAAAAATGATTAGACATTGAACGAGAAATCTAGAAAAAGCATGAATTGGGTTTAAAAGATTTTAAGGAATATAATGCCCATATATTACATGAAATTCACGCTGACAGCAGAAGTGCAGTATTTTTTTATCCGTAGCGTATGGGGACATTTGATAAATTTCAATTTGACAATTATCAAAAGAATTTTAATCAAGGATTGTTTTAAGTTAAGCGATAGAAGCAAAAAGGTTTTTCTGACACGTGAATTATTTTGTCAAGTATTGAATATTAAATATGTAAGTAAAAATATAAAAATTGTGCTTTTATATATAATTCAACCGATAGCATAATATTATTAGTGGTGAATAACTCACTATTGTGACGGATATTTATCTATAAATTCTTGTACAAAAAATAACAAATCTTGCGAAGTATTCTTGGAAGTAAGACTTGTAGACTGAAGACTAATTATAACAATGAAACAAAATATAAAAATACTCGGCAGTAATGCAATATACGATTTTTCGGAAGCAACCATTGTGTTTTATTTTTTCACTAAATTTGTTGGACTGGGGAATTCATTATTTTCATGTTGATGCTGTAACTCAAATCGCGTAATTCTTGATTTAAAAAAAAATATATATACATTACTTTTGTATTTACATACCAATTGACATAATATGCTTCAAATTATTTAATAATAATAGTTTATTCCAGAATGTAGGCAGGGATTATGCATCATATATATATATATATATATTTTAGTAGGAACATTCCTGCCGATGCGGTGAGCTAAATAAAGTAGTTAAGAAAAGGGCGAAACGTTTATAAATTTGTATATTTATAACTTAAATAGCGAGTGCCTGCGCAAGTAAAATTAAATGAAATTGTCCATATATAAATAGTACAGAAGAAAACGTTAAACATTTTCAGTTTTCCAAACAAAATGTTTTCGTTGTCATTTAATTCTACTAACATTCAGGGTAGTCGAAAACTTAATTTTATATTTGCACTGGACAGTAGATAATAAAAATACAAGTGCAGATAAGATTACACAATGCTATCGTTAATTCTACAGCAACAGACCTTCTCCGGCAAAGTTCTGAAAACCGAGAAAATTTTAGGTTAGACTCAATCGTGTCAGCAAAGACAACACACTCGATACAACAAAAGAAAACAGCTGTCGATTATTGGTTCAGTTGCTTCAATTTCTAAAGTGCAAATACAAATGAATATGACGTACAAGCCACGTACGGTTTAGGTGTTGACATTGGCGAACGGTGCACCGTGTGAGGTGTGGATTAATTAACATAATATGAATGAGAAGCGAACACAAGGTATAATATCACGGGCAATCATGTTACTAAACTCGTTAACGTACTATTTTTAGGGTGAAAATTTCACAACCGAAAGTATTTTTTCTTGAGAGTATTAATGTTGAACAAATTCCAGATGACATGACAGTCATCAGGACAGGACATCACTCCCTAGAGAAAGCGAGAGGATTAAAGCAAGATGGAAAGGATTTTACTGGGAAGAATTGCTAGACTGGTCGTGATTATGATGTTTAATGTCGAACTCATTATTTGATAGTGGAAAAGCAAAATAATTTGAAAACATCTAATAAAATATCTGTAAACGTAATGAACGCTCGGCGATTTTTTGCTCAAAGCACGCCAGTGGCGTCGTAAGTTATCGTTTGTATTTTGAGAATACACGACATCGTCATTTTTTTATCAAACTTAATTTTTCGTCCAAAACCCTTCTGGATGGAAGGAGAGAGGCTCCTCCGGATAGCTCTCACTCCAAAAGATAGACGGAAACTTGAGTGGCAATCGGCTGACTTGCGACATGCCCAAATCGCACCTGACCCCACTGAGAGACAGTTTGGTTTATTACTGCCTCGTAAACTCTGGTCCTCCACCAATAGGATAAGGTGCTCCTACATCCGTTGTGCCCCCATGATGCACAGGTGGGGCCTTAAAGAGTCGGTGATGTGTGAAATAGGTGCGGTGTGATCAACCTGCTTCATAAATTCCCCACGGGGATTAATAAGATCCACATTCACAGGGCCTAAGGCCCTAGACTAGCTCGCTGACCAAGATGTCCTCCTCTCAACCCGCCACCTCCAAAGAAGATTTTTCGGAGATATTTTAATAATAACGATCGTTGACACTGAAGTTTGCACATAAACATATTACAAACTTCAGTCGTAAAGTTTTTAGTAGCACATCGGCAAAAACTGCACGATAAAAACGTTGGACTGTAATATCCTGATTCATAATACTCCTGTCCAAAATGCATACAAAATCAGCAAAATCGCAAAGAAAAACTAGCAATACTCAACACCAAGAGGTCATAACCTTTAGTCCTCTCCCACTAGCAGGAAAGGAAACTGTTGGCAATCAAAATGACTAACCCCAAAACACCCACTAGTTTTACAACCGAACACTTACATGCATAAGTTTGCCATGAACTGAATGTATTCTCATTCCTCGATACGACAACCTTGCAAACACGCATCGATGGGGGAATGACACCATTCGATATTATCTGTCAAAGTAGGTACTAACGAATTGTTCGAGTTACGAAATAATTGCACATACATAAGTTGAATAGAGCTGTATCAACGTATCAACTCGGGTTACATGCAAATGCAATAGGTACGTAGAATTGTTGGAAACGTCACTTGAAAATACATATACATGTTTGGATCATCGACAGATGGTCGGTGTGTTTTTCAAAAGGAACGAGGTGGCCAAATTGGGTATTTGTTTTGCGATGTACTCGTGGCTTCGAGCTATGATTCAAGTTCTCATAGATTATTAACTGCATCGTGCGGCACTTTCAACAAAATAATTTAATTTTGTAACAGATCAAACTTCATCACAAAGTTACCGCTTCATTCTCCGTTAGATTGTGTTACATTACTTTGATATATTTTGCTATTTGTTAATTTATTAATTAGAGACCTCATAAATCATGTTCACGATATAAATATCTTACATTTTTAAGCACGTTGTTACATGATTTGAATAAGATTGATCATTACTTGTCTTATTAAAATCGATTATCGCATAAATATATATATATATATTTTTTTTTTTTTTTTTATTGCGGTCGGAACCTTTGGTTCGCTAGAGATGTAGATTTTAATTATGTTGTGATTAACTTCTATATTTGAATACAAAATTGGTATTTTTTTCTTTTAGAAAACCGTTTAGTTCATATTTCTAACTATGACGGTAAGAAAAACAAACAAATTGACTCTACGTTTACTAGCTGTTTGTTCCTAAAACCGAACAAATTAGCCTGAGGACTTAAAAACTGTGTCAAATGATTCGCCAATATATATATGTATATATGAATAGGTATTACTAAAAAGCAATATTATGTATTTACTCAGGTAGGCAGGTACTCTTACCCACCTACAGTATGATTAGATTGCGTCGAAGATAACGGAAGTACATGACACATGGAAAACAGATAAATCAATACTTTAAAAACTATTGCCTAATAATTCCATGGTGATAAAACATACCATACATACACACCTAAGAATTACATATACATATACAATTTTAGATAGTGAAAAATTAAATAATGTTCTTGCAAATTAAGAAAACAGAGGTTCTGGAACCAATAGGAAGATAAATGAGATTAAACATAATATTATATCGCACAAGAGTCCCAACTGCTCCCAACAGTCTGGAGCCAGTGAGACTATGGCATCCCCAATTGGGGTATGTTGTGAGGCTGAAGGTAGTGGGGTGGGGAAGAAGATGGGGAAGAGAAAGGTGGGGAAGTAAGATCGGGTCACCAAACAAGGCCAAAGACATTTCAAGCAACGATTTAATTCTGAATGGTGGTCGATTGGGGCGATTCTGAATCTGGAACGTGCCGCAAATATACTTCATATTATTTTTGTGAAATAACTAAATTAATCTAATAAAATTTACTTAAGCACGCCAGGATTTGAACCCGCAACCTTCGGCTTGCTAGTCGAGAGCCTTAATCCTCGACCACGGAGAACGTCGGAGGAAATAAGAGTAGAACCTACATCTATGACTGGCGAATCCCTAATCAATATTATATATACTAAGCAAGGTACGACATACATCCGATTGCAATGTTCCATGATGACGTACAGACTAGCTCTGCCTGGGACTACTATAACATGACAGAATATGAGTTCATAAATTAATAAAATAAAAGTGAAAGTTGTTATTAATTTTGATTACGGATCAAAATAACAATCGAAAGGACATTATTTCCAAAGCAATAAAAATACGAAGTTATTCCCGGATGCCGAAGTCGAGTTTCGCCTACACGAGAGGACGTCAAATATGGCCCACTGTTATTTTATTTATCGCTTAATCCGTGTGTGGGATTTCACGTTGCATGAAAGTGAATTGATTTGATTATAAAGCGTCTAAATTAGGTCTCAATACGCGAAAAGAACGGCAGCTATAGCAATGACGTACATTTAGAAAGATTGGTATTCATTCTGACACGAAAAATAAATATGATTTTGATTATAATGATAATATGACGTATTTTCCAGATTGACTGAGGTTTGGTAAAACCCTTCAAGCATAGACATATGAATATTAGTAGACCTGCCCTAAGTGATTAAAAGCGTATTATCCCCACTCCCCATACCGGTTCCATTGAGCCGGCTGGGCTCGCGTATGGCCTCAAATGAAATTTGAAAACGTGACGTCATCATTCTTGTGCGAACTATGGTCGAGGCATCATCGGTTCATTTTACTAAATAACACGGCAAAATTTTGACTTGTACTATGAAAACTGGTAAAAATAGATGTGAAAAAAGAGAATAAACCCAATTGTCGTATTACATTCCATATATAAGCATTATTTTACTTTATTTTAAGCATATTCACATCGTATAATATGAATCAGTTGTTACTATCACATCGAGAAACGTCTGGACGCGAAACACAAAGCTGGTTGGTTGCTGGGAAGTAAATTATGAACATTTATAAAAGTGTCTTAACTAAATACTCTGAAACTAACTACGACTCTGAAAATAGAAGCTGCCTTACTTTGCCGAATTTGGACTTCGCAAATTTGTTCATAACGTGGCGAGTAATTTGCGCTCCCATGTAAAAATGTCTATTCATTCAAAGCAGATTTTACTTTTAAGAAGTAAATGGTGATATTATAATGCGAGATGCCTATTTACTGTCAGATTGATTTATTGACGAATCACAGTCAGCTTCACTCCCTTCGTTCTTCAACAGTTGATTTTACCCCTCGCCCATATCTTCTCGTCTATTAATTCCTAAATTCCTATGTCTGTGCCTTCAAGCCACAAAATGAAAATTTTACGATAAAACAAAAATATTTAGAAATTTATAAAACTAATTTTTGAAAAATCTTGAAGTTTATATGAAATTGGTTATTTGTTTTCCAAATTTTTTCATTATTTCACTATCGGGAGGCGATTCTACATGATGGTAGAAGTAAAAAAGATAAATAACTTTTTTTTCCATATTAAGATATTTTTCCATAGAAGAATTATTTATTTTGCCATACAAACAATTGAACTTTTTTTAAACTAACCCCCCCCCCCCGGCCACCCTATATATATTGTGTGCTAGTATTTTATATACGAAAAAAATTGTCAAGAAGAATACGTGATCCCTATTTGACCGAATTCTTGCTAAAAATACCAAAGGGGGGCTTCTCTGATACAATCTAAATCAATGCCCAGCTCCTTACTGCAATTCCATCAGTTGACTGAAGGTTATATAGAAACTGTAATAATTTCACAACGCGCGCCGGTATAAAAATAATAACCGAGATTATAATCGCATATCGCAGCTTGGTTATTGAAGCGGCATATAATTGATGTTACAGTACACACACCTACCCAGTACCTGGGCAATTAGCTTTAGATGAGTCAGAAAGGATATATTTTAACATACACTATGCATATGTACATTTTCATTTAAGTTTTTCTCTTCTTTGGTAGGGAAATGTGCACTACACGGTGACTGGAAGATTTTAAATTTTCGACCCCTTTATAATGCTGTTAAATCAAAATAAACCAGTTGATCCGTCACTGCCACATCGCACGAAATACAAGTTTATATAATAATATGTAAGATTCGGACGTCCGTTTTGAAAACTTTGAAGGATGCAATCGAAGAGATTACCGAGATACCGAGAGTAATTCCAAAATGAATCCCATTCGTGCGTTTCAAAATCTGCGACTGTGGGGCTTTATATTCCAAGAAATAGTTCATACAAAACACGTAAACGGAGCAAGTGTGCAAACCTTACGAATATGTTTGCTGCCCGGGTGCGCAGCGATTATGAGATTTGTTAACACCAATAGAATTTGGCCGGAATAGTATTTTGCAAGAATCAAAAGATTTTTTTCTTTATTTTAAATTGTTATTTAAATAGGATATTTACTGAATATGTTACTTTATCTTTCTTGTGTAAATTACGATTCTCGAATTTAAAACAAGTTTTTATAACATTCGACAAATGACTATGGCCAAATTGTATCTTATTGCTAGGTTGGTGAATTTTTTCTCCCTTATCTCTGATTGAACTCCCAATGAGATAAGCCACGAACCACCACTGTTTATTATAACAAACCCAACGAGAGTAATCGTTAAAACTAGATTTTAGTCTTTATTAAAATATGTTTGTTCTTCTTATGCCTCTCCTATCTGAGGTTGGATAAATCATGCTTTTTTATTGTAAAGTTTTATTAAAAAATATTAAACTGCGGTTTTCCGTAGCTTTCTGCATCGCATTAGCATGTTATAAGTAGACATTTAATTAAATCAAAATTGAAGAAATCCTATTGTAGAATTTTCCCACAACACCTTTAAATGATTATAGCATTGTTTAGGGAGAATGATTGCCGACATTTTTTTATAATAAGTTAGCGTTTCAAAGTGTTTTCATACGAAGCTATCATCGGCATGATGTCACCTGTAACAGGTATCTCGATTGTTTTCTAGACAAATGATAACACCATTAAAAACCGAGCCTTCTTATGTCATCGTCCAAACCGCGCTGTTACATCCAAGACATAAATCGGGAATATGTAATGATTAAATGTATTTTTCCTTCGATCTACTAAATTTTTTAATTTACAATAGGTAGGTATAT
This sequence comes from Hesperophylax magnus, assembly GCA_026573805.1. Taxonomy (NCBI): domain Eukaryota; kingdom Metazoa; phylum Arthropoda; class Insecta; order Trichoptera; family Limnephilidae; genus Hesperophylax; species Hesperophylax magnus. The sequence continues at coordinate 4,540,664 of JAIUSX010000114.1, forward strand.
CAAAGACAGATGGGGAATATTAATTTCACGAATGTACTTTTCCTTCGATATATGAAATTTGTAATTAAAAGACAAGTGGACAAAGACAGATCAGGAATGTTAATTTGATGATAGAATGACATTTTTGTTCGATATTTGAAATTTGTAATTAAAACATGCATTTTTCCTTCCATATTTGAAATACACAGAGAAAAATGAGCAATGCTAATTTATTAAAATTTTCTTTAAGTTACTAATAATTTGAAGAGATAAATACTCATCTTTCTCCGTGCAAAAGACGATTATTACCATATCCAAAATATTATAAATAAATCTGGATCATTTAATCATAGAACGTAGTTTTCGTTCGATATTTGAAATATGTAATTATAATACGAAATTTATATCCTTCGATATTTGAAAGTCGTAACTCAAAGACAACATTTAGGCTCAGTTATATTAAATTTAACGATAGAATGTATTTTCCTTCGATATTTGAAATTTGCAATTAAAGTAATAAGTAGATCATCGAATTGCGTTTTCGCATAAAGCGACTAACGAGGAAAAGAGAGAGAAAACACTGATGGAAAACGTTAATTAGCTGTGTATAATTAATACTAACGCATTAATAACTTCAATTTAACACATTGTAAAATCAGTGGCAGTCTGTCATTCAGAGGTTGGATTGCAAGATATCGCTCGTTATATTGTGTGTAACCTGCTAATGTTCTTTAAAACATACAGCCGATTAAGGTGTGCATTTCATAAGAACACACAATAGTCCCAACTGCTCGGAGGCAGTGGGACTATGTAACCTGACCTCAATATAGGGTATGTTGGAAGGCGAAGAGACGGCAGGAGAGACGGAGAAAATAAATAATAAATGTTGATTATTACAGCGCCTTTGTGATTAAAGTGAAAACTATGCCATTATTAATTGTTATCACCGATAAAATACTGCGAGATGAGGTATATAACTATATTCTTGACTGGTGTGGTGGAATAGTTGAATTAATGAGTCTAGATTTGCAGGAACTGGAGTCAAAAGCTGGCAGCGGTTGGGGTCCCCATAGATTAAGAATTTTTACAAATTCTTTCGAAATTCATTAATGGCATTCATTTAAAAAAGGCAAACTTATTATACGGAATGTAACCGTTTATTCTCGGAGACCGCCACCAGTTGGCGAGCCTAGACAAATAGTGGGAGAAAACACAAATTAGCGATGTATTTATATTGATAAGAGAAGAGTTTAAAGAACCCACTTGAAGTAATTGGATTTGAATAATGCACATTTGTGTAACCCATATATTCTTCCCAATAATCAATCCGTTACTAATGATAGACCATAAACTGAAAGTAACGAAATCTGGAATAAGATATGAATTCGAAGCGTCTCCCCGAAAAGATCTAAAAATAAATTATTGGATAAGGAAGCAAATAAAACTGCGGACATAATACATAGACACTCCAAGACGTGTCTCAATAAGATTGCGACCAAGGGTAACTAAGAGGGTCTAAGGCCACCCCAAAACCCCACTGGTCAAAGCTTGGAACTTTAAACCCCAAATAATCATTCTCTATCCACTCTTCGTCCAGCAGTCTATAAAATAATGACTGATGATGACTTTGTAAAAAGATGGAATAATGATGGTAAGGCACAACACAGGATGCCCAGAGTGGCACGGGCTTTCTCGAGCGCCCAACAAAAAACAGCACCATTCTAGAATGCAGGAATGCGAGCCGTAAAGGAAGTACTCACCCATTTTTGCGGTATTTGTACATGTCCTTTCCTGTGCTCACTAAAACTCCAACATCGCTAGAGCAAACAAGTTCAAATCATACACGCATCACTATTTTTTTATCGATATCCGATAGAAACATTTTGCATAAGAACGAAAACAATTTTTTTGTAAATGAAATTTTACACTTTTACACCAATCCTCGGAAATATAATTTTCCCACAAACACGGCTGAAACTGCACGATAATATTATTTCACAGCACTTATTTGACAGTCGTTGTCATTTTTGACATTTCACAACACACTTTTGACGTACAATGTCACAACACGACCTAATAAACGTCAAATAACACAACATACAACTTGCCACAACACACAAAAACATCGCAGGTACACAAAACCAAATGAAAACGTACAAACGAACACTAGTTTTTAAATTTCGAACAAAGAACGACTATTCTTATTATGTTCGCAACAATAGGCTATTAAGTACTCCCAAAAAACAAGTAGGAATTTAAATTAGGAACAAATGACAACCGTTTTGGATAAACAATAAAAAAGGAAAAAATTATTCAAATTAAAGAAGATAGAAATACATTCCAGAACTCTAAATGTTACAAACTGTTTAAAATGCGGAGACTAATGACGTGTAATGGATTTTTAAATACAGAACACTAATATTTTACGAGGCACTTACAAAATTTAAGTTCAGAACAAAAAATGTACAAGTACCTGACTTGTAGTTACACATGACAGAACTAGATCACGGCGAAAAGCGAAAAAATGTCCATACTTAATAAAATATTTTTTATTGTACGTGGTTATTCTAAAGATAAATAAAATGATTTTATAAAATGAAAACAAAACACATCAAAACGCCTCCGATGTCATTTTATACCGATCGGGACGTCATTGGGGTGTAATTTGGAGAGATCGACAACTATAGTGATGTCATCTGATGAAAATCGAATGGAAAAACGTCACTTTGAATCAGGCTCGTTTTTACAAGCAGACAAAATATTTATTATCTACAATACAAAATTAAAACGGCCTTTAAAGAGAACTAATGCTTGATTGACGAATGATATTTAGGTTTCAACTTTAACTTTGCAAGCTTTGACTAGTAACACAAGCTAAACGATTATAGAAAACAAAACACTGTTTTTAGGCGGCAAACGAATGTATGAAAAAAATAAACGGTACTTGAATAGCAACACTGGAAGTAGGAGCTTTTTTTTAAAAGCGAAAATGAATTAATAAAAAAAATATATAATAGGTAGGTACATCGCAACACTGGTAAAATAAGTAGGTACTGAATGCAAAGATAAAGCGCGAATGTAGTGCGTCCACCCGCATGCGCTAATTAACTGTTAGATTTCAGAATTCGAATTATGAAAATATGTAATTTCGATCGCGTTTCGCCTCCCGCCATCATTATCGTGTCGGTCGGCTGCCTGACGTGCCTATCGCGCGGCCAACGGATGACTGAATGGATATTTTATAATATGGCCGGCGAATCTACATCCACTACACCTGGGCCCGTTGTTGTGTGTGATGGTATTAATTGACGTTTACCTTGTGTCGCTGCGATGTGATGACACGACTATCGCCCGCCAAACCAAACGCCATCCTTACTTATGTTTCGGAGAATTTGAACAATTCTTCAAATTTCAAAGTTGATTTTTAGGTTCTGTGAAAGATTTTTCAAGTTCTGTTTTTATTTCAGTTCTGTCAAGCAACTACCCTATGCTGAAATATTAACAGAACTTGAATAGGACTTTCACAGAACCCGGAAATCAACGTTGAAATTTGATGAATTGTTCAAATTCTCCGAAACAACCCGTCCTTAGTGTTGTGGGCGAAACGGAAGAAAATGTTCGGGAAACGCAGCAGAAATTCAATTTAACAAAAGTTAAAGGAAGCAATATAAATCACACAGCATCCCCAAAGACAACATTGACCTAAAATGGTGTCCCTCTCCTGTGTGGGGTTGATTTCTTAAAAAAAAATGGGATATAGTCTTATTTTGGGTAGTAGAATTTATATCCGAATTCTGAAAGTAGTGGCTTTAACCTAGAAAATTGAAACACCAAAAAAATGCAAAATTTAAAGATGCAAGAACTCACAGATCGAGAGTTTTAGTTGATTCAGAAAATATATTGCATTTATATAGATATAAAAAAATGATATTTCGCACAAAATAACATTATAACAATTAATAAATATATTAACATATATTTATTAATTGTTTACGATTGGAAAGATATTAACATATATTTATTAATTGTTACTACATTATTTTGAAATTTTAAATTTTAAGAAGCTGTGTTAAACCCCTAGTTTGGCCTAACGCATTGGGTCAATGCGTTGGGTCAACGTGTACTAGGAGCTTTAGATATAAATAAAATATTAGAAGGTAGGTACCTACCGACAATATTGCAGCATTTCTTTTGGAAAGTGATATAGAATATGGAGTAAAATACATCTACCCTTTAATTGGTTTCGCTGGGTACGCCATATATCAGAGATTATCGGATAATATCCGTGGAAGGATAGCTTTGGTAGGTGGTTCAATAAAAACAATAATCCATATATTTGCACCTTTATCCTACAAAATACCTTTCTAATTTGACCGATTAAGAGCCAATGTGTACTTTAACTACAGACCAAACATGCCGCTCCATTTTTAGTGTTTTTCGTTACACATAGCTTTGGAAAGGCCTTGGGTTACTACGTATGCCGATAAATAAGATTTAAACTTCCTTACCGCCCTTAGAGCACGCGTCCCAAGTCCTAACAAATCATTGCCTCAGTGTACCGGTTGCACCGGGACATGAGTGCTCCTGGCTGGGGTGGTATATTCGTATATTATATAGATATTGATTGGGAAAACCATTAACATTTAAGAAACTTTTTAAAAAGTTTTTTAGCTCCACCAAGGAGGAAGTCGTGAGGAAAATTATTTCCCTCAAAGCCTATGTCATCTTTGGCATGCTGTGTGGAGGGTGTTTTTGAGGAGAGGAAAGATTGAAGATAGGTCTTCTATGTTGTAGGAGGGAGGAAACTCAAAAGTCGGAAAATTGTTCCACAGCCGAGCTGTTGACCTCAAGATGAGGCTTTCTGATGTAACAAATGTCAAATGTATACCTTTAAAAGATGGGTGCGTGTTTGTCATCTTCCTTCCTTGCACCGGTGCCAAGGGGATAGGGTCAGAAGTAGCAGTGTATTATTAAAGTATCTACAGGCACTGTACACTTGTACAGTACGCCCAGCTTCTGGGAGGCTATCTTGACTGGGTAAAATTTGTACAAAGGACGCGTTTCCATTAATCATAAACATGATCATTTTTGCTATAGCTGAGATTGTGTTAAATTAATGTCTGCGAATTAAGTAGGTAACTTAGTATCTGTTCTAGTCACACGTACAGAAATCATTGATTACTATATCATTTTAAAGAGGATTAATTTGGGTCAGATTTGTCACGACAACGAAAACACCTGAGTTTCGTATGTGTACATATTATTTTCGTGTGTCATAATATAATATGGTAGGTATGGACATAAATGTCAAACAAAAAAGCAGTGCCTTTTAACTAACACCAACAAAGCCGGTATGACAGTAATCCAAGGTTTAAATTGAGTCTATGTAAACACGGCCGCGTCCACGAAATATTCCGTTGATTTAATTCGTAAGGCTTCCGCACAAATTATATGAACAGGTTACATATAGAATAAACCAATTATTCACGAAGTGGGTACATACAGCTCCATTCGTTGCTGAACAACAATGTGACGAAATCCTACTTAAATTAACAGACCAAATGGAATGAAACATCGACAGCAAATTAAAACTGGTCTATCTATATCGAAATCTCGCAGAAGCCTCACAGAAATCGTTCTCTCCCTTAGTGCCGTGGTGAGAGATACGATTTAAATTGTGATAGAAAGAGAAAATGCTTTATATTCAAATCTAGAAGATAACTACAGAAGAATTAAAATGTACACCTTTATGAAACCAAAGGTTCCAACCGCAATTTAAAAAAACTTATGATAATTGATTGTTTTAATAATTATTTTTATTTTAAATGACACAAAGTGAGGTGACATTAACGTTTGTAATACATTTGTCTAATAAAAAGTGTGTTATCGTCTAATAACTTGAGCGTCTTTATTTTTTTCTCGTTATCAGTAATTTTAGTCACAAAAATGTAAAGTGAGCCATTTTAATTTTGTCAATGTTTGCCTTCTAAGGATTTTTTTTTCAATATATGTTTTTTACTAATAATAAAATTTGAAAGCGTATTTTATTACCTTTCAAAAACTGTTTTCAGTTTTCGGATACGTTAAAAAATATTCCTTTTATTTGGATTTTATTAAGAATAATTTTGTGTTTTAGACATAAATGTAGCTAACTGTCGCACAGGGAAAAATTAGAGCTAAATTATTCAAAACCTTTGAATTTTATATGAAATTCGACAGTCTCGTTATAAATTACTTCGTATTTTGTGTGTGGTATGCATAGCTTCTGGTGACCTTTATATTTGTCGCATAGAGAGAATATATTATTTGGAAAATAGAGACGGAAATACATCTTACTTAGATTCCTAAAAAAGTTTAATATTTTACAAAATAAGATGTAATTATCTTACGACAGCTAAATTCGGCATGCGTTGTTACCACCCGTATCTGGCTTGAAAAAGATTTGTAAAGGCCGCATTTTTTTTTATTTTAGATAATGCTTGAAAACTATGAAATGGGAGAAATGCTTTATTATATTATCCGTAATAAATTAATAAAAATACATATAAATGTAAAAATGAATGAGTCTCAAATTGCGCTAGAAGCGAAAATGTTTCAAAATATTATTAACAAGTAAGATTTATCTCTAAATAGTATAAAACTATCTATCTATAACTAGCTATCCGAGTCCGTCTGTTTGTGCGCTTAGTTCTTCTAAACTATGAAACGGATTTCGATACGGATTTCACTTTCATTAAGAAAAATTCTGTCGGAAAAGTTTATAGAAATATATGCGCATTATATTTACAGAAAGTAGAGAAACGTCGATGTTATGTAATCAAGTCGTAAAAATATATACTTTCGGGCGCTTATATTGCTAAAGATGGCTAAACCTTATGAGATATATCAAAATTATGTACTACGGAATTGTATATCTTGAAAAAGCCTACAGAAAAGTCCGCGATGGTATGTGTCTATATTGATTATATACTAAGGATAACCAGCTAGTCTGCTATAAAGATTGCCTATAATCAGGAGCACTCTCCTCTAATTTCACGACAAACAAACTAGCAGAACATCATAAAATTGATTAAATTTGACTAATTTAAAATTTAAAATGAAAGTGAACATAGTTATACATTCACAATGCTTAACTGTCCTATTAATTATTAAATAGACACCAAAAACTAGATAATACGAAGCGCCGGTTACTAAACAAAAGTTACTTCATTTAAGAAATGCTAACAATTTGTAACAAATGAAATATTTACAAGATTTAATATTTTTTATATTTTCGTAGAAAGCAATCACTTTGTGGTTTAACATTTTAATGAAATAAAAACAATATTTTTTGTTTAAAACCACGAATTTTTATTAATTTTAAGACCGACCGGTTTCGCTACACTCGAGCATCGTCAGGGTACAAAATTAAACTGAAGTTTCTTTTTCTCAGTTTAATTTTGTACCCTGACGATGCTCGAGTGTAGCGAAACCGGTCGGTCTTAAAATTAATAAAAATTCGTGGTTTTAAACAAAAAATATTGTTTTTATTTCAGATTTAATATTGTTACACTAAAATACCTCTAACTCGTATGCTATTGCTTGGCACATAACATTGCAAATTTTTACTCAATCAACGTTTATTCAGCAATTAAATTGTTTTATAGGAACTTATAACACTATTATGTCCAATTTAAATATTCTATTCCACATTATTCCATTTCTTTATTACTGTGCTCTTGAACATTTTTTTTCTATTATTGTCAACTAACTAACTAATCATTACGCTGTTTCCCCGAAAGGTTAGGCTGAGAGGATGGACCGCCAAACAACTCGGTCTTGGCATACACTTCTTGCCTCGTTCACATTCATACATGTTCTCATAGACACTCTTCTATTATTCTGATTCTTGACATGGCCCGACTCAAGTATTTGATTCACTTGATCGTGCCATGTCTTCCTCGGGCGTACCCGACTTCTTGTACCATTCACCTTTGAGTAATATATTCTCCCACTCCTTTCTTTGTTCATTAGCTCTACGTGCCGAAACCAACATCAGCATCATAGTGATACCTTTCTTAATCTTAATATTAGCCTAGCTTCTTTGCGCATCTCAACATTTCTCACTCTATCGTACATGGTTTTAACTGTTCTTATTACCAAATTGTAAAATTGTATTTTAGCTTTTTTGCAATATCTATCTAATGTTACTTTTAATGTTAATTTCCTGTTCTATTATTGATAATAAATAAATACATTATTTATAAAAAAGGTAAAACAAGGAAAACGATAAAATGAATAATGTTGAAGACTTTTTTCGTCTGGACGTAAAATAAAAGAAACAAACGCAATTGATTAAAATCCGACGCACCCGCTTCCATTTTCCCATCATAATGATAAATTAAAACGCCTCGTTTACTAATGTGCACTTTTCTAGTTCGAATAACCAATTATCGCGTGATAAGCAAGCGTCGAGTATCAGGTAGTAGTAGTAGCTGGTAGTTAGTCGCCATGTACCGAGAGCAAACTGCGCCTTCGAGCCATCAAATAATTATAAAACACACAATTACTATGTATCCAGTTCTGTGCATTCATTATTTTATTTTCTCGCCTTTAGGTGAAACTTCGCCATACATATTTGTCGGATTGACGCTTCGGTGAATGTAGAATCTACGTCTTGCATTCTTATGTCGCTTGTTCATTAACATAATACAACGTATTGGTTGATTTTAAACATACGTGAATACTGCACGAGAGGATTAAGGCATCTTCAATTTGAGAATGTGGGAAGCTGACGGGAGTGGGGAGCAATGTTCACAAAAATACACATCCCTCATCAAGCTACTAAGGAATAAAAAAATAACATTTTTTTAAATATGTAGGTTATTAAAACTATTTTCTCACCCGATAATGTTCCTTCATATTGTAGTCGAGAAGGTTAATAATTGATGATATTTTGGTACTAATTAAAAACGATTATTGGTGTAATTACTGTTGAATAACACATTATGTATTTATTCCGGCTTATGTTGATTCCTTACCGGCCAAGGAGGGAGCGGGTAATAAGACTAACAAAGAAAACTTATCCTATACAAAAATTATATATACACATAATATAACAAGAAGACCATCAAACGAGGGATAATTCAAAAGGTGTAAAATGTAAAATACGTAACATATGGTGCGAACCATAAGAACCTATGATTAAAAATCTATTATTTTTTGTGTTTACTTGTGCAAAACTAAAATCTGTTGACACGCACGCTCCTTTCGTCGAGATGTGTGCCGAAGATGAAAAACGGAAAATTTTTAATTGATGTGCGGCCACACTCCTGCATACCTTAGAGGGAACATTGGTGGGGAGAAGGAGGACATGAAAGTTGAGACGTAGGTTTCTGGCTATTTCGATCTAGTCACTAAACACGATTTAAGTAATTTCGAGCAAAGTTTCGATTCTGAATGCTAGTGTAGCAATAGAACGAAGGATATTATTTAATCCAAGTTAAAGTTTTCTGTAGAAATAGTTAGGAATAAAAATTATTAATCACAATGCCTTGACACTTCCAACTTCAGTTACAAATCGTCGTATAAACAGAGATTCATACTTACAGTGTGGGTGTCAGCCACTGAACACAAAATCTAAAGAAACGTAATCTATTATACCAATTTGAAAGAAAACTAGCGCCTTTCTGGAATTTCGTCCTTTGTGGATTGTTAGCGCCGACTATATGCCCAAGAAAGAATTATAACTTTTTATCAATGTCAGCAGAAGTGACGACAAATTGAGCTCACTTTGGGCACATAGACGCGCCGACAACGCACTTCTATCGGTATAATATCTTCAGTGGTGTCAGCACTGTTAGCAGTAATGTATTTGTATTTGAGATAGATTATCTTGTAGCCGGCTATGGAGAGATCTATTGTTCGATTCGATAGCTAAACATTGTCGAATAAATGGGTACAATTCAACATGTCGCATGTCGGGTTAACGACCACAGTGGAATACATTATCGTCCTCTGCTGACTGTTTGTCGCAATCCTTCGCTGTCGTTTGGTCGACAATAAAGGCAGAGCCATATTCAGCTGATGATATCAGCATCTAATCATGCAGGTGCCTGTCCTCCCAACAACATGCGCGGGATAGAAAATTCTAATACTCAAGAATCAAGGAAAATATATTAGAATAAAAAGGGTTTTGTATTAGTACGCACTTTTAAAAGAAATTATTTTTTTTGATAAAAATATATTATCTTGTTCAATAATTTACTGTAAAATTACTTCACGGCACCCATTTTAATTAAATAACTAGCTGTACCCCAAAACGCGTGGCTCAACCTGTCTGTGCAGATAGAAAAACAATAGCGCGTTTTTCTTTTATGCCCAACAGATGGCGCTGTTTAAAAAAAACATTTTTACCTGCCACAGGTGACATCTATATAATATAGGTAAACAAATTGAGGATTCCATAGCCCCGCTGACTTCGGGTAATTAGAAATTTTGGGTTCATACACAAAAAACGCACAGAAAATTCAAACCTATCAATTCTAATCTTCACTCATAGTGTCCAGGTTATGGGTTTGTTTTTTATACAAATCTACAGCTTTATTCTAAGATTGATGAAATTTTGCACACCTGACAGTCGAAACAGGATAAAGGTCAGTGTGTACATGATATTTTTAAAAAAACCCACCCCATCCTCTTCTCCAACCCCTTAAAGCAGAATTTTTATATTTTTAATGAAATTTTGTACACTTAAATCTGAATTTTAAAAACTCTGCGTAGTGCCTGGGCATTGCCAATCCACATAGTTTTCACCTTTATCCAAAAAAATTTAGGTTCTATAAATTTGGCACATTATGGCAAGCGATCGCTTGAAACGTTTTTGCAAACTTGGCATAATATGCCAAAGATCGCTCGAGTATTGATATAAAAGGGGATATTGGCAATATTATTTACGACTTTTTTAAATTCAGTTCAGTCGGTCTAATATCTTTATTAATTTGTCATTATTTACACGTTCTTCGGAAAGAAACATATTTATTATTTCACGTGGTAAACCTCTACAAACAAGATCTAGTAATCTGATTTTAACTAAAAACTAGAAACTACTTCGATCTATCGATGAAAGTTGAAATCCCGTCTATTCCCAGAATCGTTAAGCCCGCGATTTCATCATTCTGCGTCGGAGTCCACAGACGGGGAAACGTGCCCAAATGTCAAAGGGCGATGAGATTTCTCTAAGGAAAGGTGAACGAGAACGGTTAACAGTTCGTTCCCTTGGAGCAATAAGGATTCATCTGCCATTTTTATGAATTAGAGATATTGTAGTTCAAAGTCGTCCCGAATCAAACATACTAATTTCGGTTGTTGCTGCACGGATAATGTGACAAATTCCTGCGTAATGTTTAACATTACGCAGAAATTCCATAAACTTCTATTTTTCAAAATTGTAACTACTTTCATATCAGATAAGCGATAAAGTGGGTACCAAGATAATGTTATTAATAAACAATTCTTTATTAGAAATGTGTATTTCTTTTTATTGAATGTTTGACAGATGCTTATATTAATCAACCCGTCGTCGCTTCGTGCACCGCAGTAGCCGATATGGACGATTAAAAAATCATTTATACGCATAGCTATTATGGGGAAATTAATTATGGTGGATTATAAACTACTTTCATATATCAGATATATCCTTTTCATAAGCGGTGGTACATTTCTTTCGATTAGCATGACTATAACATGTTGAGGTGGATAGATGTAGTAGTTTTTCACGTTTACTAACATTGGAAAGGTTAATTTCATATTTTGAAAGTAATAAGGAAAATTCGTTTTTATAAATATTTTCAGCTATACAATCCGTCAATTATAATAACCCACGATTTTTCACGGGGTTGTTCGAGTAGAATAATCAAACTTGACATTTGTGAAAAAGTGAAAATGTAGAAATTGTAATCGAATTTTCTTAACGTTAAACAAAATTTTTTTTTTAAAAAACCCATAGAATTTCATAATATTTTTGTGCTATGCATAAAAATCTTGTCTCGTAAACATTAGTTTATCATTCAAATTAATAAATAGAATATTGTTGCATTGAAAATCAGCTTCACTTAGAGCGACAAGTATTTGATTATTAAAAAAAGTGCTTAGTGCCATAACAAAATCCAATAACAATTAATACGTTCTGCATATTCACTCTATCATAAATGTAATTTTTTATTTTATTTTCTCAGTTTCACGCAATTGATAGATGGAACCTAATTGTCCCAAGGAATTAAGATCAAAGTAGCAAACGAAACCATGTTTCTTCAAAAATATTTTGTCTATAAAAGATAGATCCAAGTTGACCTTAATTTTTTTTAAATAAAACCTTTTTTTCTAAAAATAAGAATATTTTTCTAAATAGAATATTTTTTAAATGCTCGTAATTTACAAATTAAACCTTGAGGTCCGAAAAAATAAACATAGAACTTAGACACATTTCAGATAAGGGTTCAAAAAATAAGAATTTTGATGCAAAAAAATCAATTTTGGCCGAAATGTCAGATGTAAACTTCTTGTTCCAAGGGCAAGTTACTATTGGGCATTGCGGCGAGTAGTGGCGCAGCGCGGGCACGCGTCACTTACCGAGTCCAGGATTAGTCCACAGATAATATGACGTAGTTGTGTAGTATTCGTGCCCTTTAGCACAACTCTTTTTATTCTACGAGGAAGAGAACTAAAGACGTGTAAAAAGTTAAAGTAGACAGCAATTAGTAGGGTGGACCTTGTATAATAGTAACCATTAATTGAGTTCCAAGGTGGGACTAAAACTAAACTTGTGGTAAATTAATGACAAACCAAATTGATTAAAACAAAACTTATCGTTTACTTCTTTCGATGCATTTTTCCTCTGAAATATTTCCAAAGTGAATCAAGTACGTTAAGTAAGTTACCTAAAAAAAAAAAAATAAAAAACAAATATGGTTTGTTGATTTTTGATGGTTTGATGTTTTCTATTATATACCTAATTTAAACATATTTTCATATTTATTATGTCTTGTAATTTCTGTAATTAAGCTTTGTATTTAAAAATAATGATATTGTTTTGATAGTGAATGTGCAAATGTGATTGTTTCAGACACATTAGTCTAGGGACATTTATTTGAATATAAATTTATTTTATACTACGTAATGTACTTTAAATGTCCTGTTTGTGTCTCAAATAAAAAAAAGTCTGATTTTTTTTTTTTTTTTGATATCCATATTCTTTAATTTTATCAGAGAAAATGTGAGTTAGACTATTGAAAATGGTTATAGACAAGAGGAAATTTCCATAATGTGATCTTAAAATGAAAAAGAACTAATTAACTTTAGCTTAAAATATTTCAGAATTGTGTTGTATGGATATGATCCACATATGTACTGAATGCCTTAAATATCCAGAGCAGAAGGGAATAGGCCTCGAAAACCGCTAAAACGTTTTGAATAAAATATTATCTAAATAATATCTATATATATCTATAGATCTATAGAAAGAAAGAAAAAAATATATTAACACTGCCATAAAGATTGCCTATAATAGGGGCACTTTTATTTTAAGTTTTTCAGATGTATGTTATTAATAAAATTATTATAAAAACTTAATAAAATATTATATAAACTTTATGACTGTGTAAAGTTGATGTTTTTATTTTAAACGCTTATTTGGGAACCAGTAAAAAGTTTGAAATGGCGATCCTCTCTGAAAAGTCGCTGACACCATTTACAGCCAGCGAAACAATTGGGAAAATGCCAGCACTGCCAGGCGCACGTGGTGCTTGGACGATAAGATACTATTAGACATTATTTCAGCGACATTTTAAAATTAACGAAAAGCTTTCTGAATTGAAGTCAAAATATTTTGTTAACACTTTATAAGATATAAAACAACACGTTTAAATGACAATGTGTTCTCTTTATCGGGTCGTGTCGTATGCTAAAGTTATAAACAGGATGTCAGGGGATAAAGTGCACCAACTTCGGGAGGTGCTTATACATGATGGTAGAAGTAAAAAAGATTTTTTGAAACTTTTTCGAAATTCCATTGTTTTTTGCATACAAAAATATTTTCCCACAGAAGATTTTTTTCTCTTATAAAACAATTCACATGAAATCGAATTCCCTACCAGCAAGGCCTGCCTCCCTCGTCTCAACACTCCTGAAATTTACCATTTGTTGGCAAAGTTTGGGAGGGGGAAACCCAAATCGGCAGAAGAATTGGTGAAAAACTTTCTATTGAAATAGGTACTTGCTTTCATATATTACGTAAAATGTAAAAAATTACTAAATTTAGATTTGAAATTTTCATGGCCAAAGGTATTATCGTGATATATTTTTGGGATTTATGCCGTTTGCGCTTCCTCCTCCTTTAGCAAATGTTTCGAACAGCGTTACAGTGTTCATCATCAGGGTGTATGATGTAACGCTTTAAATTCGAGTTTGAATATTTGATAACACGGTTTGCTGTCTGAAAGTTGTCTAAAGAAAGAGGAAGCGCAACACGGCATAGTACCAATACCATTTCAAATTACGACTGTAAACGTATTTCAAAAGTTAACCAGAACGTGGTTAATTAAAACAGAATGTAGTCAATTATTTAATTGGAAACGGTGTGGATTATTAGTTACTAATAATGCTGAGGGACCCTTAAATGTCCGACAAAACGTTTCTGGCGCTCGGCCAAATTTCGGAACTTTACCACGCATTTGACTTGGCGATAATGCTATCCCTAAATGCCACACGCCACACAATTCATTTTTAAATATAACTGGTAATAAGCGAATGCAATATTTGCAAAACACTACTTTCTCCATTCTTTCCCGAACGTTGATAAAAAAAAACATGATTAATCTACTTGGCTGTGTAGATTTATCATTAATCGCACTTTTTTGTTGTTGTAAAAATGTACAACTACCGTCTCTATTATCTAATGCAAAGATACAAAATAAAGTCCAGAAAATCTCTCTGGATGGCTCCTCCAGATAGCACTCACTCCAAAATGCAGGTGAAGACTTGAGTGGCAATTGGCTGACGTGAGAAATGCCCTTCTCGTATATATAACCTCACCGAGAGAGAGCCTGGGTTTTCACTGTCTCGTAAACTCTGCTTCTTCATCAATATGATAAGGTGCTCCAACAGCCGTTATGCCTACACAATGCATAGATGGGGTCTTAAAGAATTGGCGATGTGTGAATGCGGTGGAGTGCAGATCACGTGAGGCCTGTCCTAGTCCTGGCTGGCGGACCTAGATATTCCCATCTGATCCCCCACCATACTAAAGAAGAAGAAAGAAAAGACAGAGTAGCGTATGTTGAGTCCGTTTTGGTGGTATTGCAATGGAGTCTGCTGGGTTGAGCACAATTGATCTAATGCGTACAGACGTGATAGCGTTAAACTCAGCGAGCAAGTCATTTGATTAGTTTAAAACCTGGAATTTATGAAGCAATGTCCATTGAAATCTCTCGCAATGCTTTGTTTGCAGGTAATGCTCGATAGTCCAATCTAGTGGCTGCCTAATTGGAATAAAAAGACAATATCACTTGGATGGTAAACGACGAACTAACACGCGATTCTGCGGATACACATTTTCAGGAAATTGAGATTAATTCACGATAATAATTGGTTTCATATGAGGAAACCTATGTTTAAGTCGATTTAAATTAGTACCTACTTAGGAAGAAAATGAGAAAATACGTTGAGTGGTTGGTTAGTAGTTTTATGCCCAGCAATAATAAAAAAAAACATAACAACACAAAAATTTTACAATAAAGGATTTTTAATTTAAATTATGTAATACGAGTGGCTTGATTAGAGTTACAAATATTTTTTTTGTTAACAATTTTATTATTAGCAAGCCGAAGGTCGTTGGTTCAAATTCCGGCGTGCGCAAGTAAATTTTATCCGATTGATTTGTGTACGAGACAGTTATAAGTCTGTACAGATACTGTATACTATATTTCACTATTTACTCATTAATGCACAAATTAATACGGATCAGTAATCGTCGTAACAAACAACTGGCGAATAAATAAAACAGAAAATCTACTTACACATGTAGAAAAATGAATATTGTTAATTTATAAGGAATCTCTTCAAATTATTAGTAATTCCGGTTAAAAACGGGATAGCAGGCCTCACGAATGAATTAACAGGTTTTTTGATAAACTTTTGATAAATTACGAATATGTTACCACGATGTCTGAAACAATGAGATCTCGTTTAACTGACTGGATTTCAATCACGTTGTTATTTGTTCTATATTTTTCAATTCTACAGAAAAAAAATCAATCCGTAAAAAACACAATATTTTTTACTATAATATATCTTTAATGTCTTTTTAAACTGTTTTGGCCGAGGATTGTACCTTCCTTCAAGGGACCGGATTCAACCACGCTACCAACCTCGCCAGGCGCTGAGCGTATAGGACCGACATTTATTTCGTATATTAACTGTAATGTCGTCCGTTTTCAGAGAAATGCGTATATGTCCGTGCAAATGATTGACACCATACATTGTCATCGATAATAAGTCTATCTGCCGCGTTTCAGCTTGATCGGATGTCGGAAAGTGTGTTAATTTTCCCTTCCATTCATTCATTCATTATCGAAAAAAAAGTGAAATTCAAGTAGATGTATTCAAAAAACTTTGAAACGATGAGCTCTCGTTTAACTAGTTGCTTTTAATTTACGTTATTAATTTATTCCATGATTTTTAATTGTTTAATGAGAAAAATATATATTGTTCAACAATCTCAGCAAAAGCTGGGTAGTCTACAAAAGATAAAATCTACAAATTTTTAATTGGTCAGTACAATTTTTATTCAGAAATAACCTCATGAAATTGTGTAGATATATTATAAAACTAATTATATTGTTTTGTAATAAAGTTATTTCAATAATTAATAAAATTCATATCAACTAAAGATTAATGTAGTAATAAAAAACTTGCAGATATATTAATTTATTGACACCGGAACGATACAAATTAATATAGATTTTAAAACTCCCTTGAGGTAATTTTAACAAAACGGTGCTATAAATTTGTTGACCATTATACATGTATACATTATAATGTTTAATATAATATCCGTCAACTCTTTGCACATAGAAAGATATGTTAATATTATGCAGATATTAACTATATCTACACTTTGATAAAACCGTCCCTACCAATTCCCTTCGATTCAATTCGAATTGATTCGTCTGTTTTTTATCAGGCTGTCTAAATCCGTTAGATTGGAACGTCCCTCTCCTTGCCGCAGCTAAATTTATGGTCAAATTGAAATATCCCCCCACCCTATAATCAATACTGCCGTCTGTATCAATCACATTTTTTTACAATCCACTCAACAGAACGAACCTTATACCACCGATAAGGATATACCTACTACATAATATAAGATAATTTAACTATTGGTTGGTAAGACATCAGAGTAATTGAATGAGAATGAATCCTCAATAACGCAATATACGATGAATTCGTAGACGAAGGTACGTGATAATCAGAAAAGACATTTATCACGCCATTTGACGTCATCTGCGAAATGTCGATCGACTATTATAAGTCTGGGTCTTTCAAACATCAAATTTTAATTTCGTAAAGATTATCGGCGGATTTCTTACCAGAAATGATAAAAAACATAATATAATATATTTAGTTATTTATATGAAAATGAAATACTTTGTATACACCACTTTTAATTAATAATAATCTGCATGTCTCAAAGCCAATGGCTTCTTCGTCAGAATAATGAAAATGAACAATTACATAATTAGCTTGTTTCACACGCGTTAATTAATGGGTAAATTGTAATTAACAATAGATGAGTTTAATGCGTAAAAAAACATTGAATTAACCTTTACGTACATCTGTTTTGTTTGTGATACACGTAAAATTAATCCATTAAAAAAAAAAGTACATATTTTACTAAAAAACCTAAATCTATTTTAGTAATAGATGTTTTTAATTTTTATTTTTTTGATTTGACTGAGGATTCCTTCCTTCTTCTCGGAGAATAGAGTCAACAGCGCTAACAAATTAACCAAATCCCAAGTGGGTAGGTCCGAAATTTATTTCGTATATTTAACTGCAGTAATGTAATCAAATTTCAGAGAAATGCGTACATGTCCACGTATGTATACGTGGCTACCAACATTTGAAAGAATGAATTGTCATCGACAACGAGTCTATCTGCCGAGTTTCAGCTCAATCAGATGTCGGGAAGTGGGTTGATTTCCACTTCTAAGATTCCTCTTCATTCGCACATTTTAATTCAAGAAAACAAAAGTGAAATACAATTAGATGTATTTGACTTTCATTCCTAGATAATGTGATGTGATGTGACTTTTTCTGCTTCAAATATTCATTTGAAAATCGGTAAGATTTTTTTATTTTTATTTTTTTATTATTATTTTAATATAGATCATATGGGTTACATTAATACATACATATTTTGCAAAATATAATATTAAGGTTCATAATTGGTCATGTATACCTTATCAGAAAAGAAGAGCTCTTGTGCCTGATAAGGGAGCCACGATTCTTACTTAGATTCAATGTTATAATATTATGTTATGTGTAAAATATATAATAATAATATATATATATATTTTTTTAATATAAGTTTTTTTGGAAAAAAAGTTTGATTTTATTTATTTGTTCTTGTTGGTTCGTAATACAGCGCAATTCGGAAGGGAGATTATTGTAGTTTTTTATGGCTTGGTAAATATAATGGTTTTGCATTTGAGTTGTTTTAAAGATTGGCGTAATAAATTGATTTCCATTTCTCATGAGTTCGTAAAATTCTTGATATTCTGTGTTATTTTTTTCTTTACACATTTTTATAATGGAAGTTTGCTTAAATATATCATCAATATTTGGTACTGGAAACAATTTAAAAAGCAATTTTGTTGGGAAAGTAGAGTTTTTTTTAAGTATTACCTTTATAATAATTTTTTGCGAGACTTTTACTGAGTTTAGATTGTTTTTATAAGATCCTCCCCAACCTATGATTCCGTAAATAAGCAGGGAGTGGACAAGAGCATAATATACATTTTTTAGTATTTTCACATTTAAAATATTTCTTAACCTAACAAATATATATATACATTTCCTTATTCTCTTTACTAACTCCGTAATATGGCTTTTCCATTTCAGATTTTCATCGATGATCACACCAAGATATTTAATTTCAGAAGAAGAGTTGATTACAGTACAAATAGGATTAAGTAGTTTACAGTTGACATTGTCACAATTTTCATCATGGATTATGATATTTACTTTGTGTTTAGGTATTTTTTGTAGTGAAAATAATACATATGTTGTTTTTTTAGCATTAAGTGTGAGTAGGTTATTATCAAACCATGATTTTAAGATATTAATACATTCATTTGCAAGTTTGTTAACTAGTTCCCATGTTTGACCTTTTATTAATAAAACAGTATCATCAGCATAAGAGATTAATTCACCTTTGATTTTCTGTTGGAAAATGTCATTTACATACATTAGAAATAGTAATGGTCCGAGGACCGTGCCTTGAGGAATGCCAAATGTACTTGTTAGTGGTGATTGTATTCAAAGATTAAAAATGCGAATAGCTGTATTTGACTTTCATTCCTAGATGATGTGATGTGACTTTTTCTGTTTCAAATACTCATTTGAGAATCGGTAAGATTGTATTCAAAGATTAAAAATACAAATAGCTGTATTTGACTTTCATTCCCAGATGATCTGACTTTTTCTGTTTCAAATATTCATTTGAGAATCGGTAAGATTGTATTCAATGATTAAAAATACAAATAGATGTATTAAAAGTAGTATTAGATCAGATCAGGCCAATCGAAGGGCGTTTAAGATACAAGCATTTATAGTATAATAGGAAACCAATAAAGAAAGAAAACATATACAAAATATTTAATGTTGGAAGTATTTTCAATCTCATGGTGAAAGTACGATGTGAGTATTAAAAGTATGACATTTGCAGTAAGGGCGACTAGTGAAATTTCGAGGAGGCGATGTCATATTCTGGGATATTTATGGTAGAAATTCGAGAATCAAACTTTACTTATAATTTTTATTTTTTGGAATAACTTTATTGAGTAAAACCTCAAATTGTAATATTTAATTATTGAAGACAATATTAGCGATTTCTAAACTGATACGACTGCATAAAGATAGCTACCAATAAAAAATGTGCGGTGAAAAAAAAGACAATGTTGGTAGTTCTTATTCGAAGTATGATACAGTTAAATGTGACCGAAGTGGATAGGGTCCCATTAGCTCAGTGGTAGAGCGGTGCCCCGGCAAGGTAAGGGTCCTGGGTTCGAGTCCTAGATGTGACCGTATCCTTTTCTGATTTATCTTTTTCAGATTTTCGTTTAGAAATCGCTAATATTGTCTTCAATAATTTACTTTTTAATGTCAACTGCACATTACAACTCAAACTAAAAGGTTGCAACAAATTCCCGAATTTATGCGTCATGAACACTAACAGCTGATATTTTTCAAATCCGTAATATTCAGGTGTAGAGACAAACAACCATTTCTAATCGAGGTGATTTGGATAAAATTAATATCATTAACGATTGTGAATTTGATTGTTTTTACCGCCTGCTGTGACTAGTAGTTAATTAGGCGCGTCCCGCCCGGTTGGTTGCCAGGAATTATCGTTACTAAATACGCGAGTGATATTATTATTATTATTTCCAAACACTACCGTTTCTCGACTGATTCATTGCACAATCCGTTTTCTTTGCGTTCTAACGATAACTTTCAGATCTTTGACAGATTCGGTGAAAGATATCGATAGCTTTACCCTAAGGCCAATTTGGGAGGTGGGTATAACCAACATCTCTGCAGTAGGTCACCCTCAAGTGGTTCGTTGCGTTTCGTGACTTGAAGAAGGGGTGGCCGGGTTCATAGGGTGAGGTTGGTCCGCGTCTTGGCAGCGGATGCGTCTGCCCACCAACTGCGTGGCGGGTCAGATCGGGAGAGACTAAATGGCTGAGGGAGATCTTGAGATATTTCTCCAACAGGTCTTTCTCGGATTAGCGCCTTGCACCGCATTGGGAGTGATGAATATAAAACGTACTTTCTCTACAGTGAGGTAATTATGATAATTGCAAATAAGTTCCTCCGTTGGTTTTTTTTTCTTAATTTTTTTTTGTTATTATAGCGACAATTTAAAAATTTTACATACAAAATATGAAAGTGAATATATGTACAGTAAAATGCATTTCTTGGTCTTTCTCACTAGGGTGACCTGTACTGAGGCGTACTAAAGTTATTTAGTCATCCTCACTAGGGTGACCTGTGCTGAGGAGGACTAAAGTTATTCATTTCTATTATATTGGTTTTCTATGTCATTTTTAATGTTTTTTTCATTAATCTCTTTCAGCCAGATTTTTATTCTTGATTTGTAATCAATCAAATTTTCTATTAGCTTTATATCTGGGGGAAGGATGCTGTAAAGTTTTGTCCCAAAATAAATGTAATTTGTCCGAATGTGGTTTTATTATGCTGGAATATTTTTTATGTCATTGTGATTTGACCTAGTGTGATGAATACGCGGTATTGTAGAGAATTAAGTATTCAAGTTAAGAATTTAGAAAAAAATCCGAACACCTTGATTTCCCTTATTTTATAAAATAAGCAGCATTTGTACCCAGCTTCGCCCATGTTTTCTTTCACTTATATTGAGTCCCCTTTATACCTGTAGGTGTTTTGAATACTCACTTTATGGCATCGTTAAGTATTCATTTATTCAAACATATTCGGTTCTAATTCTGTCTATGAGAGATTGTAACTCTGGTTAAAAGAACTCTGATTTGTTTTGAATTTATGTCCTTTTCAAAAATTGGTACTGGCGAGTCAAGAATCCAGACATAATTTGTTAACCTGACTAAGAGAAAAAATCACGAAAAATGGCTACAGTAAATATATTGTATTGATAATTCTGCAGTAATTGTCCTCTTTCTGATGTGTTTTTTATCTTCAGCTTCACAAATCCAATAATAATTAATAATTATAAACATTAGTTTTTCATTAAAAAAATATTAATATTTGACAAGTCAAACTGTTTCTTATGTCTCATATAATATGTCTCGACGCCATCTAGTGGAAAACTTAGCACTAACAAAGTCTTTTGTACAA
Source organism: Hesperophylax magnus (assembly GCA_026573805.1). Lineage (NCBI taxonomy): Eukaryota > Metazoa > Arthropoda > Insecta > Trichoptera > Limnephilidae > Hesperophylax > Hesperophylax magnus. The sequence goes on from JAIUSX010000114.1 coordinate 4,562,795, forward strand.
AAATAAGCAGTAATTGTTGATTGAAGTACTAGTACATTTTGAATTATTTGGCGGGTTGGGAATAACCCGAACACCTGATCGGACATCAGAAGATGCGGGTTCAATTCAATTTTATTTTTACTCGGAAAATATTTTCAATTTGTATGGATATTTCAGGCGACTAATTATTATTTATAATAATTTGTTATAATTATAATTTCCAGTAATTTTTGACGAGTCGGCGCTGAGCACTGTTTTAAGTTAGAAGGTGAAAATTCATAAAAAAATTGACTGGAGTTCCTTATTCTCCGTGATATTCTGAAAATGTAAGCATTATCATATATATATTTTAGAGATTTTAGTGAATAATACAAATACACGAATTTGAATGATAGTAAGAACATAAATTTAACCCACCAAAAAAGTTTATAATAATAACTCAAAAATAACAATTTTTAAATCAAAATCACAATAACCCAAAAGCATCGTCATTCTGTCATTAGTTATTACATTTGAATGAATAAATAAATAAATATAAGGAGAATCTTGGTATAAAAGATAAATGACGTGATGTTTTTCAGACGCGTTTTGCATAAAATGGTAAACGCATCAAACAATAAGATTACTCTAATATTATATGTTGGGTTTTCCCATAGCCTCTAACTAGGAGCTGCCTTCCATGAGAAGCTATTATTCTCACCTATTGTAATAACTTCATCACAATAATAACCCGTTATTGCGGTGGTTAACCATGAACCCGATTGCGCTGAAAGAATAGATTGATTGATTGATGAGCGCGAGCAAAAACTGAGAAATTTTGGCGTGGTGAGTTTACGCCATAAAGAAGTAAACAATACGGGGCCCTTTTTAGAAAGCGAAAATATATATTACAATAATATGTTATAGAAGAAATATACGTGAATTAGCTGTTCCGCCTCTCGATGGCGATCGATTTATGTTCCGACCGAAAAATAAATAATCAAAAAAAAAACCATTCAAATGGCTTATTCTAAAACTGAGCTGGTACTATCTTGTAATGCCTGAATTACACCTGCTGAGTGATCGGCTTATGTGGTCAGTAGTCAGTACTCGGCCTAGTAGCGGGCGAGTGATTCGGGCGAGACAGTGGATAGAAGCAAGGCCCAACGTCTCTGACGTCTCTGATGACCTCTCCACCTGCATACTCAACTCGGCTCTCCACTCGGTTAGTACGATCAGTCGAGTCGGCCAGTGAAAGAAAAAAAAATTGGAATGTTGAGTGTGTGAAGTTTGTTGTAAATCTTTACTATGTTTTCTCTTTTTCCTCCATCGCGAAACCATGTTAACAGCACTTTATACTAATCTCAATGAGCTGACTCGCCCGCTGTGATCTTTACGTGTGACCTCTACTCTCCAATATCAAAGCGAGTGACTCACCCGAGAGCAGGTGTAATCCGGCCTTAAATATGGTGATATACTCGTAGTAAAGTTCTATTTCTGGAGTCTAATTATACAACGATGCCAGAAATTTCCTAACTTTCTTCTTCCTATATCCTCTCTTTCTTCATTGCCTTCGGCGTTTCAGCATTATTCAAATTGGAAAAGACATACATCTCTTAGTTCTTGGCAGTTCGAACTCTTGTGGGGTACCAAAAATTGGTTTAAAAAACGTTCAATTTTTATTGGAATAACTTTTGAAGGTTAATGTTAATAACTATCAATATAATAAATCATTGAATAAGAAGATAATACTAATAAATCTAAACTAAACGTGGGAAAGAACAAGACACAAAAAAATAAAAAGGCAACGGTCACAAATGAGAATTACTATTGAACAAATTATTATTTCGACGTAAAACGTTCGGTAAAACAGAGGTCCTGGGTTCGAATCCCAATTTTAATTTATTTTTACTTCTAAAGTGAATACTATAACTGCTAATTGCTCCCAATCGTCTATAGCCAGTGAGACTATGGCATCCAATTTGGGTATGTTGTTAGGCTGAAGAGTAAATAGGGGGAGTACCTGGCTATTAAGATCTGGTCACCAAACACGAATAAAGTTATTTCAAGCAACATTTCAATTCTGAATGGTTATCTTACACCAGGGCGATATTGAGAGTAGGTATATTCCACACTGGAACGTGCTGCTAAGAAGTATACTATATAATATTTTGAATGAATAAATTGTCAAATAAAATTTATTTGCGCACGCCGGGATTTGAGCCCGCGATCTTTGGTTGCTTCAAGAGCCTTACCCCTGGACCACGGAGGCAGTCAGTTAACCTCTTTTTCCTCTTGTTCTGTTTCATGTGTCGTTTAAATTTATTAATATTATCTTCTTCTTCAATGGAACTAGTTTTTTTTACCAACAATAATGTCGATTGGTATTCGTTAATCGGAAGCATAGTTTCCACTAGCCTACTAAAAACTAAAACGTCGCCTCGCAAAATGCGGCCTGCTTATTCTATTGCTGCCGTAAGTTTGTTTCCCTCAAACGTCGTGATTGTTGATACTAATAATAACAATAAATAAATGCGACTGTACACATTAAACTGCATCGTAAATGCAACGAAAGTACAATGGCCATTTAAAAGTGAAGTCAATAAAACGGTTGTATTATTTAACAATATAAATCGCGCCGCAGTGAAATAGCGAGGAAAGCGGAATAAATTCCTGATAACGGCGTGCAATTCAGATTATAGAACTCCTGGAGTTTAAATAATGAAATACTGACCTCAAATTGGCAATGCAAAGTCTAGTCAACGTAAGAGTACCAACTCGAAACTCAAGGCATAAGGAACCTTTTCAATGTCACCGTTCACTTGAACATTTTTTAATACAATATTAGTATTTTTTATTTATTTTTATTTTTTATTTATTTATTATATTTATTATATAAGTACATTTTTGTTTATTTATTACAATATATGATCACTATTTCAGGACCCCTCTTCCATAGAAGCATTAGCTTGTGGCTGGAAGAGGAGTGTACATTGTTTTATTACAATAAGTAAGTATTTATTTCTGATAATTTCAGTTTTATTTTAAATCTAATAATTTTAAACCATTTTATGTAACACATGTATGAAAATTGTAACCATTTTATGTGCCCAATGTAAAATCTCCATGGGCGTATAAAATAAATAATACATAAATAAAATAACATAAAATGCATTGCAATAATGCTTTATTTTTATTATTTCAACTAGTTCATTTTCATAATTTCTACTTTATTTTCATTATTGAATTCATTATTGAATTTATTATTTAATGCTTTATTTTCATTATTTCAACTAGTTCATTTTCATAATTTCTACTTTATTTTCATTATTTTAACAAGTAAAGTAACCTATTTATTTGCTGATTGTGTTCATTTTATCTCATTAATATCAAAAATTTAAAATACGGTTGATGTACACTTGAGCAATCTACTGAACTGGGAACCAGTAAAAATGTTACCTATTATACACATACATTGCATGTAAGAAAAAAAATACTTAGATTAACAAGTTATCAAATATTACATTTATATAATTATATAAACCTATGTATATAAATTTCGACTACCATAATACGGGCATGTGTCTAGTGTGGTAGTCGAAAAGCATGTAAAAACTGTACACATTAATATTTCATGAATAAAGAAAAAATAAAAATAAAAAAATAAAAAAAAAATACAAATACATAACTTTAAACTTTATGCACCACTATTAAATCAAAATACATAATCGACATGAGGAAGACATGGCACGATCAAGTGAATCAGATACTCGAGTCGGGCCATGTCAAGAGTCAGAATAAGTCAAGAGTATGTATGAGACGATGTATGGATGTGAATGAGGCAAGGAGTGTGTGCTCTCTGACTACCCCTGCGGGGAAACGGCGTGATGGTTAGTTAGACATGTTTCAAAATGGTTTTTTCTTCAGGGTAAACATTGTAACTGCACAGACGCATATTATATTAAAAAAATTAGTAAACCATTTTTTCCAATGTAAACCAGTTTTGAAATATTGTTACATGATTATCTTTTTTTATGTCAATATCGCAGAAGAATCCCAACCGTTTGGAGCCAATGAGTCTATGGCGTCTCGAAACGGGTGTGTTGTGAGGCTGAAGATAGAATAGATGGTAAGTAATTCAAAACTTGCGCGGTATTAACATTAAACAACAACAGACAAGTTCCTACCTCTTCATAAATAGATGAGTCACATTATTTATTATTTTCCACAAACACTTATCATGTAGAAAATGCAAAAGCGCCACCTGTAGATTGCAACCGTAGCGAATCTGTTCTACCTGTGATTTGCGTAGTTCCGACTTCTACCGGCAGAGCAAAGCAATCGTATTTAATTTACCTCTTATACAAATAGTTAGCAAATCGTCCGCTAGGTTGGCAAAAAGCACCACTTCTTTGCTCACATAATCACAGAGCACACTTTGATTACGACTTGAAAACAAACAGTTAATTGATGTCCACAGCCGACGTGTCATTTATTATATTTCATGCAGTTAGCCATAAAAATGATTTATTTAAGCCTTTATTAGTCGTGTTATGATTATTTAAATAGGGTAAATATGCACAAGACACATGCAAGCCACACAGAAATGATATTTTTTATCACGCTACAGTAAATAAAAATACAATGAGGAACTCCATTCTTTCTTAGTGCCTACGTAAGAAAACAATTTTAGGTAAAATTTCCGTATTAGTTTTTTTAATTTTTTTTATATTAACTCCACACAGGAGGCCCTGAAGAAAATAATTTCCCTCAGGGCCTATGTCATCTTTGGGGATGCTGTGTGGAGGGTCTTTTTGTGGAGAGGAAGGAGTGAACATGGGTCTTGAAGAGTCCCATGTTGTAGGAGGGAGGAAACACAGAGGCCGGCAGTTCGTTTCACAGCCGAGCTGTTGAACTTAAGAACGAATCGTAGAAGCGACCATGTGACAAGTGTCAACTGTGTACAAATGTTGGGCACGCGTTTGGCGTGTATCCCGACTACGCACCGGTGCCGAAGGGATCAATGACGCTAGTTCCTCAGAGCATCTTCCATTGTAATACCGATAGAACAAGGACAGCATACCTACCTGACGCCTGTGCTCTAAAGATTGCAGTCCGTTTGTTAAGATTGGGGAATCTATCAAACGGACCGCCCGTTTTTGCACATAGTCTAGGGTTTTTTTCAGGTATTTAGGGGCTCCGGACCAGAGATGGCTGCCAAATTCGACAGCAGGGCGCACTTGCGATTTGTACAGGGTCAGCAGTTGTGTATTATTAAAGTATCTACGGGCCCTGTACAGTACGCCCAGCTTCTGAGAGGCCAACTTTACTCTGGCTTCGATGGAGCCCCCGTACCTGAGCTGGTCACTTATAGTTATACCAAGCATATCAATGGAAGGCCTGTTCGGAAGATTGCTTCCGTTGAAGGAGACTAGATTATCATTTGGATCCCTTTTAGACGTAATCAGACAGGATTGGGTCTTTGAAACATTAAATTCGACGAGATTATTTTTACCCCAGGAGGAAATACTCTCGAGATAACCGTCCATTCTCTGCTTCAAAGCCCTCCGAGCCGTTGGAGTTTGTGTGCCCTTTGGGGGCTTGTCAAACAAAAAGCAATCAAGCTTACTTCTAAATACATCCAAATTATTGAAATGACACTTCGTTTCAACTCAATCAATACAAGATACAACTATTTATGTCCGGGAGATGGAAAATGTTATCATTAGGTTCTTAGTTTGGTTTATTTAAATATTTTTTCGTATTTAGATTGAAACGAAACCTTCCGGCAGACGTCGCATCATACCAAGATAAAACATGGCGTGAAAATACTGGAAATTTTTGTTGAAAAGAGGTAAAGTTGTCAACCCAACCCAAACTAACAACCTACAAACCTATTTTGTGCATGTTTGCCTAAACCCCTGACTTAAATAGTTGTCTCCATTAGATATTTAAGTTGAAATCAAATGTTGTTTTTTTAAAGAGCTTTTGGAAGAAGCAGGCTCTTAATTAAGTCATGCACAAAATAGGTTGGTAGATTGTTAGTTTGGGTTATTTTAATAATTTATCCGTATTTCCTAACCTTCATTGATATAACTATGATTGCGAAAAAATGATACTTTAATGCATATTTTACCATCTCCCCCGACATAAATAGTTGTGTTCTTCAGTACTTTCATTGCATTTTTCAGTTTGCAATGTTTTCTGCGTATTTCAAATGCTCTGTATACATTTTATTTTTTAATTTTCCGTAGAAACAAATACTGTTTTAGAAACTAGATAAATTATTTTTCCGCTGTACGCATTTAAAATAAACATTACTATTTCTAAATAATAAAATTTTAATATCAAACTTAATTTTTATTTTCTTAATTTTTTTACTCCAATTATGGAAAAATTGAGAAAACTCAATATTCTAAAAACGCATTCGTTTTGTTTGGGGATTTTGTAAGAAAACTGTACCTTCACTTTTATCTCGTTCATATAATAAAAAATAAAAATAATTTTTTTAAAGTTAAACCGATTGTTACGATAGCGGCGCGAAATATAAATTATTCATTTTGGCTAATTTTAGGATTTTATTAATGGAAAAAATATTTGAGGAAAACTGGAAAGAATTATTATTTCTTTTTCTAACGTCAAAAAATATGTATTTCCACATGATAGAAAAGAAGATAAAAATAGTTTTATAAGATATGGACGCCCGGTCATATATGGCCCTCAAAACGTTGGAGGGGTTAAGTTGAAACCAAGTGCTATTTGAAGCGGAATTCAACATGTTTATCGAAAAAAATGTAACTTTAATGCCTTTTTTTTCATCGACGTACATTGTTATTTCTTGTAATTAAGTAACTAATATAGAAATTGAGCTGGAACGAGGTGTTATTTAAATAATTTTCCTGATTCTATAGCCTAACTTAGTTTCATGACCAGGGCGAAACCGATGTTAGAACAACATTTACTTTTATCTTTATCTTGCTAAAAAAAATATAAAAACAAGTTTTTATATTAAATTTCCTTAGAATATGAAGTAGAATAACCTCATTTTATATTACATTAGTACCACTAATTTCTGAACACCATTTCGTATTGTTTGAGGGGATGCTTAGGGCCGTGTCTTAGGGCCGATTTTATTCCTGATATATATAAATGATCTATGTAATCTAAACTGTCACGGCTCAGTAATTAGTTTCGCAGATGACACAGTTCTTCTCTTCCATGGAAAGTCGTGGGAGACTGTATTCGTAAAAGCTGAAGAAGGGATGAATCAGGTAAAACAATGGCTTGATACAAATTCACTAACATTAAATGATACAAAAACTAAATATATTAAATTCAAAATTTACAACAAACAGACAGATAATGTCAATTCAAACCTAAACATAAAAATTCATAAAAACTGTTTAACCGCGAACCATGAAATTCCTTGCAACTGCCCAAAATTGATTGAAATTCAAACAATAAAATACCTTGGGATAATTATTGATCAAAACTTAAATTGGAACTCCCAAATAGAAAATGTGAGCAACAAATTAAAAAAACTAATCTATTTCTTCAAAACAATAAGAAACATTTTAGATGAAGAACAACTAATTCAAATTTACTACGCACTAGCCCAATCTCAACTACAATATGGTATTATTGAATGGGGAAGCTCATGCGATTCCACTATAAAACCAGTCCTCATAACACAAAAGGCAATTCTAAAAATTATACTTAGGATCCCCATCAGAACTCCTACCGACTATGTTTTTAAAACCCTGAATGTAATGACACCAAAACAATTATACGCAAAAGATATACTAATTTACGCATTCAAAAACCAGGACAACTTTACACGGACAAACTCAGACAGACTCACAAGATCCACATTACAACATATGTTACACCAACCTACAACTAAAACAACTTTTGGACAAAGAAACATGCAGTATTATTCTATAAAAATATTTAATGTCCTCCCTTTTGAAATAAAAAAACCTTAAAAAATAACTGACTTCAAAAGAAACATTAAGAAATGGATTATGGATAAGGGAAGGATGAAAATAGATATAATTTTGCAACCCAACAAAGACTAAAGCTTGTATTATGTTTTATTTTTCTCTAAATATTGTTTTTTAATTTTCTATATAGTTTTTTAACATATGTACTTATACTCTTTCAAACACACAACCATGTACAATGTGTCCTTAGAACGGGGTACCCCAGTAAGGACACATTATCTTATATAATAAATAAAAAAAATAAATAAATAAATAAATAAATAAAATAAAAAATAAATGCTGTGTGGTGGGTCTTTTTAATGAGAGGAAGGAGTGAACACGGGTCTCAAAGAGACCCATGTTGTAGGAGGGAGGAAACACAGACACCGGCAAATCGTTCCACAGCCGAGCTGTTAAACTCTAGAACGAGTCGTAGAAGCGACACGTTCTCACGTGATAAATGTCAACCTTTTACATTTACGTTTATTATTATAATTGGTTATACGTGGTTTATCGTAATAATTAGAGGATATGTTGATTATTCATGTCAAAGACGAGTGTGACAAATAATATGTGCATATTTATATTAAAAATATATATTATTTACAAAATAAGGGGTGATATAGTATGGGCATAGATAAAGTGCAAAAATAAAGAAGCCAGGCTTACTGTCGCATAGACCCCCAGCGGCGGTGTGGCAGATTCTCTTGGTGACTACGAACAAAATCATAAACAAATGTAGCGAGCAAACAAACAATGATTAAGACATTTAATGAGAAATGGTCTCTTTTGTGCCAATCGTTTACATTTATAATATCGTGAAAATATTCAAATTGATTGATAAGAATTTTATTTTTATTTATTTTATGTAGTGTAGAATTTATGTTATGCCAAGTAGGTATCTACTAAAGACATACGCTATTAGATCCGTTGAAAGTTCTTCCTCTTTCTCATAAATGACCCTCTTGTAAATATAAAGAGATTTTACAGTGGGGTTGGCAGTGACAGGACTATAGGCTTCTACACGCTACACCGTAGGAAGTAATCGTGTGGAAAAAGTTAAAATTGTTTCTACAATTGTTATGTATAAATTTCAACAAAAAGGGGGACAAAACAACACACAATGCAAAAACAACTTCTTCAAATAAAACAACCAACAAAGACCAGGCCAAACAAAGCAGAGGAATGATGGAATGATATGAATATTGAAGAGGGCTAAATGCATACCTAGGAGGAGTTCTTCGGAGACTGGTTCTGGTCCAGGAGTGTCTGTTGATAAGGCCATTGGGACTCCGCTGTCCCGCTTCGCTGAAAGAGTCAAAATAGCAGTTAGTCAGTTGTTAAAAAGGATTTTACAAGACAGTATTAGGAAAGTTACGATAGCACATTCATTACACTAGTGTGGGACACGGTCCAGGGTACTTCACCAAGAACATTGGAAGGGTATTGGATACTTTTGAGAGATGACTCTTGGGAGCCATTTATTAACAATAGTTTCTGGCGAATGAGGTATAATCATGAGTCACAGTTATCGTATGCACATTTGTGGTAAATTTGATTTGTAAAATAATTACGACGGTTGTACATGAAGCAAGGAACATAGCCGACCACCAAAGAAACTCCGCAATTAATAAGCCTGCAGGATGAAGGAGTGTTGCTGGTTTTAATATATTAGGTAGCTGGATTAGGGCCGGCCCTATGCGGGCGCCATTGGAGCAGTCCGTTTTGGGCGCCGAATTGCTAAGGCGCCAAGGCGCTGATAATTCCTAACACCTAACAGTCCTAACACAACGCCCTTGATAAAATACAAATCATTTTGCTTGGGCGTCTACTGGTTATGGAAAGGGGCGTCAAAATTTTACTAGCGCCAAGCGCCGTTTGGCTCAGGGTTGCTGGATGGTTTGTATGCGAACACTGCTTCCCTAAGTATAAGGAACAGGAGGGAGACAGAAGGACACCAACAATAGGAGAGGCGTTTCTTAGAAACTGCGAATTAAATTTTAGTGTTATCTTTAAGTTAAAGTAATGCCTGATCCAGCGAATCCTCGGGAAGCCGATATATTCGTTATATGAAAATGATATATTATTTGAAACGCAAATATACATACATAAACCATCCGTTGCGCCCGGAAAAGATTACAGGTATAATTTCATTATAACAAATCTCTCCGGGAACTATCTCTTTCCACGAAGAATCTTACGTTATCCAGGCAGTCCATTCGTGCGATTCGCTATTTCGTACTTAACTAACTACATAATTTTACTGTACTGTACAGTCGGCGAGGTTACAATAGAACTATGAATTGAGAAAATAAAATAACTAAATAAATAACCCGATAGAATCACTAAAAGGCTTTATCAAAATACGTACGTCTCAGAAAAAAAACATTTAATGAATGATTTTGATTGATTTTTGTGATATGGTAATCCTTCCTTCTTGAGGCAACGCAACGGTTCGAAGAGCCTTACAGTGTCCACCATCCAACAAAGACGCCCAAATGTTTAACACAACAAAAAATCACAGAGCTGCTTCTATATTTCCACTGTAAAGCACGTGGCTTTGTTCTGTCCTACCTTTTTGCATTCCATATTCGTAGAAACCACCGTATAAACCAATTAATTACAAAAGTCGACCATATTACGTAATTCTAATTTAAATCTGTTTAGAAAATAAAATAGATTGGTAGAGTTGCGTGCCTGTCTTGCGATCGTTCGCAGAGAACGGCGTGGAACGAGCAAGAGAAACAACAGAAGAAACGTGATACAATCCAAGTGGGAATATTGGATTGGCCAAAATCCAATTACACGAGTCGAGGGAATGTCGAACGGGAGCCTACCAAGAAGTAGCGAAGTAGGGCTCAAAACAAAACGCTCAAGAATGTAGCCCGAGTTAATTCTTTGACTGAGTCGAACGAGACAAACAAAACAAGTTTATTATTGCGTCGATGGTTTTACGTTGTAGTTTTTTGGGTTTCAAAGAGGCTCGTTGCTTTATTTGACGCCAGAATTATTGTTGTCCGACTTATATGGTGGTATTATCTGTACGACTATGTATGGATTCAGTAGCCATGTTTGATGTAAACATTTTTTAACTTTTGAAAGATTGTTAAGTATTTGTGGGCGCTAAAAGCACGATGCTTTACGACGTCAAGAGGAACTTTTTCATACAAAACTTGAATTAGGATTTGAAGCCAAAAAACTGAATTATATATATTTTTTTCAAAATGTGTAGCTAATATCTTGTACGGATATGTCCTACATTATTTATTTGTGTTTTAAATTATGAAGTATAGGCCAGTAAAGAAATAGATTTTTCACAATTAGTCAACTCTGGCAATTATTATGAGTTGAGCGAACAGCTGTCACAACAACAAAAACAAAAATACTCGCAGAAAATTATTAAATTTATATACTTTAAACACAAAAAAAATCAATAATAATTCATCACATTAAAATTTTGATTACAGCAAAAATGGTGCATATTTCAGGGAGTATTTTTAATAGCCAATTTAATTGGCTCACTGTACCCTTCCTTACCACTTTGAAAAAATACATTGTAGGCTTTCAATAAACGTAGCCTCTTAGCGAGAGGTCTATGCAATAATAATAATCTAAGAAATATTGAATTCCGAGTTAAGCTAACTGTAGCTGAGAAAATGACAAATAAAACAAGAATTTCAAATTTTCCTGAGAGTCGAAATTATACCGGAAAATGTGTCATTTCAAAATACTGTAGTCGTTTACAACAGAAAGACGTAGTAAATTATTTGGTACAAACATATTTACCTTAGAAATAAAAATAAACATTTACTAGGTAAAGTGGGGCGAGGACGTCCTCTGTTGTTGAATAGACGAAACGATAAACTTGTGTTATGGACCTGAAATATTTCCCGGTGCTACAAATGCGTAACACGCGATCTGTCCATTGACCAAATTTTGAACACAATACGTTTCTCAATGATTGATAAATCTTTTGCCACAGTTAGATGATTGATATTTTTTGTTGGAAAACCATTAAAAACGCATTAAGAATTCAAAAGAAAGACACTTATATCATTTAGGAATGAAAGTTTAATATCGTCGCATCGTTGGGTTTTTTGTTACGCTTTTGTACGAAGTCTGGAGTTCTGACGGATGTCGTCTCTGTGGAATATTAATTCATATTTAACACATGGCTTATTCGTCTATTGTGTCATCGTTAATTGGATACTAGTTGGATGTTATTGTGGATGAAGAGACTATTACGGACGTAAGGATTTCAAGTCTAAGTTAGTACAAGCTTGAAGCAAGAAACAGAACAAGACATAGAAAAATAAAAAGGTAACGGTCTCAACTGGGAATCGCACCCAGAATCTCTGTCGGGATCGTTGTCTCTACCGGGTCGACGCCTCTAACGGTCCCAATGGCCGAGTGGTTAGAGGCGTTGTTCCGGTAAGGAAATAGTTTTTTTATTCACATTAACTCCACACGGGAGGCCCTCAAGAAAATAATTTCCCTTAGGGCCTATGTCGTCTCTGGGGATGCTGTGTGGAGGGTCTTTTTGACGAGAGGGAAAAGTGAACATGGGTCTTGAAGAGATCCATGTTGTAGGAGGCGGGAAACATAGAGGCCGGCAAATCGTTCCACATCCGAGCTTTTTAACTCGGGAACGAGTCGTAGAAGCGACCCGTTCTTATGTGACAAATGTCAACCGTGTAGAAATGTTGTGAGCGCGTCTTCGGGATCGCTGTCTCTTATCCACTGCGGCCGTTAGAGGCGTTGTCCCGGTAAGGCAGAGATCCTGGGTTCGATTCCCACTTGAGACCGTTACTGTTTATTTTTATTTATTGATGTCTTGTTCTGTTTCATATCTCGTTTAGATTTATTAGTATTATCCTATTTCTCCATTTATCACAATAACTCAAACATCAAAGTTTCACAGGTTTACAGCAACCAAGTGATCACACTATCCGTACATGTCCGCAATTGGATAAGTGTCCTCTGCAAAAAAACATTAATCTAGAATTGATCAAAGCCGAACTAATTTGAACCCAGATGGGAAAGAACTTCCAATATCGAGGTTACCGTGAAATTTTAACCGCATATTCAGACAGATCTAATGAGGAGACTACTGACGGATTGAAACATCACTGTTCATTTTTTTGCTTACGCCACCGTTACCAGTGCATTGTGAATTTCTTATGCGGGGATGAGAAATTATGTACGTTATCTACCTAAGTTTGGATAGTACATCGAGCGCAGTTGTTTTCTGTCTTGCTGAATTAAATGTTATCTTTAACGATTTCCCTATCCTCCAATTGGATCTTGGGCTTGGATCCCACCGATAGAATCTATGAAAGAAATCAGAGAGAACAAGCTTTCCTGCTGCAAAGTTGAAACGACTTTAAATTTCGTTCTATGAAATAGACCATACATGTCTTCAAGTCGCCAAAAGCAATAAACATATTCTTCATTATTGGGAGGCGTGTGTGGGTACCGCCGCCCCGGAAACCATTCATTGGATGACCAACACCTCTGCCGCAGGTCAACCCAAGTGACAAGCTATGGCCGGTGACTTAGCTGGGGTGCCCGGGGTCATGGGGTGAGGTTTGTCTAGGGCTTGGCGGATGCGTCTGCCCTTCAACTGCGTGGGAGGCCGGTTGAGTGAGACCATTTCACTTCTCATCACCTTGTACTAGATTCATACGTGTATCCTGGACACACCGACCCCTCATAGCTTTTTCATTCTCAGAACCTTATCTTGATTTCCTTAACAAGACCCTGCACACAGTTTCCCCAAAGATAACATACGCCCTGAAGGAAATTATTTTACTCAGGGTATCCCTGACCGCTGATAAATATATAATGAAGCCCTGGTGCCTCCCCGAATTCTTACTATAGTATGGATAATATAAGTCCACAGTGCTTGCTTACCCGTTATTGTTGTCCAACTCGCCCTCCCCGAGGCACTCGAAGCTCTCGGGCCCCGACACGGAAGGGGGCGAGGGTGTGGAGGAGCCGCGGCTGCGCTGCTCGCGCCCCCCGGCCAGCTCTCCGCTGAGGCTGTTGTGACTGCTGTCGGCTACCAGGAAACGAGGAGCCTGCAATACAAAGGGAGTCAAAAGCAATGGATAAGAATACAATCAAACACTAGGACTGAGGATTGGAGGCGAATGGCGAAGGACCGCAGCCCGTTGAGACCATCTCAATTCTATTAATGATGATGACGATAGAGCAAACAACCAAAAAGAGAAAACATATAGAAATTATATATTTTACCTTTAACGCAGCGACAATTTTCGCCTTACCCATGAACAACGATTAATCGTTGTTCGGCATCCAAAGGGTAAATAAAAAATGCATTAGATAAATATGATAAAGAAGTTCTGATTTTTTAGCTGTAAAGTTATGTAACAAACTTCCACCCAATATCAAAGAAATTAAAATAAAAAATAACAACCTACAGTAAGTACGTCAAATCTTGGCTTAAGTAATTAACGGTAAAATAACAGTTTTTATGTTAATACCATAAAAGAGTCCCGTTTGGAGCCAGTGAGATAATGTTGTGATGCTGAAGGTAGTCAGGAGGGAAGGATATGGGGAAGAGAAAGGTGGGGGAGTACCTGACTGTTCAGATCTGGTCACCAAGCATGGCTAAAGCCTTTACAAGCAACGTTTTAATTCTGAACGGTGGTCTTACACCAGGGCGAGACTGAGAGTATCTTCCGCTATGGAACGTATCGCAAATATATTATATATTATTTAAAATGAATAAATAGTGAAATAACATAAATTCATCAAACAAAATTTACTTTCGCACGCCGGGATTTGAACCCGTGACCTTCGGATTGCTAGTCGAGGGCCTTACGCTTGACCACGGAGGTCGATTAGTATTTTTAAAACATGGTCATATAAGTTACTGAAAAACCCTCTATACAAAACCTAGCACAGCACAGGATCCTACTGAGGGGGATTAAGAAAATATTCTACATCCATATTTCATATATATCTTCTAAAGGTGTAATCTTATAATATAGAAATTGTTTTTCAAAAAAGTTTTTAAAAAATAAGAGAAGATTACAGAGGGATGGCTTATTCATCGAAACACTTAACTATTTATTCATATTGAAACTCAGAGCTGACGGTGTCCATATTATATCAATAGTATAAAATAAAGTAGCTATCCGTAAATAAGGTCTGTCTGTTGGTGCGCTTAGTTCTTCTAAACTACGCAAGGGATTTTGATAGGGTTTTAACTTTCATTTAAAAAATTTATTCCGGAAGGTTTATATGTATTACATTCACAGTATATTTATAGAAAATAGAGAAAAGTCGATGTTTCATAATAAAGTCGTAAAAAATATTTTAAGGCGGGGTGCAGCCAAAACTATACTAGATACGTTAGCCAAGGCACAAAACGCTGTAATAAGAGTGATGGATAAAAAACCTTATATGTATCCATCGACAACCTTATTTAAGGAAACAAAATTATTAGACGTAAGACAGATTTATATACATGCACTCATAATGTACTATACCAACAATCCCAAGCTTCAAAGTCTTGTAGATCAGAGTTACACAACAAGACTAAGATCAGAACAAAGGATGATAGTGCCAAAAATGAATACATTTTTTTCGCAATGCAGTAAGGTTAAAACAGCCCCTCTTCAAAAGCAAATTACTGTATGGCTGACAGAAAGTGGCAGAACGAAATCGGAAAGCTTCCTGAATGAAATTATTGTCTGACTGAAGAAAGACCCTCAAGTGAATTCTGAATTTATCCCTATTATCGTATATATTTTTTCCCACTTTATGTCCGGGTTCCCCACAGGAAAAACTAAGCCCTTCCACACACTTTTCCACAAATGATCATCTAGTCAATCCACATTATGCAAGTGCATTATTTAAGCATAATAAATACAAAATAATACAAAAACAACACGTCAGTCAAATCACCAGAAATCAAATGGGAAAATAATTAGAACTCCAGATATTTTCATATCAGAGGGTTCGGCTCGGTAGAACTTCTAATTGGACCTACTGATCCCTCAATATAAATATTTAAAAAATCTTTCGTAATAAAAAAAAAAATTATAAAAATCTTTTATAATTTGTATTACGATATATGTGCAACATTTATTATTGTTTTTATATGTTCTTATCTATATATTTTACCACCATAATACGGGCATTTGCCTAGTTTGGGGTATTATTAATAATAAATAAATAAATATTGCTAACGCTGGCTAAACCTTATGAGATAAATCAAAATAATGTACTAAGGAATTGTGTATTTTAAAAAGGACTACGGAAAGGTCCGCAATGGTATATGTCTATCTCCTAAGAATAACCCTCAGAAACGCCGGGTACACCTCAGCTAGTAAATTATAAAATCGATGCAATTTTGGGATGCCTGGGAATCGAACTTACGACTTCCCGACTAAATGTCGAATGCATAGAACACTGTACTAATCCATATGAGACCGTCAGATAAGATATTAAAATTGAAATTAAATGGGATTTTCAAGCTGCTTTAAAGTTACGAGTAACTCAAAGGAAAATACCATCAAATAAAAGTTATCAAATACGTTTAAATCAGTCAAATCTGAAAATCATAACGATTAAAGTAGTTTTAAATATTAAACAGGCTTCAAGGTACGGATAGTAAACAAAGTTTTTCCGAATTCTTTAAGACCACCAAATAAAAGGGTGCGTCTCCTTTGTACCAAATAACAACTCAATCACAGCGGGAAACTTGGTAGGAGGTGTGTTCGAACCTAAATCAGTGCCGTAATATGGGGTGAGTTTGATCATCGCGGATATCTGCGTAGTTCTTACTAATTTCTGCACTCAGAAATTACTACCTTTCAATATTTTTCGGGCAGCGTGGATACAATGACTCTTAGAAAATAAGTGTGAAATTAGTTGGTTTCTAATTATATTCAAATACTAGCTGTACCCCGCCACGCGTTGCTGTGTCTCAGTCGGTCTGTGCAGATAGAGAAACAATAGCGCGTATTGCTTTTACTTCCAACAATAGCGTTGTTAAAAAAAAATATCACATGCGACATCTATATAAAATAATATAAAAACACATGCGTATTCGAATGCAACGTTGTTTAAAAATTTCAAAGAATCGGTGAAGAAATTTCTAAGAATTAAGATTTTGAACAAAAAAACATTTACTTTTTTATTTGTATAGAATAAATATTTTCTTGGACTGAGAAAAATGTTAACATTTTATAATAGTTTCGTATCATTTATATTGTATATTATATCAGTGTCTCCGGACCGAAAAGTTTTTTTTGACCATATACCCAAATATAAATCATCCAAATATTCGAACCTTTTTGGGGATTGATTATGTGCAAGCACAATGAAACAACATGTGCAATAATTATGACGTAAAAAGGTTATTTGGTTACATAGTTGAAAATTAATAAAAGTCACCCCATTTTACGGTAATCACGCTGGGATCAGGTTGGTGGGAGGAATATCATCAAATTATTATTCACTGCATAACCCGGTCATCCGGGGACATTATCGAAGACAAATAATAACGCTTGGTCAATGGTCATATCAGTCACGGTGAACGAGTGGCTCCTAAAACCACAGATTCTTTATGCAGAACCCGTGACAAACCTTGAGAGAAATAAAATCAAAACAATCTGGGAAATTCAAAAAATTCAAGTGGTTTTCCCAAGCTACATTTTTTTCATGGCCAGTTTAGTAATAATTTGTTACTTTAGGGAGTTATGCTGCAATAGGCTATTTTAGCTGTACTTCCTGCATAAAAAGGTGTCTCGTAATTAACGAAAGCATTGATCGTTTAAGATTTAAATTTATGAATTATTATTTATTACTAAATTTGCGGGATGACAGAACATTACGAAACAAATGACATAGTTTTGTATAGTTTCTTAGTTTTCGTGAGTTAAAATTATATTTCTAATGTACGTCGTACCAAAAAACGGGTTTGGGTGCCGCCGCCCTGGGAACCATTCATTTGATAAACAACAATCTTGCCACAGGTCACCCCAAGTGGTTTGCTACGTTTAATGACTTTGCAGAGGTGCCGGCTCGTGGGGTGAGGTTTGTGTAAGTCTCGACGACGGACACGTTTGCCCACCTTATGCGTGGTGGGCCGAATAGGGAGACCTTTTGACCTCTCTAGCCGGATTCTCTTGACCCATCACCTTGGACCACAGTGGTAGGGATGAACTCAAACGTCCGTCACTCTTGGACACATAGACCCCAGATTCCTTCCCACCCCTCACACCTTCTTCCTCTCCTTCATTTCCTCAAAAAAAACCTTCACACAGCAAGATGACATAGACACTGAGGAAAATTATTTTTATCTAGAGCCTCATGTGTGAAGCTAATGTAAAAAAATGTGTTGAATGAAGAAAAATGATTTTTGTTTCAAGGTTAAAATGATTTAGAAGACATAAGTATCTCCTGATTTAATAAAAAAATGTCCTCCACAATACAGGTGAACAGCTAGCATAGAGAAAATTATACAATATTTTATAAATATATATTTTTTTTTCATTACTATAACTCATCTCATTCAATATACCTTCTCGTAGACTGAGAAATAAAGAACTGTCCTTTCTCAATCAACACTCGACTAATTATGCTCATAATTCACCATTGTCCAGAATATGTAGAATGGTCAACTCACGTCACGACTTTGATTTTTTTGGTATAAGTCAGAAGGTTTTTTGTCGCTCACTATGCATAAGGAAGTTGAGTGAAAAATATTTTGACTTATAAAAAATATGTTCATGTAGATCAAAAAATATCGATTCTAAATATATAAATATATTTCTATATTATTATTCTTAGAATTAGTTAAACGTTCTTGAAAAAGCATTCAATAGCAATAGACTGTATACGCTCCACGATTGGTCGAAAGAATTCTGACGTCACATGTGTCGTGACTTGTACGTACAACGGATCACTTATGGTGCATCTCTTTCTATTGCATGAGAGATGGTCGGTTTAGATGAGAGAGGTGTATAGGCCAAACGTTTATTTAAGTTTGTCAAATATATGTACGTATTTGTTGTTATTATTATACGAAATGGATTTCTAAAGATACATATTCGTATAGTGCTTTATAATAATATGTTGTTTATTGCATAACTTAGAAGTTTTTATTATTATACATGTCACATAACATGTGATACACTTCAGGCCGCCGGCCGCCCAGAAAAGTCTTACAGTGAACTGGGCTGTAAACCGTTATTTTACTTTTGGTCTTTACTTTTCTGCGCGGTGGTCCTGAATTCGCGCGGGGCAAGTCAACAAATAGCGACGACAATACCGTACCGGGCTTGAAAATCAAATATTCTAACTTAAAATATTAATTTAACTGTGAAATCTTAATCAATTTTCTTTTTTTTTAATAACATCAATTCTAATAGACGGTTACCATTGGTAAAAAAATTACTGGAATTCCTTATTGAAGAATTAATTTTTTCTCCATACAAAATCTTTAAGCGACGTGGTTCTTACAGTTTGAATGACGTCACTCCCACACCGCTCGGATTCCGCTCGTTTTGGCGGGCTTAATAAAATTCAAACTTTGAGAATTAATTTAACTATGAAAACAAACTTTAAAAAAAAAAAAAATACTCGTATTTAAGTTTGAATGCGAACATTGATAAAAAAAATAAAAAAATGGACTCAACTTCCTTATTGAGGATATTTTGTATCACTTTAGTTTTAGCAAGGTCTTGAATTGACTTGACACTTCTATTTCATTTCTATTTTCTTATGTTTTCCCTGTTTGTCTCTGCTTTTATATACCATCCTTTACTCTTGCAATGTAATTGTCCCAAATTTCGTGTTGCTTTGTAATATATTGGACGTAAGTCCGTTAATTAATTAATAAATAAATAAATAAATAATAGTTACATACATGTTTAGTTGAAGTAAACTAGTAGGTAGTTCCTTGAACAGTACGTGAGTAACTCTGGCGGAGCAAAAATGTACTATCCAACACGGCTACCATCTTGACAGGACTGACCGGACGCGGAACACACTAACAAAGCGCTCGAATGAAAACAGGAACTGTAGTAATAAAATACCTGTAGTTTATGTGAGACTGGAGATTGGCGGGGAGATTTGGTTCTCTGAAACACACTGGGCGCCATCATGACAGGGGGAGGGGGAAATTGATCTGTAAAGAGGAAAATCAAAATAAGTAATGTGTAAAAGAAGAAAGCATGCAAATAAACAGACAAAGACTATATTTTAAGGTCGACACGTCCGATGTATAATATTTATATAAATATTCATAAAATTATAATATTCTTAACCAACTAATTTAATTATTAAGTTAATTGAGAAATATTCTCTTCTATATAAATATTATAGGTCTTATTGGTTAGACAGGCTTACTAGCTCGGGGACCTAGTCTGTTAACTGATATTTAAAAATAATAAAGGTACAATAAAACTGACCAAAAGCAGTAAGTGTAGTTACAATAAATTTCCAATGTCTAAAATATAAGAAATATTTGAGAAGAAAATATTTTAAAATACATAAAAAAAATAGCAACAGAATATGTATATCTGAAAAATCATCGGAAAAATATCCTGTTTATTTTGGATAAAAAAAATAATATACACGTTCATACTTTGAAATATAACATAAAAATAAACAACATTCAGCAATGACATATGATACGGGTTATGTAAGAATAAATAATATATTAATTATAAATATCTTTAACACTTTATTTACTTGTAAAAAGAACTCGGCTCCTGTAAAAGAACAGATTTGTAGATAGAGCACTTCATATGGGGCACGTCTGTATTACGTACATTATGAACAGTGTGGATGATAATTCATTGTTAAGCACACATAAAAAGTCGTGCAGATTATTGTTGACTCATAATTTTTTTATGTCGCACGTCATTGATCATGATTACCTTTGATATATTGATTATAACACGGTAAATAAGTCATACAGTGTAAGAACGTGCAGTAAGTCTCCAATTAACACATCATATTGGATATAAACAAGGCAAAGTCCAGGCATAAATAAGAATATTGGTACTTCATAAATTACAATGTCCTGTTCATATTGGAATATATTTTTAGCCAATTACGGCATCAAAAATATTAATCAAGAAGCAAGCTGAAGTTTGATGGTGGTGTATGGACTCGGAACCAAACAAAATACATACTCAACCAAACCAAATAAAAATCCTCAGATATACTCTATATTTATGCGGACGCATGGAACTTACTTGCAATACTAGTTTTAATACAGTGCATAAAGCCAATTCCTCTTGGAATGCTATGGCTTATACGAAAACTTCAGCCGTAGTCATCACAACGACTTGTTACAGATACCACACTCAGACCAGATTTTACAGCACAGCATATCGAATGGAGCTATCGAATTAAATATCAACTGTGGATATATTTAATTAGTCTATAACATTTTTGAAATTATTTTGTACACCTATCTTCCCCAATGTAAAGAATCTTAAAATAAGAAATCTTGTGCTGTAAATGGCTGATAAATCTGTCGTACAATAAACAGAATATAAAAAATTGGGCTGATTAATCGCTAGGATTTATAAATATAAATTATGATGAAGAAAATAGACGCTTCAAATATCTCTAAACAAAGTGATTTGTCACGAGAAGCGCAAGTAGAAAAACATAAACAGATAAATTTAAAAAAAAAATCTTCCAGCCAAAGAAAAGCATAATTAATATGGTTGATATAACGTTTTTGGCAGAAAGGCATAATCGGGTACCCAATAATAACTTCTCCGCAAGCATTACAAAAACTAAAATATCCGTATATAAAATAATCGTTCCGCACGAAGGGCTTTGCGAAACAGGCAAAGTGCACAAAATAATTGTGTGCAGTTTTTACCTCAAATCGAAAGTGCCCGCAATTAAAGCAAAAAGAGACTACCATTGCATCATGGAAATCAATACCGACGATGTTCATGCTAATGGTTCACCGGAACGATACAACAACTCTGAACTACGGACATTTCGGGCCTCCTCAAATAATCCAATTTACATTCAAAGCAATCACTTTGTGGTATGACTTTATATTATGCATTACGGCAACATTGGGTTCAACAAAAATTTACTCTAAATCTTCAAACATTATGTACTTATTTCTTTAACTTTACGAAACACACTATCACTTTGTGGCTTGAACATTTTAGCTTTAAATGAAAAGTGACTTTATCCACTTAATTAAAATTTATAAATTACACACTATGTCGACTAGTTTCGGATATATCCTAAATCTTCTGAAGGACAGTATTATTATAAACTAACCTAAGTACAGACGAGTATTTAAACCTTACATACATCGATTATAGATAATTACTACGGTTAATGGAGTTATTTCAATAATTTGGGCTATTTAAGGGCCCACTATTCGAATTTCATCCAATTTCCGACATACTTTCCTTAAAATTTTGAAGTTTTTAAGCTCTTAAAAAAATATATGTTATTCTTTAAGATAGTATCTATTTGTTCCAAAAGCCGAAACGGTAATTATTTGAAATTCCCTCGATAGAAATAAATCGCAAAGTATGCTCCGAAAAATATTATTAACACGTTTATTTCTGTTATTTTACAAGTTATATGTATGAAAAAAATCACAATGCTTCTTTTAATGCTACTCAATAGACCCCATAAGTAATTTTTGCTATTTTTGAAATACGCCGTGATTTATTAAACATTTTCACAACTGTCGCTTACGCCTATTGCTTTTAAATCATATTTATTATAGCGCGCTCGCTCCGACTTGCAGATTAAACTATCTTTCTTTGAGAAGTTCATTCGCCAACTCGAGGGCTTTGGGGGCAGACGTGTCGTTCATCGTTCTATGATCTACAGACGTGCGATTACGTGCAAATATTTGAATTTATAAAGATAATTTTTACGCGTGTAAAGTTTATGAGTTAATAAATATTGTTTTTTCAAAGATGGGAAATACACGAAAGATATCCCGTATTTCAAAGAAAAAATGTTATCTCATAAAATTATATCCTATCTAATAGGTGAGAAGAAAAAAATACAATTTTTGATTTATAAGCTTATATTTATTATAAACGATAATTTACTATAAAAATTAATAATTCATATTTTTATTTATGTATTGTGTAGTAAAAAGTTATTATTTTTTTTTCAGAATAGGTACTTTGGGAAATAAAACTAATTCCAATGCATTAGAAATTACGGGGTAAATTTTTATTAATTTAATTTTCTTGTTGTCTTGTCTCTTTTCTTGTTCCTATACGATCGTGATTTATTTGCGAATTAACTTTCTACGTACACAAATACACACGTCACTTTACATCTGCTCCTTAGAGTAATATTACTCTAAGATCTGCTCTAATGATTCACAATGCAACGATGTCCGAAATATAATATAATATGTAATAATAATATGGGCCACCTGTTTCAAATAACAATACTCGAACTTGGAATCCAGAAAAATAATGAACGGGCCAGCGAAAAAAGCTATCGAAAGTTCTGAAACTGTGGGGAATATAATTAAATAAAATAAAATACTTTTTTGTTTTAAAACCACGATATTTATTAATTTAAGAACCGACCGGTTTCGCTTTACTTAAGCATCATCAGGGTACAAATTAATACTAAACAAAAAGTACATAATGTGTGCATATATATAACAAAATATAGAGGGAGACAACATGATACAAATATAAGCAACACAAAGACGGTCATAAAATACATTAACATAAGTGCACAAGTAATGGAAAAACCGCTAGATAATTATGTAGACTAATGGGTTATACGAATAAATCGGGAGAAACAAAACATCAACTGGCAAGGTGGTAAGGAGGTAAGGAGAACTGGGAATTTTTTATGGGTTTATTGGAAACAGACTTAATATTGGACTACTTGATATGTCTAATTGATTATTAAGTATCTGACTTTTGGTTTTTACAGCTTTTTTAATTTCTAGTGCCTCTAAATTGTTTAGTCTGTTACCATGCCCGTTTTTATGTAAGATGTTAGCACCGGTTCTATGACAGAATGTATGATCTTTATCGATCAAATGATTTGCAAATTCGGAAAAACCGTTATTATTGAGGTTTTATTGATGTTTTGTTTTTCCCGATTTATTCGTATAACCCATTAGTCTACATAATTATCTAGCGGTTTTCCATTACTTGTACACTTATGTTAATGTATTTTATGACCGTCTTTGTGTTGCTTATATTTGTATCATGTTGTCTCCCTCTATAATATATTTGTATCATGTTGTCTCCCTCTATATTTTGTTATATATATGCACACATTATGTACTTCTTGTTTAGTATTAATTTGTACCCTGATGATGCTTAAGTAAAGCGAAACCGGTCGGTTCTTAAATTAATAAATATCGTGGTTTTAAAACAAAAAAGTATTTTATTTTATTAAATATGTCAAACCACAAAGTGATTGCTTTCTACAATAATATAATTTAGTTCAGTGATGTTATTTTTTATGTCGGAAGGAGGCCCTGAAGAAAATAATTTCTCTCAGAGCCTGTGTCATCTTTGAGAATGCTGTATAGAGGGTCTTTTTTGAGGAGGAGGGAGTGAACCTGTCCTGAATGTCAACTGTACAATTTCTTCCCAGAATTAACTTTATTGTACGTTTTTTGACTAACCGTACCTTGGTGTTCTATTTTCAATAAACTCTTTAATTATGTTTCAGATGTGAAATCTATACTCTGCTACAGAATGTTTTGCCCAAGTCTTGTAAAGATGCAAAGGCACGGACGTAACAATAAAATCATTTGAGCCCTTTACTGTTATTTAAAAGGTCACTTGAAGTGCAGTTATAATCAATGATTTTATTTTTTTTCCAGCTTCCACGAATAATTTGAAAAGGCATTATCTAAGGATTATACTCTTAAGGAGAATATAGAAAATGTAGAAAGGTGAAACGGATTTAAGATTTTCGATGAAATTATTGTGTTGTGAAATATTTATTTTGTTATTTATTACTTTATTTTTTTTTACAGTTTTACCGTACGCGGCCTTGTTGTAGAGTGGTATATCTAACTGTCATGGAAAGTTTTTTTCTGAGCTTTAAGAGAAAGGTTTCTTAAAGATACTGGAGTTATTCTAGGGCTATGTTAGATTTTTAACATCGATCACCGTAATGCTTGCCTTCCTGAATAAATCTAATTTTATTTAATCATTTACGGCCAAGATGTTTTTGACAATGGTGTGTTTTTATCTTTCTGTATTCCAATCATTTAGCTTGGCTTCTAGGGTTGTGCCCCAGTATTGCTTTTTGGAGACTGTAAACGGATCTCTCGGCATTTAATGAAACTGCAGCAGAACAAAGGCTGTTGCTATATTGACGTTCATGGTATGTTTTGCTCAGATTGACGATAAGGTTTCCAGATCCGCATTTCGCTCGAAGCATGTTTAGGGCAATAAGTTCATAGTTTAGGGTTCTTTCACCGTATTTATGGGAACATTTCAGAACCACCAATCTTTCATTTTGAGTGAATCTTGTGTTTGTGATTAAATTATATTTGACAATTTAAACAAATAATATTTAGAGAAGTTAAAAATAAAATTGAAAGTTCACTGAAAGCTTAAACTATTAAAAGTAGTAATTTCATAAAAATGTAAATAAATAGAGCCCCTTTCACATTTTAGAATGTAATTTTATGTTGCTTACATGTTTTATTACTCTTTATAATTATTGAATTGTTTAAATGAATAAATAAATAATTACAAAAAAGTCTTCTGATTTGTAAGTCCTCAGGAAGCACTAAGGATCTTTCTATCTATCTTTATAATATAATAAATTTGATGAGCATAAAAATGTAAACGTGTATATAATTTATATAAATGTACAAAAGTAGATATTACACTTGTATAAATATTATATTGCGCATATTATACAAGATGTCGGGGGTAAAGTGCACAAACTTCGGGAGGTGATTCTAATTGATAGTACAAGTAAAAAAGAAAAAAAAACTTTTTTTGGAATTCCAACGTTTTAAGATAGTTTTCGAGTAAAAAAGTTTAAAACCTTATTGATGTAAAAATATATTTATTGATTTTATAAAAGTTATAAATTACTTTTATAAAAGTGAGAATAGTATTTTAGTAAAGTAAAGTAATTTTTATACCTATACAAATAACTTTCGTAAATGTTTTTTGTAAAATTAAAAAAAAAAATTTAATTAAATCCGTAATAAAACCCATATTTTGAGAACCATCTTCATATCGACTTCGTTCTCATTTGGTCGGTGCATTATTACTCTAAGGTCGGTGCTAACTAAAAATGGTTCTGTTTTTCTAAAATTGCAATAGATGTCGGTAATTTAATTTCATAATCCCCAAAATTATTCCTAATACGAATTCAGACACCTCTGTCGGATTCTTTTAACACTAAATTTTGTAGGTGTTGCCCAAATCTAAATTCTTTACGCTGAAAGCGGGCCCTTAAAAGCGAAGTACGGAAATTTTACCAAAAAAGGACGTGTTCTATTTTGGTAAAGATTTTTGTTCAGTTTAAGATGGCGGCCATTATTTGTCTATCGTTGTTTTATGTAACTATATTATTTGTAAATGTTGAATGTTTATTTCGTTTTATATTTACAATATGTATTAAAAAAGAGACAATGACTATTGATTACTAATTGTGAATGTGTATTACTGAACGGTAGTGTTAATTCCGCGTGTATTTTTGATGATTTGCTGACGGAAACTATTGTGATCTATGTGTATGCACGGAGAGAAATAGATTTTTGCCATCACGGCAAATTAACAGGCATTATTGATAAAACATCGATTTCAGAATGTTTTATCGATTTGCCTTGATCGTGACGATATAAATAGAATCGTTGTAAAGGAAAAATATTCGTAATTTACTAAAATTTTATCAAGAAACCTGTTAATTCATTCGTAAGGCCTGCAATCCCATTTATAAAAGGAATTACCAATACTTTGAAGAGATTCTTAATGAAATTAACAATCGTCATTTTTCTCCGTGTTTTCGATGTGTTTCCAGTTTTGATAACTCAGTAACATTCCAAAATACTATTTCTTCTCTAACGGTAACTATCTGTATGGATTATGTAAAATTGTAAAGCATAGAATTTTCATAAGAATTGCGATATAGTTTCCATATATAGGATAGGTATCAAAAAAAAAAAATCATCGTGTAAAACATCCATTAGTGTCAATTTGCATTCGTACACGATTCAAGGTCTTGAATCAGCTTCGCCTGACCAAACCTTTAAAAACAATAATCTTTAAGTGTAAAAGCGTTACTCACGCAATGATTCAAAAATAAATATTTTAGTAAATTAATTGATACTAATAAAGATGTACAAGAGATTAAAAATGACTACGCACGATTCAATCAGTTCGTGTAATATTTAGTACAATGCTGTCAAATTGCGTATTATCAATCAAAATTTACTAAACTATATAAAACAACGATAACTTAATATCTTGAATTTAGATATGATAGAGATCTTTACAAGTCTTATGATAAATTTTATTTTTTTGTGAAAGAGAAATTAGATTGGTATTATTACATATTTTGGTGGTGAATCTTATATAGGTGCAGTAGATAACAAAATATTACCAAAGAAAATAAACGGAGGCAGAACGTTTTAATGTTGATGAATCAACTATTATCAAGATACCTAATCGTAATTGACATAGCGCATTTCATTTATAATATTATAATTTTATGACAACCAATAATAGATAATTTAACTAGATATAATTAACAGAGAAAAAAAATCCCAAATAATTATGAAAGTAGCAACAAATAATTTTCTAACAATGGCTCTATGCTGAGCACGTTCCAAGGAAAGAGAATGAGACCTTAGCTCTACAAAAGTAAAGGCTTGGGTTAAAATTTGACCAGTGGCGCCCTGGTATCAATACAAAAATAAGTCCTCAGCACTTATACTATGGGGCCTAGGGGCCTTACACGGTTTCCTAATAATCTAGGTGAATTTATGCCAAATTTTTTATGTTTCATTTTATATAGTTATGAAAAAAATTACATTACTAGTATTATAAACCTTTATAAACATTTAAAACTTTTTTACAGCATTCAGGCATAACTTACGAAAAGCTGCAAGGCTTTTAGCTTCTGTAACATCCGTCGGTAGTTCATTATATATCTTGAAACTTTTACAATAAAGATTATTTTGGGTTACCGAGAAATTTATTATTGACGCCCAGCAATTATATCAATTGGCATCCAACTTCCCTACGTCAATTGGTGATACAACACAAGAGTCGAAAATTACACGGACACAGGTGAACTATAGCATCCTCATTTGGGAAATGTAGTGAGGGTGAAGCGGGTGAAGGAACGCATATGAAGAGAAATGTATGAATTAAGATTTTCACGGCAAAACGTGAATTTATCGTGTTTAATGTTTGTGTTATTTACGTATTATCATGATTAATATCAAGCTGAATTACGCTTATTACATGCACAAAACCCCATTAATATTAATATAGACGACAGGACTAAGCCAACAGTTGGTATCCGGTACCTGATGGCTACACAAAAACTAAACGCCAAACACCACATTTATTTAACAAATTATTATACTGAAATACTGGCCCTAAGAGGATTAATGCGAGCAATAAGGTATTAATTTTACAAATATAAAACACTCTGTGTACAACTGCCCGGATTTATTAAAATCCTGCTAAAAACGGGATAGCACACAAAAGTGGCAATATTTTATATCAGTAAATTTTCTCCGTGTGCCCTGATGATGGCACGGTAACGATATCTGAAACGTTTGCTAAAGAAGGAGGAAGCGCAACACGGCATAACAACCCAAAAAATAATCACGATAAGATGAGGAGGAAAATTAGAAAACCTAACCTACATACCTCTGTTTCCATTTCTTCTCTCTCTTTCACCCGACATAAATTATTTTAAAAAATATGTACGTATATGTGTTTGTAATATTATTTCAACAAGTAGGCAGTTATATTTCTGTGAGGCGAAGGCAGGTTAGATACGAATCTACTCGTAGTCGCTCATCTCGACGTCAAAGTTCGTTCTGAGTGGATTTTTCCTTTGCAGAAGTTTGTAGCAAAAGGTCAGTCAAGTTTAAAAAGAATATTCTATGAAGCAAAGCAAACACGCTCCAAACACAAACTACCGGTTCTGGTGTAAAATCGATTTGAGAATAAGGTCACGAAACCGAAGTCGAATGAGAGAAACTAAAAGTGACTTGTTTACTAAACGTTGTTATTATTATTTTTTTTTAATCAATTATTCCGAAATGTTTCTCACATATTCTCTGATGTCAATAAATAGGTTAATAATTATGCAATTCTCAATATCAAACGAGAATAAGCAAAGGTGAATTTAACCCACTTTCTCAACATTTCACTTAAGAGAATTCGTATGGTACTATGAGTGTTTTTGTTATTTTTACACCAAATAAGTGGCTGATTTGGCAACGCGTCTGGTTCCCTCTCAGGCGTCGTGAGGTCAATTCCTCGGCTGGCTCCTCCATCACCACCCAGGAAGATGTCACACATATATATATATATATATATCCACTACAATGTATTAAATACATATTATATTTGAATTTCACTTTTGCTTTCGGTAATGAGAGCAGAAATTAACCTACTTTCCGACATCCGATAGAGCTGAAACTCGACAGAGAGATTCGTTTTCGATGAAAATTCATTCTATCAACTTTTGTGGCAATCCCGCGGACATTTCTTTGAAATGGGGTGGCATTACAGCAGTTAATATACGATAGTTGCGGCCATACTCATTAAGTAATTTGTGATTTTTTTTTTAAATAATTATGTTGCATACAGTAGATAATTCAGCGGTGTTAATTTAATTGAATTGCATTGCATACTACTACTACTAATATTACTTGGTAGTAGCGGAGCGCTCACCAAATTGACCATTATTACGGTTGTTTCTTTGGATTTACCGAAATGATTTCTCTCATTCAGTTGAGTGATGTAAAAATGATGGATTCAATCGATTCACTGCGCCATATTAGGTTTCACAAGTTACAACATTTCTTTCGAAAGATAATAATGATGACTTAATGACCATTCAAATTGACGGGGAGAATGGGAAAATGCGTGGGTACTACAGTAAGTGCTAGGGTAAGTTCAATAGTGGTTTAAAGCTTGACTTGACACGCGTACCTAATATTAAACAGGTTGTAATCCCCAAACTTGGAGTCATCTTCACCTGGAAAGGTAAGCAAATGTAACATTGCTACAGTTATTCAAAAGTGGGCAGCTAACAGTCACCATCAGTTCATTTCACAGCAAGGACCATAGTACAACAACTAAATTCAGGTAAACGGCAATCTTAGTCGACTCAGTTATGTAATTATTAGGATGTTGATTAGAAGGTATTTCTACGTTAGCAGATTTAAATGGATAGAAAAATCTATTTATGTTTGGGCAGCAGATGTGCATTTTAGATTACCGACATTTTTAAACTTAAATTTTAATTGAATCAGTTTAAAATTAACATTGGCGTTAGTAAAAAAAGTTTGTCTATTTATAAATAGTTAGTAAAAAAATGTTTGTCTATTTATAAATTGTAGGTTAATTTTCTATTTGACGAATTCGACCATCGGTTTTGAAATGATCCCTTTTAATTAAATAGTGGTGTTTAGAAAGTAATTTATTTTTTTGTAAATTAAAATGAAGTCACGAAGCGATTATCGAAGAAATAATATGAAAAATTATGTCAAAAAAACTTTATTTAAAGTACAAACGTTAAAAAAATTACAAAACACGATACTTCGAAAACACATTCCTTTAGGAAATTTGTAAGAAAATTGAAACTTCACTTTTAATCTCGTCCTACATTAAGTGAAAAAAAATAATAAATAATTTTAATAACATTAATTCTTTACTTAGGCTATTTATATGATATTATTCAATTCAATACAAACTAACAAAAATAATTATTTCGCTATCTAACCCCTCAAAACGTAATTCTGCGTGATAGAAAAATATTTAAATACTTTTATTATCTATGGACGCCGGTCATATATGGCTCGAGGGGGGTGTTAGCTTCATTTGGTAACATAGTTACATAAAATAATGTGGAAAAGCAATGAAACTCGTAACAGCATTACCAAACAACTTTAACTTCTTTAACTTTAGACTTAATGAAGCCATTAGAAATCTAGCGAAAAGCATTCATCTTGTAGCAGTTTACGTAACTTGGCTTATTTCCTCGTGGGTGATAACAACGCTCAGAACTTTCCGATTTAGCCGATGTTATCAATTCTAACAAGAAGAAGAAGAAGAAGTTAATGTGGCAAGTAGGCGGTGTGACGATTCACACGATAAGTGAGATGCTTCCAATGATGGTTACTCTATACCTAATTAACTAGATTCAGCAAATGATGTGTGGGGATGTTGTGAATATATCAGCTTTCTAAGTTTCTCACACACAATGAGCACTTAAGGTTTTATGTGAGAAAGAGAAGATGAATGAACAGATCAGAGATAAGATTTATGTTGATGAGAAAAGCGTCGATTTTCGAAAGCGTCTTTAATATTTAAAATACACGTCTTTTTGGAGGGGATCGGATCATTTTATTTATTTTACGAGTAGCTGGCAGCCACCTGAATATATTTTATAACTTTTAAAGAAAGAATAACAAGATACACAAAAAAGATATCAAAAATATAAAAATAACAATTGCCACGGTCAAGAATCGAACCACGATTAACTGCTTGGAAGGCAACCATGCTGACTATTACACCACTAACTACTGTAAGAACGGCGGCATACATTCATTATATATACTGAAAATATAAGAATTATGATCACATCACTCCACATCCAAAAATATGTTGTGTAATTTTAAAATGGATCTATGATAACTGCAACTTATGGAATGTTGCAAGTTGTAAGGCTGAATAAAAAGAGTGAGGTTGGAAGGTATTCAATTCTTGTTACTAAACACAGCTAAAGCAATCTTTCAATTCAGAATAGATCTCTTACCACGGCGATACTAAGAGTAAAGTATCTTCCATTCAAAAATTAGGTACAAACATACAATATTCAAGTGATCTCATTGACTCTGCATGAATCAAAATGATATAAAATGAATATATTTGTATCTGAACTTGCTCAAGAAGCTTACTACACTACTCTGTCTAGTCACAAAGACCAGTCAGTTGTGATCGGCATCGTGTAAGGTTTTTCGTAACCCGGGAATATCTGTCTTTTTTTAAAAATATAATAATAAAACGAGAAGTTCGCGTAATGTTCATTACTCCGATTTGACAGCTCGCAATGCAATTGCACTCGGGTAAAATAAAAAGGAACCATCAAAGACGGCTACCATCTTGACAGGATTGACCGGACACGGAACAGACCAAAGAATACAAACAGATGAAATGCAAAGCGGTAGAGTTAAAACAGGACTTAGCTACACTCAGTCAATTGTATACGATGCAACGCAACTAGGAATATAATGTGTGAGTGAAACCCGGTAGGAAAGCTAATGTCGAATAAATCCGATTGTTAATTTGCGAGGGTGACCTCATTAAAGGTTAGGACGTGAAGTGAAGGGTACATAACCTCAGAGAGTGGCGGCTATCGGACTATCGGGTGTCGTGCGACCATACTGGACAGCAGACTGGACAAGGCGACACCTATCATCGACATAAACACATACATACTAACGACTACATGTGAAACATAGTTCAATATTTACTCCATCATCTGTGCAGGCATTTTTCTTTCAGAAAAATTACCACATGGGCGCATTATAAGTTTTTTTGTTTGTATTAAAAATGTAGTGTATTAATTGGTTACCATTTGGTCCGTCTCAAGTATCACGTTTACGCCAAAAACGAAGGAAAAAAACAGGAGAGGGACGTCCAATCTGGCTGACCAAAATTGACCTAAAATTATTTTAAAACTAAAGGTTCGTCTACACGCTCAATCTTACTTGCAAAAACTCCTATTTGCGCAAGCAAGCATGCACGTTACCGCGCAAACAGTTTGCACGAACGTTAATTTGCGCAAACTAGATTTGCATAAAGAAGCATGCACGGCAAAACTGTAAAATGCGCGAATGGATTGCATACGCTTCAAATGATTGCGACTTTTGCACAAACTGATTACGCATTAGACCTTAACACATTTTTACTAAGCGGCAGTGGATTTTAGTGGAAAGAGCTCCAATCAGAACTATGTTAGTTGACAAATCAAAATAATACCCAGTAAGTACCTACTTCCAAAACCTTTTCTCTCTTTTCTTCCCCTCGTGAAATTCTCCAATGTCACAACATTCCCCAAATTGGGGGTGCAATGATATCTACCATTATTATTCAATACAAAATTTCTAATTATCGTTCAATTTTTGATTTTTACGTGTATTGCAACTCATTCGTCCTGTCGTGAACACGCGTGTACATTAATGATGAATTCAACAATATTACGTACTTACATTCCAAAAACAAGACAATGCTCATAATTACATAAACAAAACAATGCAATGTTTAAAGGAAGTTTCTGACAAACATGCCGAACTCCAAAAAACCTGTACATAAGGCATTAACAATGAGGAAAGAATAACTAAACAGGGTATGAAGCAAGTCGTACAGTAAGGTACCTACCCAATAATAATTACCTAAGAAACGCAATCTAAAAATGTGTGTTGTGTAAATACTAGATTACAAAATTCGTGAATTGCAAAGAAAACTATTCCTCGGTCAGTGGCGTAACAAAGGTCATGACGGCTTGGGCTGTCCCCAGGGGACCCGGAAGCGGCTACGACAAGGTTTTAGATGATAAATAATAAAATGTTTTAGATGCCTGGAAAACAATAGAATCATGTGTATCAAGTGCGCAAATTTTCCTTGATTTAAACATGCATTACTGCATGTAATTGGCGCAATTGTAATGTTTTTCGTCTGTGGCACATATTTTTTAATTCTCTCTTTCTGCTACACGTGTCGTTTGTGAGAAAGAGGGAGAGCTTACAACGGAGCTATCAGCGGTATGTTTTAAACTTAATGAAACGTAATGGCTTCCGTGATAAATGTCAACGCTGTGAATGTAACTCCATGAAAAAGAGAATGGAAAATTTACAAAAAAGGAGCGGGAAACTTAAATAATGATGATGGCCGTTCGTCGACCGTTTTGCGATGAGCCTCGATTGTCTTCGGATACATTGTTTCTCCGATCTGTGTTAGTTTACCGGTAAGCCATTGTTAATTGAAAATCTTATTCTTCGTATCGGAATTCGTTACAAGGATGCGGGTCGCAGAAGTTGAAAGCGATGTGTGGATTTGGGTTAGAATTGTTGAACTAGAGAGAGAGAGAGAGAGAGGATACTTGAGACAATGATGAATGGGGCGTATGGAATTAACACACATCTCCTTGCAGTGTTATCGACTCCTGTTACGTTATTAAAATTATTAGACTACTCACCTGTCACCGAATTCAAAGATTGAGCGCTCTTGAGATGATATTTAACAAAAATGGCGGTTTAAAAATTAGCCACAAAATAAAACTAAATCGAATACAAGAAACCCGTATTTAAGGGTTTTAAAATGGGCCAATCACAAGACAGGGTTTTAGATTTTTATGATGGGCATAAATATAGATAACTTGAGCACATTTGAATTACCGAAATAATGTCAATCAATTTTTATTCATTGCTAGAAAGTGTTCGAAATATAAATAACAACGGAGATTTTAAACTTCACGTTAAAAAACACACTGAAAATATAAACAGAATACTTTGGCACATTACATAAAAAATAACGAATAAAATGAAACACCCCCTTACACACAACCCTAGCTTTATTATGGTATTTATTTAATGTATAAAATTAGCTAAAATAATTACAAAATTTTCTGTTAATTTTTATAAATATTTAAAAATAAATATATATCCTCATAAGTGTTCTAGTGAGATAAATATACTCGTAAGCATACATTAGAATGGCCACGTTTGCATGACGTAATTTGCACCTAGATTCCTAGAATAACAGCAACTGACGAACTGACACGCATCACAAAAGCCGTTCAAGTCGAGTTTAAGGTTACAATACAAACTGAATTGCTCGGAAGTAAGTGTACCTTGCAGAAATTGCAGAACTGGAAACTTTTCATTGGCAAATACAAATACTATTCGAAACCAGACGAGGGGAAATATAACTATTTACACGGAGAAAATAATCCTGTTAAAAAAGTGAGAACTTCATCATAAAATATTAGTCATTCGGAATATATCGAGAACACGTTTTCTTTTCCTAATACATATCATGACGGAATGCGACAGTATCAGTATCGTATTTAACAGGAAATGAATAATTTGACAGGATTTTTAATTAATTAACAGTATTTCATATCATATATATTCATATATATTCCTCCGTGTAAAGACATAAAAAAATATATTTCTAGTGGAGCAATGGGAGTGACACCTGACACCAGGTGTTTACTGTCCAAAACATGTATCCAAAAGCACAAAAGGCACACGTGTACTATTACTACGTTTGCGTGTTTTTAGTTTACAAGTACCGTACACGTGGGTATGCGAATTATTCGTTTTTAATGATCTTTCCGAAAATCTGAAAAACGAAAAATTGCAAAAACCTATGTTGTAACAGTTGTGGGACAAAGCATTGTCCAAATGGACAGTGAATAATGTACAAATGTCAAAAGACACAATTTAGTAGTCCGAAAGTTGTTCGGACATTTCCAGAATGAAAAGCCCACCTGATGTCCAATTAGGATAAAGGACAGTATACAACGAAGAGAACTAATTTTGAAGTAACAAGTAGATGAACAAGTGTAGTCCGGAAGCTGTCGGCTCGGACTTTTCCAGGATGAAAAGTCCACCACATGTCGGATTAAGGACAATGGACAACGAAGAGAACTCAATCAACCAATACTACCTTTCCTTTTACAATCGTTTAATTATTCCATAATATAATATATGATACATTGCATCTACCTATATTTATATGATTGGAGAAAAGTTATGATTTAAAATAAATAACGAATGACAGAGAGATAAATAAAGTTTGACAAGATTTAACCCATTTTTATTTACCAAAATAATAAGTTATTATTGAAGAACATATTAGCGAATCTCAAACGAAAAATAGAAACAGAAACATCTGATATGGGCACATCTGGGACTTGTACCCAGAACCTTCGTCTTGCAGGTACGGTGCTCTGGGTTCAAGTATACTTCGTTTGGTAAGTAATAAATGACAATATCAACTCTAAGAAATACATTATCTTCATCAACAATGGAAAGTTTTGCAGTGGGAACGAAAGTTCCGCGTTCCAAACTCAATCAAACAAATTCTTTCTGATGTCATCTAGTAGGAAGAACAAAATTAGCGACAACATTTTATAACCAAGTACTTATTTTCTTATTAGCAACGACATTTTATAATTAAGTACTTACTTTATTATTAGCAACGAAATTTTATAACTAAGTATTTACTTTATTTTACGACATGGCCAGAAAAGAGTTCCAAATGTGGAAATTCCAGTGGAGCGGAGACTGAAGAGTGGAGAAGGTATTGCGTGGATAGTAAGGAGAAAGGAAATATCAATGTTACAAAAAGATCCTATTTTACTCCGAGGACCTAAGCATAAATGATACACGTTTTCATCATCACAATCGACAAGCGAGCTCTCTGCGCCGGCGGCACGGTAGGGACGCCATTCGAATTCCGAAAATTTAATTTTTTTTTTTGAGGATAGAGCCAGGAGGATAGAGCCACTTGAGCGGAGAGAGAGATCGAAGTCGTTTTTTGTGGTTTGCGACATAACCACAGAAGTCGTTTTTGTCTGGCTTGAGAAATCAGCCAGGCCCCGCTACTTTTGCCGGCCGGAGAGATCCCACCGGCCCACCGAGCAGGCGCTCGCGCCCACCCAACTGCCTTTATCAAGGCAACACTTTCGCTATACTCAAACAACGAAGATTCACGCTGGCCCCCGCAAACCGCCCACAAGCTCCAGAGACGTGCTCACTCTTCAAGAGGAGGCACCGACTACCGCCTGTCAAAATGTTCCCGACGAGGATGCTCCCCGCTGACCACGAGGACTCCCCGGTCGTGGTACCACCCGGCGCTCACCAAATTGCGCTTCGCAAGAAGACCGGGACCGTGCGCCTTACGGTCCCCGCACCACAGCCCCGCTCCGAGGACCCAAGGACCCGGAGACCATCCACCACCACGACTGCCACCACGCCCGACGAAACTGAGATGACGGAGCCCGCAGCAGGCCCCTCCTGGGCAACAGGACCCAGTCCTGCCCCCAGGCGCCCCCCGATAGGCCCAGCGACGGCCTACGTGGCGCCCCCGAGGCCCCAGCAGCCGATGGAGACGGCTGCCCCCCAGGATGGAGGCTGGACGAGGCCGTCCAACCCCGCAAAGAGGCCCATGTCCCCACGGGGACCACAACCGCTCCAGTGTGGCAACCGATTTGAAGAGTTGCCCGAGGTAAGCGAAGGCGCCGGCGCGCCGCGTAATAAGCGTGCCAATACTAATAATTCTTTCTCCCCCGCAGGTACCGGAAGGAGAGACCGTGTTCCCCCGGTTGTGATGACCCTGGGGAACATGACACACGCGCAGATCACAGCTGCGGTGCAAGGACATCTGGGGGCGGGTAAGCTCTTTACTTTTAGGTACAACAGGGGCGGCACGGCCAACATCTTCGTGCGCACGATGGAGGACCATCGCGCCCTCACCAATGGACTACGAGCGGAGGCGCGCGGCTTCCACACATTCACGGCCGAAGCCGAAAAAATGAAGAAGGCCGTGATCAAGGGCCTGCCACTAGTAGAAGTACAAGACATCGCGGCGGATCTGGAATCGCAAGGATTCCCAGCTGTGAAGGTGGTCAAGATGACTGCCTCAAATGAGTATCCCATATACTTAGCTCACTTCAATAAGGAAGTCAACATGGGACAGCTGCGCGCGGCCGTCAAATACCTGTGCCACTGCCGCATTCGACTCCAGAAGCACAGGAGTAATCACCTTCAGCACGGCACCCAGTGCTACAGATGTCAAGACTTCGGACATGGGTCCCGAAACTGTTCGCACACAGCAAGGTGTGTAAAATGCTTACTGGAGCATGCTTCGGCAGAATGCCCCAAGAAGACGAGAGACGAGCCCGCCGCATGCTGTAACTGCTCAGGCCCGCATCCCGCCAACTACAGAGGCTGCCCCAAGCGGGTAGCGTACGTCGCCTCAATACAGCAGCGACCTGCCAGAAGGCCCCAACCCCCACCGGCAGAACAGAACCCGAGCAGGCCACCTCCTCAGCCGAGGACGGATGGACGCACATGGGCCAACGTAGCCGGAGGCACCGCCCCCGCCCAAGAGCAGCGCGAGACCGCGCCGCCCCCACAGCACCGCCCCCAGCCCCGCTCACAGCAGGAGCCCGTGCGCGCGCCCACCACTACAGAGGACGACCTGGACATCATGGCCCTGCTCCAAGGCCTCCTGAGGATGCGATCGCAGCTCGCCCGCTGCACATCAAGAGCAGAGAAGCTCGTCGTCCTGATGGAGCTCCTCACGACCACCCTCGATGTCTAATCCCGAGAAGGTGAGAGTCCTCGTATGGAACGCATTTAGCGTGCGCAACAAGACAGACGAACTGCTCGCTTTGGCAAATGAATTAAACACCGACATTATTCTCTTATCAGAATCCCACTTGAATCCAAGCGTACCGCTGAGAGTGCAAGGTTTCGAGATTCACCGAGACGACCGACAGGGAAGATCAGGCGGAGGAACCGCAATATTCGTTCGACAATCAATGACGTCCACAAGAATTCCCACTCCGAAGTTGAAGCACGCTGAAGCCACGATTATCGAAGTCACCATAGAGGGTAGAGCGCATACCATCATCTCCGTATACTGCACCCAAAGTAACCTAGTGAGAGAAGATCTCAATAAATTGCTCAATCTGGGACCAATCGTTGTGATGGGAGGCGATTTGAACGCCAAACACAACTACTGGAATAACTACAGAGGTAATGCGAACGGAAATACGCTCTTTACACACATGCAGACAAATACCTATTCGATAATGGCGCCCGACAGACCTACGTACTACTCGCAACGCTCTAGATATCCGAGTACATTGGATATAGTACTCGAGAAAAATGTTAAGACAATATCTCCACTGCGCACATTAGACGAGCTGTCTTCGGACCATCTGCCCGTGTGCTTTACTATAGGCGGCACAACTTCAAGGACCCCCAGAAAACAGCGCAATTATAAGGATGCGGACTGGGAAGGATTTAAAAAGGAAGTCAACGAACGAATTCATCTCACTTCGGGAACTCTGCGCTCGCCACAAGAAATCGACGCAGCTACAAGCACTCTCACAGAGATTCTTCAAACAGCACAAGATACACACATTCCTCTCAAAGAAGTACATTCATACACGATCAAGCTTCCCGAGCACGTTTTATCGCTCATCAAGGACAAAAATCGCCTGCGACGCATGTACCACCGCACGCGTGACGAATACTTCAAGACAGCGTACAACTGCCTGCAGAGGGAAATCAAGACCGAAATCGCAGAACTCAAGCGCGAACTTTGGGACAAAAAAGTCGCGTCGCTCACGCCGAAGGATAATTCATTATGGAAAATGGCTAGCGCGCTGAGACATAAAGATTTCACAATCCCCCCGCTACAGAAATTGAACGGCCCCGGGACGGCTTTGTCGCTACAAGAAAAAGCTGACACACTCGCCGACGGCTTCGAGAGAGCCTACGCCGCTACAGACGGCCTTTCCGACCCGGCTACGGACCGGATCGTAGCTGACTCTCTACGAGATTTGAACGAAGCAGAGCAGACAAACGCTGAAGATATTCATTTCACAACGCCGAGCGAGATTGCGGTCACAATCAAGCGACTCAGAACGAACAAGGCGCCGGGAAGCGATCAAATTCACAACATTTTACTCAAACATCTCCCTCAAAAAGCCATCATCTACACTACAAAACTGTTCAATGCCTGCCTCATGACTGGGCATTTTCCCCAGATTTGGAAATCGGCGACCGTGCTGCCATTCGCAAAGCCGAATAAAGATAGAACGCAGCCGACAAGTTACCGGCCGATTAGCCTACTATCTACGTTGAGCAAGGTATTTGAACAAATTATACTAAACAGGCTTGTCCCACACCACGACGAACACAAGACTTTGCCAGACGAGCAGTTCGGCTTCAGAAAGAGGCACTCCACGACCCATCAACTCACCAGAGTAGCGGAATACATCGCAAGAAAATTTAACGAACATCGCTTCACCGCTGCTGCGCTCATCGACCTAGAGAAGGCATTCGACACCGTATGGATAGACGGGCTCGTGCAAAAATCCACTCATACGAGACATAGGACAATACAACGCTCCGAGCGACCTGACATTCAAATACACACACAGACTACCTAAACACATCCTCATGGACCATGATCACATATGGTACATACCAGAATCAGACGCGGACGAATAGCGAGCAGTAGGTATTTCCTAAACTCCCGACTTTCCTCCTAAATATATAATGTTTATATATCTATTTATATATTTATATAATATTTTTATAATTTGTATGTATATGTATGTTTATTTTCTATCCTCCCATAAGTATATATTAACATAAAAACAGACACACACACACACATCTCAAAAAATGCAGGACATCATATACCGATGTTACTGAAGGCCGTATACGTTTCAAGTTGACGTTCGGCCGCTCCTTCCGGGTAAGGTTTTCTGCGATTTTCCTTACTCCCAACGGCAAATGCGGAAGGAACCCAACAATAGGGCGCAGCCGAAATTTCCTCCCCCCATTCCCAACACAACACAAACAGACACGTATGTAGTATATGGCCGCTGTCGGTCGCTGGTGGTGCTGATGCTGGATGAAAACATGCA
Organism: Hesperophylax magnus; assembly: GCA_026573805.1. Taxonomy (NCBI): domain Eukaryota; kingdom Metazoa; phylum Arthropoda; class Insecta; order Trichoptera; family Limnephilidae; genus Hesperophylax; species Hesperophylax magnus. The sequence goes on from JAIUSX010000114.1 coordinate 4,603,666, forward strand.
ATTTTAGTAGGGTTTTTAGGTAACAAATTTTTTCCCTACCGAGAAAATACAAGGCCTCTAAGTCTATAAAAGCCAGGTAATATTTGAATAAACCCATATGAGGTAAAAATTGTGAGGCGCATATGACGCCGTTCTATTTGTATAAAGAACATTAACTTTAAATTCAGTAAATTTAAATGATTCACCACTTCATGGAATATAAGAATCTAGAAAATAAAAAAAATAAAAAAATATGTTACAAAAATTGGCACTAGATTTGTTTAAAAATAAAAAACTTAAACAACCTTTCAATTAAGTTTGTTGTAATTTCGTTGTATGATTGATGTCAGGGCGTTGATGAAAGTAATTTTCAGTTGTGGAATTAATACTTATCGGTCAATTTTTAGCCGTTACGTAAATAAATTATATCGCATCGAGGGTAAATAGAATTTCGTTGAAAAACTCTGAAACTGCCAACCAGAGTCAGTGAGACTAAGGAATCTCCAATTGGGGTATGTTGTGAAGCTAAGGGTACGGGGAGAGAAAGAAGATAGGGAAGAGGAAGATGGCGAAGTAGTTGGATATTCAGATCTAGTCACCATACACGACTAACGCCATTTCAAGCAATGTTTTGTTTCCTACTAGTGGTTTATAGTCTATATACTCTATATGATATCTACCATTCTGGTTTGTCGGCGTGTGACATGGAATGGACGTAGACGTAGTTGACATATATTTTAGATTTATTAACATTTTTTTTTTTAAATTGGGGTGTATTATTTCAGATGAAGAGAAGTTGGGGTGTGTTATTTCAGATGAGCCAGTGAGACTATGGCATCCCCAATTGGCTTATTTTTTTAAGCTGACGGTAGTGGGGAAGGGGAAGGTGGGAAAGCACCTGGCTATTCAAACCTGGTCACCAAACAAGGCCAAAGCCATTTCAAAGCAACGTTTAAATTCTGAATGGTGGTCTTACACCAGAGCGATACTGAGAGTATCTTCCACTCTGGAACGTGCCGCAGATATATTATTTTGAAGAGTAAATTGTGAAATAAAAAAAATAAATCAAATAAATTTCACTTGCACACAACGGGATTTGAACCCGCGACCTCCAGCTTGCTCGTCGAGAGCCTTACCCCTCGACCACCGAGGCTGTTAAAGTTATTACTATTCTTTTATTTTTAGATGATTTTGATTAAAAAAATAATTCTGTAACAATAGCTAGTTATCCAAAATAATAGTAATAATTCTTGTTTCTAAAATAGGCCATCCAATCCTCCATGAAAAAATAATATCACTTTGGGGGAAAAAATTATTAAAATGCAAATTTTAAGTCTAAGGTTTTTCTAAAAAAAACTACAGCAGAAATATAAAAAAGTAATGTATTTTAATAGCACTACAATTCAAGAATAATATTGTTAAAAATATATGATAATATTCAATTTTCGGAACGGCCTGAGGGTCGGTCCCCCATCCACAGTTGAAAGGTTATCCACCACTTACAGAATAGTAGGTGATTACTAGTAGGTAGGGGTAGTATCTATTTTTAACTTCACGTTCACTTGGCAAGACTGTTGCACGTTCGCACACCCAACATAAACTGCTGCTAGTACTTCACGACAATATAACATTCGAAGTTGTTTCGATCCCGTAACAGCCAGGGGAATGCCTGGAATGTTCCAAAGCCGAGACGAACCAGACGGACGGGTATGGAGATGGGTAGCCACGCCGAGGTGCTGAATGCTGCCCAGCCGCAGTCACCGCTGTCACAGGCAAACAGGAGTACGAGTCGACATCACGTTTTATTACGATTACCGCATATGGGAGTTTTACAGGATACTTTTTTCATAACGATCCCAATATGGATACTACATCGGGACCCAGATAAAAAATATTTGCTTTACACTATCATTATTTTCATATTCACGATTACAAACAGATAGTTGCCATTAGAGAAAAAATAATATTTTGGGACGAAAGATAGATCTTGAAAGATAACCATTGATCACATGAAAGCTTATATCATTTGCATTTGTCGTTGCTGTCAACAAATCATCAGAAATAAAATACCGATCAGTAATACATGTATCACACAATTATAGGATTTTTATCAATATTATGTTATACATAGTAGCAGAAGTCCCCGGCGATGTTCGAGCTCTACGTAAAGATTTTCGAAATCAGATGTAGTCAGTAATTTTCTTCTTATTTTGAACATGAAGTGTGCAAGATTTCATCAAAAAGTAATGGGAAAAGGGGCTGGGGTGGTTTTTCAAAATCTCGTGTCGACAGTGATCTACCTCCTGTTTTGAAGGTCATATTTGCTCAAAATACCATCAATCTCGGATTAAAAATGTAGATTTGTTTAAAAAACAAACTCACACAGATGCACCCTTCTTTATATAGAATGTATATAGATATTAAGCGAAATAAACATGCAAAAATTCCACACAATACGGTTAGGTAAAACAATGACAGACGACAGCTGTCAAATACAGGAAAGAAAAGCATGGTGTAAAACGCCCATTAGGAAGAAACGACTTAAGATTCGCCACCATTGTGCAGATTCGAAACTTTCAGTTGAACGGGAAGCTGTATTTATTTTAAGAAATAAAAATATCTACACTGTAATAAGACGAAGGAGAGAAGTCGCCAAGGCTTTTCAAATAATATCGACAATGCATTTATAACTTTGAATATAATCTACGTACTGCAAATGCAATTATTAATATCAGAGATATGCATAAAATGATGGCGGGAAAGGTCGTGCATCTTTTACATATTTGTTTTGGGAATGTTGTTCCACTTCAGTAATAAAAAGTGTCATTGTATTACAACAATGTACTTAATTTAAAGCAAAAAATCTAGAATGAAAAGAGGGAAGGCAAGATAAGAAGGAATTTACATCACAGGAATGTAGAACAGAAAAAAGTATCAGGTTAAATCCTTTAGCACTTGAGTTAGTCGACACCAAAAATATTATAATGCAAGGTCGACACACTATCCAGACCATGAAACTCCTCTGTTTAATACAGATATTGCCTGAGATATTTAATCTATATGTATAAAAAATTGTCTATGGCGGAAGGGTGGACGGGAGACTTGTCTTTTTTTTTAATACAAATCTACAATTTTATTCCGAGGTTGATATAATTTTGCCCACTTGACCTTTAAAACAGGAGGAAGGTCTACGTGAGATTTCGAAAAACCATCCATTCCCATTTTCCCAGCAGAATTTTGACTCTTCTTGGCGAAATTTTGCAAACTTGATGTTCAAAATAAAATTAAAAATCCTGTCAACATCTAATTTCGAAAAACTCTGCCTAAAGCCCGGGCAACGGACATAAGTTAGTATTTCTATAAATCAGCAAGGGCGAAGGTTTAAAATCAGATAAAACCACAACCTAGACTAGTCCAGATGCAGAATTTAAAATTTGTTAGCCATGCAAAATGTGAATGGAGAAACTGGAGCACTTTTTATTACCTACACTCTCTTCTTTATAATATTATGGAAAGACAGACGTATCGCAGTTTTAGAAGCCATATCAAATATATACATGGAAACTTGAATACGCCTGAATCACTACTGTTTCACTTCTCTCTAGAGATCATTATGATCATCAGAAATCTAAAAACACGCTTTCTGCGACCGATCCAGATTTCATAAATATGAGAGAGTAGATTTACCAATCGAAAATGAGCAGGTACCGGAAAAGGCAAGAACGGATTTAGAAAAAATACGACCAGTTATCTCCGATACAAACTTTAACCATCTACTATTATTGAGAGATCTAAATTATGGTTTAAGGAATGCATTGGGCCCATCAATTTAGCAACAAAGGAACCACAACTGTGGCTATTAGAGGGAATGAGTCACGATTTGTGACCTTTCACTTCAGGCTCCAGATCAACGACTGTCTTACAAATCGCAGCCTCCCATTGTGTGGCACGAACCGGTTTGGCTAATATCTATATGGCACGGTTATGTGTAGAGCCCGAAGGTACGAGTAGTTGGACTTAATTCTACAAAACGATGCATCAACTCTGTGGAGATGCGATGAGATATCTATTCAAGGCTACAAAACTTGGGTTTTAACCTTCACTGAATATGTACAGTTCATAACACCTATACACATACCACGTTACTTAAAACTGAGCAACAACTAGTTTTGAACACCACCAAGCCGTCTTTAGAACTAAAAACAAAACAAATTTACATAAAGAAACAGTATATACTTACTGTGGGTAGACATGTTATCCAGAGAAGCAGTTCACCAGAAAGTTAAAAACGTTGAGTATTGTGTACGTGATACTGGGAGATAAGGCAGTTTTACAGGCAATCGATCGAAATAATTGTGTCCTAAAACTGTACCCTTTCGAAAGGGTTATAAATGTTTAAAACGACATCTTCCTCGTCTGCCAGCACTTTGTTTTGCACTAATTTATATTGAATGAACACTTTAGTAAAAGTACTTTGCAGTACTTCCACATTGAGAAAACTTAATGATATGAAATATTGCTAATTTATTGAAAATCTAATAAATTGTTATAATCAATGAGAATTATTATTGAAAAATATAATTAAAAGCAATATTAAAAATCTGGTCAAATCTATTTCTGCTAAAAACGGGACAGCGGGCCTTTAACGAATTAATTTTCAGACTTCCTAACAAACTATCAGTAAAACACGAATGTGTTATGAGGATGTCGGAACACATGTTCATAAAAATTCTAATATTTTCTCATTTCGTCAATACATTTATCATAATAAGTGCAGCTGCATGAAAACCTGTTCCGATATATTCTGATTGTACTAATATTTTATAAGGAAATGGCCTGCCATCACATTTTTAACAGGATTTTAAAGGTTTTTTCTACGTTTATTAATACATTATGACCAAATTATCCGAAATCCATACAATTTCTAATCACAATTACTTCATTACGAATGAGCACTTTATTGTAAGATTTTCTGCACATTCATATTTAAAATTTAGTCAGTTTGCAAGGATGGAAAGTTAGTGGTTACTTTGTCAAGGTTTACGTTTCAGCAGAATGAATATTATAATGACTAAAACGAGGCAGTCCTCACTTCCCAAAGGACACATTCTGGAATAACAGATGGTGTAGATCTTTTCATGGAAAAAATGCGTGTTTTTATCACACCATAAATCAAGTTGAATGTTTTAATATTATAATGTAATTCATACGTGATATTATACTCCAGAGGAAATTCCAAAAAAACAGTTTCCTTCACATGTAAAATCGTTCACAAAAACTAATATGACTCATACAAGACGTGAAATACCAAAGCCACCCGAACTTAGCGGTAAGATCTTCAAAACAATTTTGTTATAAAATAAATTGTCTTGGCATTGTTTGAATTGCGAATTCCATGGTATAATTCTGTCTTATTAAATTAACACAAAGAGGGGCCCGCTAAATCTAATGAGTTTCCGGATTACGTTACCTTATGACAGCCTACTTATGACGTCACACAGCGTGGTCAACAGCCTTCGTTGATCTCATTCTGTTTCACTGCATTAACATACGGATCATGATTAACTTTTTTTCTGAGAACTGGATTTAAAAAGCCACTCTTGAATTTTTTAACTGCAGGGAAATCTGATTGGTCACCTCTCACATTGTATATTGACCAATCTCGACTAAGCTCTCTCTCAGAGAATGAAACAAATCTTTCTTCGTGTTAGTTTTATTCAAAGCGCTATTTCACTCTAACCGCTAACGAAACGAAAGATTGGCAAGGATCAGCTATCAACTAAAGGAAATTTTTAGTCCAAATCAAACAAAGAAGCTGAGATTTATTCCACGGTTAATACAACATTTTACGAATGAATGACAGGTAATTATAGCATATTAAAACCAGTTAACAAAAATTAGGAATACATGGGAACTCAAAAACAACTCTCGCAAAACTTTTCACAACTGAGCGTCGTGGTTATAACTGAATTTTCAACGTTATACATTACAAATGATCTAAGTTTTTCTCTAGGATTAATAATTGCACGTTAGCTAAAAAACGCAGATCCTTTGAAAAATCACGAAATCCGACTTTACTTAACATTTTTTATTTTTCTAATATATAATGTATAGTTAAATTAATAATTATAAATAATTATCGATAAATTAAAATCAGTACCAATTTTGAAGAGTTCATAGTTCACAGTTCTATACAGACAGACACAAAACCGAAATTAGTACTTTTGATGATTGTGGAAAGGTTGAGTAAATAAATTAAAGAAGCGCTACGACGTAATCCAAAATCGCGTTGAAAATTTGATCGCTTAGAAATACTTAACATGCTTTCATTAAATACTGGGAATTAAAACTACTAACAGTAAGACAACATGAAGGTTAAAAATATTTTACTAACGAACCTCTTTCGGTTATGGTTTTATTATATAATGTGGCAAATTAGGTTCATTAGAAAATGATTGTAAAATATTTAAATATTTAAGCCTGAACTTCGCAAAATGAAATAAAACACACCGTTTTTTAATAAATCAAAACTGGTGGCTGGTGTTAAATGGGAATTTGAACCTTATCGTCATGTACATAAGGTGTGTTATTGTTCGCGGCCCGATCCCAAATGATGCACGAAGTGAAATTAACAAAATATATTTTTGGTTCTTTCGCCGGAGGTTCGGAATACCAGTGACAAGTGACCTAAAACATCGGAGGGTAAAAATAGATATCAAATATTGTCAATCTTGGAATAACGTAATAATAACAGAATCGTTGTGTCTTGCTAATCAAATCGTTGACGTTTTTCTTGGACAACATTGCTTTTTCAAATGAATGGCAATCTATCAAAGTCAACGAGACGTGAAATCTCAGTAAATGGCGACTAAAAGTAACAGTGAAACATGAAGACAACGAACAAATCCGTTTGTAATGGTTTCTATCAATCTAATACAAATAATACTCAAACTTCAAGTGAATGTGGCCGAGTCATGCAATTCGTCGATAGCTATTTATTATTTATTTCTGACATATATTTCTATGATGACCTTCATCGGGACACTTTCTGGTACATATTCAATTCGATTGTAACGGCGTTTACCTTGCCTTATATTACACGACAACACTTCCGAAAATATTGTCATTTTCATTTTTATTATTTCTTACCACCACGTTCATGACCTATCTTCATATCATGTTAAATCCTTCAGTGCAAGTTTCATAATTAGCAACTGCTCTTTTTACTAGTTATGCAACTTTACTGCAGGATTTTTTAATGTTTTCAAAATTTCAGTAAATCTGTAGTCTATACCATTATCCGTTTTACCAGAATTCCGGGTCCGAATTGTACAGTTGAGCAGTGACCTTTTTATTTATATACAATATTATCAAACCAAATATGATGTAGAAATATATAACAAACTAACATAATCAAAAATTGTCATAATATGAACTTATTTTTTCTAACGGACAGAGAAAGGCTAGTTTGGGATTAAAAAAACGTTTTGGCTTTACAAACATAATTATAACACGAAAAAAACATTTACGTGCAGTTTACACTTCACTTGGATTATTACATTCTATTTACCACATTGAATTTTTTCCATTCATAAATATGTCGTACCGAACAACTACAGTCAGGGACTGCACCATGATCTGCTAATCCCACATAGCAGAACGGAAGTACTGGCTCGTCATATTAACATATTCTCAAAAGGTATGTAAATGTCATAATATTACTTATCTTCTTTTTTAAAGAATGTATGTTAAAATATGAAGTTTGTGTTGCATATACGGTCTATTATGCATAAAAATGTCAATAGATTGTAAGCAGCACTGAGATAATTATTATTCTCTTTTATTCTATACTTACAAGACACAAGAGAGCTAAGATTTTAGACTGGAGATAGAATGGAGATGGGGAAGAATGAGATTGGGAAGTACTTGGTAAATCAGATCTATAATCACAATCGTCAAATTAAAAATAGTAGCGTCTCTTGTCTTGTTTTGATGTTGCATTTAGTTCCGTATATAGAAGATGTAAATATTTACAATAGAGTTTCCATCAAAGTCCATTAACTCAGACTCGAGACTCATCTCAGTGAGAAAAACAATCGATGCAGTTGTTACAACAGTTAAGGTTCGTGCCCTAGTTTCATTTATAAACGCGCATCAAAAGTACGAAATCGTAACTAACTCTTTTTATAACACAGATGTAAAGCATACTAATTTGTTAGAGATTGTTAGAAATAGTGAATGCTTGAAACAGTTTAATAACATTGTATTTAGTTGTATTGGCCGTTATTGACGTTCTTTGAATGATTGAAACTAGCAGAACAGGAATATGGCTCAATGAAAGATCCTTATAGCATGTACAATAAGATGACCGATCAGTGAGTTGGCATCGCGTCTGGTTCCTTTGGATTGGAAATTTCTAATATGTTCTGACTATTCGTAACAAGATAAAGTTTATTTATTTAGATATAATAGGACTTATCAGCAAGTACCCAACAGACTCCAACAATTCCTGGGTAAATTTGAGTCACTTTGCTGTCCGACGACTTTTTAAAATAAAATTAAAAATAGATTTTTCACACGTCATCATTTATCAAAGGATCGAAGTGCGTATCTTCTACCGTTTCTATAATTATATTACGTGAGAAACGTTCGTTCGCAGAATAATCTTTCAGGAGGGGCTTTTTTGTAAGGTTAAGTATGCAAGGAATCTTTCTTACAAAGAGGGAAAAGTTCCTTTTTCTAAAGCGTTAAACTTTTGAATACATTTTACTTTACCGTAGAATTTTTACATTTTTGGCTACAAAAGAACTCCAAATATTTTTTGATGCCGATTATGACCAAAACAAGAAATACGAACGACTTATAGGAAAGTTATTAAATTTCAACAATATTTAGTATTTACGTAGGTTTAAGTGATTTCACATAACGTTTACGTCTACGGTTGAGTAGGTTTTCTGATACAAGGCTGTAAATGTTGGTTATTGCTGTTAACAAGAAACTACTGACGATAGTTTATGTCGTACTGTTAATGTTCGTTGTTGACAAATAATGACAACTTCCGCCATTGTGGGATAAATCACAATGATAGCAAGAAAGCACAATGTAAGAAACACTGACACAAAGAAGCAGTCTGCTAACAATGTGCAGATGGTATCACTAAGAAGAAAGAATCGAGCAACTCGAGCTTTACAATCATTAATCAACGCACATATATAATCACACGATTTGACATACAAATCAGTTGTCGAAGATTGTTTTCATAAACAATTCTCTATTTTAAACAGATCATCAATTAACCAAAAAAAAACAATTTAATCAACAGACATTCTCGCTATGTAAAAAAAACATTCATTCGGGTGTAAAAGAGAACACATATTTTATCAATGAAAGTGATAAGTTTTTAGTTGTAATAAACGACGTAACATAAATTCCCCGTCGGGAATTTGTTTTTTTTTAATTAGGAAAGTTATTTTATTAAAGTTATCTTGTATATACGTATTTTTAATAAAATTGTATTTTATTTAACTAGCTGTACACCGCCACGCGCTGCTGTGTCCCAGTCTGTTTGTGTAGATACAGAAGTAATGGCGCGTGTTGCTTTTTCGTCCAACAGATGGCACTGTTTAAAAAAAGCATGTCATAGGTGATATCTATATAATGTACGTATTAAGTATATCATTATCATTATCACACAAGATTATTTTCAATGTATTATTTTTTAATTTTAAATATATTATTATGTATTATGTATTTTTAATTTTAAATGTATTATTTTCTATTTAAATGTATTATTATATTTATTATGTAGATTATATTTTCATATTATAAAATGAAGGCCTCAGCACGGGCATGCCACCCAGTGAGGCCTACATTACTGGAGAACTTAAAATGTAAAAAATATTGTACCAAATAAATAAATAAAAACACACGCGTATTCGAATGTAATGTTGTGTCAAAATTTCACCACAATCGGTGAATTTTAGATTTTGACCAACGAAGCTTAACATTTTCATTTATACATATAGATATATAAACCTTCCAGAAGATTCTCTAAATAATCAAAAGTAAAAACTTTTGATCATTTTTGATTCTCTAAAGTAAAAACCCTATCAAAATCCGTTGCGCAGTAACTAAAACAGAACTAAAACAGACCGAAATAGACAGACGAGGATAACGACTTTGTTTTATACTATTTAGAGAAGAGTTAAAAACGACAGTAAAATTAGTTTTTCAATATCTCCAAAAATGTCGAAGGTATGAGATTTCACAGTGAACTTGGGTAAAACGTATATAATTATAATTATGTATCGTGACGTTATACGACACACATTTCATTATTACTCGAAAGACAATCCTGCAGTAGATACCGCTTATCGGCAGGCAGAAAATTTTAACAACATTTTGACCGTTTATATCTCGGTACTCTTCGGTATTTTTCAACAATTAAAAACTCTCCTGACCAAGCTTTAATTAACATGATGCATTTGTAAATAACATGAAATTTCGTTGCAGGAGAAAACCATTGATGTATTATATGGATGAGACATGAAGCGAAAAAAAAAATCTGATTTTCTCTAACTAAAACTACAGATTTCGGTCTACGCGCGCCACTTATCGCGTTTACACCAAAGTCTTCCACAAAGTGTTCCACAAGTTGCGGCAATTTGTTGTTTTTTCTACAAAATATATATATATTTTTTTAATTTTCTAGATTCTTATATTCCATGAAGTGGTGAACCATTTAAATTTACTGAATTTAAAGTCAATGTTCTTTATACAAATAGAACGGCGTCATATGCGCCTCACAATTTTTACCTCATATGGGTTTATTCAAATATTACCTGGCTTTTATAGACTTCTGTCTTCCACTTGTGGAGAGACAAATCTTCCACTAAATTTTGGTTTCCCGCGAAGTGTCGGTAAAGATCAAAGAAAGTTGACAACTAAAAGTGGAAGATTTGTTGCTGCGCGCTTTGCGCTAGCAACTTGTAGGAAACTAGTAGAGAACTGTTCCCCCTCCACGCAAACTTACAAACTTCAATAACAAACAATGAAATGGTTGATTTTGAGATTTTAAACAAATAACCGAGACTTGTTTACGAATCACCAGTAGCCAAAAAACGTAATGTAACTGCTAGCTTTTCTTGGACAGGTACTTCTTTCCTGTAGTTTGTGTCACGTTTCTTGATTTTATGTCCGATCATTGAAATGAAATACTCAAAGTCACTACTGGTCATTCTCAGAAAGTTTTTGACACTCCCGTCGCACCTCAGCTCACCACTCAATGGATCGACGTCATCTTCTCGGAGATAATGCCTAATTCTTGACACTACTGCCTTTCGCGCCAATTCTTTGGCAACAAGTTTTCCTTTTTTTTTTTTTTTTTATTTATTGTTATTAAGTTTAATTTGTAGAACTCCATTTTATTTTTTTATTTTTTATTTATTCAATAATATTATTATTGGGTTTATAAAAACAGTTTATTTTTAAACAAGTTCTGCTGTGTAATTATTATTACGCGTGACAGCTGTTTCGCCTTCTGAAGGCATCTGACAGTTTGATAATGCCTTCAGAAGGCGAAACAGCTGTCACGCGTAATAATAATTACACAGCAGAACTTGTTTAAAAATAAACTGTTTTTATAAACCCAATAATAATATTATTGAATAAATAAAAAAAAAAAAAAAAATAAAAAAAAAAAAAAACAAGTTTTCCATTTGTTGTTCTAAATTTGAGAAGAGCAACTTTTAGTTTTTTTTTCATGTTTCGTCAACTTTGGTGTAAACGCGGCTTTACGGACTTTTTGCGCGGTTTTTGGAACAAGTTTCGACGAGATATTAGTACGCAGTAGCACCTCTAATTATAGCTCTAAGGAGAAAATATCATATGTTGGTTTAGGGTTTTTTACCATTAGATAAAAAAATCCGCAATTCTCCCCGTTTCGGTAATATTCCCCAAAAAAAAATTTCAAGGAATTTACCCACTAACTAGTTGTAACTCATCATATTATCAGTAATATGAATATATGTTCACTTGTGTAGGTGCAGGTTAGCCCTGTCAAGCTTCACAGGCACGGAGAAAACTTACGGATATACAATGTTGCTAATTTATTAAAAATCTGGTCAAATTATTCGTATTCCTGTTAAAAACGGGACTGCAAGCCTTTAACGAATGAATTAAAAGATTTCCTAACAAACTATCAGTAGAACACGAATGTGTTATGAGGATGTCGGAACACGTGTTCATAAAAATTCAGATTTTCGCATTTCGTCATTATATATCAGGAAAAGCGCAGCTGCATACACGTATACATGTTCCAATATATTCTGAATGCGCTAATATTTTATTAGGAAACGGCTTACCATCACGTTTTTAACAGGATTTTAATACATCAGCCATACTCATTTTTCTCTGTGCGGATTGAATTTGCTAAAAATTATCAGAACTTAAAATTTTTATGAAACCGATTCCTTGGAAAGTAAAACTGTACAATCACGTTCCAAATGCCAAGTCTTGATTCATCGTCATAAAAAGGTATTAGCATAACGAAATCTAAACATTATAACCTCCAGCATGGAGTCACGCAACCTTCCCAACAGCACCACAGACGATGGACGATACAGCACACAGCTGGTCTGCCGCTGGTCTGCCGCTGGTCGATAGCTCCGTCATCAATTCCTAATGGGCCAGGGTGAGTGACCAACATTAGACCATTGGTCTGTGGTGGCCTTATCGGAAAAACCGGTACAAAAATATCGATTGTTTCATACGTGACCAACAAAATATTACAGTGGATGTTTTCCACGATTTTTAGACATGTTTCGGAGCTTATAGAAGATGATTCTATTTGTCAATACTTTACAAGAGTTTCAATTGGCCGGAGCCAATAGGACTGTGGCATCTCCAATTTGGGGTTCGTTGAAAGTTGAAGAAAGTGGGAAGAGAAATAAGATAGTTGGGAAGATACTCCATTAGATGTGGAAATACACATAACCTAGTACGTTAAACGTAGAAATGTGCTAGATGTTGAAGATAAACAGTCAGAAGTCAATATTGAGGTGATTTTTTAAAACGAAAACCTGCTCTATACAAATAATATACGAATTTCAATATAGTATGCGGCCAACTTCAACTTCGACGACTCTCATTATTCAAATTAACGCCATCGGTGAGCAACTGCTAATGTTTTTTAAGCAATTGGTAATTTATGATTGAAATGAAACAGTTATTACAACTATTCGTCTCTACATGATTTGAGATTTTCAAGGCCAAAAGTACTGAAGTGATTATTTTTGGGTTATTATGCTATAATGCGCTTCCTCATTCTTTAGCTAACGTTTCGGACAGCGTTACAGGGTCCATCATACAGTGTACTTCTGCTCCGATTATGGATACTGTAAGGTGTTCGAAACGTTGCTAAAGAAGCAGGAAGCGCAACGCAGCATAGTAACTCAAAAATAATCACGATAACTATTCTTCTACTTAAAAATCCATGACGATTAAATTTGTATGCAGGCAGATACTGTAAGTATAAACATCAAACCGACAAATAATGACAGATCGATTGTAACAAAAAAGCGATTAGGGCTTCATCATGGGAAGGGTTACTGCAACTGACATTGTTATTATCGTAAATGCAGCCACACCCGCTAAGTATAATACATTATATTACATCAATTTTATACAGAAAAGTTCACAAGTAAATTAATCTGTGCTTCAGAGCACCTTCCATTAAAATGGAGGTAGAATAAACACAGCATTTCCACCAGACGCCTATGTTATAAGTATTGAAATATATATCCGTTAATCATTCAGGTTTGATAATTCTGCATAGAAGAATTAATAGAAGTTCACAGGCTTCGTTACGGTGGTTAGAAAAAAACTAGTTTGTCTGCTTGTTTTTTTAAAGACTAAAGCTGATTGATTCTACCGTTAAATGTTACATGCTGCATTTCGAGTAAGTAGAACCGATTATTTTCAAGAATAAAAGATTATTCTTTGTAATCATAGAAGTCGTGTAATTGGAGACACCGTTCCATGCTAACGGTCTCAGTGCGGTGGGACCACATTCGTACACAAGTTACATAGAGATATAATATGACATAAACATAAAAGGTAATATTATGACATATGTCTATATCAAAGCTATCTGGTGTAAAACTGTCCTAAACATATAATTGGTCCTAAACGACAAACAGTGAATAGTTGTCCAGGAGAGTATTTTTTCTGATTTCGTTCTCACAAAAGTTTGACTACGCGGAAAGATTATGAGTTGTTAAAGACTTTTTTCTCCTAATGTGTCTAAATATATTTGTATGTATATTTTATCAGTATTTAAAAAAGTGGCATTTAGGTCTGCTCACTGCCTTAGACGTATCACGGAAACAAGTCATAGTAACTCAAACCTAACCGACATTATTACGTTTGGGATTGTTTTACACGTTTATAAAATAAAATAAAGGGGTGTCTGTAATCAATCGAGAAGACAAACCTATCCTATGTACACTATTAAGGCAGAAATATAATATTTATGTGAATGTAAAACTATGCTATATGCTTTTTTTAGACTTACAATATTACTCGGTTTGTCATTTGGGACCAATTTACATTGTCAATTTAACCCTAAAATATTGTTTAAATTAATATTTCGAGTATTGGGAAAAATTGGTTTCAATCCTACTGAGCCCGAATATGAAAAAAATGAAAACAGATTTCGACCTTCTAATAAGTTCGATCAATTTTCATCCAAAGTTAAGTGATTTAAAATACTTCGGGCCCATAGCACACTTATATCGCTACCTACCATTTTGTTAGATATGTTGAGAGTGGAAGGAGATGGAGAAGAGGTAGATTGAGAAGTATGTGGCTAATCAGATCAGCGTATCGATTTTGAATGGTGGTCTTCTACCAGGGCAATGCTGAGAGTATCGCACTTGTGAAAGTGACTATCGCGATAATCCAATTTATTTATTGCGCGTGAAAACCTCAGAGCTCAAAGAAGGTCATATATGAAACAGCAGTAAACAACCTTTGAATTTTTCATACACCTTCTGGTTGATGTATAATGGTACGTATACATTTGCGAACCGAAACGCAATTACGGGAAAGCGGCGTTTCGGGCCCTTTGCGGCTGCTTTGTTCCTTTCCCATAAGTTGAGGTTCAGTTCGGTAGTTCGGCTCGCGTATGTATATGTAGCATAATAAGAACGAGTAATAAGAGATACCCTGCATTATTCAGCAATTTTCAAACGTATCAAATTCACCATCAGTCACCGAGATCCACGTGAGAGATCCACAAAGCAAAACTGCCGAGAACCGGAAACTGAAAGCTGAAACAAGATATCATATTTTTAGAGACAATGAAACTAAAATGCTAAATACCAGTGGGCATGATTTCAAACACGTTTTTTTGCATGGAAAATCACAAAAGAGGCATCAGTTTTAGTTGAAAAAACCTACGCCATACACCCGACACTTACATCATTAAAATAATACTATACATACTAGTGGTAGTAACTAACTACTCGATTTCTCCCGAGATCGTAGCCCTGTTTTCAAAATCTTTTCTCATGTTAACTTGTAATTAGATCGTTCGTAAAACGAAATTTCATGTGTATTTTTACGAATGTAGCATATCAAACAAGCATGGTGAAGACAGAACCTTTTGAAATTTTGGAAATTAACAAAGAGTACCGTAGATATAAGCCATCAACATGTTGATTGGCACGGGACATGCGGCACTGCATGACTGTCAATCGAATTATGAATTATTGTACTGCGTGTGATTTGACGGGACACTATTGCATAAATTTTATCAATGTGCACATTGAAAGCTTATAAAATTTTTAGAGATATCGAAAAACTTTTGTTCAAAATATACATAAAAATTGGAAGACGATCTAATTTTTGTCCCGAGTTTTGAAGGATATTTCGTAGCTTTTTATAGCCAATGATGTAAACGAGCTGAAGTAATTGTGTTTATGACGGCCGGCATAGTCCAGTGGTAACGCATTGGACTGCCATTCCGAAGGTCGCGGGTTCGAACCCGGCGTGCGCAAATAAATTTTATTTGATTGATTTGTGTTATTTCACAATTAATTAATTAAAATAATATATAGTATATTTGCGGCACGTTCCAGAGTGGAAGATACTACCAGTATCGCCCTGGTGTAAGACCACCATTCAGAATTGAAACGTTGCTCCAAATGGCTTTAGCCGTGTTTAGTGATTAGATCTGAATAGCCAGGTACTTCCCCACCTTCCTCTTTCCCTTCCCCACTTACCTTCAGCCTCACAACATCCCCCAATTGGGGATGCCATAGTCTCACTGGCTCCAGACGGGAGCAGTTGGGACTCTTGTGAGGTATTCACTATAAAAAAAAAATAAATAAAAATAAATCTAAAAATTCTATACATAATGATGGAAGCAAGTTGAAAGTAATTGCGTTTATCTAGAAATTATATACAGAATGTGGAAGCGAGCTGAAAGTAATTGTGTTTTTCTAGAAATTGTATACAGAAAAAAAACTTTGAAAAAATGTTCTTATGTAAGTGCGTGTTTTTATTGTTTAAATAATGGTACACGTTTGTTTCAGAGTATGTAGGTAGGTACTTACAGGTAAATCATTTTAAAGACGCTATTGCTTGTGTAGTGATATACTGGATGCTGGATGGATAAAAAAATAATTTAAAATGGATGAAAAAATAATTTTGTGCTGTGTTTGTGTTGTGTTCGCTGAACGTACAAAAAAACATTACCTAAAGTATATTGTCAGAATTGAAATCTAATTCGAAGTTTAAAATTAAATGAAATTGATAAGCGTCGCTACGCACCCAGTATCTTTAGGCATTTGGGGGGTAAGAGGGGACTGCGTATCCTCTATAAAATGATTTGCCTGTACGTAGGTAACAAAATCAAAACACATAGTAGAAAGTGTTCTTCTTTTCCTACACATTATTTTCTTGCGTTATTTCCGCTTGAATTCTAATTGAATTGAAGAGAAAATTGTAAGTACAACATCAACAGGGAAATGTACCTATCGTTGGACGCCGCGAAGGATATTATTATTTAATTCAATTGGCTGCAGTTTAAACAGTTGATGTTATTTATCAACAGCAATACCCACGACGGAACAGGGCTGTCAAAACACTGTATTATTCTCATAACATTTAATATTTATGCAGAAAAAAAACAATACATAATACTTTCCAAATATAATATAACATAGTACAAACATTGGTCAGTGAAGCAGAAAAGTACAAGCAAAAGGGAGAATATAATACAACATAGTGCAGACATTGTCCAGTGAGGCAGAAAAGTACAACCACAGGGGAGAATATAATACAACATAGCACAGACATTGTCCAGTGAGGCAGAAGAGTACAAGCACAAGTGAGAATTGGGAGTTGATAGGAACGATAGTTCTGAGCCATCTCTGGACTGGAACCACAAAATTCCAGAAAACTTGTTTCCTTGCAAAGGAGGGCGGTCCGTCTGATTGACAATCCGTTATTAATGCAGAGACGTAAACTAGGCATTCTGAGTCTGTTCTACAGATATTTTTATGGATCCCCTTCCCCTGTGCACTGGTACTCTAACGCGAACATCGACTGACACGAGCAGTTCACAGTTGAAATTGGCTTCACGGTCGTTACTCCGACTCGTTTTTGTGTATGTCGGCTTACATGTGGAACTAGTTATCGACATCTTTATTTCCTTCTTCATATAATAAGGGCCTATTCAAGTCAAGATCCATATTAATAAATCCCTTCCTACGGTCCCTACCTTTACCCGCCTCACAAAACTGCCCAACCGGGTGGCGATATAGTTCCCGAGTCTTTACACAATACAGACAGAGACTCTCAGACGAGATGTAACATAAAAAATAACACTAAATGAAATCACATGGCACAGGGCAAAAAAACATATTTCCAATAATAAGAATCATCCCATGATTTTTGACAAATAATATTTATCAAGCTGTATTGTAAGGTAATGGTCCTAAAACTTAAATGCAAGTTTGTGTATATAAAGATTTGACCTGACCACGAGTAATTAAATTAGTGTAATTTCGTTTGCGTGTAAGGCAGGCGTGTCAACATCAAATTACTCAACCTTGCACGTGGTTAGAAAATATTGCCCTCTGAACCCAAACTTCATTCCGGTCTGTGTTGCAGAAATCTTTCAAAGCACGTTGCACTTAAGTAAGTAACTTAAGATAAAAAAACCTTTAGTTGCTAATGTTTGCCCTTTGAACCCAGAACATAAATATCCCTTTGTGTAGCGGTATCTTACAATTTACTGTGTTTTGAAAATGTGAACTTACACCTCAAAGCACTCAGGGCTTCCTCTGCGACTGGAAACCAGAGATTCTCAAAATGGGTGACTGAGGGCAACAAGGGGACATTGAAGAGCAGTAAAGGGCAACGTGGAAAATAAGAACGCACTGACAATAAATAAGGCACGTTCTAGAATCGAAGATACTCTCACAGATTCTATGTAATAATTACACATCTGCCCTGATGATGGACACTGCAATGCTGTCCGAAACGTTGGCTAAAGAAGAAGGTAGCTAAACACGGCATAATACCCCAAAAACAAATCACTATACTATTTTAATAATGTAGAAAAATGTGTCATTTGTCAAAACTTGTTTATAGTTTTCTTGGAACGGAAAGGGGGCGCTGAATAAAAAATATTGAGAAACTGCTTAAAGAGAAGGCAGATGGACACCCTAATGTATGTCAGGAAGTTTAAAGCACCATGGCGCATGTTCACGTTCACTTGATAGTAAAGGTACATTTTGGGGGCACTTTTTTAATGTAGGTTATCTAATCGTATGAGGCGGACCACTATTGCTTATTGCTGGTTGTTGGTTAAGCGTTTCATGCTTGACTTCCCTAGCATTGTTTAATGTTTAATACTTCTAAATCGTATTGTAAATATTTGTGATTTTACAGTAACGTTGATTGGCTGATTGGACATCAAAAATATTTAAAAATTACACTCACTGTGGGACTAATGCAATTTTAGCAGGTCATGTGATTTTGTTTAAATATTTACTAGAAATTTTAATGGCAAGTTAGATATTTTAAAAGGAGACGATACATACTACAAATTCCAAAATATAAGCATTGGAACTTGAAAAGTAAGAACGAAATAATACACAATCATTTTTCGGTGGCTGAAAAATCCGTTGATATTGAATTTAACGCGTTTTGCTAAGAAACTTCCTATTGTAGGGGTTTTTTCATACGTATAACTTTTAATTTGTAATTTGAAGGTAAAAACGGGGAACCGATTAGAACCCATAAGAAAATGCTGCTTATTTACTTCTATATTGCGGTAAGCACACCTAATGGTTACTATAGCGAACGCAATTTTCTGCGCAGGGTCTTGCAGCAGTCGGTTCATGTCGATTGCTTACCAAACCGTGGGACGCGGGGCTAAAATTTACATTTCAAACTGCTTTTAGCGGTAAAACTTCTACTTCATAAATTTATCAATAAAGGTTAAAGTGAAATATTAGATACGATTTTTTATCACAAGCCAAGCTTATTATTATCCCAATTTAAAAAAAAAAATATGGACAATAGTGTTAATGTTTTTCTTTTTACCGTCTCACAGCCCGATATATATTCAGAAAGTGAGAAAAATACACAAACGGTGTAAGAAGTAAGAAGTCCCTCGCATGAGTGGTCACACAGGTAGCTTTTGCCATTATCCCCCGAAGCGATGCGAAACGCCACCGTACCTGTACAGGTACATCATAAATACTTGTACTGGTACGGTGTAGGTACAATGCAGATTTAATCCGCACGTTTCATTTGCATACCGCACGCATCTTCAGGTCTGCCATAGCCCGGCTGTACACGGCGGCCTACATTCCATGGTTGGTTGGGTGATCTCTCTCTCGTCCGTCCCCGAGAGAGGAAAGGTGTGAATTCACGATCAAACCATTCCGCGAGTAGACACCCGACACTCGCCCTGTTGTTGATACAAATCACCCTAAGGACTCAAGTACCCAATAAAATTAAATTGAGTACGTTGATCTTCCGTTTTGGAGCAATGAAAAGCAATACGGTCTTTGAAGTCCAATGCTAAGTCGCGTCGGTTAACTGATAATGCGGCGTATTATTTTATCAACAACTTGACACCAGCACATCACGTCAGGTGAAAAGCGACAAAAAATTCTAAAATTATTATTTTTTAATAAATGTGTATTAATTTACTGATGTACATTATGTTTTATGTAAGTTATTATGACGTTCACCTCACTTGTACAATAGGCAAGAGATCTGTTCTATGGTGAGGAACAAGTAAAATTACATGCTTCAAAAAAAATTGTCAAGAATGGGTTATTTTTGGAATTGCATTGTTTACACGAGGTTATTTTTCACAAAAAAGGCGCTATACAAATTATCCAATTATCATTATTATGTTGCTGTAAGTAAAGGTATTTATAATGGCCTGATTAGAAGAAGCCAGTTTTTGCCAATCCTCCTAGATTATATCTCCTTCCCTTCCCCAAATACCGTCCACCTAACAACATTATAATATTTAAGATGCCATAGTTCCACTGGCTTTGAGCTGTCAAGAGTCATTCGAAAGCAAATGAAAATATCTGAAATTTCCAAACGGTATTCACAATGTTTTCATAATATTGAAAAATATCAACTACCTACTTTTACAGTCGGACACTTAAACATGATGTGTCAATAATTACAGTGGCTGGTTACAAGTTACGGTTTGGAGAAATTCCCAATTTCGGTGAGAAAGAAAATTGATTATCAGCAGTGCGATTTAGTGCATAATATTTATGAAATGTTTTTGAACAATTTTCTGAACTAAATTAATGTTGTGATAAATATTTTTTTATGATGTTTTTTCAACAATAAGAACATTATGTACGTACACAGAACTAACAATATTTTATAACTGGGATGGTTGGTA
This sequence comes from Hesperophylax magnus, assembly GCA_026573805.1. Classification (NCBI taxonomy): domain Eukaryota; kingdom Metazoa; phylum Arthropoda; class Insecta; order Trichoptera; family Limnephilidae; genus Hesperophylax; species Hesperophylax magnus. The sequence goes on from JAIUSX010000114.1 coordinate 4,624,598, forward strand.
GTTGGTACCGATATGCAATAATACCAATACCTGTCAACAATAGACCATTTCATAATAATTACACCCAAATTATATTAAAAAATGAATCCTTAAAAACAATGTTCTTTACTACAGTAAATCTATTTAAAAAAAAATTAGGAAACTTACAAAAAAAAATGGTTTCACTGAGGATTGAACCTTCCTACCCAGGAACTGGAGTCGACAACTCTACCAACCTTGCCAAATGCCGATCGGGTAGGAACGACATTTATTTCGTATATTAACTGCTGAAATGTCATCCAATTTCAGAAAAATGCGTGTATTGTATACCCACGTGTGTGTATGTGATTGCCACCAAAAGTTAATAAATGCATTTTCATCGAAAACGAGTCTATCTGCCAAGTTTCAGCTCGATTAGTTAATATCCGCTACCAAGATTCGCATTCATTCATTCCAGAAAACAAAAGTGAAATTCAAATAGATGTATTTAAAAAAGAGTGTAATGAGTAATGAGTAATGAGTAATGAGTGATGAGTGACGAGTGAGGTTACGAGTGATCTTCTTTTGAATGGTATTCGTTTTACTTCGAATTCTAGCAAACTGGAATCGATTACACTACAAGCTTTACTCACATTATATTAGCCTATAAATGATGATGTCCACCGGTGTTTAGAGACCCACCAAATTCCACCCACAGGGCAATGGGCATGCAGGGAAAAATCGGTAATTATAAATATCAAACGTGCAGAACCAACAAGGAAATAATCATCAAATTTTTTTAGTAGGCGGGACATTATTTAATTTGATGCAAATGTATAGTGTTTTATTGTAATATAAGCAGATAATAATACTATAAACAATTTTAATTTGGCAAGTGGGAGTTAACTGGTGCGATTTCCATATTTTAAGTCAATACTGTAATACTATAATAATCACATAAAATTAAATAATATAACAAATTTATTCGAGGGTTATTTTGATACTGTAAAACTGATTTTCGACTATGTTTTCTAAATGTATGTAAAGTTATTTAATTACAGTGTAGTTTCCAATATCTTACAGTTAATCTATGCCTAATTGCCATACCTCTGCCTCTGTTCATCTAACCAAATTCGTCTAGTTTTTGGTGAAAAGAAGGTTTCTTGTTTGGTTATTTGGAGTGGAACGTGGAGACAGCGCGGTCTTCTTGAATCTCTCGTTTCTCTTGATATAAAATTCACAATCCATCATTGACATTGAAGTGGTAGACGAGAGATGGTCATGTATTCCTTTCAGGATATTGTTAGCATTCAATGCCCTGTAATCGCCTAAAGCCAATAGCCATTTAATAACGAACCTTCACTTTTAAATACTTGAATACATTTTTTTTTTTCACTTGTGGGTTTGCTAACACTTTGTGGGTGTACATAATTATAATAATTAAAATAAATTTACTTTGTTTGAATACCACTTTATTGTATATATTTATAAACAACCGGTTTCAGTTCAACCCGAACCTTCATCAGGGTTGATAAAAACATATACTAAAAACAATATATGTTTTTATTAACCCTGATGAAGGTTCGGGTTGAACTGAAACCGGTTGGTTATAAATATATATAATAAAGTGGTATTCAAACAAAGTTATTTTATTTTAATTATTACAAATATATATTTTAGTTTTCAGGCTTCTTCGTTATTCCGGTGAAGATTTGATGAAGAGAGCGGTTTAAAGCAAGAGAACGAAAGAGTACGTGGTAAGCCAATTCCCATACTAGTCGAATGAAATTAAACTATATAATGTCATTAGTAATTGAGATTCAACCGCCCGCAGCGGCAAAGCAAGGCCTGTTATGATGCCAGAGAGCTCTTGAAGGAGTCATTTAGAATACGACAAATGTCAAATGCAAACCTTGTGAATAATACAATATTTTTTTCGAAGGAAGCAAACACTTTGGGGTGTGACGTTATATATTAATTTAAAAAAACGCACTTTGTAATACACCACTTTTTATTCGAATTAAAAATGACAGCCAACCGGGTTTCGCTTATCAAGCTTGATACATTTGTTATGCCGAAACGTTAATTATATGAAATTCCCTCGATATAAAAAATAGCAAATTAAGCTTCGAAAATTATTGATATTATTGGTTCTGCTGTTTAATATGTTATAGGCATGAAAAAAGTCACAGTGTATCTTTAAATGCAACTAAAGCATTTGTCGAGAGGTTTTTATTAAATATCTTCACCATTTTCGCTTAATTACTATTATTTTTTAATATTAGCGCGCTCGCACATTCGTATTTACATACTCCCTTTCAAACCATATTTGAACGCTTACTACGAGGCCCTAAGTATGAGAGATAATAAATGGGCCTTCAGCTAATAATTGACATCGCATGACAAAATGCTGCGTTGGAAGAATAGTTTGACAAGGCCAACTGGTACCAGAAGTTTTTGGCCAAAGGGAAGAGAGGATTGGTAGGAGATATCGGTGTCTGAAAAGATGTTATTGTATTTTGTGTACCAATTAGTTTTGAGTGTAGAATTTGGAATAGTTGATTTGAGCGTGTGTTTCGTACTGAATAGTGTAAATTAATGTTTTCTAGAAGGTATCAATTGTCAACAACGTTGTTGATGATTCTGATTAGGATTTTTTCTTTCTGACTTGTCACCTTTAAAATCACATCGCCAGGACCAGTAGTCGTCAACAGCATTCAACTTATAAACTCGTATTTTATTTATTATCGTTACACAACACTATAATGACCATACTTAAAAATCAGGCAGTTAATTGAATTTCGCCATTACAGAACAGTCCAGGTGATTGAATTGTCAAAACAATGACACCAAAGACCTTGGGTAATCGTTAAGGTATTTTAAAGAAATACGCTTATTTGAAAAAAAAACTTCCGCCAATTTCAATGGAGTGAAGATAATGACAGACAACTGAGAGTTAAAATGAAGTTTCGATTCAATCGAGAATAAAAAAATGCAACGTAAGATGATGGTCGGTTTCTCGTTGAAAGACTATAAAATTATGTTCATTACAACAGTGGCAAACAACGCACGTAAACTTTTTAGTTAAATGATACAAAAAACTGATTATCTACGAATCATCATGGGGCCTAAGTAATCAGTCAGTCAGCGGTCGTGGGAGAAAATGATTTTTATGGCCAAAATGATTTGTCAAGTCATGCGCATACTGCAGGTGTAGGAAATCTACATGTTAACAAATAATGATGCGGTTCAAACCGCCTAATGGTGCAGTTGTCTCTCATATTATTTAGAAAAAAAGCTAATAGCAAAAACTTTTCAACTTTATCCGAAATCCATTATTAATCCATCAGTAATCGTTAATATAAGAGTAATGACGGCCTACGCGGTCGAGGGATAAGGCTCTCGACTAGCAAGCAGGAGGTCGCGGGTTCAAATCCCGAGGTGCGCAAGAAAATTATATTTGATTAATTTGTGCTATTTCACAATCTACTCATTTAAAATAATATTTAGTATATTTACAGCACGTTCCAGATTGGATAATACTCTCATCACCGCCCTGGTGTAAGACCACCATTCAGAATTGAAACGTTGCCTGAAATGGCTTTGGCCTTGTTTGGTGACCAGATCTGTATTTTTTTTTTCTAGCAAAAATAACAAGATAGTAATAATGCAATAACTGTATAAATATATCAAAAATAAGTACAAGTGTTATTATGAATTGTAGGTCGATATTAGTTCCTAGCTAGGCAGATTGCCCGTTCTAAGGATCCAAATGCTGTTAAAATTGTTTAAAATTTATTCTGTAAAATAAAAGTGTTGTTGTTTTTTTATCAAAATTGAGTATATATTAAGTTTTTACAAAATGAGCCATTAATAGGTGATCATCTAAGATTTTAAGTGCCACTATTTAATAGTTTTTCAGACTCCACCCTCCCCAAGCCAATCAACCATTTAGTTATTATTGAACCGATGAAGGGCATTTTGCATGTTTCAATATTTAATTCTTGGCGGATTTTATTATATAATTTCGGTCCCAGAAATGTATAGCGAGGTACTTCCCCATCATCCCCCCCCAACTACCTTCAGCCTCACAACATACCATAATTTTATTTGTTTGTTTTTATTTAGTTGTAAAAAAATACATTTTTATATATAGTATAAACCTTTTAACAATTTATTTCTGTGACATTAAGGACACTTTACAATACGTCTAAAACTTATTCTTTATAGTATTTAGGCATAACCCATGAAAAGCAGCAAAAATTGGGGATGCCATAGTCTCACTGGCTCCAGATGGTTTGGAGCAGTTTTTATTTTTTTATTGTTTATTTAAATACAATCGGCACGACATATGCCATTAACATAAAACAGAAATATAGTTAAAAGTACAAGGTAAGTATACAGCACAAAGTTAAAAGTATAATACGAGGTATAAAGTGTAGACGTTAAATATAAAGTTAAGTATAAAGTAAAAAGTATAATTTACGGTTTTAAGTGTAAAGTGAAATATAAAGTTAAGTTAATTATAAATAATAAAATATAAAAAAACAAATACAAAAGGTAAGAAAAATAAAATATTGTTGATAATGACTTATTGTCAACTTTGCCAAACATAAATGATTATCGATTATCAAAATGTATGCTTAGTTGTTGAGACTCTCGTGCAGTTTCACATTTAAAAACCAATGTGGAGCTAATGTAAAAAGTCTCAGAATCTGTAAATAAAGTATTATTTAGCAATGACAAGACTAAACAGATGAAAAGGTGAAACTAACAAGAAGAAAGCGGTATCTAATTAACAGCCACACTGTTAGGAGATGTTAACCCACTAAAGGAGACGGCTGTGTACAAATGTACTCGTACATTGTCACTTCTCGTTCTTGTGGTCTTTATAGTTAGACAATGCCTCCGTAAGGAGAAACAATAGGTGGCACGCGCAAAACTAATCTATCTAGCAGAACTTGGTAATTATTACTTACAATCGTGACACGTTCTTCAAACACATGGTTACCAACCAAAACCCACAATATTATACAAGACAAGGGTCCGACATGACCCGAGGAAGCTTGGATAGTATAAAGGTGTCCGGGGGTAAAGTGCGCTAACTTCGGGAAGTGATTCTACATGATGGTAGAAGTAAAAATGGTAAATAACTTTTTCTAAATTCATTTTTATTTTACAAACAAAAATATTTTTCCATATTTCATTACTGATATTCCATTTTTCTATACTTATACATACATATTTATTTTCCCATACACAAATTTTTTAACTTGTTTACCTAAAAACGACCTTTAAAACATTAAACTTTTTACTTCTAAAATCATGTAAAATCACCCCCCCTGAAGTTAGCGCATTTTACCCTCGGACACCTTGTATAAAGTCGAAGCCCTAAGCCATGTTTTTTCATAATACATCATGATAATAACGCGATAAAATTCCAAAGCCTAGGCGTGATGACTCTCTTCCGGCCGGGTTTATGCCGCGAGCCGTGAGAATATGGATGGTAGATTTACTGCAATCTTCCCAGGGCGTTAGAACGAACAAGTGTGCTGCTAAACGCTAAACGCACAATGATTTAATAAATACTACTAAATGTACTACGAAAAAGGCCTTCCAACGGGATTACATCCTGCTTTAATCGATTCAATACCTCGTTTCATTGTTATCAAGATTAATTGGTAAAACTCCATTTTAATTAATTAAGTTTTTCTTTTATGTATTCAATAATATCATTATTCAATTTGCTAGTCCAGAGCCTTACCCCTAGACAACGGCCTCCGCAAGCTGGAGATCGTGGGTTGAAATTCCGGGATGCACAAGTAAATTTTATTTGATTATTTTGTGTTATTTCACTTTCAACTTGCTCTTTTAAAATAATATAAAATATATTTGCGGTACATTCCAGAGTGGAAGATACTCTCAGTATCACTCTGGTGTAAGACCACCATTCAGAATTGAATGGTTGCTTTGGCCGTGTTTTGTGACCAGATCTGGCGGCGCAATAAATTCATAACTATGTACCATTCGATTAGATTCTTGTTTCAAGGTTGACGTCACAAATCGACCGATATAAATGTCATTGAAGACTATAATAGCATTCAGGTCTAACTGGGGATCAATATTCAAACAGAGTGGAAAAATAGAAAATGAAAACGTTTATTTATAAAGTGGACATACAAATAATGTCTAAATTTAGAAATATTTCCTACAAACATAATATTGATTTTTCTCTTCAAGTAATTCATTCAATAGCCAAGGCCTGGTAATTGAATACTAACAGGTCGCGGTAATTATCTTCTCTATCTACTCGATATATTATTGGGTACAGTTTGACCTGTACATTCCATAATACGATTTGAATTACAAAATTGGGTTTAATGTAGGGTAAATTATAGGGAGTTTACATCTCCCGAAAATGATAATTATGTTTACCTTTCCCTACCTTTATGTGAGACTGGTATCATTATAAATCAACGCCTCGCGCGGCAAATAATTCATTCTCTCTCCAGACTTCTCAGCCGCCGGTTAAGCCCTAAATCCCATCTACAAAACTAAATTTAAAATATTTGAATTATGATTTTACACACCGAGAGTAACCATGCAACCTTGGATTCTGCAGATTGGAGAACCGCAGAATCGTCCAGCCAACAATCCACCTATATTGGCAATAATTTACACACCTCCAAAGTTATTTTTAGGACTTAATTTCAAATCATATTCAAGCAGAGTTTTGAAGCAAACAAATTTTAGGTATCCTCTCCGAAATCTAAATAACAGCTTCAAAAGTCCAAAATATTTGAATTATTAATTTTATTATTATTTGTGTTTATGAATTAGTAGTTGGCACTATTCACCCCGCAGACAGCGGTTCAAAGATTCACGCATATTTCATATCAACTAATGGGCGTTTTGCACGATGATTTTTTTTCATACTGATCGCCATATGGAAACTATATGGGGACCCGAACGAAAAATCTTCGTTTTACACTATCATTATTTTCATACTGACGATTTTATTGTTTTGGGGCGGTAACTAAATCGTCAAAAAACACTTTGAACAAAACCATGAAAGTCTGTCACTTGACTTTGCCGTCAACAAATCATCAAAAATACACACCAAATTCATAATACTGAATGCATGTTCACAATTAGTAATAAACACATACTCTTAGAACATCGCCCTTTTATCAATATTTTAAATATAAAACGAAATAGACGTGCAACAATCAACATAATATAGTTAAGTAAAACAATGACAGAAGGTGTCAAATACTATTTATCTCAAGGCGCGTCTCCCGAGGCATAATGTTTTCAAAACATCCATAAAAACATTGGTGCAGTGCTACAACGTTTTTGTTTTCCGACAAAAAAACATTATGGCCCCGACCCAATGTTTTTGTTTTTATTCGGATGTTTTGAAAACATTTTGTCGCAGGAGATCCGACTTTACCATGAAATTTGTGAAAAGACGACCCATATACGGAAACTGGATGAAAAGTAGCATCGTGTAAAACACCCTAAAAGTCAAAATATTTTACTTGATTTTACAAGGCATTATAATTTAACTTCAGCTAAATGAAACATGCTTACCTCTAATAGTGTCGTTTTGGATTGATTCTTCCTATCTGAAACAGATAAAATTCAATATTAGTTCAAAATAATATTTGCAAGCAACCAACCGCCTGCTGGGGATTCTAATCGCAAAATTTCAAAAGCTGTGAGTTCTGGCTTTTTCGATCTAAGGCAGATAAAATCAATCAGGAGATGTCTTGCGTCTGATGAAGCATTTACTCATAAATTCGTTCATCGTCTCACGTATGGGCTGTTGCAATAGTGCATATGCCGGCCTACCTCAGAAACAAATCAATAGAAAACCAGTAAGTTTTTAATGCTGCGGCGAGAATGATTTTTTTAACGTACAACCCAACTAGGGGATCGCCGTCACTGGCTTCGATGCCATGAAAGAATAGAGTTTAAGATCTGCTTAATTACCTTCAAAGCATTGCAAGGAATGGCACCAGAACGGATCTGTGTCCGACAAAACTAAGGTCAGCAGATCTAGATATTAGTAATCGTCTAATCGAACTTTCTAGGTCAAATCGAGCCGTTTACTATGATCACTCTTTTCTTATAACTGGCCCGCTCATTTGGAATAAACTTCCCTCAGCTCTTACTAATCTCCATAATTTGGCTGAATTTTAACGGGCTTTAAAAACAAAATTATTTCAAAAATCCTACCATTCATTAATCTTTTCAATATTTTATAATTAGCCATATTCTCAAACTTCCGGTAATTGTTTGGTTTCGGTTGCCTCCTTATTGTACCTTTTTAAATGTTTACTCAGAAGATTCTCATTTCTGAGCACAATCTGCCTCCTGTTTTATATTATCTTTTATTTTTATTGTTCTTGTTTTTTCCTGTTCTGCTGTTATTGTTATTCTTTGTTTTGTCATTTCTTTGTATAAACTGTACATTTATTGTTATATTATTAGATCTGTATTGGGTAAGGCGCACTGTAGGAATAATTTTAAGAACATGACCACTAATAATAAATTACCGTTTTTAAGTTAGTTATAGTAAAGCGCACATGAAGCGAAATGACACTAAACTGCGTTATATAATTATTATTATTATCGCCTCTCTTGGTGACAAAATAATTATTCCACTAAAATCTAATAAAATCATAGACATATGAATATTAGTAGACCTGCCCTAAGTGATTAAAAGCGTATTATCCCCACTCCCCATACCGGTTTCATTGGAGCCGGCTGTGCTCGCGTATGGCCTCAAGTGAAATTTGAAAACGAGACGTCATCATTCTTGTGCGAACTATGGTCGAGGCATCATCGGTTCATTTTACGAAATAACACGGCAAAATGTTGACTTGTGCTATGAAAACTTGTAAAAATAGATGTGAAAAAGAGAATAAACCCAATTGTCGTATTACATTCCATATATAAGCATTATTTTACTTTATTTTAAGCATATTCACATCGTATAATATGGATCAGTTGTAGAAACATGTCTGGACGCGAAACACAAAGCTGGTTGGTTGCTGGGAAGTAAATTATGAACATTTATAAAAGTGTCTTAACTAAATACTTAAACGAAATATTTGACTCTGAAAATAGAACCGAATTTTTTTGCCGAATTTGGACTTCGCAAATTTGTTCATAACGTGGCGAGTAATTTGCGCTCCCATGTAAAAATGTCTATTCATTCAAAAGCAGATTTTACTTTTAAGAAGTAAATGGTGATATTATAATGCGAGATGCCTATTTACTGTCAGATTGATTTATTGACGAATCACACTCAGCTTCACCCCCTTCGTTCTTCAACAGTTGATTTAACCCCTCGCCATTATCTTCTCGTCTATTAATTCCTATGTCTGTGAATAAAATACTTTTTTTAAATTTGAGTACTAAACAGGAATTTTAATAAAACAAACATGTATAAAAGGGTGTGACTTAATGATCTCAAAATAATCGCTTTCAATCCTCTTGAAACATGCGTTTGTCATTCTTGACAACATAACCACAACACGGGTTAAGGTAAAATTACCGAAAACAAAATGATCGTATTAAAATGATCATATAAAAAATGGTCGTAATCAAATGATCGTACCCTTAAATGAACGTAACTCTCAAATGATCAACGCAAAATGATGGTAGGCAAATAGTAAGCAAATGGTTGTAATAAAATACTAGTGTCTGAAAGATTTGATGTCCTACTTATTTTATTTGTCCTTTGATGTCCTACTTATTTATTTGATGTCCTACTATTTATTTTATGAGATGATGTACAGTAGACTGAATACTGAACAATGCAATCTTTTAAAAGTTAAATTAAAATCAAATTGTAATTACGATCATTATAAGATCAAGTATTTAACACCATTTTCTTATTTTTAATTTTACGTTAAAATAGGATTTTACGATCAAATTATAATTACGATCTTTTTGCTTACGATCAAATCGTCGGTTATCCTAGTCACTTAAAAATGATAATGTGCCACATATGTAATGAAGAAATACTAGACGACTCTAGAGAGACTTTAAACAGAAGTAGGTACGTATTTAGAAATCAGATACAGATAATAAATTAATTGAACGTTGTCTCGCATTCGTTTCAAACTGAAAAGCGACAGATTGAATGATACATTTGACAAATAATCAACCTACTGGAGAAATGGGCACACATTGAAATGTTACATATAGAAGAAAATACTATTGTTGTGAACATACTAGAGTTCCAACTGCCCAAAATCAGTGGAACAGTGGCTCTACTCGCAATAATAATTATTTGATCATTTGTATAGCGCCGTTTTTGCGAAAAATCACCTCAAGGGCGCAACACTGTAATGATTTAACACCAAACATAGAGGTACGGCAAATTAACCTTCCCTGCAAGAGTAACAAACGAGTTTTGTACGAGTTGAGGCCTATTATACACGTGAAACCATGCCTATTAGATGACTACTTATTTTAGGAAGTGTCGACTAGAATTTTTAAAATTCAAACGATGCTCTCAAGGCGATATTTCTTTCAACAGCCATAACACTTTAAAGCTAATGAGTAGTTACCTACTTGAGATATTGAGCACGTGTTCTCGAAATACTTCACAAGTACAACAATTCCCAACTTCCCTTAGTCGCAGCTGGGTGCTTTAAAATTAGACCAGTCAGGGCAGCTGTTCTCTTTTATTAAAACCGGATAGACAAACGGAAGGAAGCCCGGAAGCTGGGATGACGAGGATTGGGTAACTACCTAACTACTCAAATTCAAAGCTACTTTTTGAATTAAGAACACCCGCAACATCCCTGAGGGAAAGAGCCGCCATCTGCCGGAAAAGAGAACAACGAATCAACTGCACATGGCGGATTTTGATGTAAAAAACACAATAAAAAGCAGTCTTAACAGGTTTGGTGGTCTGTTGTAAATAACAAAGAATAAAAGCTTATTTTGAAGATTTTGGTGGCTAAATGAAAGAAATAATGAAGGCAATAAGGAGGCGGCCGTATGTTCAGACAACTGACGCGATATTTATATATCTACCGCCAAAAAGTTAATTACGAGTCAAAAATGTCAGAACAGATGGGCGGATACGTAGGAGCCTACCTACTGATATTGCGGGCAATATTTTTTGGGATTCTTTAGAAATTTGGTGTAAATTTAAAAAATAGTGTAGAAAAGTCGATGCAAGCGATAAATGTCTTTATTTTAAAATATTAAAAAAATAATTATTATAAATTCGGAGCTCCACTGTCTAGTCAACATAAGAGTGTCAACACTAGGCATATAGAAATAGGACGAACCTATAAGAATTTTATGTTTATTTTGTACAATAAAGGTTTTTGAATTTCACAGTAACCGTTCACAAACAAATTACGTAGCAAACTCGCCAATTCCTCGCTAAAAATAGTGTAACAAACGAACATACCTACACATGATATCGAACTACAAACATGACAACAATTCGGAATACAAATATAAATAAGGAAATAGAGCTCACAATCATTTTTTATGGAGAGCACATTAAAATTATGTAAGAATTTAAAAAATGTTTTGTGAACAATGCACGTGAACCACACACCGTGAAGCTTTTCCTAGCGCCCGCACCTTTCTATGAACATTCAGTCAACCGGCCAACTAACTAACCAAAGCAAACAATAACTAACTCACCAAAACCAGAACGCTAGGCGTGAGAAACTACAAACTCTAGAGAAATTGTCTTAAAACTTTAATGATTAAAACATTATGGTTATGAATTATTATTTAAATGCTATCATCTAATCTAGAAGGGAGCTGAGGCATAACGACCAAAGAGATTGATGGGCGAGAGATGAAAGCGAGTGTTTTCGTGGAGAAATTGTTGAAATTAAGGAAATGATCATTTATCTATGAAACCGGTCTAGGACAGGTACAGATTTTTGTCAAAATTGTCAGGTAATATCAGAAACAAAACTAACTAACAATCACGTCAACCTCCGCAGAGGTAGGCAGAGAAGAAACATTGCTATCTCGCATGATTTAAGAATGATTACAGACTCGACAGAACTTACTTAATACCTATAATTTCAGACAATCATAATATCGTAATATAACAGTAGAAATCAACACCCAAATTGCAAATCAGAGCTAGAAGGTTTAGTCCTTACCTAAAGTCACTTTTTATGGAATGTAAAATATTACATGCAATAGTGCGCAAATGCGTTGAGCTATTGCTATACACAAAGTCAGAAACATTGACCATGTACGTATACCTAGATGGATGGTCAGAGACATTGTAAATAAATAAATGTGTAAAAAAAAAAGGAAATAAATTTTGATAATTTCCGATTCAGACCTAAGTAGATTTTTTTTTAAACTCTTAAAAAATCATTTCTAAAAAACGGCGCTATACAAATTACCCAATTATTATTATTATCATTATTACTATTCACATTTACACATCGTCATATATACCTACTTTCCTGGGAATTATGGTTTTTCTATTGGATTCTGTTTACTTTAGTCTATTTAGTGGCAGTACGAAAACAACAGGATAGAGCCTCGTCTCTTTATGGTGAGGAAAAGCTATTATTATTTACCTTGATAACACTGTATAATATGTATAATTGTATATTTATTGTAAAAAACTTACAAATATTAAATAAAAAAAATAAAAATAAAAAAAAAAAAAAAAAAAAAATAAAAAAAAATAACTCTCCAAAACATCTAATTGAACAAAACGCCATCAGTAGGCATTCGAGACACTTTAGGACTGACATAATATCGATTACCATTCAAAAATAAAATAATATACCATTTTAGATTTTAAACCTTAAACAGGTTTCAACCTTAAATAGGTTTGTGAAGGAATTCCTAAGTGCATAACTTCACCGCACAATCGCAAGACGAAGTTGCTACGAGCCACGACCCTTTTTGAGAGTTGGACACATGCCCGTAAATAAAACACAGGGAACGCAAACGCGGCGAATGCTCTGAAATGTACATTGTAATCATACCTAGTACCTACATGGTAATTCAACACGTATTTAATTCTAGGGATTAAACCAAGTACTTGAGCATTCGTATAATGTAATGTTACCATGAGAAACCGAGGGATAACCAAGCAACCAATTAAATATCACGCATAGATAATTTATTATAATATATACAAAATTATATTAAGTAGGGGTACCGATTTATCTAGGGAAATTGTTTAACAAAATAAAACACAAACATTCCAGGGTTACGATTGAAAATATCCTACTTCCATCACACTAAGCGGAAAATGTTGCTTCGTGATGTAGGACTATGTCGTGATGGAGGACTTAGAAGCAGCCGAGGAATTGAACTCATGACGTTCGGGTGGGAATCAGATGCCAACTGATCCATTGTCTAATAATAAAAAAACCCACTATTTTATGTTACGTCATATTAAAATAACCACAATAGCGCTCCTCAAAGCTAAAAAATAGTCAGAAACTACTGTTAAATTTCATTCAAAATACTTCTTATAATATAAACGAAAAATGATATTATCAAGAGAGTTTCCTGCGAAAAGTTTCAGGTTTGTCGGATAAACTATCGAGAAGGGATTTTGCACAAACACGGCGCTTAAAAATCATCCAAATATTATTATTATTATTATTAGAAATTTTGGGACTAACTACCATATGTATTCCTCTTTGCCCAGAATACTAATGGAGGGAAACAATTATACCAAATCAGTGGACATCTTTACTTTACATTTAAACAAATATAAAATGTTGTTATTGAAGCAATTCAGTTATGTACAATAAATAATCTATATTTTTTAATATTCATACGTAAAAGCCCCGAAAAAGGGCGTTAATTGATAAATAAATAAATAATTATTATTAAGGAAAAAAAGAAACAAAATATGCAGAAGATTCCAATTCTTACAAAAGTTCAAAAATATTACCGATTATACAGATTTATTGATAATTCATGTTCCTGCACGATTTTTTTATAACGAGGCGCATTACTTTTGAGTTCGCTCTTAAATCTACTGAATTTTATTTGAAAATAAAATTTCAGCGTAAAAATAAATTAGGGGTTAAAGATCTGAAAAATATGCAAAATATTCGCCAGTTTCCAAGCTATTGTGCCATATTTACATCACTAAATTGGCAATGGTGTTCTATTTGTCAAAAAATAAAATATTTCACTATTGCAGAGTGCGGAGACAGCGGGACAGAAGGAAGGTATGCAAAAAGACAGTGCATAACTCTTCATATCGCATTATCTGGCAACAGCTGGTCCATTCTACTTTGTCACCGAGGACGGGATAAATCTTGTGCTAATGCGTGGGACGAGGGTTCGTAATGTTGCTGTTTTGTCGTGTGTCATGTTATTTATTACCGTTCGGTATTTTTTGTACTTTTTATGGTTTGTTTGAGGCAACGGCAAATGAAAATGACAGATGTAATATACGGTTATATGGAGGTGTTGCCATTTTTTGACGATTTACTACCGTCCAAAGATACTATTTCTTCTCCAAAGGCAACTATGAAATGGTAAGTATGAAAATAATTATCGTGTAAAGCAAAGTTTTCTTTTGGGTACCTATACAGTATCCATATGGAAATTAGAGTGGTACACTCTCAGCATCGTCCTGGTGACAGACCGCCTTTCAGAATCGAAAAATTGCGTGGTAATTTGCTGAAAGTTGCGTGAAATGGTATTAGCCGTGTTTGGTGACCGAATCTATCCAGGCACTTCCCTACCTTCCTCTTTCCCATATCCTTCCCTTCCCACACCCCTGAGCCTCACAACATACATTTACCAATAATAATTGGCAGCCTCAATTTTTGGGGATTTCATATTCCCACTGGCTTTGAACAGTTGGGACTCTTGTCCCATGGACCTAAAAAGACCTGGAAAGAGCACTAGTGCGATTTTGAATGAATGGCATTGAAGCTAGGATGAGGCGAAATTGTCTGGCAGTCATCTTGGATGACTAGCTTTTGAACTGATTTGTGAGCATAGTGGTGCATAATTAACAATTATTATTATTTTATTATTGTGTTGTTAAAGCAGTTATTTCGGCTTATGATTTTTTTTAGTATATGTTGAGGGGAATGGGAAAAAAAACTAAGTAGGTTTTGGCATTTCCATACATCTTCCCCTCACCCCGCGGCTTCAAATTGTTGTCGAATTGCTCCGTCCAGGGCTTTATAGGTGCGTGTCTTGTCCAGTAGGAATTGGCATAAAAAAACACAAATGATAAAGCATAAATAAAACATAAAATAATAAATCGTCTCTAAAAAGAATGGCAGTACAATACACCAACTTGTACGGCATGCTTTTTGGGTTGTCCCGGTACTGCGGACTGCAGTGCCACTGGGATGGTCAAAGAAAGACACGTTCCCGGATTCAGATCCCTAATCATAAAACCGATCACCAGCTAAAGAATCCGACCAGCCACGAGCGAAAACGCTCTTGCGATGGCAGCATCCCACTTCTGGCAGGGTCCCATTTACAAGCGATGGAGTCAATTGCTGCTGTCATAGATCTAAAACTTTAACTATATTTTATTTTTTCACTGTATTATTATTATTATCTACTATATTTTAATTTTAACTCTGATACATGGTATGTATTATGTGGAACACGTGGGATTATTGCACCACATTCCCCGAGATCTGGAATAATCAAGATAAAAAAGTATAATTTCAATAGCATAACTTTGTAAAATGACTTCAAGAGTATGTTGGAAACCTATGTAGAAAGAACAAATTAATATGATTCTTGTCTCGGAAAAATTACGCTATGATTGGCGTTGGTTCATTCAATAACTAAAATGTTAAAAGAGGTGATGAAAGAGAAGATAATTTTATGAGCAGTAAACTAAGCAACATATTATTGCATGATTTAAAAAGGATATCCCACGTTTAAATCAAAAATTTTGCATTAAAAATTAGGTTAACGAAGGCTTTATTTCTTCACAGCGGATTTTCAACATAAAAAACACGTTAATCTAACTTTAAATCTACGAAACGGCAGAACGTTATGTCGTGTGAGTCGAAATTGTGTGAGATATCAACTAAGGCAGGTAATTACTCTATGCATTTAAGTTTTTCATTCTCATCGCCAATTATCTTAAGCTAAATAATATTTTGTGAGAAATTTCTACGAGTTAAAAGCTTGCGCCATTATTGACAGTGATGAAATGTTGAAATCAGAATAAAGATTCATTTTAAATTAAGACAATAAGGGCGACTTGCACCAACTATCGCAAATTTTATCTTAAATTGTATTTAACTAAACGTATTTAAGACCCTAAATACATTTAACTTAAATGCGTTTAGTTGCGTCCTGCACCACGCAGTTCGGTGGCAATTTTAGTTAAACGTGTTTAACGCGTCGGTAAAACAGTTACCGCGTGGTTACCGCCATTAACGCGTAAATAAAACAGCTACGATGTTTCATTTTACTTGAAGTGTCAAAATATTTTGTGATTGTGTGTG
Source organism: Hesperophylax magnus (assembly GCA_026573805.1). Classification (NCBI taxonomy): domain Eukaryota; kingdom Metazoa; phylum Arthropoda; class Insecta; order Trichoptera; family Limnephilidae; genus Hesperophylax; species Hesperophylax magnus. The sequence continues at coordinate 4,641,037 of JAIUSX010000114.1, forward strand.
TGGTTTAATAGTGTTTTCATTTATTTTATGAAGAAAAAGTTAAAGCAAATAGACATAATGATGAAATAAGACAAAAAGAGCTTCTGTTGTTGGAATTAAAAATAAAACAATTATCCGAGTAATTTTGTTTTTTTATTTCTTTTACATACTATATAAGTATTATAAGAATGATGTAGGTATGATTAGAAGTTTACAACCTTGCAAAGTACTCCTCGATAAGGAGCGTTAGCTCCAAGTGACGAGCACCTCGCTGATGTTTTTATTGGCGTTGAATTTTAACTGAGGTTCAATTTCTTGCACTAATAATGATGTCGTTTCTTTACTGAGACGAAATCTTCTTTGAAACTTCTTGGCACTGAGTGTTTCAAATCAATTTGTTGTTGTGTTTACTTCTCTGACTATATTATAATTTATTTATAATTTCTATAATATAATTTCTTCATGATCGTCAGAATACAAATCCCAAATGTTCATTGTGAATACAAATTAAAATGAGATAGATTTTAACCACAATCAGAAATCGAAGAGATAACCTAAACAAAATTTGACAGTACTGCTTAGAGTAGGGCTAAACACGTTTAACTCGGTTAAACGGCCGCTTTTGGGTATTTAACTTTGACAGTTCTTTAAACGCATTTAACGACTTAAATTTTGTGGTGCAAGACGCCAAGTCGACTTAAATCAAATAATGTGTTTAAAATTATATTTAAATCAAATTTAACTTATGGTGCAAGCCGCCCTAAGTCGTCAAAATACTGTTAAGTCACGCCATTATTACGCTCGCACATTAATTGAGATTTTGTTCACCTTAAACCAGGTCACACGATGTGAACACTCCGATCAAACAGATTTTTTATCCATAAAGCAGAAAATATATTTAATTTGAAGCGGCAATTTTTTTTTAAAACGCTGAGCTCTGGTGTCTTGAAAGTTCCTACCAAGAACTGGAGTCGACGACTCTACCGACCGACCCAAATCCCGATTGGATAAGATCGACATTAATTGCGTATATTAACTGCTGTAATGTCATCGAATTTTAGAAAAAGCGTATCTTTCTGCGTTTGTGTGCGTGATTACCACCAGAAGTTGAGAGAATGGATTATCATCGACAACGAGTCTATCTGTAGAGTTTCACCTCGATCGGATGACGGGAAGTGGGTTAATTTCCGCTTGCATTCATTAATTCCCGAAAACAAAAGGGAAATTCAAAGTATTTAAAAACATCGTATAAATAAATGTATTAAAACTAGTAGTAGGTATGAGTCATTCCCCACTACTGTGAGTGAAGTCCATTAGTGATTTGTGCAGAAGCGATTGCATATTGTATGTGATGCAATAGTGCGCTTATCTCACTTGCTAGGACGGTGAGTAAGTCAGTACAGTTCAATCTACTTTATTAGTGATTTCTGTGCCTATTGTATTTTCACACTCGTAAGAAGTACATTACATGTATTTAAAAAAAAAATGATTTGTGAAGCTGAAATTTTATGTAAAGAACACATTAGAACAAGAACAATTGCTGCAGAATGACCAAGAAAAATTATATTATATTATCGGTAGATTAGATTCATGATACAATCAGTTCGAATGTTGAAAATGACACATAAAAAAATCCGAGCTCACTGAACCAGAGTTACAATCACATTCACAACCAAAAACAGTATATTTGATGACAGCCGTAATATTATAATATCGCCAACCAAATCGAGACATTAAAACATAATACATAGAATTATTTCAAAATTTATTTCCACACCGTTTTCAATGCCTTCAACTTGTCGTTACTCAAAACATTAACTTAAAATCCATCTTCGATCCAGCCACAAAACTTATAAAGTGCAATTCAATTTTATTCATTAGCGTGGTGTCTTATGAGACTAGACACAATCGAAAAAATAGAATATGTACTCGAGAGTGCTACATAACCTCATATTTAAATCATCAGTTAAGTTAGAATGTAGAATTTTGACAGACAAAAATAATAAAAAAGTGGAAACAACAGACCAATAAATAAGCCTCAAAATTGATTTACAAGCGACACCACAACACCATTATGAGAAGAAAGATTAACATTCATTCTTCCGAAAAGGTAATGTTCTCAAATAAATCTCTAAGAATCCGTCATCACCCACAATATATACAAAGGCTTCTCATGAAGAATGGAGGTTCATTAAAGGCAGACGTATCGGCTAAATCCACGGAGGAAGGAATCTAATATTATTATATACACATGTTCTCGAGCGGTCTGAGGAGTGATTCCCAACCTGGGAGATACATTTCAGTGTGCACACTTTATTATGAACACTGCGGATAATTCCGCCCTTTTTAGTAGAGATTTACATTTATGTTTGATGCAATTTAAAGGTTTCCGTTTCATAAAATTACACAAGATTTAGTATAGTATTAGTGTTAGGGTAAATATATATATATAGTTTCAATTTCCCTCAACAGATGTCGTTAGGGTATATAGTTTTATGTAGTTTAAAGGTGTCTCCATAGGTGTCAGTAGTAGTACCACGTGATAGAGACAACTGTTGAACGTTTGGGTTAGGCTACGAAGGTAGCCAATTCTCCCGCTTCTGTATAACTTAGAGCATTCTATAGAACGAACGTGAGTTCAGTTAGATATATATTCATTGTTAAAACGCCACGATAATAAACGGACCCATACTCTCATAACCAACCGAAGTGTTATTGAAAACTCCCGATCATCCAAGTGTGTTGCTAATAAGAGGAAAATAACAGTACACCACATTTAATGACAAAATTTTTCTTTGTAATCTGACTTTTTGAACGATAAGAATCAACAGCATTTATTGCTTTGTTTTAGGGGGTAGTCAAATTATCGCCTGCGGCGCTTCCCTGGGAACCTCTGGTTTAGGAGATCTAAAAAAAACAGATGATAACCGCAGTCAAGAAGTTTACAATGCTGATAGACCAACCGGCAACAAATCTTGGGAATGTAAAAAGGGATCTGTATTTTTGTATTTATTGTTACGTCGCGTCGCGTTTATAAAGGAAGGCAGAAGAGTTCCCACTTCCCACGGTTGCACCAGGGGCGCAGAACAAGTCGTAGAAATGCTAAGCGGAAATTAGCCGCTCTAGTGCGTCCGGGCTGAAAGGGAACAAATAAAATATAAGAAGATAAATAGTTGGTTTTAATGAAGCATTGCTAGTTGTGACAAGTAGGTATTTTACATTCTCTCCACACAGGAGGCCCTAAGGAAAATAATTTCCTTCAGGGCCTACGTCATCTTTGGAGATGCTGTGTTAAGGTGAGAGTTGAAAAGATCTTTCTCAGCCAGTCTCTCCAAATCCGGCAAAAAATCGCCACACAGTAGGTGGGCAGACGTATCCGCTGCCAAGATCCAGACAATCCTCACCGTATGGACCCGGGCGCCCCCGCTAAGTGAACCACTTCGGGCTATGGCAGAGGTGTTGGTTATCCAATTAATGGTTCCAGGGGCGGCGGTACCCATACCCGCTTCCAAATTGTTTTGCTTTGAACATGTGGACACTTGGTGATGCCCAAAGATATTAGAAGAACGAGATATGCTATGTTGGCCGCCGGACCGTAGCCGGAGTACTACCTAATTAGGGTACTTTGAACGGTATCGGGACGTGTACGCACAGAAATCTGTTCTATGTATTAGTGCGGATACCTTAGCGATGCCTTAGCGTAAGCGAAGGTGTGCAGTAGTATTGGTGAACAAAACCGGCGACACTCGGCAAAACAATTCCACTCAGTACGAACTGCGCATAGCACATCTCGTTCTTCTAATATCTTTGGTGATGCCCAACAAGCATCACGCGAAGAAATAGTCCATTTTAGTGTGCAGTATGACGACACTTCGTGTATGCATTATTTAGTGATGTAAAAAGTACCTATACACTACATAATTACTAATCGTCACCGCCTGTAATAATAATCTTTTAGATATTCCTAAGAATTCGCTGGTTATCAGTACGATTATTCAAACATGTATTTCTTTATAAGAACAAACATCAAATACACATGCGTACCAAGTTATCCCAACATACTCCAGATGAATACATTTCCAATCCAAATATGTGCGTTTTTATTGTTTTTTTTTTAAATATGATTTTGTACGATAAAATATTACGAAGCAATTTATCTACAATATTAAATAATACGAAAATAAAATAGCGTGAACATATTAATTATTAGAAGCAAATTCAAAATCACCAATAGTTGTGAAAAATTACGTGGCTATAAGTTTCGAAAACAAAATGGTCAAAGTAAGAATCGGCGCATCCATTAATAATTAAATTGTTACAAAGAAACGTATGTAATTTTATCTTCAAAATATGTTTAAATATAATAATAAAATACAATTCCACTATGAATTATTATTGAAGGTTTCAAAAATAAAGAAACTAATATTTCAGCAGGAGAAGTAATTTAAGATATTAGCACGGAATCCTACAGTCTAGGATCACTTCCACCCTTGCAACAAGGAACAGGTACCAGTCTATCAGGTGTTTGATTGTTGCCAAGGGCGTACAATTAAGGGGGGCTCCGCAGACCGTGACCTTCCTTGAAGGGAGGCGAAGAATATAATGCATGCTTGGGGTAGTACGCCTACCGACTAGAGAATAGACAACAATACACGACTTATTAATGAGATAACCTTTTCATGGTGTATTTGCCTCTAGGGAAGAACTTGGGTATATTTTAATGAAGCCACGAGGAATGCGGCAAGGTTCACTAACCGCTTTTTAACATGTTTATTTTTACGGACAACGACCCTTACCGGCTTTTGGGGTTTGTATTTTAAAGTATAATCGAAACAAAAGAACGTATTTTTAACCACTCAAATGCGTACCTTGACTTCTAGGAAAGAAAGTAATCAGGTTGTGGCTTTACCGAAAACAAGCCTGTTATATTCGTATGCTTGAAAACAATAATTTTATTTTTACTTTTAATTATCATATTTGGCGATTTATTTTGAAATTTTATAGAACAAAATGGAATAGTATATGGGCATAATGATTTATCTAAATAAAAAAAAAAAAAACAACTTTATTTTTGTTGGTAATGCGTAGGTACTCGTAACATACCTTTGAAAAAAATGTTGATTTTAAACGATTCCATAATAACTTAACACAGTGACAAATCAACATCCCTTTAATTAAAAAAAAAAAAAAAAAAAAAAAAAAAAAAAAAAAAAAAAAAAAACTATCTTAAAAACTAACCTTACGTAACCTATTTGACCTGTTCAATGTATTTTTTCCATCACATTTCTTGACCATCACTTTTCAAAAGTGTGTTGATGTGTCACTGTTTTGAGTTGTCCGGTTACCATTTAAACACAGAAGACGATGTAATTGTATAAATATTTATAATATTACCACCTGATTATCATTGCCCGGGTTTTATGCTGAATTTTTCGAAATCAGATGTATATTTTTCGAAGACAGCGATATTCCTCTTGTTTTGAAATGTAAAATTTTCATCAATCCCGGAATAAAGCTGTAGGTTTACATAAAAATCAAATCAAGGTCGCCATCTGACCAGACTGACTCTTATTTATATAAATAGATATAAAAGGTAGATATATATGGACTTTGGACAACAGGCTAATACTAGACGGTGAAGATTTCTTGGTAACTGACCGACAGGTATATTACAAAAAGCGACCGGTATAGAACACATCAACGAGGATTCATCGTGACATAGAATTCACCGAAAAGCATAATAATACTCACATACTTTTATAGTCCCATCCTTTGGGTTTTACAAATCTATGCACATTAGAAAACTATACCAAAAAATTATTATATACGAGGAAATGAAGACTAAAAGCATGCGAGATTTACCGGAACGTTGGCTCAAGAGAAAGGATCCGCAACTCGCCCCCAAAAAACAGGCGTCCTATTACAAAAGCAATAAATTAATATAAATGACATGGTTCCAGGGCAGTGGGGACTGGTCACAGGGGAGTGTTCAGCGGTCAGTCTCGAGTATCGGCAGGTACTCGGGTAGGCTCTGAGCTCTGGTCGATGTCTCATGACCGGGGAATGCTGAACCCGGAGTTGTGACGTCACGACTCTGAATAATGTTCGATGACGGAACTCACTTCTCACCGTACTAGCCGGCACTACCGGCAGACGCAGTCGGGAGGATGGAATACCGATACAACAGGGTGGTGAGAACAAATAACAACACACATAATCATTATCAATAAATAACTTATGACCATTTTAAATACCTTTTGCCATACGTGAATTCTTTATTTATTCACGTGAAAGACGACGGGGACGACCTAGAAAGACATGACGCGATAGAATAAATTAAATGTTTGAATTTGTCATGTCATGTCAAGAGTGGAAATAACAAAACCATTTGTATGAGAAAACACGTATTAATGTGAATGTTCGAGACGTGTTCTATTCTCTGACTACTGAGCACTGTAATGTAGCGAAGGGAAATTCGTGACATTTACTTGGTTACCTTAACTAAATATTTATAAAATCAAACTTTAACGCGTGCAATGTTGCACGATTTTCATATTTTTAAAGTTCACAAACATTTTGATAACCATGCAATAGAATTCTCACTTTAGCGCCTTATCCTATTGTTCCTCCATAAATAGGATAAGCCGCTCCCACGGGCGTTGTGCCCATAAGAGACGGCGATGTGTGAATGCGGTGCGGTGCAGACCACCGAACATGTGGTCAACGAATGCCAGCTCCATTAATTCCCCACAGGGATTGATGCATGGACGAGGTCCACAGAGCGACGCCTGAGGCCCTAGACTGGCTCGCACTTCGCAGACCTAGATGTAGGTACCTACCTGATCCCCTCCCACCACAAGAGAGAAGAATAAAATAAGAAAAGCACCCCTGAATAAATAAACAAGTTACTATTACAGTAAACTCCCAAAATATTATAAATTAGTCTAACATTTCAATTATCGAGAAAGGAACTCGAGCACGAGGGAACTAAGTTTGGAAATAAATAAATTTATAAACTTTTGATGAGAAAAGTATTTCCTGGTTGTTTGTATTGACCCTATACATTCCGACTTGATGTGGAAAGTTAAATATCGAATGTTCGGAATGAAAGCCTTTCCTTTAAAGGTATTTAACTAGGGAAGAATGCATTACGGTGTAAGTCACGTTATATACAAACTAGCTAACGTGTACCCGGCGTTGCTAGGAGTTGTCCTTAGGAGGTATTTTTAACATATACAATTCCGTAGTACATTATTTTGATGCATCTTACAAGGTTTAGCCAGCGTTGGCAATGTAAGCGCTATAAAATATACTTTTTACAACTTGATTACAAAACATCAACTTTTCTCCAATTACTATAAATATAATTTGCATGAATTGCATATATAAACCTTTCGGAAAATATTCTCTAAATGATAGTGAAAACCTATAAAAAAGGTTGCGTAGTTTAGATGAACTAAGCGCACAAACAGACATTTCCTTTTTTCATTTTCTTTCTTTCTTTTCTTTACCCAATGTATATTGTAATGGCATTACTCAAACACGAGAAACGTTTTTCTCTATTGAATTGGGTAGTTACGTTAAAAAGAAAACATTTTTATTGTAATTAGTTTTTTTAGTATAACATATTTATGTTTTTATATAAAAGAAATATTATAATATAATAATAATTTTTAATAAAAAAAAAATAATAATAAATAAAATTTGTACGTTTTCCTCAACTTTATTAATGGAAACCTCAACAATTATGGCTAGTCGGGCCATGTCAAGAGTCGGAATAACAGAAGAGTATGTACGAATGTGAATGAGGCAAGGAGTGTCTGCCAACACCAAGTTGCTTGGCTTCTCCTCTTTGCATACCCCTGCGGGGAAACGGTGTGATGGTTACTTAGTTGGTTATGACCTCAATAAGCCATACATAAAATACAATTAATTCCTTGGTAAAGAAAAAAACGTCACTTTTTTTTCTTGTTTCGATGCAAAGCCCGGTCCCAAAATTAGGAGTAACATTATTATATTAATTTAAATTGCAATGCAAACAAATAACTTCTGCGCTAAGAAATTGAAGGGGATAAAAATGATTTAGCGAAGTTCAAAGAAGTGCATTTGGAGAATTTTTTTTTTAATGTTGTGAACATTTTAATTCCGCCATTATTGACGGACATTTCTTGTAACTAGTGTGTAATTGTGTAAGTTAAGGTATAAATTATAAAGATAAATTCAAAAAATAAACTAATGCGTAAAATTGTCAAATCTATATGATATACGTGTTTCAAATAAGGGATTATGCAATTCGTCCAAAGAAACATAACTATCTCAAACACAATTGAGATTGCATTGTTTCTTACCATTATATTGAAAAAAGAAAATACTAATAAGAAAGTCCAAATAAATACAACGATTTCATATATGAAAAAATAATCTTTACCGAACCTTTAAAACGGCTACCATCTTGAAACGGGAACGGAATTTACAAACAAATGTACAGATAGACGAAATGCAAAATGGTCGAGTTAAAAATTAGTCAATTATCATTGTGGTTGCTGTTATGTTAACGCAATATTATAAGTATATTTCCTACACAAAAATAGAAACCACGCAATAACACGTTGAGGCACAACTTCCTATTACATTGCCCATACTCGTGTCCTATCACTCGTTTAGAGGACGCTGATAGCTGATAGCTTTCCCTGCATATTGCCAGAGGTAGGTGTACGTGTACTGCTAGAGGTATCAATCTAGCTAAAGGTACAGTAGAAAGTTGGCGTTTAATAATAGCGATACCGCTTATGTAATCATTTATTGATACATTCGCAAAGGATAAATGATATGCAGTCATAAAGTGCATGCTCTATCGCATGCATTCATTCTCAGATTATAATGCGTACCATATATTTTTAAGGAAGACAAACATTCTCGGGTTACAAATAACCTGTAAAAATGTGAAAATCTCATAATACCACCACAGTAAGCGGAAAATGTTGCTGGGGTCGCGATGGAGAACTTAGCCAGCCGAGGAATTGAACTCACGAGTCCTGGGTGAGACCCAGATGCGATGCCAACTCAGCCACTAACTCGTCATTGAAGGTTGCTCACCACTTTCCCACGGGCGGTGTTCTAAGGAAACATATAGTTTCCTCCTTTACCTTTACTTTTATATAATATTTTAATGTTTTCCTGTTTTATATAATATTTTAATTTAAAAGTTCTTATTTTTCGTGTACTGTCACTGTCTTTATTGTTGTCCTCTACTAAAATAGCACTGTTATTGTTAAATTTTATTCTCTGCTTTTGTGTAAACCGTTTATTCTTTATTTCATATTGTGTAATTAATTTTTTTTAAAGGAACACGATAGGAAATTTTATTTTAAGTTTATTATAGTTAAGCGCACTTGAAGTGAAACAACACAAAACTGCGCTATATAAATACTACGTTATTATTATATTACCGTACACATCAAGATTATAATGTTTTATTTATTATTTAATTTAAGGAAGCTACTTTTTATAAAAATGACTAGACCCCCAATGTTCAGGCATACAGTTTTAGTAGGCAGTATGCGAGTGCGCACGTGTTGTTAGTTATATAACTGGATTACATCTCATCTTCGACAATTGGTGTTGCTGCTAAAATTTTATTAAGATAAAGAAAAAGTTACAAGAATTATAAGAGAAATATTAAGATGAGATTGCAGCTTTGTCAAAAATTGTCCTTTGATGTGTGTGAATTTTTTAAATTCCTAAATTGTTCTCGACGTATAAAGCCCGGTTCTCACGGATTGAACAATACTTAGGTAGGTACGTGGTTTGAGATAAAAATTTGATGTAAACTTTTATGCCAAGCTGTTACGTGAATAAATAGCTTATTTTCCCCTTCATTATTAACGGACCATTTCAAATAGTAATAACACGATTACATTTATTAGTCGTGCAAGCAACCGTAAACTCTGGCAACCATCTCGTGAGCTCACGGGGAGAAGATTGGCGCAACACATCACGGTTGTATTATGTTACAAGCGTAATTAAAAAAAGAAATTCATATGATATAGTATAAGGTGTAGTTACCTTAATTACTTATTTATTTAAAAAATAATGTAATACACCAAAATCATGAGCCGCTCATCTCACTGAGGTATTCCTGTGTCGAGATGTGCAGTAAACACAATTATTATAGAAAATAAAATAAAATCAACTATAATATGTACTTCTATTTTAAAAAGTCTTTTAAAACTAAAAAAAATGGTTTGGCTGATGATTGGACTTTCCTATCAAGGGAATGGAGTAAACCACGCTACCGCCCTTGCCAGATGTCGTGCGGGTAGGACCGACATTTATTTCGTATATTAATGACGATTTCAGAGAAATGCTTACATGTCCACGTGTTTGTACGTGATTGACACCAAAAGTTTCTAAAAAAAGTTAACATCTTTTTTACCATCATGTAAAATCACCTCACAAAGTTTTTAGTGTCCTCTGCGTGCAAAATCTTGTCTTCTCCAAGCTTTAACTTTCTGATAAAACTGTGTTTACCTGAAGTTAGCTGCCAGGTAAATATGTTTTCTGTGTAGCTTAGGAAGTCATATTTTTAGAGAGCCCTTGAGTTGAATTTGCAAAAAAACGCGCCTACAAATTAGCCAATTATTATTATCATAAACGCATGTTAGTATCTATCGTAAAATAAGCAATAATGATTTCATCGAACAATAGGTCTCGTTTACTTAGCACTACAGTTTAATTAGCAATTGGTTGTTTTTCAACGCCACGCAAATCAACAAAAGATGCCTGCATTAAACTGAGTAAATAAAATTATTCATAAATACCCACAAACAAATAATTACCAGCTTTCACGTGTAGTAATGTAATTCAAAAATCATTTATTAATTAATAATGTTTAGGCAATGGACTTCTACTCAAGTTTCCGGGCATCGAAAACATATTTTATTTTAGAAGCCGTTCATAATAATATGTATAATAATATAGCCATCTTGTATTTCGAAGGACTTATTGGTTTTTCACATCGCATTGGTTGGAAGTTGCGTGTTTTTTATGTCGATGTCGTGGCGAAGCCAAATAATGTATGTTCGATACCACAAAAAGTATGAAAAAACGTGACCCAAAAACTAAACCAGTTGGATGCTTTCGTATTAGAACTCAACATAATAATAATAATGTTATATAGGTAATCACAACCTTAGTTGTGCATATTGTGTAGTTTTCTGAATGCCAAAGCATTGGAATCTTTGTATGGATTCTGTTGTTGGAAAAACGTGAGTTGTCCGTGGTTTATAGATATTCCGTGAATAGTGTCAGTGCTCAAACGACAGTTATTTGTATAATGCCTCGCTTTCATTTTTTTATCTGTAAAAATAGGAACTTTATTTAAATAGTAACCAGGTATACAGGTAAATTGTGTGCACCTACCGTGCACAGAGAAAAATTACTGACATGAAATATTGTTAATTTATTAAAAATCTGGTCAGATTATTAGTTTTCCTGTTAAAAACGGAATTGGAAACCTACAAGAATAAATTCACAAATTTCATAACAAACTATCAGTAAAGCACGAATATGTTACAAGGAAGTAGGAACACGTGTTCTGAAAAATTATAATATATTCGTATTTCGTCATATTCATTATATTTTTAGGACAAGGCCACCTGACTGAACACGTGTTCAGATATATTCTGTATGACTAATATATTGTTGGGAAATGGTCATGCAGTCACATTTTTAACAGCATTTTACTCATTTTTCTTCGCGTGGGAACTATTCGTAAAACGTGACTGTTGAACCTTATTTTTTATTTGTTTGGCATATTAAAACTGATCAAAAGCTGAAAGAGTTACCTTAGTTTTCATGCGCGGCTCGTCACTAGGTCAACGATTAATGAAGTTAACGGACAAAATTCTGCAATAAATGAAGAGTCATCTATTAAGCGACAAGATACTCGTTTATGAGAAGCTTTAATTATTGCAACTGAAACTGATCCAGATAGATCGGCGATATTTTTGACGCAGATTAGAAGCAACCATAAGAGTCAAAAGACAGGAGTCAGGTCTACGTGTGCGCTTTATTTAGAAATTCTTCCTATCCTTGGATTTGCATTTTGTACAATCGTGATTGCCGTCGCCATGATTTTGACCAATGTTTGCGATAAGGAAATCAATGCATCTTCCCGAGTGCTGAGACGATGTCACGCCAATAGATGGGTCACTGTCACCAATGGGTCAGTCAGACATCAGACCGTAATCCATATGCATGGATGGAAGCTACTCAAGCGAGAAATGACATCGGGATTATAGAATGGGCTGAAGAACAGATGAACGGCTCTTATATCTTTTTTTTTATGTATATTTTATTTAGTTATAAGAGTTTACATCTTATACCTAATATATTATTTTCTATGACTACTACAATATTATTATTTACTTCTTACATACTAAAATTTAGATTTCACAACATTGAGACATAATCCACGAAAAACTGCAAGACTTTTAGCTTCCTTAACAATTACCGGGAGTTCATTAAATATTTTAAAACCTTTATAATAAATATTGTTTTGTGTTTCTGATAAGTGTGTTTTGGGAAGCCTAAAATCGTTGCAGTTTCTCGTAGGATATAAATGAACTGCACTATTAATTCTAACATTCTTTGACATATAGTCAGGTAACATTTTATTTTTTAGCTTATAAATAAACACTAAGGTATTATAAACTAATCGTTGCCACACACTTAAAATATTAAGTTGACGTTGCATGGTTTTTATTCTGGTGTACCTGCTACAACACAGTATTGACCTCATGCCTCTGTTCTGGATTACTTCCATTCTCTTAATTTGGGTTTTGTTACTTAGAAATATTACACTTGTACAATAATTTAGATGGGATACTACAGTGGTATTGTAGACCAATATCCTTGTTTTAATGTCCAATTTTCCTTTTATCCTACTTAAGAAATTAACCTTTTTCGCCATTTTTTAATTTAAAATTTCAAAGTTAGTGTTAAATTTTAACTTGTTATCTATTATGATTCCCAGGTATTTAATTTCTTTTACTTCTTCCATATTTTGATTGTCTATATTTAGGACAGTATGTACGTTTAGTTTTTTCCCTAATACCATGAATTTACTTTTAGTTACATTTAATTTCAATTTATTTATGTTTAACCACTTAGATAATTCATTAAGTTCATTTTGTATTTTTGGCAACGCATCTTCAATATTATTTACTATAATATATAAAAGTGTGTCATCTGCAAAAAGTTTGATGGAACAGTACTTTAAGCACTTCACTATATCATTAATATATAAAATAAATAGGAGCGGTCCCAAAACAGATCCTTGAGGAACTCCAATGTTGATTTCTTGTTCTTCAGAGATAGTATCTCCAATTTTGGTTTTTTGTTTTCTATTTTTTAAGTAATCAATAAACCACTGCAATTCATTAGCACGGATTCCTATGTCCTTCAATTTCATTATTAGTACATTTATTTTTCTATTCATTTATCACATAATTTATTGCTGTTTCACAGGAATATTTATTTCTAAACCCAGATTGTTCTTTTACTAGGATGTTATTTTTTTCTATAAATTTACTCATCTGTTCTTTCACAATGCATTCTAGTAATTGTTCATATTTACGCAATCCATTTATTGGTCTGAAGTCTTCGAAATTTATAGCATTTATTATTTTGGGCACTAGTGTTATTATGGAGGTTTTCCATGACTGCGGAAAAATTCCCTTAGTCAGAGATTCATTTATTAGTGCAACTAATCTGTCTCCTATAGCTGGCAGTGCATCTTTGATTATGCTTATAGTAATTCCATCCGGCGATGATTTTGGTTTCATTGTTTTAATGATTTTCATTAAATACTCATTGTCAATTTTACTAAACCTGAAAATATTTTTATTCTCTCTTTTTTCCGATGATTGAGAAGAGGTATCTGCGACTAATGGAATACTCTTATTTATGTTTTCGACACTAAGTACAAAATTTGTGTTAAATTTTTGGGCTATTTTAAGTGTATCATCTTCAACTCCATCTGGAAACCGAACTTCCTTAATGTTTTCCCTCTGTTTGCCGCTTATAATTTCTTTAAGTGTAGTCCACATTTTTCTTGAGTCACTTTGAGAGGTAATTATTTTTTGCCTGATATACGAATTTTTGGTATGTTTTATTTCTGTACTGTACATGTTTCTAAGTTTCTTATAAGTTTCCCACCTTTCTTCAGTGAATTGTATTTTACAGGCTTTATAGGCTGTATCCCTTTGTTTTTGTAGAATATGTAGGGATTTCGAATACCATTTATTTGTATCTTTTAATATAATATTAGTTAAAGGCATTAGCTCATTTACTACTGTTTTCAGATGTCCTACTAGTTCATCGGCTTTTCCGTCTAAATTTCCTTGGGTATCGCAGATCCATTTTTTGTTTTGTAATGCTGTACACAATGTATCCTTATTATAGTTTTTTTTTCTATACGTTATATTTCGTATTCCCTGTGGCTTCGGACTTGTGGTCGTTTCAAATATTGTTAATATGTTTTCGTGGTCAGATATTTTTGGAGTATCCATAACATTAACATTCAAGTAAAAATGATTTGTTATGACTAAATCAATAATGCTTGCTGATGTATTTGAGATTCTAGTTGGTTTGGTCACAAGTTGTTTCATTCCTAGATAATTCACTAAACTCTGAAGTCTATTACTGTAGGTATTCTTGACTTTCATGTCAATGTTAAAGTCACCGGTTACATAAAACATATCTTGATTTTTCATGTTTTTACTACACCAACTTTCGAAAAAATCTAAGAATTTTGAATGGCTTTGGTTTGGTGAGTGATATAATACAGCGTATGTTCCTTTAATAAAGTTTTTTCTTATTTGTACTGCCAGTATCCATGTATTTTTTTCATCAAACACTTCATTTGATATTATTTTAAAAGATACACTATTTTTAATAATCATTAGAACTCCTCCCGTATGCCGACTAAATGAATTGCATCTTACAGTTGAATACCCAATAAATGATACTTCAGAATCGTAAACATCACTAGTTATACATGTTTCACTTAACATTAAAATTTCTGGTTTCAATTCTTGTAATAAAACTTCAATTTCATTTACGTGGGCCAAAAGACTTGAAATATTTAAATAGTATACGTTTGTCTTTTTTTTTATCCTAAAAAATCAATTTTTCTCTTCTCAGATTCTATGTTTCTTTTGTAAATAGGACACTCTTTGCTCCATGCATGGTGATTATCATTCAAATTTAATGAAAGTTTTTCATTTGTCAGTTTGCAATTTACACATTTGATTTTGTCACTATTTTCCTGACAGTCTGACGTATCATGTTCATTTGAATATCTTCCACATGATTTTTTATTTTTACAAACGCCTGCTTTATGTCTGTATCCGTTGCAATTGAAACATCTCAAAACTGAGAGATGATCGAAGACAGCACATCTATTCCATCCAATATTTATCTTCGCTTCCTCTAACATTTTTGAGTGTGTTTTTCCATCTACTTCTATGAATACAGTAAAGTTATTGTTTTCACTACTTTTTTTATTTTCTTTTATAAATTTTACCGATATTTTTGAGTTTTCCTTGTATATATAATCATTTTGCATCCTTATTTTATTTTCTATTTCTTCGGCGGTATATTTATCCGTCATTCCTATCACTTTTACTGTTGGATTCTTGGGTTTAGGAATATCAACATCATACCTATCCCCAAGCTTAGTGATAACTTCTTTTCGGATCTTTTTTGTTGCCTCTGTGTTTTTTAATTCCACTATAACTGATCCTTTTTTGAAATTCTTGATTCCGGCCACGCCCACATCAACTGGATCTATGTTGTTATTTATGTCCTCTTGTGTTTTTGTGTTTTTTTGTTCATGATTTTTAGGTTTAATTATAACAATTGGTTCATGTTTCCTTAATTTTTCTTTGAAATGTTGTTTATCATCGAATTCAAGAGATTTGCTTGCTTCATCAATTTTTTCTGTCATGTTTATGAGATATTGACGGCTGAGGTCAACACTTTTTTTCATATCTGATATATCAAATTCAAAATTTTTTCTTATGTTCAGTGTCTCATCTTCAATTTTTTTGAATAGTTGTTGCTTTAAATCTTCCATCTTTTTATCGACATACTTTATAAATTTATCTTTGACGCAAATGTCACAGGTGAACCGTAGATTTGATTTTATTTTAGCTTATTAATGCAAACAAAAGACAGAGGATTAACATAATTCGTTACAACGAAATAACAAAAAAATAAAAAATAAATAAACACCCATCCCATGACGATTCAAGAAATTTAGTAAAGTTGGGAATCTTGCTGTGTAATAAGGATATATAAGGTTAGGAGAAGGTTAAGTTGGTTCTTTGAAAGGGAATATGTAAAGTTTCAGAGTTTCTTAGTAGACGGTGATTGATATTGATTTTGGCTAAGAGGGAAGAGATTAACTGTTATAGTGATACTGAAAGGATTCACCGGAGTAAAATGGTATTCCAATTAGGCGGAATGCAGTGTGCACTGTAAAAGAAGGAACTTTGTTTGCCGTAAATAAATGAAACGTGTATTGGACGACGAGTTTCTGTTGAATGGCCACCCAGTTCGCCAGACCTCACACCTCTCAATGGGCTTCATTTGCGGTCATTTCAAGTCTGTTGTTTACCACGAGCGCCCAAGAATCATTCAAAACGTATACATAAAATAGGAATGCAGTCGAATTACAAAAGAAAAATCCATCGTGTTCAGAGTTGAAAAGTGGTGGTGTTAACTTCACTAAATAATTTTTTCCTCTTCTTATTTTTCTCTCCTTACTCTTCCTCGCTTTCAGCCGCATCACACTTTCCAAATTAGGTATACCATAGCTCCACTGCATCTGGACATTGGGACTGAATTGCGACTTTTTATCGCTAAAATGGACACATGTCTAAGTTGCCTTGACTAAATTCGAACCGACAATGTTTGATTTAGTCAACGCAAATTAATCATTCCACTGTCACAAGACATAAGTGTGTTCAAATTAGTTACTACTTGAATCATTGATGTATTATACACTTGAATACATTATTATGGTCCCTTTTCCAACAGCTCCTCTAGCTGTAGTAAGAAGACGCCGAATATATTATATTGACGAAGTTTGATGATTTGACATCGCTAAACATGCAGATAATGAACCGGAACTCATTCGCAACCTTGAAACGAGTTGACAAATAATTGATTTCCACAGAAGGCTAACGATATAAACTTTTGAATGGCGTGCTGTCTCTCTTCCTGATAAATGGTTACGACGTATTGTATAATTATTTCCAACATTCAAAGTACACGTTTCAGTCATTTTCCATCTGTGACAACTTGACAACTGCACGCCAATTCTAAAGAAGTTACCGTGTCAAAGCATTTAAAACTTTTATTTGAATATAATTATCAACGATTTGGAAAGTTGCCCTAGTTTGTTGGCGGCATTAAAAAATCTGTGAAGATAATGTGACTTTAGAAATGTTAAATTGGAATTCCTGATCAATAAATGCATTTTAAATATTTGGATATAAGACAGCAGAGGGCTTACAGCCAGAATTTGATGAAGACATTGCGTGAAAACATTTACCTACCTACTTATTTTCCAAATCTGTCAATTATACCGATTCAGACAATATACATCTGGCGATACGATTATTTTAGACAGTACATGTATTGATATGAAGTTCGATTCGTGTCGAGTTATACGATCAAACACCTCACGTAGTGATATGAAGTTCGATTCGTGTCGAGTTATACGATCGAACATCTCATAAAGTGATATAATGTTCGATTCGTGTCGAGTTATACGATCGCACATTTCATGTAGTGATATGAAGTTCGATTCGTGTCGAGTTATACGATCGAACATCTCATGTATTGATATGATGTTCGATTCGTGTCGAGTTATACGATCGAACATCTCGAAGAAAAAAGAGAATTTTAATCATCTCCATTGCTCGTCTACTTTTTTCCAAATCCGTTATTGTGTACTACTCAAAGATATTAGAAGAACGAGATGTGCTACGAGCAGTTCATACTGTGTGGAATTGTTTTGCCCAGTGTCGCCGGTTTTGTTCACCAATACTACTGCACACCTTCGCTTACGCTAAGCTATCCGCACTAATACATAGAACAGATTTCTGTGAGTACACGTCCCGATAGTATTCAAAGTACCCTAATTAGGTAGTACTCCGCCTACGGTCCGGCGGCCAACATAGCATATCTCGTTCTTCTAATATCTTTGGTACTACTAGACAATAGCAATCGCGTTGTCAGTTGTATCCCGTGAAAAATCACGGGATATTATGTTAGTAAATCTAGTTAGTTAGTAAATAACGATTTCTTGAAAATAGAAAAGTGAAGAAAATACTTTCTTAAAAATAGAAACCCGTGATAAATCAGGATATCGGATTTTATTGTCAAGATTAACCATGAGAAATTTAAAGAAAAGAAAGACACACTTCAAATTTAGAATTAAAATAATTTTATGGTAAAAAATATAATATTGAAGGTAGGTACTTTATCGCTTTTCTGAATTCTTAGAACATCAGTCCCAATATTGAAAATGACAATTAAAATAATTTTCTGTTGAAATATTATATTATACTCGTATAGGTAGGTATCTTCGCCTTTTACAGCTTATCTGAATTCTTGACACAATCAGTTCCAATTTTGAAAATGATATTTGAATTTTAAAAAAAAAACGAACTCATTGAACGTGAATTACAGTCACCGAAATTAGTATGTTTGGTGATGATGATGGCGTAGTGGTATGAATCCAATACTCCAATAAACGTTTCTTCATAAATAAACACCGATTCAAGTCAAGTTTTATAAAGCCATGTGACATAATAACAAATCGTCACTAGGCATTGGTCACATAATAAAACACGCCAAAACAGGCAATGGCATTTCCACCTAGTTGGCCATGGCATAGAACATTATATTATTATAGAATAACATGCATCGCTACAATAATATACGAAGTTTATCAAATAAACTGGTTGGTGCTCATAACGCGAATGCTCGAGAGGTTTTACCTTTACCATTTCAAATACACCGTTATTTGACCGACACGCGTTGTTCAGATATTCTAAAAAGTTCGGTATATTTTGCATCTATGCCATAGACATATACGAAAATAGATACTATGTATGGCTATCTAACTACTATCTTACATGTTTTGGTAAATATACAGGAAATAGGGATACGTTTTCTACGCACTTTTAATAGAAAATAACCACTTTGTATCACTTAGATAACAATAAGAAGTGAGAATTTTAGTTTCCTTATTTGGAAAATAATACATTTTAATAGTCATTTCTTCAAACCAAGAATCTAACAACCTATTTTAGGATCGTAGGTTCACATTTCGGTTAAATAAGAGAAGGAAAAAACTAACAACTTTCACAACAACAACAATGGCCGCCAAGTTAACAATCGATTTTAGTTTTAACTATGTATTAAAATGCATTATTTTCCATTTCCAGAAACTGAAATACTTACTTATCATTATTATCCATCCAACTACAACAAAGTGTTTTTTTATGTGCATATTAAGTGTGTCCCTTTATGTGTATATTTTATTTAGCTATAAAATTTTAATTTTATATCTAGTACAAACTGTTCTGTGTGTTCAAATATTTTTATATATTTTCTGTGTATACCCATATTTTTCTATATTATCTGTGTGTACCAATGTTTTTGTATATTTTCTATATGTATACATATTTTCTGTGTGTTCCCGTGTTTTTGTATATTTTCTGTGTGTACCAATGTTTTGTATATTTTCTGTATGTTCCCATATTTTTGTATATTTTCTGTATGTTCCCATATTTTTGTATATTTTCTGTATGTTCCCATATTTTTGTATATTTTCTGTATGTTCCCATATTTTCTGTGTGTACCAATGTTTGTGTATAGTTTCTGTATGTATCCATATTTTTTGTATATTTTCAGTGTGTTCCCGTGTTTTTGTATATTTCTGTATGTACCCATGTTTTCGTATATTTGCTGTGTGAACCCATGTTATTGTAATCGCCGATTAATCAGGTTTTGATTTGGTGCACTCGCAGCTTGTAGAAAGCAATTGGGCTTAAAGTTGTGTAAAAATGTGTTTAATGAACATGCTCGATGCTTTTGTATGAACCGAGATAAGAAAACGTCAAATAATGTGAAAGCAGGGGGCGTTTACTAACGGAGTATCTGTTGCATGAAATTACGCCCATATTTTGTATATTATATCCCGAACGGAACCGATATCGATTAAATTGATTCATCATGAATTATTCATGCATTATGCGGGTGTAAGTAATAATTTAAATATATTTTTTAAATAGTCTAAGATAAAAGGTAACACGGAGAAATCTATTTTAGTATCAATAACAAAGATTCGACAGCTGTAGTTATTTTCTCTAATAGCTGATTTATTTCAACTGAAATAAAGCATAAAATAAACAGAATATTCGTAGATTATAAGAATTGAGAATAAAATCTTCGTGTTGAAGCAGTAAAACCTCTCTCAACGGTGAGCTCTGGCGTCATGAAATTTTCACACAATTTGAAGTCTGATATATTTGGGTCAACGCAACTAAGCGCTTTTAAACATGCATTAAACTGAGAAAAAATGTCTTCTTGATTGTGCAATTTTTGTTCAATTCTTTAAAAAGAACAGTTTGTGTGAGAAATCACCTCAAAGGCGCTTTACAAATAGTTTAGTTTTAGTTATACTTCGTATAGGCTGTCTCTAATCTTAATACATAAAAATCACGTTCCACTTTGTTCGTACACGCTAAACTCCGAAACCGCCCAACCGATTTTAATGAAATTTTGTGAATGTGTATGGTTGGTTCCAGCTTGAAATATGTGATAATTTTGGAACCTATGGGTGGCGCTGTTGTCGAAATCTAAATAAAAATTTAAACGATTTTGTTTTTCAAATTCTTACCCAAAAATACATACACACCATAGACATATGAATATTAGTAGACCTGCCCTAAGTGATTAAAAGCGTATTATCCCCACTCCCCATACCGGTTCCATTGGAGCCGGCTGTGCTCGCGTATGGCCTCAAGTGAAATTTGAAAACGTGACGTCATCATTCTTGTGCGAACTATGGTCGGGGCATCATCGGTTCATTTTACGAAATAACACGGCAGAATGTTGACTTGTGCTATGAAAACTTGTAAAAATAGATGTGAAAAAGAGAATAAACCCAATTGTCGTATTACATTCCATATATAAGCATTATTTTACTTTATTTTAAGCATATTCACATTAGCGATGTGTAGGTTCAGCCGGATTGAGTCCTTGAGCCCGAGTCCTTTGCGGGAAGCGGGTCCTACTCCCACTCCTTTTCGTAATCAACCACTCCCAGAGAACTCGGTCTGGGACTCGGACCCGAATGCCTCCAATCAACGACTCCCAGAGAACCCGGACCCGAGAATGCCTCTAAGGACTTGGACTCGGACCCGAATGCCTCTAATCAACAACTCCCAGAAAACTCGGACTCGGGGTCTCGATTCGAGATCTTACTGATTTTATTTTTCAATGCTTTTTATGTCTTATGAATAATACGGGGGGATTTTGCGATATTGCTGATTCTTTTAATTGTTTGTAACAATTTGTATAATTTAATTTTTCAATTCGCAATTTAAAAAAAAAATATTACATTTTTTTATGTTCATTTTTTTTTATGTTTTATCTTGATTTAAAAAATTCAATACGAAGATATTTTGAGTTTATTTATGATTCTTTTGACTGTTATGCCTATTTGTACATTTTTTTTTTCGGATTCAGAATTAAAAAAAAAACTTACTGATTTATTATTTT
Organism: Hesperophylax magnus; assembly: GCA_026573805.1. Taxonomy (NCBI): domain Eukaryota; kingdom Metazoa; phylum Arthropoda; class Insecta; order Trichoptera; family Limnephilidae; genus Hesperophylax; species Hesperophylax magnus. The sequence goes on from JAIUSX010000114.1 coordinate 4,662,883, forward strand.
TATGTTCAATTCTTATGTTTCTTTTGTTTCATGATCTTGTTTTAAAAATCAACACGTTGGCATTTTGAGATATTGCCGATTAGTTTAACGGTTTTTATGTAAAATCTCAATGATTTATCGCAATTCTTTGATGTTTTATATTTTTATTTTAGCCCCTCATATTTGTAGGCGCTAGGTACCTACTGTAAGTAAAAATTATTGTTTTATTTTAAAGTTTTATTTTAATTATCGTTCACTATTTTTATTTTTTGTGTTATTAAAAATACAAATTTCAGTGGTGTCTGTCTGTGTATCCGTAACTCTGGTTCAGTGAACTCTAGAATATGGATTTGCTTTGATTTTAAAAATTGGAACTGATTGTCAACTGGTATTGGAAAGATTCAGACAAGCGATAAATTAGGTACCAAGATTATTTTATTCAATAATTGTTTATTTAAAATGGCTATCTTTTGTTAAAATTTTTTAGCTATGTCGTAATAGTGTTCATTCGAAAGGCAAATTTCTGGCAAATGTTTATTTTTAATGATCCTGAGACATATATATGTATATATTTGTGAAACCAAAAGGAAAAATATACAAATCAATTATATAATATACACAAATCCTACAATAATATATTGAACAAAGTGTGTATGTATTGTAAAAGTAAAAAAAAATGGACTGGAATAAATAGATATTAAAACATGTTGTTAATTGTTAAAATTTTAATAGTTCAATGCTGTACCTAACTACTTCCTGACTTTGTTTTTAAAACATCTCGCCTTTACTGAGTTTCATTTGATAGAGGCTTCGACCAAGTACCTTTATCTATATCGATGGACAGAGATTATGAAAACGACAAATTCTCAACGACAACCGAAATTTATGTTACTACATTTGATTTATTACTGCTTACGCGTGTGCTAAAATTATCATCTGGAACTTGGAACCTAATACTACATCCGTTACGGCCTCGCATTAGCCGTAGCCCAATCAGCTGGAACACGACAAGACACGAATGGATTTCGTTGAACTTCGCCAAAATGTAAACTGCACAACTCGCGACTCGGGTGCGATGGGTGACGGGATTGACTCCGTGTTCTCGTGTGGGTCCGAGTTCTTGTGCGGGTCCTTGTCCTGCTACGGGTCCGAGTTCTTTCGCGGGTTCTATCCGAGTCCGAGTGCCGAGTCCTTGGCCGGACCCGTGCGTCCCGGTAGTCGCCCAGTACCCAGTCCGCACCCAAGAACTCGGACCCGGGACCCACTCCAAGAACTCGAGTTCTTTTAAAAGGAAGCAGTCCTCGGATGCCTCCGGAAAAATGCAGAACTCACCCACCTCTAATTCACATCGTATAATATAGATCAGTTGTTACTATCACATCGAGAAACGTCTGGACGCGAAACACAATGCTGGTTGGTTGCTGGGAAGTAAATTATGAACATTTATAAAAGTGTCTTAACTAAATACTTTAACGAAATATTCGACTCTGAAAATAGAACCGAATTTTTTTGCCGAATTTGGACTTCGCAAATTTGTTCATAACGTGGCGAGTAATTTGCGCTCCCATGTAAAAATGTCTATTCATTCAAAAGCAGATTTTACTTTTAAGAAGTAAATGGTGATATTATAATGCGAGATGCCTATTTACTGTCAGATTGATTTATTGACGAATCACAGTCAGCTTCACTCCCTTCGTTCTTCAACAGTCGATTTTACCCCTCGCCATTATCTTCTCGTCTATTAATTCCTATGTCTGTGATACACACACAAATTTTAACTTCCCTACATAGAAGGCGGTCTGTGACAGGATAACGTCTTATATTATAAAATGCATGCCAAATGGTTGAGTTAAATTCTAAGTGGTTTCTAATTTTAATATATTAAAATTCAGCCTCCCTATGTTTTTGCTCACAAAACTCGAAAAGTAGTCGACTGATATCGCTGAAAATTTCAAAGTTTGTTCTTATTAGTGTCAGAAGTGTTTAGAGATGTTTAAATGGTACAAGAAGTCGGGGAAGCTCGAGGAATACTTAAAGAAATATCTCCGCACCTTAATAAGATACGGAGTCCATTGCGGGTATCCACTAGTTATTTATTAAGATGGTATTTGGTTTTAATATAAAATTATCAATAGTTATTTACATTTTGTGGCGACGACGGGACATAAGTTGTTATTCTATAAGGTTCTATTGAATGACTAGACTTCACGACAGCTTCTTCCGCCGACGAAAGGATACAGTAACAGTTCCGTCGGTAATATTAGCTCAATGACCAAACCACAAAGTACCGGTTTATTATATTATCGACAGTAATAATATGTGACAAGAATTAATTATATTCATGTATTTGAAGTGAGAGGTTTTGCCCCTGGCGTCAACACAAACTATTGGAGAAGATTCGAAAGTCTGTTGTTTGCACAAAAACAAATGGGTGTATTCCAATGTATTCATATATTTTGCTGACTTTTAAACCCCATCGAAAACCTCTTTTTTTTCAATATCTTCTTATTGTGATCGAAAAGTTGACAGGTAGGTTGATATCTTATTAGAGTATCTTAAAAAGTAGACATACATAAAACAAATAGCTTATTATGAGGTATAACAGAAATTACAGGTAAAGGTGGAAATGTGACAAGTACAAAGCAAAAAAGTGATTCGAATTATAACAACATAAAACGGTAGATATAAAGAAAATACTGAAGGTTGCCTAGAGATTTAGGAGACAAACAAATAATTGTTAAGAGAAAAATCAATCCGGCGGCCTCCGTGGTCGAGGGGTAAGGTTCTAGCAATATGAAGGTCGCGGGTTCAAATCCCGGCCTGCACAAAATTTTATGAATTTGTATCATTTCACAATTCTTTATTTTAAAATATATAGTTTACTTGCGGCACGTTCCAGAGTGGAAGATACTCTCATTATCGCCCTGGTGTCAGACCACCATTCAGAATTAAAACCTTGCTTGAAATGGCTTTAGGCGTGTTGGTGGCCTGATCTGGAAAGCCAGGTACTCCCCCACCTTCCCTTTCCCCATCTCCATCCCCTCCGCACTATCTTAAGCCTAACAACATACCCATATAATTATAGAATATATAACAAACGAAAAGATATTCGTCGCCAGAACATTTCTATGCTATGCAATAGGCCAATTATATGCTACCCGTCAAACATAGTAGTCGTCCCCACGACTTGTTCAAGATACCATACGGCAGAACAGATGTTGTAGAACAGCACAACATGACAAGAGAAACGGTGCAATTAACAGAAAATATAGAAATAAAACAGTAGATATATTTAATAACTCTTTAAACATTTTTTTTTTTAAATAAGAATTCTAATACTGTAAACGGATAATTTATCTTTCGTGCAATAATTTAAATAAAAATTTTAAAAGTAAGTAATTCGATTAAATACTTAGAAATTAGTCAAAAGTCAACATGGATGGACAGAAAAGAATAAGAAATAGGTAAAATTAAAAATACTTGGTAAAGGTTTGTTTTTTAAATCAACTCAGACAAAAAGGTAAGTCCTTATCTTCTAAAACAATAAGATTAAAATTCAAGAATCTCGGAATATTATATACTGAATACTGATAACAACACCGTTGGAAAATGGTTCGAGTCGTATCCTAAAACAAATAATAAAATTTTACAGCGGCGTTTATCTTACTTCTCCACAAAGCGAGGCTTTGTGTTTTTCTCAATCTCTAAAGTCAAGAGCTGCTCCACAATATTATTCTTTACAACATCCGTGGCGCCATGAAAATTAATTATGTAGGAATTAAATACATTTATTTCAGAAATCTTATGGAAGTATGCACATCATTTGATTTTTTATAAAGCTGAACAGACCCGCCACGGAACATAGTGGAACACTCCTTTTTCTAAACTACTACTTTGGAAAAGGTAAGAAAATGATAAAGTTGCAATTAATAAACACCAACTCTACGTGTTTCGTGTTTATTAATTGTTTTTTTTTGGGTTTTATTCGCAGAACTCCAATTAATTTTGTTTAAATTTAATGTAAATCAACTTAAATAATGTTAATATTAAGTTCTGCAGATATTTTAGTTTTTTTATTATTTTCATTTCGGCGTTTAAGGCCATTTTAAAACTATGGTTAGGCCACGTTGAGACGACTTATTTAAATGATTCTGTATACCCCCGCCCAATAATTTTAATATGTTATCAGGTCATAATCTGAGGAATTTAATTTGCCACATTACCTAAGGAATAAGACCGCATCCGAAAAGGGGTTCGTATGAGCACTTCAAAGTATTTTTAAGCCTGATTTCTATAGACTTATAAAAATATTTAAAACACATGATTTTGCATTACTTCGCATTGAATCGTCAGTATTATATTTATATACACGTTGATCATATATTTGTTGTACTTTGAAATGACAAAAAAATTAGAAAATTCGTGCATTCAGTTATTTTGGCCGTACATCCATCATGAGAGTAAAAATTAAAATCTGCAGAGTTCACCCAAAAAATTAGAAGGGGGGGGGGATTTTGAAAAATACATGTTTACAAACTAGGTCGAATGAGGTATCCTTTACTATGTATTCATTCCCGCTAAATCGAATAAGACCACTCACAAGTCGATAGAATCAATATTTGGTGGGATAAGACAGTAAAGAAATGTAGAAAGTAAAGAAAATAACAAGACACTATAACACCCCCTCAACTGGAGGCGTGTTCCATCACTACTGCAAATAAAAATGTATGGGCTAATTTTTATGAATGCACGAATTTTGTCATTTATTTTGTGCACTTTTATACTATTTTACCTGTACTAAGATACAACCTAATATTTCGTGCACGTATGCACATAATAAAGTGCAAGCACTCACTTAACCACCTGCATAATAAGTAGGTACCTAAATAGAGAAACATTCTGAGAATTATTAAAGTTGATAATATTTGAATTTGGTTTTCTTTACATTAGTAAGCAACTGATTCTTCAGAAGTTATACATTTCGAGGTATTTTGAATAATGTAAACGTGTTTAGAATGAAATAATCAATGTTTTGGTTAATTTGAAGCAGGTAGAACTGGAGGACAGTGCAGCAAAAGCATGTTATGGAAATAATTATGAACTAGCAGATAAAAACCCGCTGTCTCGGTTTAAAAACTTAAACGGTTCTTTTTGAAAATGACAGAGGGCGCCACTTCCATTTAAAACAATCCTAAATTGTACAGTCCTTAGATAATAATAATAATCAGATTAGTTTTTAGAAAAATTTACAAATCGTCCTTCGTTAGCTAGGTACTCTCATGACATCATTTTTTATTTTTTTTTATTTGGTACATTATTTTGTTACAACTTATGTTTTCCAGTAATGTAGGCCTCACTGGGTGGCTTGCCCGTGCTGAGGCCTTCATTTTATAATATGAAAATCTAGTCTACATATTACATTTAAAGAGAAGATAGTAAATTTGAAAAGAAAATAATAAATTTAAAATTAAAAATAAAAATACATAATAATACATTTAAAATTAAAAAATAATACAATGAAAATAATCTTGTGTGTTTGTGAGTGATGTGTGTTTATGTTGGTTTTGTGTGTTACGTGTAGGTTTTATTTTTATTTTATGCTATGACATTTTGGTAATATTGTCTTTTTTGTTGTTTAATCCATTTTGTAATTTTGTGTGTGAATTTATTTTTATTTTCCTCAATTTTAATTTCAATTTTTAGACTGTTGAAAGCTTTTATAGCATGGTATTGGTAGTGTCTTTGTCCAAAGGTTGAATTTACTGTTGGAGTTTTAATGTTTTCTTTGTACGCTTGTCTAACTGGTCTGTTAGTGTTATTTTGTGTATGTTGAAATTTATTTTTTTTGTTAAAAATGTAGTTTAGTAGTGTTTTAACGTATAATTGGCGTATATCTAGTACGTCACAGCTGTTGAATATTTGGTCTGTATCGGTCAGTCTATGTTTTTTTAGTATTACCCTTAAGATCGTTTTCTGTGCGGTTTCTATGTAATTGATAGCCGAGTTTGTTGCTCCTCCCCAAGCAATAATTCCATATTCTATTATTGATTGGCAGAGTGCAAAATATATTGTTTTCAATTGTTTTATTTTATATATGTTTCTTATGTTAAGGAAAATGTGTATTGTTTTGAGAAGTTTATTTGTGATCTGTTTGATGTGAGGTATCCATCTAAGGTTATGGTCAATTACGATTCCTAGATACTTTATTTGTTGTGTTTTTTCTAGAGGAGGGCAATCGCAGATGTTGGTGTTTAAACATTCGTGTATTTTTATGGTGTTTGTATTGTTTTTTGGCTGTTCCGTGCTATTTATACTGTATGTTGTGAATTTTGTCTTTGATATGTTAAGTGTAAGTATGTTTGAGTCTAGCCATGTTTTCACTTGCGAGATTCCCAAATTCGCTATGTTATATACATTATTCCAATCCTTAGATTTGAAAAGTAAAACTGTGTCATCAGCATAGCTAACTATTTCACCGTCTATTTGCATGCTGCAAAGTTCATTTATGTAAATAGTAAAAAGAACGGGCCCTAGTATGCTTCCTTGTGGAACTCCGTATGTAATCGGCAGTGGTTTACTAGTATGGTTGTTAATTTTGACTTGTTGAGTTCTGTTACTCATATAACTTTTAAATAGTTGAAGTTCCTTGCCTTTGATACCCATGATTTCTAATTTTTTAAAAAGTGAATTGTGGCAGATTGAGTCAAAGGCTTTAGCTAAATCTAGATATATCGCTATGCATTTGTACCCTTGATCTAAGTTGCTATGTATATAATCTACTGTACATGCCAAAGCTTCTTTTGTGCCTATTTTGTCTCTAAATCCATATTGGTTATCAGATATTAATTTGTTTTCTTCAAGGTATTTTATAATTTGGTTTTTTTAATACTCTTTCGAAAATCTTTGATAGCGAGTTTAACAGAGTGATTGGTCTATAATTAGTTATTTCCATTATCTTTTAATATTGGTCTATAATTAGTTATTTCCATTATCTTTTAATAATACTTTTTTTGTTTAGGTACCTACCTAAATGTGAAAAACGAGTAAAATCTTGAAGTTATATCCTCTGTGGTTACGCGAACTGTATTTAGAACGTTATATTGATATATATGAATTTTGCATTCTAAATTAGAGAATAGATTTTTAAAGTAACGGAATGTTCATTGAAATCGAAAAATTGCATTAACAACACAAAATCATTAAACAAACCCTAAAAACTAAAATCACTATGTTTTACAATGTGAAAATAGCTAACGAAATGTTTGAGTTTGAAAGAGCGGCAAAAAATTGGAGGCAATATTTACATTACAAAAATGAACATGACAAAAAGAACATTCCATTTGACAGTCGTGTTCCCAACATCAAATTTCTGCCATTTAGGCACCCACACAACATAAAGTTGACACAAAAACATTGGACACAGATCCACGAATTGAGCATTTCTAAATGAAATTCATTCGACTCACCTTAATATAGTAAAATCAGCGGCCAACAAAACACTATCCAAGCGTGGCCTTCTTGTCACGAGATACAAACTCAAACCACAAAACTTTTGCTATTCAATCAACACACACGTAAAAACATGGATTCATAAAATCACCACTCGAAAACAACTTAAACCACTAATCCGGCGTATCGAGAAACTTATATCGGTATATTAATACAACTAGAAAACTGATTGATCACCAATCACAACATACGAAAGTTACTCGACTGTTTATTTAAATTATTACGGAGCCATCCAGAAGCTACCGCGGCAAAGGCGAGTTTTGAACTGACGAAGAACGAAGATAGTGCCGATGTGTAGCACCTGCGAATGGCGGCGCTAGCTTTCAAATCACACGGAAGATTGTGGGAGAGAGATGAAGCATTCTTTTCTGTCCGGAGCACCGTTGAACAGAGGGGAACCACATTGTTTCGGTATGTCTTTTTCGATGCTGGAAAATCTGTGATGATTCGTTTACAGGTGTGGCAAGCCGTCGGTAAGCAAAATACGAAATAAGAGTTTTATTTGGCAGTAGTTGTAGAGTTTTCTCCGTAAATAAATTGCATCACAATGAATACGAGGGATAATAAGATTTTTTTGTTAATATTTATTTAACCGCCTCACACTTGATAGGCACAGATTTAAAAATTGGGAATTTTCGCAAAAATTTGTATTTTTTATCATTTTTAAACTCCATTCCGTTACTTTTACGTTATTTATATTAAAATAAAATATTCCTATGTAAAAGCCCCTAAAAAGATCGTTAAAAATAAATTAATGTAGTCACCGAATGGAACCAACAGATTCTTTACCAGAAATTTTAAACGTGATTATTTTCAATGTTGGTCCAAATTTATTGTAAAAACTGTATGTTTTCAAAAAATACATTATAAAAGCTATTTAAGACATGGAAAAACTAATCTTATTTATCAAAAATTAAATACGAAATCTGACTTTGATTAATTGAATGCAGAAATGAGATACAGTAAAAACACACTTCCTTTTGATCTAAATAATTAATTAAAAATGTTAATTGTTTGGATGGACGTTGTATTGCACTGACCTGTTTTCATGTCAAATATTCTTCCTTTTACAATGTCTGTATGTAGGACTAATTTTGTTATTTTTATTTTGTTCTACCAAATATGTATATAATATGCAACGCAACCAACAGTTACCAAACTTTATGCTTTAACCCTTTATTATTAAGTGGATATATATATTATTTTATTACTATTATTATTTTATTAACATCAACTCTTTAGATTTTAATCTATTTTCATTTTTTTATTCTTTCTCTCCTTTTCTTATCTTAACTATTTTTATCTTTAATTGAACTAAATATGTATGTCAGATTATTTAAATTTTGCGTGTCCTAAAACGGGATTATCTCCTAGTTGGACACGCAAAACATTTTTCAATTGTGTATAATAACCGGTACTAAATATAAAAATAAATAATAAGTCAATTAACAATTTTGCATGTCAAAAATATATAACTTTACGATATTCTTATTTCGTAATAATGAAGAAAAAAACCAATGAAAATCGTGGGACATGACAAAAACGCAAAATGAAAACGTTTGGCGAAAATGACAAAGTACAACACAAGAAACCACTCTTTACGTCATAAGATATCCACAACATAGGTTAATAAGATCTCGGGTTGGATTGTTTAAATAATTTGTGCGTATTAGATTGAAACGAAACCTATCGCCAAAAGTCACACCATACAAAAATTCGTTGAAAATGCATACTTAAGGCAAAGCTTAGTGCCAAATCACTATTTTGATTAATCTTTATAACGAATTGGTGCACATTATGAATACCAAAAAATATGCTTTAGATAAATTGAAAGTTTTTCTATCGCTTTGCTTGAGTAGAATACAAATACAAAATTAAATTACTTAATAAAAAATATAAATGCAAACTACTAAAAAAAATTTTTTTCGTTAGAAATGTATGAACGCATAAAGGAAACAACTTTAAAAAATACACTATTATAGCTAAGATTATCTGTGACAGTTTCACTTGATTAACTTTTTTTGCTTTCTTATAAAATTATTTACAAAATAAATTAAAACCAATTTTCCAAACCAATTGACTCCATTAGGTACCTACGATATAAGGTACACCAAGAATATACAAATTTTTGGCTTGTAGCTTCCTCTTAACAACATTTTCTACAAACTTTAACCCCATACAAATAATACAAAATGGCGGCACAAGATCGTTTGTCAAGGAAATTTTCGAACTATTAAAAATAACATTCGATCGAATATAGTAGAAAACTTATTATTTCATGGAAAATTTTCGTGTCAACATTTATGGCTGAAGTTATTTCTATAGGGAAATTATTTTCTCTGTCGGACGATCAAATACAAGGAAAATTAGACTAAGGCGGTCAAATACAAGATATGATTACATCAAATCAACCGAGCAGTCCGGTCCGGGCGCCAAATTGCCAAGGCGCAAAGGCGCTAATAATACCTAGCACCTAACAGTCCTAACACATCGCCCTTGAGATTATGTTTCATAAAACTGGCACTTTACAAAAATACAAATCATTAGAATATTATTGATTACAGTGATCACCTGCCTAGGCGTCTACTGGTTTTGATAAGGGGCGCCAAAATTTTACTCGCGTTAGGCGCCGTTTGGCTCAGGGCTGACCCTGCTTATGGATAATTGCTTTGATGAGAATTTGGACACATCGAAAGTTGCGTGGATTGCCACGAAGAATGGTAACTTTCTGTGAATTTCCTTCGCCTGCCTACTTTCTCCATCCTTAACTACTAAAACATTTACCCAACACTACTTGAGGATGTGATAGAGCCATTGGCTCCGGCAGTTGGGACTTTGGTGCGGTGTTCACATAAACTACGCTAGGAGTTCACACAGGTGAACTCCTAGCGTGGAGGACAATATACTATACCATTGTATAGCAAATATATTAAAGAATAAAAAATAAAAAAATAAATTAAAAAATAAATAGAAAACCATTAGTACGCCGCCTCTGCAGAATTTGAATACCTCTTCGAGAAAGGGACGGGGATTATCCCTCTTGTATGAGAGTGAGCGAGCCACAAGCGGACAGGTAAAATGACAAAGGTAACTGCCGCGTTCTGCGCGTGTGGGAGAGAGCGCGCTGCTGTGACACATGCGCCCTTCAAACTGTACTTCCAATGGCGGGACGTGATAGGACTGTTTAAAATAATGCTTTTTTGTTTATTTAAAAAAAGGCATTCCCATGTACGTGTAAATTTTATTTAATTATTGTCATTAATTAATAGATAAAGCCCGGCAAGAAGGGTTTGAAAATATCATAAAATTAATATCAAAATATCTGATATATCAGATATTTTATGTATTTCGACGATTTATGTATGTGTATTTATATCTTTCAAAACCTGCTTGCAAGTAATAGGCCCCGTAGTAAGCGTTCAGAGATGGTTTTAAAGGGAGATATGTAAATAAGAATGTTAGAGGGAGCGCACTAATATTAAAAAAAAACGATAATCATTAAGCGAAAAAGCTGAAAATAATTAATAAAACACGACCCGCTTCTAATAGAGCAAAAATCGACAAATGTTTAGTTGCATTTAAAGATACACTATATTTTTTTTCATGCCTATAACATATTTAATAAAAGAACAAAACGTTTTTTATTGTTTTCAAGTTTAATTTGTAGAACTCCAATATATTTTTTGTTTTTCTTTTATTTACTCAATGATCTTATTATTCAATTTATAAAAACAGTTTATTTATTTTATCGCCACAGTTTGGTAATGCCTTCAGAGGGCGAAACAGCTGTCATACGTAATAATAATAACATTGCAGAACTGGTATTATAAATAAACTTTTTTTATGAATTAAATAATAATATTATTGAGTATATAAAAGAAATACGAAAAAAGAAGAACAAAACGTGTTTTTTATATTTTTCGGAGCTTACATTGCGATTTTTTTTTCTATCGAGTGAATATCATATATATTAATTTCATAATTACATAATTTCAAATAATTCAGATATTAACGTTTATAAATAACGAATTTATTGATACTATCTTAAAAAAAAAACATATATTTTTTGTAATTTAAATATTTTAAGAGTTAACGAGAAACTTGTTATAAATCGGTGGAAATTGGGTATGCGAGGGGTTAAGGAGAAGCTAAATGCCAATCACTATATTGATTAATCTTTTAAACGAATTGGTGTACATTATGAATACCAAAAAATATGCTTTAGATAAATTGAAGGTTTTCCTATCGTTTCGCTTGAGTAGAATACAAATAAATAAAAAAATAATTCAATAAAAATATAAATGTAAAATACTAAAAAATATATTTTTTCAATAGAAATGTGTGAACGCATAAAGGACACAACTTAACAAAAATACAGTATCATAGCTAAAATTATTTGTGACAGTTTCACTTGATTAACTTTTTTGCTTTCTTATAAAATTATTTACGAAATAAATAAAAACCAGTTTTGTGCTTGAAATCGAACGTTTCTAGACTTCGTTTGTCAAGCGATTGTAATGCTAATTACCTACAATATAAGGTATACCAAGAATATACACGTTTTTGGCTTGTAGCTTCCTCTTAAGGTGATTTTTCACCAAACTTTGGCACATATACTTGGTCGGCATGAATTTGGAGGGAAGAGGGATTGGCATTTCTTATTTAAAAACAAAAAGTCAATATTGTAAGGAAAAAAAATAACAGAATGGATTTTTTTTTAAACACCATAGATTTTATAAAATTCTAGTAATTTGGATGGAAATGAATTGGTTATTAACTTTCTTGTGAAGAAATTTTGGTGGAGACCTATTATTAACATTCATGTGAAATGAAAAACAACATTGATGCAAGAAGAAAACTTATTGATATAAAATATTGCTAATTTATCAAAAATCTGGACAAATAGAATTCCTTTTAAAAACGGGACTGCAGGCCTTGAAACGAATCAATTGACAGATTTCCTAAGAAACTATCAGTAAACACGAATGTGTAATAAGGATGCCGGAAGCCGGATGTCGTAACACGTGTTCATAAATATTCTAATATTTTCGCATTTTGTCATTATATTTATCAGGATATGCGCAGCTGAATGAATACGTGTTCCGATATATTCTGAATATGCTATTAATTTATTAGGAAATGACCTGCCATCACGTTTTTAACAATATATTTATAAATCAGCAATACGCATTTTTCTCCGTGAGTTATAAAATTAAGTAATTTTGTGGGAAAACTATTGTTAACATTCATGTGAAATGAAAAACAACATTGAAGTTTAATTCAAGTTATTTTGGTGGAAAATGTTAACTTTCTTTTGTGAAGGTGCAGTGTAAATTTAGAAATAGAGGGTAGACAGAAATACACATAAAACAAATGAAGATAATAATATTAGATAAAGCCCGGGTAACACCGGGTGCTTTAGCTATTTAAACATAAAAGATACAACTCTATAAATACCAAACGCACGAACAGGCACTGCTAACCACCGAGTAGTTCTTTCCTTTGTAGTAGTAAGTACTTACCTGTAGTTATAGGTTACCTGTCTCAGTGTGCTCTGTACCGGGCACCGGCTAGTACCCGATTCATACCCACCCAACAACCTACCAAGTACCTACCAAGCACCCACCAACATGTTGCACTTACCTTCCAATACCAACACACCAATACCCCTCTATACTCTTCTATTACCTATTGTTATAATGACATTGATCTATTATAATTATGTTTGTGTGTGAATTTAAAAGTCGATGAGATGAAATCGGATAGCTGATAGATACAGAGGTACGTAAGTACCTACGCACCTCTGTATCTATGCAAATAATCTAGATCACTGGTCCCCAAAAATTTTTGTCCCGTAGACCCCCGTAGATCCTCCAGCTTTCCTGTTTTGTTTTTTTGCAAATTTACCATTTAAATTTGTTTTTAAGTAGTTTTATGTGGTTTACTTTAGAGTGGAAAATATAAAATACATACATACTCGTATGTATATACAGAAGGCTAGGAAGGGACGTAATTGACTTATTTTAACCAATGATTTCCGAAATTATATGGAGTAAAAATGTGAACGAAATTTTGAAATCCGGTGATTTTTTTTATTTATTTTTCTATTATTTTTTTTCTAAACCAAGCAATATAAAATTTCTTCCACATATTGGTCACTCAACCTAAAAACCGACCAACCCCTCAACCCGATCTTGTTTTAAGTTGGAAAAAAAGTCATATTAATATATTTGCGGGAATTTTGCCCAATCTCGTCGAACCCCATTTACATTTTTTTTCATTGATATGGATCACCTGCAGGTCGAAAGCGACCCCCCGGGGAGTCGATATAGACCACTTTGGAAATGACTGATCTAGATCCTACCTATCTATCTATTTAAATAAAGAAGAGTATTCCGGTGTAGGTTTATTTTGTAAGCAAATCTACAGTTCTACACCGAGATTGATGAAAATTTGCACACCTTTAAAACAAGAGGAAGGTTACTGTTTACAAGAGATTTTGATACTTGATAAAAATTTCGAAAAATTACGCGTAAAACACAGACCACGCATTTTAGTAGGTAATAACAATAATAATAATAATAACTGACTGTTTTGACAAGTCTGTGAATTTAAATTGAAAAGTCTAACTGATTATCTAAAATATCAATAATGTAAATTATAATAAAATATTTTTAAAAAATTAAGTCATTATTTTGATAAAGTACTATGTTATTGTCGGCAGGGAAAAAATATCAGACTCGATGCGTGATTAGGTTAGGTCAGCTTGGGGTTTTTTATGGGTCCCAACTGCTCCCAATTGGGGTATGTTGTGAGGCTGAAGGTATTGGGCGAGGGGAAAGAAATGGGGAAGTATCTGGCAAATCAAGTCTGGCCACCGTTTCAATTCTGGATGGTGGTCTTACATCAGGTTGTTACTGAGAGTATAATAAAAGAAAATAATTGTTTCCTAGAGTATTCTATATCTTACAAGTAGGCATATTCTTATGTTTTGTATAACGGGTTTGTACTACACATAAAAATTATTGTATGCATATGCATACTACTTGCTTGTATATATTGTCATAGGGTTATTATTTATTATGTTATTGTTATTACTACTTGTTATGTACTTATGTATAGTAAAACCCCAATGGCGTCTAAATAAATACTTTTAAATGAAATGGGCTGACATAAGTGGCTGCACAATTGACTATGTTTTGGAGCTGACTAAAACCCCAATATTATGCTAAACAATCCTTTTATACAGTTCACAGTAGGCACCTACTTTAAATTGAAAATCATACTGTTTTTATGTTTTTTTATATACAGGATTTTCCAATAAGAGGTGTTATTTTGAATAGATCGCTATTTCGGTAGATGTTACTTTTGAAGCTGTCATTTTTTGACATTTGACAAGTAGAAACTACGCCATCAATAAAAATGGAACGATACACGCTTCAACAACGCATTGAAATTATTAAAATTCACTTGAGTGAATCAAATGCAAATCATCTTGAGTGATGAGGCCCATTTCCACCTCGGTGGCTTTGTCAACAAGCAAAATTGTCGCATCTGGGGCTCGGAAAACCCAAGAGTTATTGTTGAAAAGCCTCTCTATCCTCAACGGGTGACTGTTTGGTGCAGTTTATGGTCCGGCGGGTCATTGGACCTTACTTTTTCGAAAATGAGACTGGAGCAACAGTTACGGTGAATGGATTGCACTATCGAGAGATGATTAATGATTTTTTATGGCCGGAATTGGATGGTATTGATCTGGACAACGTTTACTTTCAACAAGCAACGAAACTATTGATCTTTTACGATTGAATATCAAAATAACACCTCTTATTGGAAAACCCTGTATTTTTAATAACCAACAAACTATCCATTACGCCGTTTCCCAGCAAGGGTAGGCAAATAGGATAGACCGCTACACACTCCTTGCTTTATTTAACTTCCTCTTGACAGATTGATCAGATAAGTGCCATTATCACGCTACAATTCGACATATAATCTATTTAACTTTTCGAAAAAAAAAACATTACCCAGCTTATTGTCTAGGTCTAGACTATACGTACAGTGTCACACATTTGAGGATGGAAAAGAGATGAGGTGTGTGGAAAAGAGCCCGGCCTCTATGTATCCACAAAAAGACCCCCAACACAGCAGCCCCAAAGATGACGTGGGCCCTGAGAGAAAATGTTATCCTCGTGGGCTCTCAGGGATTATGTAATATATACATATAGAGATATATGTTGAAGCCGCAGTAAATGCGTAGATAGTAGCACGTTTCTGGGTTTTATCCGTTCAGTGATTGCGACAGTGGCCAGTGTGACGTGTGACCACTGTCTCTGGACAACCTAATCAAGACCAATAAAATCCATTGGTAATAATTGGACATTGAAATAGGGCCGCGGAGGTCCTGGTATCCTCGCCCTAGCTCATTCAGTCTCGGTCCCGGGCCTGTTGGGTTGGTCCAAAGTACTTTCCAAAATTAAACTTGTGTATATATATTTGGTTGCTATTTACAATTGTTCTTTTACTCCTGTGATGTGATGTGAAGAAATCGTGACCAAAAATTATAATCGGATACCTACCATTTAATAATCAGACACTCGGTAAGGGAATCATGTTTTGCCTCTCCCAATCCTCAGTTGTTGTTTTGTTTCTTCTTTAGGAAAATTAAAATTCATCAGACGTAGAAGGATTCAGGAATATAATATTACCATATCTTAACCTATTTAACCTGGTTTTTGTTTCATCACTTTTCATGACTTTATATCACTTTTGAAAGGTGTGTTGAATTGTGCTTTTACTAATATTACCAAAAGTGTGCGGCCATTTTGTAATGATGGTTGCTATTATTATTTAGTTTTCTTAATTTATAAAATTCTCTTCGTATTACATATATACATAAGTTAGTTAGTTCCTATATGACTGATGATTGTTTGTGAATGAGTAACTTTTGAGTACCGTAAAATAAGGTGACTTTGATCAGTTTTCAACATTCAAACATTTTTATGAAAACATTCGTGTATATTTGAAAATCTCTTACTACCACCGCAGCACGCGTAAAATGTTGCTTGTGTTGTTTTGGAGGACTTTGAGCCAGACGAGAAATTGAACACACTACGCCTGGGTGGGACCCAAACGCGATGACAACTCAGCCACCGACCGACCATTAATTTGTAAGCTTACTACAATTATACGCCAATTCCAAAAATATTGTAAAAAAAGTGCGAGTTCGAATATTAATGAAGTAATATACATATTGCAGTGAATATTACATCGATATACACTGATAATTTACAATATAAATGACACTAAACCATAAAATCGTTGAAAATTTTATAGAATGTACTCATATTTCTCCCTGTCACTTAAAATATTTAAAAACAGCTTCACTATTCATCCACCAATATTTTTGAATAGAATTATATTTGAGTGGTGGAGAGAATTATTGCAGATATCCGCGATGATCGAAATTACCCCCCGATTCAAAAGTAGCCCCATATTACGGTACGTTTCATACTATAACTTTATAACATACAAGAGTTAAGCTGCCCAGAGCCAGTGGAACTATGGCATCCTAATTTGTGTTTTTTTTGTGAGGTGGAAAGAAGTGCTGGTGGGGAAGAAAGAAAAGACGTGGAAAAATGTTTGACAGATATTTTGAGATTAAATGAAGAGGTCAAAATAAATTAATGTTACACATACGGTAATTAAAATTAGTATTTCTTTCTTCTTCGTCATGAGACGAATTATACCAGATATAATAATTTATAATTAATGGGTTCGAATTCTCTCTTATGAATAAAAATGAAAACCGTAACCTGGAAACTGAAATCGAGCTTTCCTTTGTTGTCTCCTAAAATGGTGGCTTTTAGTGTAAACTAGCGCAGACCTGTAAAAATCACGGGATAGTTATTTAGTTATTAGATAGAGGATCCGTTGCGTACTTATATCTCTTCGAAACGCGTTCCACTATTATCATCGGGGACTGGATCACTATATGCACGGGTTCGCTATCGGATTCGCTAGTTTCCGGTCGTTCGGCGCTATGGGAGCGTTAGGAGTGTTGGAGTCCGAATTGGACCATTTGGGGGTAAAGGAGTGGAACTAAGTTTCGCTTCGTGTCTCAAAAATGGGGAGAGTCTGAATTCTCGACAAATCTGAATAAAATATTTTTCTGTTTAAATTATTTTCTTATAAGTAGGTACTTTATCGCTTGTCTGAATTATTCAAACCAACATTTCCAATTTTGTAAATGATACTTAAATTCAAAGCAAATCTGTGTTCTAGAGTCCATTGAACCAGAGTTACAGACACCCAACCGAAATTAGTAGTCGTTACGAGTTAATCGTCTTAATTAATAGATAACGACGGGGCTAACCTTAATAGTTCTCGGTATTCGGTACTTGACGGCTACACCTAAACTAAACTCTGAAAACCACAATACTTTAACTAATTATGCTAACTTACAGATAAACAATAAATGTTTAGTACTTTCATATAATTATTTTATATGTTGGCTTAAAATTCCTACCACACTTTACAAACTCAAATAATAAGTAGGTACTATATGAGTATTTCTCAAAATAAATGTACGTAACGAAAATGTAGTTACGAAATAGTGTTACGAAATAGTCATAAGACGTAACTAAATAGTAAACATAAGGCTTGTTTACACAATGGCAAATTTTATTTTACTTTTTTTTATTATTTATTAAATTTAATTAGTTGTCGTCTTTTTTTAATGTAAGTAATTATCCTTTACTTTTTTATTTATTGTACATACTAAAAACATACATAAACTCACGACCCAAATATTTGTATTTTGTTATACCAAAGGGGTTTAAAAAAAAACAAGGGAGTATAAATAAATGTTTTTTAATCAAATTATCAGCTCCCAAATTGAAGTACCTTACACAATATTCAACAAATCTTAAGAAATTAAAGAACAGGCACTGTTTAAACTATTAAAAATTTAATAACATACAATTATTTAGTTTGAATCACTATCCATTAGCGTTTTATAAATTTCTTCCTCATCTTTATAATAATTGAAATCTTTCCGAGACACATTTGGTTTCACAGTCAGTTTTTAAGTCTTTGGTTTATCACTCCGCTTTGGCGCATGAATATAGTCATTTAGTGATAGAGATTTAAAGATAAGGCCCTTACAAACCACTTTCTTTATGTATGTATATTTTACAGTTTTTCGTTTTTAAGATAGTCACTCCACATGGTTTATCTTTGATTTTTTTAGAATCTTCATTTTCACTATTCATATTTTCAATATCAGTGTTATTTTCTATGGCATTATTATTTCCTATTATAACATCTCCGATTTATTATATAATCCAGTTTCAATGGGAATAGCATCATTATTAGTCTTAGTTTGTTTATGCAATAATATTTTCAGAATATTCACTTGCCTTTTCATCCGATTACAGCACCGTCTTAAATTCATATTACGACTTTTTAATCGAGTATTTTCTTCAGTCAGCTTTTGTAGTCTTTCCTTTAGGATTTTTTTATTATTTTTTCTACGTTCAAATGTATTATTGTCTTGTGTCGTAGGATTAGCCTTTTTCTTTCTTTCAGCTCTTTTATCATTGGCTTGTCTCCACTTTGCTCGTAGCTCTTCTTTTTCTTCTTCTGTAAGAATTTCTTTTTTATTTTTGATATTTTCTATAACTTTTGTTAAATGCTTAGTTCGGATTTCCTCATATTTATTTGGCTTTTCCTTTTTCAGTCTTTCCCTGTAAGCTTTTTGCCTTTCGGCATTGGTTTTTGGGGGCATTCCTAAAAAAAAGTTATGCTGTAGTTATGGTTTTATCAGAGTAAATAAAAATAAATTTATATTTAAATAAGCTTTTATAAAAAACTTAAGGCACTTATAAATATTGTATAGAGCGCCTGTAGAACGGATAGTGTGTCTGAGTGCCTCAAGCTTATTTAAAATAAAACCAGTATTGGACGGCTCAGCTTGATCTTCAAGTACTTGTCATTATGTATAATGCCATATAATCGCGATGATAAAACATACAAGTCCGACGACACCTGCTCTGCCATTGACCATCAGGAATTTCCAGCGCATCCTATGTATTACAACCTACCTACTTTCCAGCGCCATCAACAGATCTGCTCTATGGTATAATAAATTTTATTTTTTTCCTATTATATCTAAATACATATGTATATTTGTGCATTGTGCATAATATATTACATTATTACTAAACTTACATAAGACTTTCATAAAAATGCTAGACACACTTACAATATACTTACTTATCTTAATCAAGTTGTAACTGTGTACACTCAGCTTTACATTGAACTTTTTCGTTACGTTACGAAATTCATAACAAACATTACGAAATTGTAATAAGAATTTATGTTATAAAAAGTCAATGGTTTGATAAAATTTAAAAGTGTTAATATGTAAGCTTAGCAATGTTCGTACCGCACATGTTACAAAAAGATGAGTAGAAAAAGACTTACCGTTTTGTGAAAAAAGGCTAAAATATTTCCTGTTACGAAATAGTGGTCCCACTAAAGAAACACGTTGTTACTGATTTTAACAATTAATGTTATGGCGGAGAAGTCAGACCAACAACCAATTAGAAAGAGGCTAGTGTTGCCCATGTTAAATTTTAAGAATGGGTTAAAAAATTACGGTGGAAGTACTAATAAAACGTAACTAAAGAGTAGTTACTAAAAAGTAAATGATGATGTCTCACTTTGTTTTTTGTGCATAAATTATTAATTTATTATGAAACCCCATAGAAAATTACCTTTTTACAGAAACTACATTTAATTAAGACCCTAAAACTTACAAAAAATCACATATTATAACGTTATTATCGCATTTTATGAAGTATAAACAAATGAGGTGGGTAGGGTGGCAATTTTATTTTGTATGGAAGGTAAAAATCGATATTTTTTTAAAAATTAAAATATTTGCGAATTAATACGATTATAATGTTTATTTTTCGATATTTTAAAGTCTAATATTTATTCTACAAAATGGTGCATATTTTTTTTGTATGATTAATTAAAAACATGTGGAATTTTTGAACTGTTTGTAGGCACACTTTATTTTTTCAAAATGTACACTTTTTTTGAGAAATACTCATAAACAAGTCTAAAATCAGTAAAAATTATTATTAGTTTAATACATATATTATTACACATCATAGAAATAATTTTTAAAAATTAAGATGCTTACCTAACTTATTTTTTATATTGTAAACATGAAGGTAATTTCCACAATGTTATGAATTTATAGTCATGTATTTGTGTTACACTACCTACTTCATATAATTATACTAAAATACCGGCCCTAAGAATATTATCGCGCGCAACACCACTTCTAGATAGACAAACAATAACTGCAAACTTAGCGACAATCTACACATATAATAAAGAAAGAGTAAACGCAAAACTGAATTATAACCTAAAAATAAATCACGATAAATGTCACTCGTCAATTCAATATTATCAGAAGGAACAAGGAACCCCACTTCACATTATGTATACGTGTTTTGTATATAAAGTTTTTCGTGAACGTATGTACTATTATGAAGGTACAATATATGTTAATTTATTTAGATATAGGTATATTATTTCCGGGTCAATTGTTAAAATTTTAATAAGAGCTTTTAGACACAGGTTTAGAAGAGCAGTATAATTTAACTTGTAAAGATATTATGTCACATTAGCTATGTATAGCTGACATCAAAGGCCATAAAATTCCCTTTGCGAAAAGCGTAGCATGTTTAAAATAATCGCAGGAAAATCCTGGTTTTAACGGAAATAATTTTCAAGCCCGCAGAAAAAAGGCGGCAATCTATAAAAGTACGCGTGCGCAGAACCGACTGCTCCTTTGCAGATGAACTATGTTTATTTCCTAACCTCAGTCCTACAGAAGGCGTTCCACATCGCGAAATTATGTGAAACGCTCGACCAAAAGCACATTTCTCAACCTGTGATATTCCTAGATAGTGTTCTGTATAAATTAATAATATCAAATGTTATTCAATTCGCTCCGACGGAAAATCAAAACGCGAATGCGCAAGATTCTACAGTGATTTCTTAATCAGCGTGAAAAAGTGGGTAATAACTGCAGTGGTTACTTATTCAATTATTACTTAAGCCATTATTTGCCATAGTTTACCCAGTGGTAGATATTCCCAGATCGCTCAGGTGAAAGACCACCATTCCGAATAGAAACGTTGCTGGAAATGGCTTTAGCCGTGTTTGGTGACTATTGAATAGCCAGGTCCTCCCCCGACTCCTGCTTACCCATTTCCATCCTTTCCCCAACTACTTCAGCATCACAACATATCCCTATTCATAGTCCCTCTGGTTCCAGTCTCTCCATAATCAATACAAAATACCTAATAACAATAAAAAAATAATTGGCATTATAACTGAAATAATGTGTTAAAATAGAGTTTGATCGAAGTATTTCTAGATAGTTTTTCAATGAAATAATGAATTTAATTTCATAAAAATAAAGAGGAGTTGTTGATAACGGAATTCTGGGCTAATTTCGTACTATCTATTTTTAAACTAGATTATTTCAGAGTCAGAGCAAGGTCTTGAAAAAACTTTAATTTAGTTGATGAAGGTTTGGACAAATAATATCCGCTCGCATTTGCTTTGAAATTACATTCAAAAGACATCGTATTTTCATTAGTTTATACGCGGTGTCCGGAACCTAGTGATACAAGCGGGAAACTGGGGAATGTACATAACCAAATGTTATGTAGATTCACCAGTTTTCCGCTTGTGCCACTAGTTTCCGGACACAGTGTATAGATACATTCGTTTCAAACGAAATATTTATGTATTTTCTTTTGCACCAACTTGATGAGCAGGTAGTGTAGTTAAATGATGCCTTTCCTTATAATTATTTGAAACATGTAGGTATATATTATTGACCTTGAGCCCTTGGCCTTCATGGGATGTAAAAAGTCATTACTTTTGTGTAGATGTAGGTACATTATTTATAGATAAATTAGGCATTATCAAATTGTTTGCTGATTTACTTCCATATATAATACATTATATTCCCAGTAGAAATAAATTAAACAGAACCCTTCACACATTATAATTTTAGGAAATATTTTTTGTATTCTCCAACTAGAAAGTTATAAACTATGACAGTTAATACAAAGTTTGTTTCGCAGCATTTAAATATGTATTATAATATAGAATTTACGTAGTTAGAATAATTAGACATCATGGAAAAGTGTTTCCTAACAAATACATAAAACTAACGCAGACCCGTGAAAAATCACGGGATAGTTTGAATTCTCTACAAATCAATTTTCATTTTGTAAAAGGCAATTAAAACCAGTTTCTGTTAAAAATATTACATTATTGTTTAGACGAATTATTCAAACGGCCAGTTCCAATTTTTAATGTGACACCTAAATTTAAAAGCAAATTTGAGTTCATTAAACCAGATTTCATATAGGACTAATCCACAGACAACTGATGATACCATGTTAAATATGTCAAAATCTGTATGGAAAAATATAAAAATTCAGTTGAATAAAATGTAAAAAATCTTTAAAAATGAAATGGATATTTTCATGCAATCATTGTTAAAATTGGCGTTCTCAGTATTCAGAGTTCAAAATCACCCTGTTTTATTAATAATGTACATAGTATGTAGGCCTACCAACATACGGATGTTTAAATATTATATTGGTATGTTTTCAATGTTTAGTGAAATAAAATTGACGAAACAAGAAGTGATTATTGCGCTCATCACGTTGAATGATCAATAATTAAAATTCAATAAACATGCTTGTAAATCTAAACTTCCGATGTGAGTAATTAAAGTTCTCAGTAACTACCAACTTTAGAAAGATTTTAATTCTATAGGAAATCTTGTTACTGAAACTAATATAATTATTGTATCAGGAAATAGACAGTATCTGTTGAAAATCTATTTTGTATATTCATAACATCGCGTTTGGTTTCCAAATATTTAGTACGGAAACACGACACAGAGAATATTGCAAAAATAAAAACATAAAACAACACGCGATTAATATGTACTTAGGCATTATGCTACCCGAAAACACGACATATGATATACCTACATGCACAGAAAAGTGAATGCAAACAACATGTCACCAATATTATTCAACGAAGTTTAAAGTGATCCACCTCGACATGTAACATTCGGAATCGGGTGAAATCACGCACTCCTTACATTATCTATTATTACTCCTTACATTGTCTTAGTCTTACAGGGAATTATATTTTAATTCCTACCATCAGATCAAGGTTCCATAGTGTGTATTATTGTGACAATTATACTACGGTTTCAGGCTACAATCCTTTTATAAATAGATTAGACACCCCTACCAGCTATTGATAAATCTCATCCTATGTTGCTGATGTTTTAATACGCCGTATTGAAATACAAAAGTACATACTTATTAAACATTTTAGCAGTACTAGTTTTAACGAAGTCACTGAATAACAGAATTTTGTTTTTGTTTCTTCTTCATTTCTCTCATTAACTTAGTACCTAATCTCTTCATTGTACATTATTTTGTCTTGTTTGCATATATATTCTTAGAAGTTTTCTTTTCTTTCTTCTTTCCGTATTGTTTTATGACTGTCAATAACTCTTTCGTATTTAAATGACACTTGCGCCGTTCATTCTAAATAAATAAACAAACCTTGCTATTTGCTTGAGTTTACCTATGTGTATTGGTATCGCAGCGAATATTGATTCGAATACAAATGCATTTTTTTGCAAGCAGCAAGTTTCAAACTTATTATTCGACTTCAGAAAAGAAAATTTCACGAAATTGGAAAAAGCTCACTTTTAATATACCTACTCAATTAAAACTGCACTGTAAAACTACATTAATATCTGTAAAAATTTTCGAATATTTATTAAAAAATCTATCAATGTATCTACATATACATATATCTACAATTGTAGCATCTTTTCGCTAAAACAATAAGTTTGTAAGAGAAAAGGATGTTACTCAGTGACACGTAGCAAGGACCCTGTTAGAAGTCAGAATATAATTCAGCAATCTTAAATTTTTGTTTGTCATCTTAATTGTAATTGTGCTACTCATGTTTTAATACACTAAACTAAACTTTTTAGAATTTATTAAAATTTTTCCAAATTTCCATTTCAGCTTTTGAAAAATGGCGGCGTCAAAGATAGCGAATTTCGCGAAAACCATGTTCCACAAGTACCCACTGACGACCAACAGTTTCGTGTATGGGGTTCTTTATGTGGGCGCGGAGTTTTCCCAGCAGACCCTCACTAGAAAATTTTTGGTAAGAATTTTTTCCGGTAATACCCCATAATCCACATTCAAACCAATACCAAAAATGGCGGCCACTGAATGTACGCTAGCGACATCTCTTGGAATCTTTTATTATAAGTATTATAGTATTTTGATAAAGGAAATTATGTATTTAGTTGAGCATCAAAGTATTTTCGTTGTCACCAATTCACCAATTTATCGCAGTGAGTGAGAGCGGCTGAGTGGTATATCTATTATGAGTCGGTGAGTGGTACATCCAGGTATATCTACGTCGCAGTCAGAGTCAGTCGCAGTTGGCATTGTTCACAGTGCTTGCTACAATATTGAAGTAAATAAGGAAAAATGTCTGCAACAAAACATAAATTTAAAAATACTGAAAACTATATCAACGTCTGTATGTATATTATTTATGTTTGTAAATAATTATTTGCACACACATGATGATTTGCGCTAACTAAAGTTTAACAAATAATATTTGTAGATAAAATTACTTTTTATTTTGTTCTCAGTTTTGAAAAAATCATTTTCAACCTAAAGTTTTATTTATTTTATTATTTCCACCAAAACAGCCCGAAAAGCCTGTAAACTACGACACCGCAACAATTGGACGTTACGCTGTAATGGGTACCACGATGTACGCCCCCATTTTGTATTACTGGTACAATTTATTATTATTATTTAATTATTATTTGAAACTATTCACCCAGTTCATAATTAACAAACTTATTTTCTTTCATTTTAAAACACTGACGTGTAAGTGTTATTATTTATTAATAAGTCAAATATTTGTATGTACTAACAAATTGATAACATTTTTGCATGCAGCATGGAGGCCAGCCAATGGCTTATGATCCGCACATGATAACACGCTTTGGGATTCTAGGAATTGCAGTTTATCCTCAGGTCTATTATTACTGGCAAGTATAATCAATGTTTTTCACCATTACTAAAAATAGAAGTAAGCACTGGATACAGAAGTACATGGTACTATAGAAGTGAATAGTGGATCCAAAAGTACAAGGTACTATAGAAGTGAATACTAGATCCAACAGTACAGGGTATTATAGAAGTAAATACTGGATCCAACAGCACAGGGTACTATAGAAGTGAATACTAGATCCAACAGTACATGGTACTATAGAAGTGAATACTGGATCCAACAGTACAGGGTACTATAGAAGTGAATACTAGATCCAACAGTACAGGGTATTATAGAAGTAAATACTGGATCCAACAGTACAGGGTATAGAAGTGAATACTAGATCCAACAGTACAGGGTATTATAGAAGTAAATACTGGATCCAACAGTACAGGGTACTATAGAAGTGAATACTAGATCCAACAGTACATGGTACTATAGAAGTGAATACTGGATCCAACAGTACAGGGTACTATAGAAGTGAACACTGGATCCAACAGTACAAGGTACTATAGAAGTGAATACTGGATCTAACAGTACAGGGTACTATAGTAGTATGTAATATTTAACTGAATTTATGTTTATAGAGCATTATTTTTTTATTATTATATGTAAGTGCCGCACAAGTGTCACAACTGCTCCTAATCGTCTGGAGCCAGTGAGACCATAACATCCCTAATTGGGGTATGCTGTGAGGCTGAAGGTAAAGGGGAGGGGAAGGATGGGAAAGGGGAAGGTTGGGAATTACTTGGCTAAAGCTGTATATTGGTGTACAGCAGTAATGTCATAAAACTCCCCTGAAGAGTTGTGATGAACTCAATGGCAGACTTTGGACGTGAAAAACAAGTTGTGGACCCAACTATTAAACTGCCAGGGGTCGCTCTCCCTCGGAAGACATGGACCTCACTATACTGCATCCGATTCAGTCACAGCCGTTATTTATTTAGAATTAACGGCACAAGCGCCATTTACTTACATGAAAATTATTGACAGTCATAGAACAATATGGAAAGAAAGGAAAAATATAAGATTAAATAATTTAACAAGAAAAAATAATACACATTAGTACAAAGTTAATAAAAGAAATAAAAAAGAAACTAAAACCAAAAACCTGCAGTGCTTATATTAATGCAGTCATTTTTGTTGTTTGTTTTTGGGGTGTTATGCCGTGTTGCGCTAACTCCTTCTTTAGCCGACGTTTCGGACAGCGTTGCAGTGTCCATCATCAGGGCAGATCCGGTAGATCCGAAGATGTGGATCTTCGGATCTACCGGATCTGCCCTGATGATGGACACTGCAACGCTGTCCGAAACGTCGGCTAAAGAAGGAGTTAGCGCAACACGGCATAACACCCCAAAAACAAACAACAAAAATGCTTTTGGCCGTGAGAATCTAAAAACTTACCTAATGCAGTCATTCTCATTAATATATGCACTGCTAAAATATTTAATCAGTACAGATTTATATTTCGATAGAGCCATATTAAAAACATCAGCTAACATTGCATACGAGTTACCAATGGTGTGTAATCTATTTATAACAGAATTGTAGCCTGAAACCGTAGTGTGATTGTTACAATAATATATACTATTTACAAATCTGTTGCTATATTGGATTTACTACTTGGATTATCATATCCCCATGGGTGATGTTGTGTTGCAATATGGAGGCCTAATATGGAGGCCTGGAGACTGTTTTTATTGATGCCCTGCCAGTTATTGGGGCCTCCCTGTTATTGGGGCTCTGCCAGGTTTTGGGTCGATCACCTCAATATACTATAATATAAATTGCTTATTCTCAGGTACCGCTGGCTGGATAAGAAGTATGTGGGCAAGTCGGCCAAGATAATTGTAAAGAAATTACTTTTGGATCAATTCCTCTTAACACCACCGTTACTAGTCATATTCTTTGTTGGTAAGTACTAATTCCGAAAGGAGTTCTTCGATTATTTCTTTGGTTATATCTAATGAAAACAGACTCCTTTACTCGCAAGTAAAGTATGTTTTGCAGAAAAAAATATTTACTAATAATCTTTTTTATATAGTAATTTACCACTGACAATTTTATTTTAATTCTACTCAAGTGAAACCACAGGAGAAGCTTTAATTTATTAGAAGCTTATTTTTTGGTACTCATAATGTAAACCGACTCGTAGTAACCATTAATCGAAAATAGTGATTTCACCAATAGCTTGTGGAGACATTGGTTTCCATTCAAATATTCATGGAAATCCAAATATTGTTGGGTATTATCTCTTCAGTGTACCAAATAAACACAAAAAATAATAAATGCACCGTTGGAATTCACGCTAAAAAATGATTTAATTTGCAGGAATGAGTGTGATGGAGAGAAAGACTAACTACATGGAGGAGTGCAAGAACAAGATCCTCCCAACTTTCCAGACTAGCTGCCTCTTCTGGCTGCCGGCGCAGGCTTTCAACTTCATGCTCATTCCCCCCGCCTTCCGCGTCATCTACGTCGGCTCCTGCGCCTTTGTCTGGGTCAACATTCTCTGTTGGATCAAGAGGCAGACATACTGAACACTCCCCCTCCCCCGCTCCATAACTTCACTGCGTTGGGTTTAGTGACAATACTGTATATTATCCTCATTCATTTTTTGGTTATTATGGCCATGTTGTGCTTCCTCTTTCTTTAGTGAATTGCCGAGAACTTAATTGAAAACGGCTATTACTTTGAACTTATTCTTGAAGTACTGGGAAGACCCAAAACGCATCGAGCATGTCTAATTAGGGATAAATTTTAAAACATAGGGATAACGGGGATGAGCTTAATATTTAGTTCTTGGTATCCGGTACTTGACTATACTGAAATACCAGCCCTAAGAGGATTAACTCTTAAAACACTTCATCACAATCTACAAATAAAAAAACAAAAAAACGATGTCCAACGTTGGAAAAATAAGGAGGAAGTGCTAGAAGGCATAATAACCCAAACATTAATCACGATAATAGTTTTGGCCGTGAAAATTTGAAATTATATCTAATATTGTACATAGTCATAATAATCCAGTGATCTAGCTCAGCCTAGGGATATTTTTGATATCGCAATTAACCCTTTTAGTTAGGCTTGTACCTTTATATCTCCAAAACAAATCATAACTGTAGTCAGTTCAGTTAATTCCCATTCGACATAAAGTAGATTCAACGTGTGACTTGGTCACGTAATAACCACTTGGCCACTAGGCTTTAACATAATGGAATAATAAAGCTACAGGAGTAAAGAAATTTATTAATTTCAACGTTGAAATAATATTATTGTAAATAGATCAACAGATGTATACAGTAGAAAATAATATGCTCTGACCGTAGAGAGTTTGCGGGTGGTGAAATCAGGAACTACAATTACTTGGTACTATTTTTATTATTAATAAAACGGAGACAGTTTACATACATAGTTCCCGTGAGCACACAGGCCATGGGTCCATTGTGCTATCTCCGATTTTAACCCTGTTCTTTGTTAAAGTTTACCAGGGTTGTCATTGGATATTCCTTCCTCCGTGGATATTTGGCTACGTCCCCTGGTTCCACAATGTTCCACAGTATCTTCCCAGGTAGTTGTGCCTTGCTCCCAGCAGGACGGGACATTGACACCATAGGTGTCACATTTCCTGTATGTATTGGCGATTTCCATTCACTAGCTGCAAGTGTAAAATTTGTACGCTGAGATCAGTAGTTTGTGAATTCACCACTCGCTCTAGCTATCGACATTAGGAATATAGAAAAGAACCGTTGTAATTCTGTAAGTAAATAGAAAATTCCTTTATATATTTGACCGGTCGGTGGCCGAGTTGACATCGCGCTTGGGTCTCACTCGGGCGTAGTGTGTTCAATTCCTCGGCTGGCTAAGTCCTCCATCACAACACAAGAAACATTTTCAGCTTACTGTGGTGGTAGTAGGAGATTTTCAACTATTATCAGGTTATTCGTAACCCGGGAATGTTTGTCTTTCTTTAAAAAAAAAAATATATATATATATTTGTATCACTAGAGAAGCCTACAAGAAATAATGTTAAAGTTGAGTGTTATTATTACACAATGCTTTTATGAGTCGATCATAAAGGAACTGTATTGAGGAGTGTTTCTTTGCTCTCTGTCTGAAGTTGGTGGTCCACTTCTTTGGCCACATCACCTGGAGATACTCCAGAAGTCCAAAGAAACTTGTGGTGACCGATGGAGTGAAGGGAAGAAGATTGTGTGAATGTTCCCCTTATCGAGTACTATTATAAAAAGTGTTAATAGCTGGAGGAGAATTTTCCACAGAGTTTGCGGAATAGTTATCCTTAGTCATGAAGACCAGCATTCAGATTATACGATGGAATTGTAGATACTACATCTCTATTTGCCTTTTGACAGTTTGGATAATTGCACAAATTTCATATTTATATACATCACATCACAATATCTTTCATGGATTTTTCATAAGCTTTCAATGAAAAAAAAAGTTTTATTTATGTATATTAATATGCTTTCTTTAAAAATTTACCTTCATAATGCATGTAATGGGAAGTTCAAGAGAATATTATATAGATACAAAATTAACACAACCCCAGAAAGGTCAGAGGGTGGACACTTTGTAGGGGTAACCTGATAACTCAACACAGTGACAATTCAACACACCTTTAAAAAGTGATATAAAGTGATGAAACCAAAACTAGGTTAAATAGGTTAGGTTCATTTTTCATTACTTTTAATGACTTTATATAACTTTTTAAAAGTGTTGAATTGTCATTGTGTTGAGTAATCATGGAACCATTTGTAGGATAATGGATTTAATTAAAATCTTTAAAAGTTCAAATAAAACAATTGTTACTCTGTGTCACAATTCACAATCGAAGAGAGTAAAAATGATTTGGTAACGAAGTGTCAATTATTGATTATAATAATAGCAGACTGAAAACTATTATGTTAAAAGGAATGCAGAAGTCATTGGACCAAGAATTAATGAGTGTTTGTGAAACCGAAATCAATCAATCCATTAAATGGAATATCGTAGATAGGTTATCTTCTAAACACATTGTTTAGGTACATACTATGAATGGAAATAATCATGTACCTTCATATATTTCTTAATTAATTACATAGGTGTGAATTGGTTCGGTTGCAAATGGCCTATTTTGAAAATGCCCGGTAAGATAAAAATAACAATATTATAAATTTTTACGTCAATACATTGCGCATTCTTATTATCTATTTATGTTATACATAAAATATAATTTTTGCTAGGAATTATGTAGAATTAAATCATTTAAATTCCTCTATAAACCTGTATGTTTCATAAATAAGTATTCATTTTTCACATTCTGTCTCTCATATCAATAAATGAATGAATAGTACTGTTTCTATCACAAATATCATCATAATTTAAAGGGAAATCAATAATTTAACTGCTGAAGTACCTACCTAAGAAATATTGAGCTTCCATTGCGTTTTAACTAGTGCTTCTAATCTTCTAAGGTAGATTGTAAAATTAAGAACTTACAAAGTAATCATTTCAATCCGCCTTTAAAAGTTTCATTTCTTGAAAAGAACAGCATAAATAATTACTAACATTCAAGAGTTGAATATTATGTGAAAATAATACATACACTCATGGCTACATGGTGACAGGGGAATAAAAAAATATATTCTGTCATCTTTGGGTAGGAATATGTTATGATAGTATAATATTGTATTTTTTACTCAATACAAACAGGGTTAGATGACGTTTTAGAAATGAAGAGTTATTTATTTTTATAATTTGCGCTTGCAATCTATTTTATACACTTATTTATAATTTTAATCAGCACAAATCTTCAGAAATATTATTAATTTTTATGTATTTGTTGTGAAATTTTAAAAATAATTTTATCCAAGTCTTCAGGAGTTGTCATAAATTTATTATAAATATAATTATTTTATTAAACAATTTAAAAATGTACTTATCGCTTTTTAATATGGTCTGCCAGTTCTACCTAGTACCAAAATTACTAGCTTCTAAGTAGAATGCGACATAGTGGGGGGGACTCATTCCGCTTTATGCATCAAAGTGTTTTATATAACACCATATAGCTCAACATACAATCCCACATCGATCTCCACTTCAGACATCAACCATCACTGCAATATAATATTCTACAATCAATATGGAACAGTAATTTTGGTTCCATGAAAGTCAGAACACTTATATAAAAAGCGATATTAATGTGATATATCCCATAAACCTAACCTCATCTATGACATATTTTTCATAACATTAATATCTTTTTTAAAAAATGTTCTGATTTTTCCGGTTACCGTGATTTTGTTATATATCATAATAAATAACCTATAAATAAATTATAGTTTCATATTATAATAAATAATCCACCT
The DNA here is from genome assembly GCA_026573805.1 of Hesperophylax magnus. Taxonomy (NCBI): domain Eukaryota; kingdom Metazoa; phylum Arthropoda; class Insecta; order Trichoptera; family Limnephilidae; genus Hesperophylax; species Hesperophylax magnus. Next base: position 4,694,958 of record JAIUSX010000114.1, read on the forward strand.
CACAATGCTGCCCAACCGGGTGGTGACAGTTCCCCTGTTCTTATACTGTACAGACAGGTGCGCTTTTGTGATGTGTCACAAAAAATAACAAATTACATGGCAATAAAGAAAATAAAACATTTATTATTGTTGTTAAATAAAGCCTTTATCACGAAAGTCAAGTAAAAGACTTATAAAGTCAATTTTTTGCCTAATGTTGTATATATATTGGGGAAAAAATGTCACAAATGGTCGCCATTGTTGTCACAACGTTAGAAATTATCTAGAAAAATCGGTGGGAGTTTTACCACTCTCAATACGAACAGCGAAAATTATTACAGTGGTCAATCATCAGGGCTGATGTCAGGACACTGTAACGTCTGAAACATTGGAGGAGGAGAAAGTGCAACCCGGCATTATAACCTAAAAATTAATCACTGAAATACTTTTGACCCTGAAAATCTTAAACCATACCGAGCGAATAATATTTCTTCCAAACAAATTAAACAATCCCAAAACTAAACTTACAAATGAAAACAATTATTACACAAAAAAGAACATTTAACACCTGACTATCTTATCTTATTAGTGGTCATCTTATTAAAGACTTTAGCATGTTTATTCGTTACTTTAAATTGAAGCCAAACAAGTACGTAAACTTTGACGTTAAGATAAATAATATTGCATGTTAAAGAAATGCCAACTCGGGGCGGGTGGTTTAAGTAGATTAGCCCTTCCCTTATTTCCAGACGCATGCGAGGCTTCCTCAGGCAATCGAACACCACACAATACCAGTTTCACTCGTCGCTTCCCAGGAAGCATACGAGTCTAGAAACCCAGGTATATTGTGAATCTTATTTAAGTATCTAGCAAAATTTAATGTTTACCAACTAAATTAACTAGTTTCAAATAAAATAAATAAACGTTCGAGTGATAGAGAATTCCGGGTGTTTGGTATTGAATTCGGCCGCGTTCTTTACAAAAATTATACCCACGCATATCAATATAGAAACATAATATATAAACTGCTTACTGTGGTTTAAAGCCAACGAATCCACTTAACCACTCGAGCAAATTGGTTGTATACATTTACCATATTATTTCTTTAATATCATTCCTTAATATATTAATTTGGAAACATGAAATGCTTTAAAGTTTAAAGCCATTGAAAGACTGAAATTTCACCATTTGTTACATATTTTTAGGTTCTATAAATTTGGCACATTATGTCAAGAGATCGCTCAATACTTTTTTGCAAACTTGCTATAATATGAAAAAAATTGCTTGATTTGATATAAATTTCACTGATTATCTGTTATTTTTAGGTTTTATAAAATTTAATTTTTTTTTTAAACTTATAAAGTATGTTAGTTACGGAAATTTCCCTATTTTGTACGTATTTGGGGTAATATTTAATATTATTATTTCTGTATGTTGTACATGGTCTATGGATATATCTACAGTATAAACAAACAGTGTAATTTTTAACATGTAAATAGAAGTTTAATTTTTATTTTAGAATATTCCACAAGAGAAACGTTAATGACATCTTTTGTTATTCGATAGAAGCTCAATCAAGTACTACTAAACACATTAGCTGAAACATTTACACTCGAGTCGTTATGTACAGTACCGGCCCTGAGCCAAACAGTGCCTGGTGCTAGTAAAGGGCGCTATGTAAGATAACATTAGCGCCTTGGCAAGACGGCGCCCGGAGCAGACTGCTCCAATTGCGCCAGCAGAGGGGCGGCCCTGTTTAAATATCTAGTAAAATCTAGTGTTTACTGACTAAATATAGTCAACGGTAATCCATCACCGCGTAAGTCATCTTGGAATGCCATTCAACGGAGGTAACAAACCTACATCGGTTGGATTCAAATAGGATATTTTCAATGTAAGGGAATAGTCTTACAGCGAAAATAGTATCACCGCGTTATTAATTAAAATCAGTATCAATTGCCTACCATTCGGGTAAAATCATCGCCGGTTATTTATCTCTCCTGAAAAGTGGCCAAATATGATTTACACCGTGATGGATTGCCGTCGACAATATACTAATAAAAAACATAAGAAAATAACATTAAAAATTTGTGAAAAAAAGTGGTTGTGAAAAGTGTTTGCAAAATATTTAAATTTTCATTTTCCAGATTTATCAATATGGACTATTCTAATAGTTGGATGTGGAATGCGGAGCATAATATGGAAAGAGATTCCAACTGGACAAGCCCTTTCTTCAAGAGTGTTTTTTGTTCCATAAATGATTCGTTAGCGAGGCCGCAAACCAAATTTGCTGGAACTTCCATATTCGGTTCTCTTTCTCCAGTTGAGCAATGCGGAATAGTCATTCCCATTTTCTTGGTTGCCATCATTAAAAACCTTTTTTCAAACAAGGTAAGCAAATGAACACGCAAAACAAAATATGTTGTACCGTAATATGGGGCGACTTTTGAATCAGGAGGGCGACTTAGATAGATCAGCGGTTATCTGCCGGTAATTACAGCCGGAAATTACTCGCTTCTCTTTAATGATGTTTTTTTGGGGAACGCTGATACAATACTTCGAAAATAAGTGTCTAATTATGTGTATTCAAACATATTGCCAATATTGTAAAGAACATATATCATTGTCTGTCGATATATATAACTACTTGAATATTCAAACTCTTTTTTACTTTTTTGGATTGGTGTATCATTGTAATAAGCTTATAAGGTGACTTTGTCACTATGTTTTTTTTTATTCCTAACACACACTGCAATTAAAAAAATATATATATTTCAAAAGTACATGTGATTTAAATATAAGACATAAAATTTTCCCAAACAAAAGTATATATAAAAAAATTATTTAGATTCAAAGTAGAAAATTGAAAAAAGTGTCCCCTTTTTACAGTAACAATAAATGTATTTATGTTGGATAGTCACTTAACATTCTTCCATTTCTTTTAGGATTATCTGAACGGAAAGAATAAAGTAAGTCTGTGGTGGCCCCAGTTTATCAACCCAAAATCATTCTTCATTTTCATTTCTTTTGTAATCTTTAGCATTATTCTACCAGTGATACTTTTAACACTGACTTTGGCGTATTTCAATAGAATAATAGTGAACATTCTTTTAAAAAAGAAGTACGGCAGTAATTTCATTCGGTTGTTGGTCGGGACTGATACAATATGGGCACTCGAAGAAGATAATGCGAGGAGCATCATCAATGTTATCACAACCATCGAAGTCGACAGCAAAGTTGATGATTCTTCAAACGGCATTTTATTAAACAAATTAAAAGAAACAATAAGGCAGAAATTATTCACAGGAAAATGCCCTTACCCGAAAATGTTCTACAAGAGGTCTTTCGAAAAGGGATATTACTTTTGGGAAAAACGCGAAAACCTTTGCATCGATGACCATGTACGCCCCATGAATCTTGATGAAAAACTCGAAATGAACAATGAAAATTTACACAAATTTGTTTCTGAAAACGCAAACACCAAATTGCCGTTTGATAATACCGCATCATGGGAAGTATTGATAAGCCATCGACCGATTGTTAAGAGCCAAGACGAACAACCGAACATTGAAATTTACCCCTTGTTGTTCAGAATTCACCACAGTCTCGGAGACGGGGTAGTCCTGATGAAATTGCTGCTTAAAACAATCGCTGACGAAGATCTTGACATTAAAGCTGAAAAAAAGAGATCAGTTACGACAGTGTCGGTAATTAAGTACATCACCGAGAAGTTCAGCTTAAAAAAAATACACGGTATATCACTGACCAGAGGTCTCCGGAAATGTTTCTACAATATAATGACCAAGATAATGTTATTGATAATGGCACCAGCTTCCCTCATGAGCCAAGTCCTACGACCTCCAGACAATAATACCCTGCATGGACCGGCTTTAAGCGGGAACAAGGTCTGCGCCTGGGTGTCGGATGGATTGACGGAAGAAAGTTTACTGGTTAAAATTAAGCGAGTGAAGTCCAGGATACCTGGAGTCACTTTTTCTGATATCTTTTTGATGGCATTGTCTGCTAGCTATCATAACTATTTCACACAGGTAACATTCAGTTCAAAATATGATGTATTTATTGAAATATAATCAAATGTTATGTACGTCTATTGATCGTGAATTCGTATCAGCTTAAATACGCAATTACGAATGCATTGTTTAATCTTCTAGTGCTGTTTATTGGACAAGCCACTGATTCCCGAATACATGACTGCAGTAGTGCCGGTGCAAGTGAATAAGTCTGATCTGACTTTGAAAGCAGAGATTGTCGACAAGAAACTTAAGTTGCAAAACAGGTTTTCAGTGGCCATGCTGACAGTTCCGATAACCATAGCAGATTGCGGAGACGGAATCAGCTTTTCTTTGCTCAAGAGATTGGTGGAAGTGCGAAAACAGACCAGCAAAATGAGATGCAGCGCAGATTTCTATGTAAGTGCAAACTAATGTCGACCTTAAATTTGTTATTTTTATATAAAACCTCAAAAGGACTTCAGCCAGTAACACGTACAACCGGTGGAAAAAAATCGCGACCCGGTTGGGGAAAGTTGTGTCCAATGTGGTCTTAAGGAGGTCCGGATTAAATGAGGGAGGAAAAACAAATGCCGGTAGCTCGTTCCACATGTGTGCTGCTTTACATAAGAATCAATTTATTATCAACGTAAGAGAACGTACAGATGTTAATTATGTGTTACCGCATAAGATTCTCAATTATCCTAAGACAGTAGGACTATGGCATCCCCAATTTGAAGAATGCTAAGGCGGAAGAGAGTGCTTTTCAGATTTGGTTACTAAACATGGCTAAAGCCATCATACACAATATTTTAATTTTAAATGGTGGTCTTTCTCCATGACATTACTAAGGGAATCTACCACCCTGAAATGACATCTAATAAAAGTAAAGTATTGTGACATCAAAGCTTCTCATTTTGATATAATCACTAACCAAAGAAGCGGCATCCAACAATACTTAATAGGAATTCGAAATGATTGCCAAGTTACCATTTCTTTTGTGTTTTTTTCCAGGTCAATTATTGGATAATGAGTGTTGCCAGTCAACTGTTGCCCGAACCGATGCTTCGTCCAATTCTGTACAGCGAACAGGCGACACTGGTCATCAGCAACCTGCCCGGCCCTACCGACATCAAGATATGCGGCGGATACGTCAGAGACATGGCCTTCTTCGTTCCACACAGGGGCACCACAGGTAAAAACACAAACTAAATAAAATATTTAAAAAAAAGTCATATTTGTATTTATAATATAATTAGTCATCAAATCATAAGAACTACAAAAACAGAAAACAGGTCATTGTCGCGATTCTAACTGGACATCTGCCCCAATAATTTCAAAGGGTTTCTATTACGTGTTATTACATGTTTGAATATTTAATTACACATGTCTCAAATTTTCTCAGCTAGAGGAATTGACTAATAAGAAACGAAACGTGATCTGAACACATCATCATTACGAGACGTTTATTCCCACTTGAAAGCTTGTCTTGATTTTCTTTTGACAAATAGCTTCCTAAGATGACGTTAAATATTGAAACAATAGAATTGAATTCAGAATTATTGTAAGCCATAAATATTGAAAAACATAATATGCTTATAAGAATTTAAACAAATGTATTGGTTCCGATAGAATAAAGGATAATTGACTCTTAGGTATGGGAGTAACTCTGCTGACCTGCGGGGGCCGTGTGAACCTGGGTCTGATGGGCGACTCCTCACTCATCAGCTGCAGCGAGGACGCGGAGGCCATCCTTAAAGGAGCTGTGGAGGAGATTAAGGCTCTGGACCTCTACACTTCTCGGAGAATGCAATCTCACGAACATGGTGACAATACCTCTTATTAATCTTTACAATGCTGGCCTTTTCATCGCAATCTATCCCATCTAAAAAATAGCCACGTCTGTGATAGATTGTCCTGAATTACTTGAAAAAATTCAATTAAGAGTGCCCATCAGACAAACCAGGCAAAACCATATATTAAATGCAATGCAACATTAATTCAAAACAAAACACATTCAATCATCGCGCTTCATACTTTTTTAACATGTAATATAGTGAATTCGACTTAACCTCGGCACCTAAAATCAATAAATACCTTTCACACAATACATTCATCCCCTTCCCCTCCCTCTCACCATACCATCACCATTGTACCTCAGTTCTTTTTTTATATTCACTTATAATTGAAACATCAATGAAAACCTATTATTGGTTCAATAATTGTACATACTTTACCATGCATTATAAAAATATTGTAACCGTCGGTTTTCCCAATAAAATAATATAAAATAAAAATCTCACAGCACTTTGTTGTTGCATGTGTTTTGGCGAAATATGGATCACTTAGGGGGCATTAGGGACACACAAAGCGGCCGAAGGATTACATATACATCACACATCATCCAGCTAGTGTAAAACTGTCCTAAATCAAAATACGGATCACTTAGGGGGCATTAGGGACAAACAAAGCGGCCGATGGATTACATATATATCACACATCATCCAGCTAGTGTAAAACTGTCCTAAATCAAAAAACAGTAAATTATCCAGGAGAGGATCTTTTCTGATTTCGTTCACCTAAAAGAAGTGGAGAAGTTTAAACGAATTAAAAAAAATTCTTCTAACATGTCATTTTACATGTCGCTGTCCTAGTTCTTGTATGTTCAATAGACCTTTTTTTGCAAAACTGAGTTATGAATGCCAATATGTTCATTAGCCTATTGCGCATTAATGAAGCTCAAAAAAACCATATTTTTTGGTTTTTAAGTGACATTTTAAGCATTTTTTGAGTGCCAATATCCACTCACGGAATAATGTTTCAGTTCTTATTTGTTCAATCTCCTGGATATTGAACATTCAAACACTCAAAGTTATGAATATAATATTTTTAAAAAGTTCATGGATATTTGTTCAACATCCCGCCGAACGTTGAGGTCTTGAATGTTCAATCTCCACTGTCAACCAATCAGGAGCCGGCTAGTTAAAATGTGCGGCCATGTTGATTTTTAGTTGTTTTCTAACAACGAAATTGTTCCAATAAAAATACGTTTAATTGCGAATATATACTGTTATTGAACTAAAAAATGACTTCACCGACTCCAGAATCAATAAGCCTTAGAACAGTAGCTCAAATAGAAAGGTGGTGATGCTTCATTTATTATTTATTTATTTAATTATTTATTTACAAACTTAGGACTTTTACATAAAATGAGTATTAATAAATTATATTAGTGCATTAAAACTTATTTTTATTCAAGAAATACAACAAAAGAGCCAGGACATGGAAATGTGCAAAAAGTCGACTGTCCTCATAGTCTGATTGAAAGACATCTACGACACATATTTAGTCCGATATCACTGCTGAGATCGCTGATGAAAACGAAGTCCAAATATTTCAATTTTGAATTCATTCAATTAAAAGTTTCTGATTTTTTGTTTTTTTTAGTCACATAAAAAACAATAAACATATTCTTATGTAGGAACTACAATAAAACCAACTAGGCAAATGACTAACAACAATAAATGTAATGTTAAATAGCGCACACCCATAACCCAAATCGCGGGATATTATAATTTTAGAATTTTAAGAGCTGAAAGTATTTAAAAAAATAATATTTTACTCACGATAATCAACATAAATAATAAGCTCACGGCAAATAAGACCTTCCGAAAGAAAAAAAAACTTTCTAAAGTAAGTAAACTTTAAAAATTACATTTATCAAATGTAGGTAACGAAACAATTAAAATAAAACAAATTTTCAACTGAAAATTGAACTTCAATAGTTTAACGCATCACTCGAGATTTTTTTTATGGAATACCGCACACCGTCTCAACTGCTCCCAACCATTTGGAGCCAGTGAGACTATGGAATCCCCAATTGGGGTATATTAGTATATTGTGAGGCTGAAGGTAGTGTGGAGGGGAAGGAGATATAGAGGAGAAAGAGAGGAAGGAGGATGAAGGAGAAGAGAGATGGTATGTGAGTATCTATTCATATCTGATCACCAAACACGGCTAAAGCCATTTCGATTCTTATGGTGGTCTTTACACCATATCTTCCTCTCTGGAACATGCCGCAAATAGACTATATGTTATTTTAAATAACATTTTAAATAATATTTGTGAAAATAACATAAATGAGTCAAATAAAATTTACTTGCGCACGCCGGGATTTGAATCCGCGACCTCCGGATTTCTAGTCAAGAGTACCCCTAGACCACGGAGGCCGTAATACGTACGATGTAAGAATATTTCACATCACGCATGCACCGACAACCGATAGTAGTATATTAGCGGTAGGTACCTTTGTACTTGTGCATTGTTTTCAAACTTCCAAAATATTGGATGATTTATACAGAGCAGTTTTTGTGAAAAATCAACTCAAGGACTCTGTTTGTATATTTTAAAGTAATACTTTAAGTCAACTACTAACTAAGATAAAAGTAAAGTGTTTGAAATCTGAAAATCACCCTGTATATACAATTTACCACTAATTGGCTAATTGAACAAAAAATACCTCAAACTTATGGGAGCCGAATTGTTCAATGTCCAGACGATATGTTCAATATCCAAAATAATCATTCATCATTTTCAAGCCATGTTCAACGTCCACCTTTAAAGTCATAATATGGGCATATTATAGCTTCAATCTTCGAAAAATGATCTTTAATAATTTCCTGTTACACATATGTATTAAACGAAATGACCAAAATCGAGAATTTTTTAGAATTTGCCTGTAAAAACAAAAAAAACGTCTCCTGTAAAATTTGCTAAATGGTCTATTGAACATACAAGAACTAAGGCAGCGATGTCTAAAGATATTTGTAGGTTCATTTCATCAGTATTTTAACAAAGTAGTAAGTAGGACTGTAGAACTGCTCACTGGCTTAAAATTATCAGGCTTAATTTATTTTATCATTGGTTGCCTTCATAAAATATTTGATTGCAGTTTTAAGTTAGGAAATAATTGATAATAGAATTTTTGTTTGCAGGTATGGAGTTTTGCAGTACTTAGGGAGAGGTGTCGATGTCAGCCTGATTACAAGGAAGTTTTATATTATATGTATTTTATTAACAATGTTTTTCATATTGAATATTAAAATGCCAAATGTAAAAAAAATGTATTTCAATAAATAATATTTTTATTCCGTTTTATGAAAATTTAAGATTCTTATTGCTATTTATTAATGTAATAAATTTATTCTGTGGGAAGTAGGCTGGTTGAGGACCGAGTTTAAAGATATTTGGAAAGATTAACCGAGGAACATTATTTTAATTAGGTATGTTTAAAGATGCATACTTATAAAATGGGTTCTTTATTATGTCTCCAGTGAATATTGCAATTACCAAGTATGTGCTCATGCTCGTAACAAGCCTGCGCGATACTGAATTACGACATTAGAAGTATATAAGACGGAGAGAAAAAACACAGCACAATACATAGACGTATATTTACGTGATACGGAAAAGAGTGTCCATTTTTTTAAAAAAAATTTTTATTTTTTATTCCAGGATGTGGGTAGGTTAGTGCAATCCCACACGTCCCATATATGTATACATATTTTTTGTACAGTAGGTATGTGAAATTGAATAGAGAATTTTATAGAGGAGGTTTTTATAATTAGATTAAAAGAAAAAAAACATTATTTTATAAAGATTTTTTAATAATTAAAACACTAATAACAACTTTGATGGTGAGTGTATGAACAGAATGTGCAACCAACAACATGATAAATGGCAACTATAAAAATAACAATGTGAGATGAACAAACAATTTCAACAATAATATTTACTAATGACTGTACAACCAACAAATTGGCCCTCTTTGTCCAAAGCCATCAAATCCAAACACAAATTCATTAAAGATATTTTAGAAGTGAAAAATTAAACAAAATTAATTATTTGGATGTGATGGCTTCGGACGAGATGCGTTTGAGCCAACCACTAACCGGATCCAACATAATTATTATGTCAAAACATGTAAAGGCGATTGTTAAAAAAGACAAATTTCACAATAAAATACTAATTCCACAAACAACATTTCAAAGGGCTGTATACATTATAAAAATACAATATTGGAATATTCATCATTTGAACTTCATCATCATCAGAAAGGGAAGAGAGAAAGTTGTTTAAAAGAAACTATTCAAAGCCGTTGCGAACCAACTTACTTGTTAATATTGCACTCACCGCGCACAAAGTATCTACAAATTCATTCAATCTACTGGCAAACAAACAACTCAAACACACACTGATATTCCAACCCCAATCAATTACTTCCATTTATTCTCTTCCTAATTCTCACTTCTCTCTTACAACCTGTAATAATTGTGCCCATTCCCTTTAATCAACACCACTCCGTCCTGATAGTGCGATTCCTATTGCTACATATTACAATGGAAACTGAGAGAACCATTGTCGATTCAAATGTACAATCTTTTGCAATGGAAACTGGGAGAACCATTGTTGATTAAAATGTACAATCTTTTAATCATAAATCTGCCAATGTTTCTATTATTCAGATAAACATTTGAGCTGTTTCTTGACTGGTTGAGAGTTAAAAACTACTTAATATATATATCAACAAGTGCATTGACACTACTAAATTATCTGCTGAAACAAGGAGATGTAATAATAGGAACACGTATCATATTTTCTTCCATGTGGTTCAATAATCCAAAAATGAAGAATTGGAGGAATTTCATTTCACAAAGATATTACGCAGAAATGTATAATTTTTGTGTAACTCAATTAAATCTAAGCTATTTCACACCACTGAATTCATAAGGTCTACTTTTGACGACCGTCGCTTGAAGTTTTCAATTACAATATTTCTCTTCTCTTCACATTAGATTATAGGTACAATGTAATGTCTTTTTTTAAAGAAGAAATAATTAGCACTTAGATTTTAAGGCAAGCATACTTATATCTCTCAGTTACATATCTTTTTAACCTGACGTGAGTGAGGTTGGGTATGTCATACCCGAGAGTTTTTAAACACATATTATTTAATGTTATTGTTGCCATGCAAATCCAGTCGTCGTAGAAGCTGGAGGTAAGGGAGTGGGGGGTAACGTGGAGTGTTGAGTTTATGGTCGCACCGGCGTCAGCGGGAGATATACGTGTGTAAAGGTGACTGGCGTACGTCACTCCCGACCTCGTAGTCGGTGTTACATTTTTATAGTACTGTTATTTTTATTTTTCTTTGATTTATTTTTAGATTTAGTTATTTTTTTAATTTTTATAATTATAAGATACTACATATACTAATGTTGATAAACCAAAGAAGTTTTGTTAGAATTTTATACAAAAAATGTTAAACAACCTTGTACTTTTTCAAACAAAATATAGACACTTTAATGCTGGATAAACATTTTTTTCACGACTCGATTAAAAAACATAATACGCATGTATTAAATTTGTAAGCCATCTGGAAGAAATTATTTAAATGATAGTGAAAACCCTACCAAAATACATTGCCTAGTTTAGAAGAACTAAGCGCACAAACAGACAGACGGGGATAGCGACTTTATTTTATACTACTTAGAGATTATAGTATTAAAAAGTCGGCATCAAAGTTTCCAGTAACTCCTACCCGCCTCATAGCTGGTGTAACAATTTGTCACCTCATTCGCGCCAGGTTAAGTTGCTGACACTTCATTTAGCTTGCTTCATTTTATTGCGGAACCGAATTATCTCTCTTATTGCATAAAAGGAATTATTAAATCTAAAATATTAAATGATAGTTAGTATTCTAATTGACTATTGTACTAACACAGCATCCAATTCTTTGCATTTGAATTAATAATAATGGAATATAATCCTACATCGTACCGACAAAATATTTTCAAAACACCGGGGAACCAACTACGCTAACTTGTATGATAAATGAATTTCTGCAGAGGGTTCAATTTCAATAAGTAGAACCAACAACACACCAGGTGAGAATTCCACATTATGATCTGAACCATCGAGAAACCAAACCAAATATATGGCAACAGAAGCCAAGTATTCTTGTTAATAAAATAAAAACGTAACACATAAAGACTAGACTACGCAGACATGTATACAGATTGATCATTTCAAAGGCAGGACCATTCTTATTGCACATAGAGAGGCACAACAATGGACACAAATATATAAATAACTTTCAATTCATAAAATATTACAACATTTACTTCAAATGAAATTAAATATACCCACAATTGATTGTGAAAATATAGATATTTAATTAGCCTGAATATAGCCATAACCCATTGAATGGGTTTTAAAATATTACATCAGAAATAATTTGGTATTAATTTTTGTACAGGCTGTTAAAGAGACGTACTTGACTTACAACCAGTGATTCCTGTCATTATTTAGAGTAAAACTGTAACTTGAAAACATACAAAATGTAATAATCAATAATCCTATCATCCTAGTTTATTTTATTGTTTTCATTATAATCATGCGAAAACTGTATTACTACTAACTGTCTTTAATTGTTTTATAACATTTTGTAATTCCTTATGTTTATTTTTTTTATATTTCCTTGTCATTTATAAATATATTGTATAGGTGCAAATATTGAATCAAAGAATGGAATTAATGGAACATTATTTGTCTAATATTGTAAATAATTGCTGTTTATGCTAAATATATATGTAAATGACTGTTTGTTTCCTAAATGGAATAAAAAATAAATTTAAAAATATATATATAATTTCAATTTTGGAATCCAGTGACTTTGTGACTGTGTCACATGTCACTAAGCCTAGTAACCGACTAACACCTAAACCCGATCCTGACTGTCCAATACCTTTGGTCCAATGATTTTTTTATGATAAACAAAACGTCAAAACTTCATTTACATTTTTTATTTCAAATAATGTCAGGAATCACTGGTTAAAATAAGTCAAGTACGTTCCTTAAAACCCTGTATAGAGAGGAATAATAATAGCCTTTTGCTGATAACACATAAACAACATAAATATGTGTGTGAAAGGGGTTTAGTTTTTCCTGTGGGGAAGATCTAACCCGGACATAAAGTCGGTAAATTATACATATTCAAACCACAGCACAAAAACATTGTGCATAAATGTGAACACTACTAAAACTACAGGTAAAATAATAATTTCACTACGTTCTGTATTGATACTACATAAAATATATTTTAACTAAAATTAGATTTTCACAAAAGTGAAAATCATATAAATTTTCTACAGAATAACATAAAATATCTACAATAAATTCTATTTAGCGGCACAACAAATTCAATATTGGAGATATCATAGAATTTTACTTAAAATAACAAATAGGTGGATAAACCACTCATATTTTAAATGTTTGCTTCTGAATGAATTTAAAATAATTTTCGATGGCACATAACTAAAAATTGCACTGGTTGTTTTTAAAAAGCTGATATGTAATTGCATGAAAAAAAAACTAAATATTTTAAAAAACTAATCAGTCTATTGTTATAATAAATATGTACAAACATTAAAATTGGTTGAAGATTAAATAGACAATGAAAAATTAACAGAAAATGGGTAAACAGAAACTTAACATTTCAGCTAAAAAAAGGAAAGTAATGGGAGAAATTCATATACATATTATTATAAATTGGACGTACCTAATACAAACAGATATATTGTAGTAATACAAATTACAGTACTCTCACTCTAATCCACCTCTCCAAAAGGATTTTTGATCGAGGTGAAACGAGTTATCGATCTTTCGTAAAATTTACATTTTTGGATTTAAGGTGTCATGTTTACGAAAAGACTCCATTTTGTAAACTTATACAAAATAAAAGACGCGGCAGAACGAAACAAACAGAATCACATGCGACAGTTGCTAGGATACACAGAGGGCTAACCAAAATGTCCTAAAACAACAATAATAGGCCGTGGTGACTATACTGGCGATTTATAGAGCTTTATTTTGTGCTTTCAACTAATCAAAATAACGGTGATTATACATGATAGTTGTCAGATAATCGAGCAGCGGATTACTGAGAGGGTACTGTACTTTCATTATTAGGCCAACATTTTAATAAACAGAACAATTTTAGGATCAAATTAGCTTCAAGTGGACCAAATTTAAAGAATGAAGCTCATTCGCAGATTGTACCGATAAGATAACAAATGCGGGACAAAACCTCCCGTAATCAATTTAAAAAGGAACATTCTTTGACTTCTTACATTACTGTGAATTATGGTCTGCGAAAACAATCTAAGTAAAATGACCAGCTTTAACCCGCAGGGGCCGGCAAGAAACTAAACTAAATAAAAATATTTTTTAGTTAAAGCCAACACGTTGACAATACCTTACATGATAAAGTGACATTTTTTTAATTTCGTCTTTAACTAATCCAGTAGAGGTAATATCCGAAGGCAAATTGAATGTAAAAAGACGACACTGCAATTGCAGTGTTTGTGTACCATGCGTAGGCACGATTCTTCAACATTGCAAATGCAGGGCTCCGGCCCCCCAGCCCCCCAGGGGTTAAAATCCTGCAATAAGAAATGTAGGGGCACAAACTTATTTTTCTTTTCTACAAAATTGAAATGATTATTATGATTAATAAAATAACTTCATACTTTAATTTATATAATGTTATTATTGAATTATATATAAATATTGGAGACGATTGAAATAAAATATATATTTTCTATATAGCTCAAGTTTTGGATTCCATTAGTAACCATTTTGTAGGAAGGGCAAAGTTAAGACAATAGTCTAATATTAGATACAACAATAGTTAGGTCCTTTATAATATGATGCACTCAATAATGTTTACACACAATTCTGAGACAGAGTAAAAACTTAGATCCTTCTTAGAGATTTAAAAGTAATACATCAGCGATGATCAGATAATTAAAATTAGTTTTCATTCAAAATCCAAACATCTATAAAATGAAAGCGATCAATTCACATCTTGCAAGTGCGTAAACTATTGTTTAATGATATACTGCTGAAAACAGATGCGGCATATTTTCAGCGATTTGCGGAGGCATCATTCAACTTTTCAGATAGATAACTCATTTTGTTTGTGCTTTCAAACATTGGCAGATTCTAATAATTCATTCTGGTCAAACCATGTTGCAAGTTGCAACTCGAGGGAATATCATCTCTACAGGTACAGGTGGGCACCTAGAATTAACCCATTGGCTATTTTTGAGTCAGGGAATATTGTATATATTGTGATTATTTTGGGAAAAATAAACAACATTTAAAAAAAAACTATGAAATTTGATAATGAATTCAACTAGAACACACATTATTTACATAAACAAAAGATTTTGTAAAAACCAACAGTATGATGTCAAAAGACTATATCTGCCGTTGTCACTATTATACTGGAGAGAAAATTGGGCAAGGAATTATTATGTATAGATGATTATAAGTATGTATTTTATATAAAAATAAGCATTATCGGCATTTCAATATAACCATTGTTCTATTTATAATAATTCTAAGCAATGCTTTTATACTCCTGTAAAACAGTTTCAATGGCAGATATAGCTTTTTGTCATTACAGTACTGAAATTAGTTAATTACGTTGTTATGTACCCACAGAATCAATGCAGTGGACAGTTTCTATGAATACTCCGATTATGGCCAATGGGTTATTTTATCTTAGTAAATATAACCTTAAAACATGCTTCACAGGGGAGCCTGTCAAATGAAAGGGATTTCTGAGATCGACAACAGACACGTGTCTGCAGTTGAATTAAGGATCACAATATAAAGACAGAATAGCTTGCCGATAACATTATCATTAATTTGATCATCAATGATGACCAATGGCTGTAGCAACAGAGACCATGCGAAATGATAATTATCATTAATTTTGATCATCAAACAGAGACCACACGACATGTTGATGATATTATCAATGATGACCAATGGTTGTGACAACAGAGACCACATGACAATTTGATGATATTTATCATTAATTTGATCATCGATCAACCAGAGGCATTGAAATGTCGCAAGTAATGTCAATATAATTATCTTTAATTTGTCCATCAATGCTTATGGTATTTTCAGTGACTTGTTCATCAATAATGATGAATGGCATTGGCAACAGAGACCAAACATGATTTCATTCAATTTGTCCATCATTGATCAACGACTTTGGCAACAGAGACAACACGACATGTTATCATTAATTTGCCCATCAATGTTGACGGCTTTCTATTTAGATCAAGTTGATGATATTATCATTAATGTGACCCACCAATGTTAACAGAATTATCACTAAATTGGTCATGAATGAAGACCAACCGCTGTACTGGCTACACGCTACCAGGATGACGGCAAATACAAACCTTCCGGAAGGTTAATCTGGCGATGGCGGGGACGGGGGCGGTGTGAACTCTACAGGGATTTGGTGATGTTGTGGAACAGGCGCTTGCCCCACCAGGACTCCAGGTCGAATGGCTTGAAGTCTCGTAGCACCGGGCTGGGGGCGGAGTCCTTGTAGAACAAGGCATTGGGCGGAGTGGTAATGGAGTACACTGAAAATGAATAAAATAAATTAAAACTCAAAGTACGTAATATTACATAGGTGTCCGGGGGTAAAGTGCACAGACTCCGGGAGGTGATTCTATATGATAGTACAAGTATGTAATATTATATAGGTGCCCGGGGGTAAAGTGCACAGACTCCGGGAGGTGATTCTATATGATAGTACAAGTATGTAATATTATATAGGTGTCCGGGGGTAAAGTGCACAGACTCCGGGAGGTGATTCTATATGATAGTACAAGTATGTAATATTATATAGGTGCCCGGGGGTAAAGTGCACAGACTCCGGGAGGTGATTCTATTTGATAGTACAAGTATGTAATATTATATAGGTGCCCGGGGGTAAAGTGCACAGACTCCGGGAGGTGATTCTATATGATAGTACAAGTATGTAATATTATATAGGTGTCCGGGGGTAAAGTGCACAGACTCCGGGAGGTGATTCTATATGATAGTACAAGTAAAAAAGATTGAATACTTTTTTGAAATTTCAATATTGTAAGGAAGTTTTCAGGTATAAAAGTTTTTGTACGGAGAAAATAATCAAATTTTGAAAAAAGTTATTTATATTTTTTACTTCTACCAATGTAGAGTGTAGAGGATCATCTCCCAAAGTTGGTGCACTTTACCCCCGGACACCCTCTATATACAATTAAACAACACATAAAAATACTTTCTATGAAGATTTGAATGAAAACCAAAGTCGCAACTGACTTAGTACCTTTTGGTTCTAGCCCATTTAGCATGTGTTCTGTCTTTCTTACACTCGCTAAAATTGTATATCGTCATCCCATTTAATCAAAATGATGGAGTTTTACCTACCATTAAAACTCTTATTATGTTGTCTTGCTTATCCAGAATATATAATGAGATATCGCGCTTATTTCTCGCCAGCGCCGTCGCATCTGCTGCCGTAATCTTGAATTTCCCGCCTTTCTTTTTGTAACACCCTTCAGTTGTCTATTGTCACCTTAGCAGTTGGCGTCCTGAGACGCCATCTTGATTCAATTTGGACTCACCAAGCAGAGCTTAAGTATTATGTGTGTCGTTGCTTATCCAGAATATATAATGTGAGAAGTGTTTGTTATCGCTTGGTGACAATTCTAAAGCCAAAATTGTGACTATTACTGTATTGCTTGAAATAACTTAGTCAAAGACTGAGAGTGAATGGGGGGATTCAGCACCTCAACATTGAGAACTCTGATTTGCTTTCTATAATATTTCTTGAAAGTGTTTTCTGAACGCCAGTTTCCTCTTTCCAAAATGGTGTCTATAGGGCACTCTTCCAGCCAACTCCTTGAGGCTACTGCTGATCTCAAACTCCCAGGGGATGCGTCAATCCCAGCGTCCTTCACAATAGTCGTAATCCATCCACCAATAACAGTTCTTGAGGCTGGTCTTGCAGGCCCCAGTGTGGAAATAAACAGACATTCAACACCAGCTTCATGTCTCCTGTTCTCACTCAAGAACATAAGTTTTCTCAACCAAAATATAGGATCTATATTATGATCCTCTGCTTTGCAAAGCTTCCAACCAGACTGTCTATGTGTAGAGGTGTCCGTCTTAGAACCAAAAATTGGCCATAATATAATGTGATCATCATTGTCAACAAGATTATCAGGAGATGTATGTAGCAAGGTCAGATCATGTACTCGTCTTCCTGACGCCAGTAGTAAAATAATAGCACATCTACGAGATGCTTCGAAAAGAGTCAGGTCCTTTGGAGGATTTTTACAAAGCCAAGACACCAAGAGTCCTGGATCCCAAGTAAATGCTCTAGGCTTCTCATTTACAGAATTCCTTATACCTCTCATCACTCGCTTGACCAAGGGATGATTACTAGTCCTCAAATCGCCATTGGGGTCACACAAAACCGACACTGCAGACTTGTGAAGCGCTATGGTACTGGGAGCCAAGCCTTTTTTCACTCTTAGGTATGCTAAAAACCGTGCCAGCTGAGATCCCGAAGGGTTATTAGGACAGGTATTGTTAGTGGAGCACCATTCCTTCCAGCTCTTCCATGCCATGTGATAAGTTGAAAGCGTAGATTTGCGCCAACCCGCATTCAACAGAGCTTTCTCTTGCTGTGACCAATCGTTCAATGCTTCACTCCACCCCCAATCTTCCCCACCTGTAATTGGAGCTTCTGGACCTGTTGAGGATGAAGTCCTGTCGATAAGTCTATCAAGTTGTCGACCAACATGGGTATTATGTGAGGTTGGTCTAGGGCTCTTTTCTTTAGGTCTGGTAACCAAAACACTTTTGGCCAATCTGGGGCTACAACCAGATACACCCCTGACGACTTGTTCAGGTGTGCCAGCACTCGTGGCATTAAGCAGGGGGGAGGAAAGATCCATGCCAAGGGGAAATGCCAACTCCTGCTGAACGCATTGTGAAAGATCGCTCTCTTGTCGTGGGGATCTATCGAGACATACTGATCCACGACGTGAGCCCTCGAAGAAGCGAATAGATCCACTACTGGACTGCCCCACTTGTGAAAGACAGCTCCTACCGCTGGGGGTAGGAGGTGCCATTCTGGTAACGTCATCCCTCGGGATAGATGATCCGCGAGGCCATTGTAGCGTCCCGGCAAATACTGCACTTGTAAAGAGATTCTGTGCTTGTCCAAAAGCGCAAGAATCTGAAATGTCAGATGAAGGAGACCCATTGACTTGGTGCCTCCCTCGTTCCTCAAGTAGGCTACGACTGTCCTGTTGTCTGATTGAATGAGTAACGAAGAACTTCTCGAATTCTGAGTCAGAGATGTTAAGGCATTTAAGATTGCTGTCATCTCCTTCATGTTGCAATGTCCCCCCCTCTGACTGTCTGTCCAACAACTCGACAGAGGTACATCGTCGATCAGGGCTCCCCAGCCGTGATCCGCCGCATCCGTGGTCAGAAAATGTGTTGGGCTGGGAACATGAAGAGTTGAAACATGATCTAAGTTGTTCATCCACCATTTCATTTCCGACAAGACTTCCTTCTTTATCGGAGATTTCTGCTGAGGGGTCAGCTTCAGCATTAACTGTAATTGTATCAGTCGAGTATGGAGTCGACCTCTGGGGACCACAAAGGTAGCAAAATTCAACTTTCCTAAAATACTCGGAGCTTCTTTCAGAGTCCATCTTCCCTTTGTCACGAGGCTCTGAAGTGAGTTCCAAAGACCTTGTCGTCTGTATTCGGTTAAGGTCTTCTGATTCAGATGGGGGTTCCAAACAATTCCTAGATATTCCACTGACTGTGCTGGCTGACGGACACACTTTTGGAAATTTACCAACCAACCTAACCGCTCCAATAATTGAAGAGCGTCTCGTGTTTGACTGAGGAGGACCTCTCTGGTCTGATGAGCCAGGAGAAAGTCGTCTAGGTACACAATGATCCTGATACCCCGTCTCCGCAGGATTTCTGCAATCCAATTTGTGATGGCTGCAAAGGCCTGTGGTGCACTGCTCAGGCCTTGAGGCAGGCATGTCATCTGTAAGTGAAGGCCTCCGTAATACAATCTCAGAAAGCAACGGTGAGCTTTGGCGACCGGTATGTGGAAGTAGGCCTGTGAGAGGTCTATTTTTGTCATCCAATCTTTGGCTTGAAGAAAGTGTGGGACCTTGTGGTGAGATATCAGAGAAAACTTTTTCCAAGCTACATCTAAATTGAGAGCTCTTAAATTGAAGATTGGTATTCTTGAGCCGTCGCTCTTTTGAACCAGAAAAAGTGTTGATAGGAAGGAGGCATTGTCGCCAGCTCTTTCCAATGTACCATCTCTCATCATCTTTCTTATTTCGAGTGTCATTTCTGGGGTTACTTTTGTTTTGAATCTCCTTGCGAGAGCTTGGCTTGGACTTATCAACAAGGGCTTTCGGATGAATGGTATGCGGTATCCTCTTATCATACGTAAGATGGTCTCTGGGGCATCTAGGGTCCGCCATTCTATCCAATAATCCTGTAGTTGACCGGCCCGAAATGGTTGATAGTCATCTGTTGAAGCGGCCACGAGAGGTCTGCCCCCTCGCGCCACGCTTCTGTTCCCTACCCCTACCCCTCGCACGAGAGGAATACTGGGGGTCTCGCCCGTGGTCTGCCCACCGGGGAAACGAGGGAAATGCCATCTTTTCCTTTGATGTCTGCTTGGGGGAAAGGCAACAACCTCCTTAGATGTTGAAGGGCGGTTGTGCGCCGAGTGGCTACCCTGAGGTAGGCGCACTGGACTAAAGCACTTTGTTACACCACCCAGTTTCTGCAACTGTGCGGGCAGTGCTTCTTCCCCAAAAAGATGAGTGGAAGAAGGAGGAATTCTGCTGAATAGCTTCCGTTCCACTCCAGTCTTACAGCTGCTCAAAATCTTATCTCTTCTGTGCTGAATAATTTCAGCTCGCTTTCCGCAGGTTATCTGCAAGATATCGTCAGAGCATTTTATAAACTCGGAGTCCTCTCCTAACAGGCTGTCCAGTTGTTCCTCTAAAGCCTCGCCTGACAGAGAACTTTCTGAACTGCTTCCCCATTTGATGAGTTTTTGGAGAGCCTGTTGAAGGCACTCTCTCTGCTTCAATGAGGCATGCGTTACCGCAGCTAGCATCTTTTCCATAGCCGGAAATATTGGTGAGGAGGTGTCAAATGCCAGCACCTCGCAGTTCACCTCCAGCTCCTTGAAGCCTGGATCAGCTAAATATTCCTTTAAAGCGGACATTGGCCCACTCGCTCGAGTTGAAGCGTTGGAGATTCTCCACCAAAACCAGATGTGTTGCAGAAGGTTTTGGCGCTGCAGACTCCTTCAGAACAATAGAGGGACCCGGCATCTGATACTGCCTTTCAGGTGACAACGAGCAAACGCTCCCAGATGCATGCGAGGGTGCCAATATACTTGGCGTGCTAACAGTGGCTTCCTGCGTTGACCTGTCCATGACAAAATCTTGCAGGGTCTTGACTTGACATGCTAATCTTTTGAGCAGATGTCTGTCATTCCGCTTACGTTTCTTAGTGCGCCTGCGTCGCCTACTATTTTGCGACGCCGAACCGCTAGATTGCGAGCTCGACGAACTTGTTAATATTGAACGGCGTCGCCTCTTTCGATCAAGTCGTTTAGAGGTTACGTCATCTTCTACATGGTCCTTGTCTGAGGCCATTATAACCCCGTGCACAAAATGAAGACGCTAATAACTGTCAAAAATGTTCGCACTATCACTTAGCACTAATTTTCATAAAAAATTACGACAATTTGCGGGTAGCAACAGATATTATTTTCGTTAAAACAATCCCAAACGAAAATTACACGACTGGCGTGGGTGAAAAAACGCCAAAATTGAATCAAGATGGCGTCTCAGGACGCCAACTGCTAAGGTGACAATAGACAACTGAAGGGTGTTACAAAAAGAAAGGCGGGAAATTCAAGATTACGGCAGCAGATGCGACGGCGCCGGCGAGAAATAAGCGCGATATCTCGAAAATTTCATAATGATTTGAAGCAGAGTTCTGCATTTGAAATTTAAACATAAAATGATTAGACTTTATTTGCATTTCTTGTGTTCTTCTTTATTCTAAGTGATTAAGCATTTTCAGCATATTTTAAATCAGGGAGAATATTATTTTCTTTGATAGTTTCAATAATAAAATAAATTTAAACAAAGAGTTCTGTTGTACAATGCAAGTTGACTGTTATAAAGATGTTTTGTGGTGTCAATCTTTTCAATGGTGGCCGGATAAATCATCAAAATGATAATTCATCACATCTTTAAAAAGTTATATAAAGTCATGGAAAGTGATGAAACAAAAACATTTTTAACTAGGTTAAGTAGGTTAGGTTTAAATTATATATTTTTTCATCGTTTTCAATGACTTTATATCACTCTTTAAATGTGTGTTGAATAGCACTGTGTTGAGTTATCATGGAACCCTTTTCAACGTGTTCCTGACAGGATTACACTTTCTTTGAAAATGAACACATAGAGATGTTGTTACTCGTTCCATGGGATGAGAGGAAATGTTAGAAGGGAACACTCACCCTGCTCCTCATCAGAAGGTGTGGTGGGCTCGCTGTCGGTCTCTGCTACCTGATTCCAAGCTAGAACCAAATTTATAAAACTTTTTAATATTTGCATCTACCATAATAAAAACAATGCTTTTCTGCATTCCACTAGGACAAGGATCTAGTGGTTTGCGGCTCTTCATGCATCAACTGAAATTAATTTCACCGTTATATATATATCTTATATGTTAACCATATTATATTGTATGGATTGTCAATAGTCCAGATCTCGGAATGTATCGTAGGTCGATCCAGTGTGTTTCTACCTTCACTGTTTTTGCAAAATAAATACATAACTGTTATATGCTTGTCAGCTGATCAGACTGACAAACTACATTTAATGGGGACCGCAGATCATGCCTGATACTTGTGATTTTATAAATGTATTATTATTTTTCTTATTCTAATTATCTATATATAATTTCAAAATATGGAATGTATTGCATTGCACTATCCCTGCATACATTCTGGAATAAATTCTTATTATTATTATAAAGACTCAACATGCTCGTACAATGCATGGTGGTTGTGAACCTTTCGAACTCCGTTGTCACCACCACGGCGACATTGAAAACATTCTAACAACTCCGATGGCGGCGCAGCGGCGACATAAAAAACAGGTAAACATACATTTTATTGTTTAAAAAATAAAAGGGTCCTTTTACAGGTAGATGATGCCTGTTGTATTCAGTTGTATACAGTACCCACTGGGGATAGGTTTTGTTTTTTGCTCTGTTTTTCATTCATAACAATAACTACATATTCCTTTTATTTGAATAATTTTAACTGCACAGTAAATATGGAGGAGAATTTTGAATTCAGTGGTAGTAAAGTTGAATTGGTTTTCGAAGTGCAAAGTGACTTTTCCAATTAAATTGATGTTTCCATAGATAGTAATAATGATATTATAAGTTCAAGCAGTGAGAGTGATTTCATAGGACATAGATGAAAAATATTGCGTGTTTCAGACATCGGTAGCAGTTCAAGTATTTCAGACGTAGATCATCTACAGGAGGAGGAATGGGTAGATATGACTGAAGAGGACGAACTTATGGATACTATAAGCTTCAATCTCACAACCTATTCAATTCTTTTTCATACTCGAGCTTGCCAATGAAATTGTTAAAGAATCCAACCTTTACGCCAGAACAAAATTGCAATCGAAAGAATTACCTCCAAATTCCATTTGGCAGAATTGGCGTCATATTGAAGTAGATGATTTTGG
Source organism: Hesperophylax magnus (assembly GCA_026573805.1). NCBI lineage: Eukaryota > Metazoa > Arthropoda > Insecta > Trichoptera > Limnephilidae > Hesperophylax > Hesperophylax magnus. The sequence continues at coordinate 4,718,710 of JAIUSX010000114.1, forward strand.
ACATTTATTGGAGTCATTATGAGTACGAGAACAATGCCTCTAGCAAATATTCAAGAATATTGGACTACCAGACGCAACAGGCTATCTATCACATGTTCACTGATAGATACTACACTAGCATTCCACTCGAACACAAACTATTGGAATCAAAATGTCATCTAACAGGAACAATAGAAATGGGATATCAAAAGAAATCAAAAGGCCAAAATTCACACCACGAAAAGTTATTGCAGTCAAAAAAAAGAAAAATCCTCCTTGCGTGGAAGGACAAAAGGGTCGTAACAATGCTGCGTACCTCTGCAAATGCAGAATCCACATCCATTAGAAGGATGACAAAGAGTGGTAGCGTCTTCGTTAAGGATAAACCAAACGTTATCATCGATTATACTACATCCATGGGTAGGGTTGATCGTGCTGTTTAGTATGCATCGTCGTATTGCTTCTTAAGAAAATTGCTAAAACTCTTTTTTTGAGGGATGGAGATATGTTCTATTAACTCATACATTCTATATAAATTTATTAAAAAGAATAACGAATTTAGTAATTTGAAATTTATCAAAATATTAGTGGGTTAGTACAAAAAGCCTAAAAGTAAACCATCTACACCCACTCCATCAGAGACTGGGCTCAATGGAAAACTCCATATTTTGAGAAAAGGTCCCAAGAGGAACTGTGTGGTCTGCTGGCAAAGAAAAGGCAGTAAAAGGTGGCAGACGGGAAACTAGTGAGTTCCGTGACACATGTCCTAACAAGCCTCGTATGCATTTGGACAACTGCTTTCTAAAATACCACACATTCAAAAATTAGAATATGAAATTTTTTCTTTTATTAACAATCTTATATGATAATAAACATATATTTCTACATAACTACATCTTTTTATTTACTGCCTTACCAAAATATATATTTTTCTAGTTTTCTAAAAATATCGTCATTTTTCCTCTTATTTTTACATTACGCTCGATACATTATAAGAATAAATTTAGACGTAACTTCTACGTGTGAAAATTGTGTGTACGTAATTTTGAAATCATTTCCAATATACTACAATAAGTTGCTAAAGAGACAAGAATTCTTTGAAAGTAATTGGCAAACAAAACAGTAAAGATGCTAATTTATTGCAATGAAATTTTAAAATTCTTTGTTAACTAAAAGGTATTATTTATTCACAATGGTACGCATCAGTCTTGGCCTAAATGCAGTTAAATAAATCGTATGGATAAACGCACATTAAATCGTGTGGAGAGATGTTCAATCTTATTGTGCGTTGATCAAGTCAATTGTTCTCCAACTTTCTGACAATTAAAAAATTACATACATGAATTAATAAAACTAAAGAAAATAATTGAGGAAATTATTTTTCATTATACACTGTTCTATAAACGGCAAACAAGCCTCCTGTGCGGAGTTATTCATTTGTAGTTAGGAATCATGAAATTTGCACAGGTGTTTCTGTCTGAAATTTCATTTTCAACTTGTTTCAACTCGCAATGTAATTTCCATCACAAGCTATGGAGTTTTTAAGAAACCACATTGTTCCATATTTTTTCCAAAGATTATTCAAATCTCGGATGAGGCCAGATAGTAAATCTAGTTATAGGTAAAGCAGAGAGAACGAGGTGCTCATACAATCACCTCTCGAAGTCCTTGTTTTTTACCACCAAACATTGACCCACAAATTCCTTTTTTACTTCTCAGAATTTTCTCTCCTTAAAAACACCATCCACACAGCAAAGATGACATGTCTTGAGGAAAATTATTTTCCTCAGGGCCGCCTGTATTGAGTTAATGTAAAAAAAAAAACGCTAGGAAAATCATTGATATATATAACAACAGATTACCTAATCCCTAATTTTAATATAAAAATATCACCTCCTAAGAGTAATTTCATAATACAATTTCCCATTGAATTCCGATGCCTCGCTTCGAAAGCCTATACATAAATTTAATGCAAGTTTCCTACAAAATAGAACAGAGCACAAAGTTATAGCTAAAATCATAACTTTATCGGCCAATGAAAGGCTTAGCATCACAAGAGAGATGAACTTAACAACACAACGTGGTGTAAACTTATTGTACAAGCTTCTAAAATCTACGCGAAACCAGTGAAGGTCGTTCATTTTGTGGCAAAAGTGTTGTCAAATTTGTTGTATGATGTAGTTGTTGTGCTAGAAAGAATGTAGTTGTTGTGCTGAATACAACGAAGAATGCGAAGAAAATTTCATGAATGACATTATTAGTCAAAATCAAGATATCAAAAATTTGGATCAAATTCAAGTGAAGAAATTTAAAAAAAAACAAGAAGAGTGAAAAAACTGTGCAATGTTATTATCGAAACAAGTGCCCAAATTCGTAAAGAACTAATTGAGAAACAGCGAATAAATATAGACTTCGTAAGAGCCCATATTGAGGACTGCAACCCTCTGATGCATTGTTACCATTGTCTTGGTTTTGGACACACCTCTATCAAATGCCTTAACAAAATGAATAAACCAAGATGCATGTATTGCAGCGAAGAACATACATTTAAGGATTGCGTGAAAAAGGACAAAACCCCAAAGTGTTTCAACTGTACTAAAACAAATACGATATACAAAACAAATGTAACTACGGACCATAAGGCAAATGATGTTAAATGTACCTACCGAAAAAGAATGATGAATATGGAAATTCAAAAAATTGAATACCAGTAAAAATAAAAAAAATAAATAACATCAATTAATACATTCGACAAAATGGATGACTTTATTAACATACGACTGGAAAACAGCTTTAAAATCAGTGAATTCAAGAGTCATAGTGCAAAAGAGTGCAACGAAATCATCACAGACAAATTCCTTGGTATAGAAATAATCCACCTTAATATACGTAGCCTTCAAAAAACATTGAAGAATTTATTCTCAATATAAATAATCTTCAAGTAAAGCCGGGAGTTATAGTGTTAACGGAAACTTATACAAATAGTGACTCACCACATTACAATTTACACGATTATACTTACATACAAACAAACACAAGTATTAATAAAAACAGTGGAATCGTGGTATGGGTACATAATAAATTTAACATTGTAACAATTTCGGAACACAATATAGACTCTACAAACTGCATAGAAATTCAACTTAGCAACAACAAAATGAATTATTCTTTAATAGCAATATACAGAACCCATGAATCTAATGCTAACGTATTTATTGAACAAATACGGCATATACATAATATCAAAATTCAAAAATAAGAATTGCATAATAACGGGAGATTTCAATATCAACATTAACAAAAATAATGATAGTAAAATCAAACATGAATACTTAAATTGTATGACTGAAAATAATTTTAAATCGTGTACTAATGAAAATACGCGTGAAATTCAAGGTCAAACACCATCCTGTCTAGATCATTTCTGAACAAATATTAACTTAAAGGATCTTCATAAAATTAAAACCATTGTATGGAAAAATAACATTACAGACCATCATACATGTATATTTTTGTACGAAGATGGAAAAGAAATTCACACAAAAAACATGTCAGTAAAAAAATCATATACCAAATTAAACATAGAGAAATTAATTGAAAAATTGAAAACGGAAAATTGGAAACAAGTAATCGACTGTCAAGAGGTTGAATTATGCTCAAATAACTTTGAAAACATTTTAGCGATACATATAGAAAACTCTAAAACGGAAATTCCAAATCGAAATTTAGCTAAAAATAAATTCTTGAAACCGTGGATCACACAGGGATTATTAAATTCAATCAGAGAAAAAAGTAAACTTTACAAAAAAATAGTTAATTTCCCAAATGACAAAGAATTGGATTGCAAATATAAAAAAATACAAAAATAAGCTGACACGCATAATTAAAATCAGTAAAGATGAGTATTATAAACATAAAATAATAAACTCCGAAAATAACCCAATCAATGAAATTGAAGATGAAAATAAAGTAAAAATAAACGCTAGTGTAAATCCAAAAAGATGGGCAAATGTATTCAACTCCTTCTTCGCAAAAGTTGGACAAAACCTCGCCAAAAAAATTAACGTGACAAAAGGATCGACTACAAAACCAATTATTGAAGATATACAAAATATAAACTCATTGTCCCGATTTAAAATGACTAGTGAAGTAGATATTTTAAAAATAATTGAAAATATGAACGGAGGTTCGTCGCCAGGATATGATAATATAACGATTCAAATTCTAAAATCTATTAAAAAACTATGTGATAAAACCATTAACTCACCTGATTAATCTGAGCCTTAAAAAAGGAATATTTCCATCAAATTATAAGCAAACAATTATCTCGCCTATATTTAAAAGTGGAAACACCCTTAATGTTACCAACTATCGACCAATTTCTCTAATCTCTAACATTGGAAAAATATTTGAAAAAATTGTGAAATCTCAACTCATGGAATTTATTGAAAACAACAAAATACTTCACAATAACCAATATGGATTCCGAAAAGCGCGCAGCGCACAAGATGCAATTGCAAACGTTACTTCACGCATATACGAAAGCCTAGATAAGAGTAAAAAATGTTTAGGCATTTTCATAGACCTAAGAAAAGCATTTGACAGCATATCTCACTCAAAACTTATGAAAAAATTAGACAATCTGAACATTAAGGAGAATGTTGCAAATTGTGTAAAAAGCTACTTAAAGAATCGCCCACAGTATGTCAAAATAAACAATATATACAGCGATGAAGAGACGTCTGAATATGGAATAGCACAAGGAACGGTACTGGGTCCAATACTATTTATCTTATATGTAAACGGGATATTCTCACACTCAATTCTAGGTAGTATAACCTCATACGCAGACGATACAGTACTTATTGAAAGTGATAATACATGGGAAGGAGTAAAACAAAAAGCAACAGAAGACATAAATCTACTCAAATACTGGTTTGACATAAACCTACTATCCCTAAATAGTGAAAAAACCCATGTATTGCCATTCGCAATAAAATCAAACGATGTTCCTCAAAATTTTGACATAATTATACACGACAACTTTAAAGAACATAATACAAATCACTGTGCAATAAATTGTTCCACACTACAAATTACAAATAAAATTAAATACTTAGGAATAATAATGGACAAAAACCTAAACTCAACCAACCAAATCAAATCAACCTTACCATTAACAAAATAAGGAAATTAATTTATATTTTTCTGAAACTGCGTAACTTTCTATGATTGGAAAATTTAACTTCAGTCTACTACGCATTAGTACAATCGAATCTCCAATACGGTGTAACCAGTTGGGGATCCGCATACAAAACTAATCTCCTACCTATTGAAATTGTACAACGTCTGATTGTTAAAATAATATTGAAAAAACCGAGAGATTATCCAACTCAACCTATATTTGAAGAATTTAAAGTACCAAAATTTAATGATCTTATCTGAAAAAACATAATAATTCAAATAATAAAAGAAAAACAAAATCACAGTTTTTCAACTGAAAGACGTACTCGACAAAAACATATATTTCCAATACAAAAATGTAACACCTCATTTGCACAACATCATTACACATTTCTAGGCAAAAAATACTTTAATAACCTACCTGATAATATCAGAAAAATCGAAGACGACAAAACCCTACTCAAAGCGATAAAAGAACATTTCAATGTAAAAAATCAAAATAATGAAAATCGTCAATTAAATAATGTAACGTTATAAATCGTTAAATTGTACATTGTTGATTTACATATATATTTTTAATGTTCTTAACTCCTTAAATTATTAATAAGATTACTTACATAAATAATGTTCATCTCGATACTCAGCATCTCTTTTAAACACAAGCATCTGCTTCCATAAAAGAGTAACATCAAAAAAATCAAAAAAAAAATTGTGAAAAGTAATTTTTATATATCATTATTGTTAGCAAATATTATTATACATTGTAAACGGTTAAATTATTAAATAAAAAATAAATAAATGTAAGATTTTTTATCAATTGTCATTGTAATTAAAGCATGGGTTTATATTTTTTAAATATTCATAATATAGTTGATTAAATTGTTAATGATAAATAAAGTCGGCGAGAGTCCCTACCTAAAATATTGCTAACTGCATCAAATTCGTGCTTGAAAAATGATCTTCATAAAGCTAGTCTATTGATCGATGGGATGAACTTGCTGGAAGACAAATTTACTCCGCGCAGACCAACAAAGGGTAAAAGCAATGCTTCTTCCGATCTTTTGAAAGCAAAATAATGCAATTTCTTTTTTTAAACCGATATTATTGGCTGTTAAACCGGTCCGAATGTTGAGGTTCACACGTTCTGTCTAGATATAATACTTGAGTCAATCGGGAAAATCAATTATTCTAAAATAAATTGTTTGTTTGTTTCCAGGATAAACTTAAACTTAAATAATGAAGCAAATTATTTAAAATACAGATTATCTCATGAGTTAGGCAGTAGTTTTAAGAAGCACATGGCAGTGACGAGCAGTGATGAGAATTAACTGGCGGGCTGCCAACACAAGGCCAAGGTGTTGGGACTTTGGACAAATGAACAGATTCTAATGTTACTCCAAATAGAAACCTCTCTGCTAATGACCAACAAACTATTGAACATTTACAATGCACCGGTTATAGGGAATATTTAACAGTTTCGAGAAGATTTCAGACCATCATGTGATTTAGGCTAACTCACCATCGCGTCATTCCGCAAGGGTAGGCAGAGGCACCATAATACCACTATTCTGGCTCTTGACATGGCCCGACTAAAGCATTTGGTTCACTTGTGCCATGTCTTCCTCGGGCTTTAATAATACATAAATATATGTATAACACTACATATTTATTTAACACCTTTACTCTTATTGACGAGATTGCATGCACTGCTTTTGTTATTTTGTATACTGTAACTGGTTAATTATGTATTAAAAAAAATACCTTTTTTTTCTCGTATCATCTATTTTCCCAATGAATTTCATTTTTGATTAACCCTATGCATAGCCAAACTACACTTGCCACTTTTCTTTTCTCCTATATTGCACTTTAGATAAACATCAATTCAGTTTTGCTGAGTTTGGACTTGCTTTGTTACAAGGAAGTGGAACTGAATTCATCTTATTATTTTGTATTGTTCTTCACCCCATCAAGGGGGTAGATTAGATCCAGTTCCGGCATAAACCGAGGAGGTGACTCCCAAAGCGGCTGCTGCATAATTGCGCCTGCACTTCCCTTGCCACCACGAGTGGACCTGTGGATCGACTGAGGGGGACCAGAAGCCTTTCGCCCTGCCTCTGGTGACTTAATGCTCACTTATATCCCTATGGTCTTAGGGTTCTTTCCTCCTCAATCCCAATAAATTCTTTGAGGGCCTCCCTTGCGGTTGGTCCGATCGCTCCGCTTATTCTCGGTAGGGCTGCCAGACAACTGCAACTTAGCTGCTTTAGTCAAGTAACAATCTCATATTAATATTTCTCTTGAAATTCATGTAACTTTTTTCTCTCATCATAATATTTTTTTCCAGCAACACCAATTGGCAGAGATGAGATGTAATCTAGTCATATAACTAACAACATGTACGCACTCGCATACTGCCTACTAACACTGTATGCCTGGACATTGGGGGCCTAGTCATTTTTATAAAAAGTAGCCTCCTTTATAAATAAAAAAAATTAGAGTCTTAATGTGTACAGTGAAGGGGGAAACCATCCGTTTCATTAGAACGCCGTGGGAAAGTGGTGGGCAACCTCCAAAAAGTACTTATTTAGTGGAACAAAGCTATAAACTTTTATAATCATAATATTACAATAAGCAAAATATATTTCAAAATTTCAACCACAGATGACAGTGCAAGGCCTATGGTGACAGTCGTTAGCGCTCTCTCTATTGCACAATTCGACCATTACAGTTTGTGCGATCGTCGCTTGGCATATTTGATCATTATGGTGATAAAAGTTTTATTTTGGCATTATGTTATTTTTTAATAAGTTGTAACATGTTTGGAATTAACAAAATTTCAAATTTTATGGAAATCTTTGCGAGTAAAACGAAAAAATGTTGATTTATGGAAATATGGTGTTATTCTTTTACATGTATTGTACTAAAAACTTATGAATGGATGGGTTAAAATATGTAAAACGTGTTGTCTATTAATTGAAATACCTTATTACACATACATTTATTTGACTTTCAATGCGTATATGCTCACTACAGTCAAATGAAATGTTTAACAGCCCTTTGACAGTATCAGATCTCACTTTTTCAACATAACTGTTTTTTCGCATAAGGGCTAACTATACTATCTTCCACAGTTCAATTATCCTTGGTTTCAACATATTCACACAGCGGGTAACGACTTCCCAATCCCATAACTGCTGTTTGGCAAACTGACAACTATTCCAATCACGAGACTGTCTTCTTTCCACCGGCTCATAACGTAATATGAAATTGATTATAAAACCGTCCGTTGTGCATTGCTGTCATTGATTCAAACTGGCACTTTAGAATAAACTACTATGTGACATTGAATCTTCAATTTACCACAACGTATACTATGCAATTCTGAGTGTAGGTCTGTTATGTAACTACTCAATCATCACATTTTTTCCCCCAGGGAGGATGGAACCCCAAACTTGTCTATCCCGGCACACAATCTTTGCTTCATGCACAAGGTGATCAGATTTTTTAGACCTTAAAACGGGACATTGATGGAGATGCGGGGAGAACCCCCCAAATTCACCGGAACCAGCTCTAGTCGTTGGATCCAAGATACCCACTGAAGAGATAAAACGGTGGAAGTGTGTTATGTGACTATAAAGTAAGGTCAATCGGATAAGGACTCGTCTAGAAGTATTAGCGGCCAATTTTTGCAAACCTCTCTGCAGGACATGTCAGATAGGAAACATACCTAACTAAACACCCTCAATGAACAGGGAGTTTCACTTCAATAAACGCCCTACCCAAGTTTGTCCTATAAATATAGAGCAAGATTCAATGTCAGGTCAGTTAAACAACTACCTCTGAAGAAGTAAAAGTTCAGCAGAAAAACCAAAACCAAGTCTCCAGGTGAAATTTTTAACCGTGTTTTATTTAGTAGTAAATTTAGTTCCTTCCCAGTTTAAAATCAGTTTTGCCTAGTAGTAAATGAATGCGTCAATTCAGATCGAGAATTAAATTCTTCTCTGCAATTGACTTAGATTCACCTCCCTCCCCGTCTAACTACCTGAAATTGACTGCGTGACAGTTGTGTCCGGCCCCCTATCGTGAATTCAGTATTTGTACAAACACCGCCACTCGTCTCGTACAATATCATTCCTCAAAATATTAATATGGAAATATATAAAACTAGTCAGCGCGGTTTAAAGCCTATGAATTCATCTAGGATTTCATCATTTATCAGATATTTTTAGGTTCTATAAATTTGGCACATTATGACAAGCGATTGCACAATACATTTTTGTAAACTTGGCAGAATATGCCAAAAATCGCTTCAGTGGATAAGCGAGTATTCCTAGGTCAAAATAATATGACTAACTGGGATAATTGACTTCAACCCTTTAGGTGTGTTATGAAGATATATCGGCATGACACTAATTTATGCCCCTTGAGTGGGACTTGCCAATGTGTCGGCTGGGTCATAGACCGGTACGAAACTTGGTCACCCCATGGGAAAACATGTTTCTGTCCTGCTCATTCGACATATTGGCAATTACTTTTAGTTATTTAGAATATTTTTGTCCGAGCATAGCGGGAATCAGTTTTGGCACAACAAATAATACAATTTACTTTATTTTTCCATGGATTATTAATAAGATTTCATGAAACTATGAAAAAAAATAAAAGCACTTACGAAGTTAAATCTTTTTAGACACACTTTTCGCTGTTGGCCGAGTTCTGCTAAATTGCCACAGTAGAGCTCTGTATACTAGGATTATTATTCATGCTTTCAAATAATAATACAGATATAAAAATCTCAAAGATGCAAAACTTCAAAGTCCGTTAATACATTTGACTAACTAACAGTGTATTTGCGGGTATGCCAAATCATCTGAGATTATTCAAAAACTTTATTAAAAAGAACATGTTAAAAATAATAAGCTTTTCATTATAGGGACATCAATAATTAAATGAATACTACATACATATCATAGGGTTCCATGATAACTCAACACAGTGACAATTCAACACACTTTTAAAAAATGATATAAAGTCATTAGAAACGATGAAAAAATTAAATTTTTTAACCTAACCTAACCTGCATAACCCAGTAAATAAAGTTTTTGTTTCATCACTTTCCATGACTTTATATAACTTTTTAAAGATGTGATGAATTATCATTGTGGTGATTTATCCGGTTACCATATCATAGACATCCAATAAACTTGTACTAACATCAAATCTGGATACCATTTCTGGTTGACAATGTTTTTGGCAGCAGGAGGGTGTGAGAATATTCTGCGTAAACAACGATATCAGTCGTAAGTTGACCGCCTAAGAGCGTGCATAGGAATAACCAGACACTGCGCAGAAAAGTAAAGTTTGCTATTATAAAGTAAGGTTACGGTTTTTGGAGCAGTCCATTGTGGAACTTTTCTGCGCAGGATCTGAATGTTAATATTTAATCCTACCGCCTGGCGTAGAATGCTAAAAATGAGTGAGTTGGGTAAATTTTAACACATTTATAAAAGTGTCTAATTAAATACTGTAACAAAATATTCAATTTTAGAAACAAGCCAGAACTTTAGTTTACCCGATTTGGGATTTGACGCAGCGAGAAGTTTTTCACGCATCCAACAATTTGTGCGCCATTATAAAAAGGACTAGTAATTCATAAGCAGATTTTATTTTCAAGAACTAAATAGTGATTATTTCAATGCGAGTTACCTGTATACTGTCAGATAATTTTTTTAACAAATCACAAAAAAGGGAGACCGTCATGCTGCCTCCTCACTCTGCACAACTTGATTTGTTTCCCTTTCCTTGATTGGTTGGTCTATCAATTGAATGTCTACTGTATACATTGAATAATGCTAATTACTGGTAAGTTGTTATCCCTGATAATACCTGATAAGGCCTGTCAGATAAATTATAGTTAACCCACAGGCCACTTTCAGATATCGGCTAATTTCATGCAAGCAACAGTGAAACCACTCTGCGTCATGTTCATTTTACGAGTTCTGCACATAGTCAAAACTGACACACTGAAAAATAATTCCACTCAAAAATTATATTTCCTCATTGCACATTCTTGCAAGCTACTTATTATAAGAATTCCCCGAAAAAAAAAACCAATATAATTAAATATACAATAATGGATTGTGTGATTCTGCTTTCAATTGAAAAGATCACAAAATAAAATAACCCTTTCTTCGCTTTTGGGAACATGTATCTCCCTTACTGTTATGGTGAGAAATATGATCTAAACTGTGTTAGAAAGAGAAAACACAACACTTTATATTCAAATCTAGAAGTCAACCACAGAAGAATTAAATGTGCACCTTTATGAAACCAAAGTTGCCAAACACAATTTAAATTATTTTTTTGTGAATGTTTTATTAATTATTTTTGTACAAAATGATCAAAAGTGAGGTGACGATAACGTTTGAAATACATTTGTATAATAAAATGCATGAGTTACAAGAAACGTGAGGTGAGCCATTTTTAATTTTTGTTCGCGTTCAAAATTGTAATATATCGAAATTATATTATTATTTATAATAATAAAATTTGAAAGTGTATTTGATCACCTTTCAAAGGCAGTTTAGTAGTTTTCGGATATATTCAGAAATATTCCATTTATCTGGATTTTATTGCAAAGCGGAAATAATACTCCGACCTTCTGTCAAATTATGGCAGCAACCTGAATAATTAATATTAATAGACTTGGCAAAGGTTAGAAGCAAAAAATGGCAATACTTTCATATTCACCATTACTATTTTGAATAAAATACATAAACATCCAACACATTTTCAAGTGGGGTAACCTTCGGTTTATGGGGGAAATTCCTAAAAATTAAAACTAGTTATTTTTATACTAACTTTGGGCCGGGGAATCCGAATCTGGAAGAATTAGGTGGCGGCAAGCAATATTAACTGAATTACACGACTTTAAAATTTCGACGCACAAACAATTTAACTGGCCATTTTGAACGCTTTCTGACAATAAAACTAGTTATCTTTATACATATTTATACTAACTTTGGGCCGGGGAATCCGAATCCGAAAGAATTAGGTTGGGGCAAGCAATATAAACTGAAATACACGACTTAAAAATTTTAGATGCAAACAATATACAATGCCATTGTCGATGTGTTTTTTTTGACAATAAATCCATAGAAAAATAACCAAAGATATATAAAATTAAGTGTTGCTAGTAAGCAATAATATCAATAACGTAAAATAACATGTTTATAATTTCAGTAATATTTCATATTCAAACAGTTAGATTTAGGTTTATTATCACGAAAGGTGAGTTTTTATGTCGGGGGAGACGATAAAATATGCATTTTATTTTTTAATTTTGCTAACATTATTTCATTTACGTAAAGTATTCAGATACATTTTATTCACTTTTGTATCACAAATCATGTTACACAAACCTAGCGTAGCCGCTAAACTACTTGAAAACTGGGATGTTTTCTTGCCTTGACGCGAGTAGGCGCTACGAAGGGGGCACTTTCTTTTCTATCACAAACCATGTTACACAAACCTAGCGTAGCCGCTAAACTACTTGAAAACTGGGATGTTTTCCTGCCTTGACGCGAGTAGGCGCTACGAAGGGGGCACTTTCTTTTCTATCACAAACCATGTTACACAAACCTAGCGTAGCCGCTAAACTACTTGAAATCTGGGATGTTTTCTTGCCTTGACGCGAGTAGGCGCTACGAAGGGGGCACTTTCTTTTCAATCACAAACCATGTTACACAAACCTAGCGTAGCCGCTAAACTATTTGAAAACTGGGATGTTTTCTTGCCTTGACGCGAGTAGGCGCTACGAAGGGGGCACTTTCTTTTCTATCACAAACCATGTTACACAAACCTAGCGTAGCCGCTAAACTACTTGAAAACTGGGATGTTTTCCTGCCTTGACGCGAGTAGGCGCTACGAAGGGGGCACTTTCTTTTCTATCACAAACCATGTTACACAAACCTAGCGTAGCCGCTAAACTACTTGAAATCTGGGATGTTTTCTTGCCTTGACGCGAGTAGGCGCTACGAAGGGGGCACTTTCTTTTCAATCACAAACCATGTTACACAAACCTAGCGTAGCCGCTAAACTATTTGAAAACTGGGATGTTTTCTTGCCTTGACGCGAGTAGGCGCTACGAAGGGGGCACTTTCTTTTCTATCACAAACCATGTTACACAAACCTAGCGTAGCCGCTAAACTACTTGAAAACTGGGATGTTTTCTTGCCTTGACGCGAGTAGGCGCTACGACAGGGGCACTTTCTTTTCTATCACAAACCATGTTACACAAACCTAGCGTAGCCGCTAAACTACTTGAAAACTGGGATGTTTTCTTGCCTTGACGCGAGTAGGCGCTACGAAGGGGGCACTTTCGTTTCTTTAGTTTTTAAATTTAGTTTTAGGGATAAATATTTTTGAGAGTAAAATATAAAATGCATATTTTATCGTCTCCCCCGACATAAAAACTCACCTTTCGTGATAATAAACCTAAATCTAACTGTTTGAATATGAAATATTACTGAAATTATAAACATGTTATTTTACGTTATTGATATTATTGCTTACTAGCAACACTTAATTTTATATATCTTTGGTAATTTTTCTATGGATTTACTGTCAAAAAAACGCATCGGCAATGACGTTGTATATTGTTTGCATCTAAAATTTTTAAGTCGTATATTTCAGTTTATATTGCTTGCCCCAACCTAATTCTTTCGGATTCGGATTCCCCGTCCCAAAGTTAGTATAAAGATAACTAGTTTTATTGTCAGAAAGCGTTCAAAATGGCCAGTTAAATTGTTTGTGCGTCGAAATTTTAAAGTCGTGTAATTCAGTTAATATTGCTTGCCGCCACCTAATTCTTCCAGATTCGGATTCCCCGGCCCAAAGTTAGTATAAAAATAACTAGTTTTAATTTTTAGGAATTTCCCCCATAAACCGAATATATTCCTTCAAGTGCAGAAAGAAGCTTATTTCGTCCAGTCATTCATTTGAGAAACAATACACAATAGCAACCAAACCCAATACTATACAGAATGACTGTTAATTTTAGGATTAAAATTAATTTGTTAAAAATTGAAAAGTTCTCATTAAATGTATATTATTAAATTTAAATCAGAAAATATTGTTTACCAACATCAGGCAGCTTGTATAAAGAGTGTCAAAAAATTGTTAGCAAAAATAATTCTATTTATAATATAAAATACTTAATATAACATATTATAAGAAAAAATCTCCCATCCGTTTGTGGGAAAATGCCAACGAACTTCCAAAAAGATTGTATCATACGAATGTAAATAAATAACAGTACTACAACCATGTGAACCAAATATTATGTAAACATAACGCAAGTGAATATTATTTATTTAGTTATCATAAACCATTCGATCTTGGGAAAGATAAAGTTAAAGTGACCCATTATTTAGCAAAACACATTTTTCTGATAGCGTTCCTTATCATAGAATGTAAATATATTGTAAATATGCATGTTGTTTTTGAGAACATTGATGGACGCGAGTTTTTCACTAAATTATTCATTTATTTAACTCTATATATATATAATTCACGGTTATAGGTGGGCTTTTTGCATTATTTCTTTCAACTAACAGATACAGATTTACAGCTAGAATAAAATGATGTGAGCTTTATTTATTAATATTTTAATATAGAATCACAGCCAAGTGAATTAAATCAATTCTTGTAGGTCAAACATACTAAAAGTTAATGGCCGCCAGTACTATTCTATATTTTGAGGAACTGTGAGGTAGTTATGGCTTGGGCTGTAAAAATATGTTAAAATATGCTAGTTATCACGCAGTCAGAATTTAAAACCTTTCACTACTCTGATTTTTGGTAATTGGCCGCAAAAGTTTTAAATAAAACATTTTACTATATATTTCAAAATACATTAGTAACTGACGAAGAATACTAAAAATTGAAAATGACCGAGGTAGAACATATCGAAGTTAAAATAACTATAAATGTTTAAAATTATTGATAACATAATATTTTACGTTACAAATTTCGGAAAAGTTTGAAGGAAGTTTAGAATCAGGATGGAAAATATTTTTAGGTTATGTTATAAAACTGAAAAATAAAATTCAAATTACTCACTTTCATTGATATATCTGATGATTTCTTCGTGTTGCGGACTAATTGAATCTTGGTGTATTCTTTGGTGCATTGATTTTTTGCCATTGCAGTGAAAAACGGGTCTCGAAATACTGGAATAATAACAACAATGAAAACAACTTTTTATTAATAAAAAGTTTAAAGAATAAATGTGAAAGTATTATAAACGATAAAATAAACTATCTTAATTACGAATCAATCCAATCGTTTCGTATTTATTGGATTAGAATTTAAAAAAATAAATACATATATTTTATACGAATCCGAAATTGAAAAGTAAATAATATTCCCGCAAGAATGTAAAACATGACGAAATATTTTAACACAATAATAGTGTGTAAATAGGATATGAAGAATGTTAAATCAACTTACGTTTCCAAATCATTATTATTCGATTCTGTTGGTTTTCTAGTAAGATCTCTGAGAGTTTCCAATCTTTCTAGGTTTTGCGAAATACCTGTAACGAAAAGCCGTGTTATTACAACTTCGTAGAATTAATTAAAAGTCTCACTAAAAAATGGCGTAATAGACGTACCTCTCCTTGTTTTGGCAACGATTTTACTGGGTCCTTTAGAAACTGTATACATTTTTATAAATTTATACCGGAATCAAAAATTGTGTAAGAAGGGCGCATGGACAAAAGGGCACTAATCGATGATGTTGCCAGATCCCGAAGAGCTTCTCCCCACTTTTGTTTGGTTAGGTACCCGAACCTATAAATACGTTTTTAAAATAAACAAACCAACGATTCGGGTAAAAAAAAAACATTTCAAAAAATTTTTACTTTCCAGTAGTTTAAGAATGCATAATTTCTTCATTTTCAGGAAATAAGATTATTATGACTGGAGTTTCAAAACAATTTTTGTCTATAGCAATACCAATGAACATGTGACGAAAAATTAAACAGCGACCCGGTCAGCGTTGCCAGGTCTAGGGAAATTTCCCTAGATCTAGGAGAGAAAAAAAAATCTAGGGAAAAGGGAAATTTTCACGAAATCAGCACAAATCTAGGGAAATTTCGTATTTTTTGGCAAAAAAAATTTTTTTCATGACAATATTATTGGGATTGCCAGTGAACATAAATGTATTTTCATTTTTTATTATTGGGATTTCCAGGAATCTTAAATAATGTTGATGTACATAAATGAAGCAATGTTATTTTTAACACTGACAACTCAAAATTATATTTATGTTCCTAAAAATATTAAAACCGGGCACTTCTTAAAAGTTTCTGATTACGACTTTGTCTATGATCATTACAATAAGAAATTATCTTCTCTCAGCTTTTCACTTTTGGCTTTCCACTTTCGGAAATTTCGGTTGGTTTACAGTGATTTTTATTAAGATTTCTGTTTTGAATTCAGTGGTAAGTACTTTGAAATTATTATTATCTCTTTCCAATTAATTAACATGTAAAACAGGGTTAGTGTAACACAAAGTTCAGCTACTAAGTTTAAAATTTTTATAAGCTACTTTCCAATATATTCAGTGTTTAGTTTAACACAACTTATACTATTATGTGTTTGGTATAAGTACACCCTGAATTTATAATATAGTATTTATTATAGGTATATCATTATTATAGTATATCAATGAATACAGCCCATCGATGCCTTAATCTGCAAAGCGTACATTTCCAAAGTTTGGAGGTGTTGTGTTTTTTCACAAAAACAGCGCCTTACAAATTATCCAAATATTATTATCATTAAAATATGTTATTTGACAAATTATTATTGGCGTTGTAATCTTCTACTTACTCGGTAAAACGCAAAATTTCAGATTAAGGCATCACTATGTTATGTATTGCTATTATTTGACCTTAACAATTTACTCCATGCACATGTATTTTCGTAAATATTGCCTATTCCGTCACACTTATCGAAAACAATACTTCGATTCAATTGAATTAAGAAATAATGAATAAGTGAATAGGATAAAGAATAAATTCATGTCAAATAGTAGGTATTTTGTGTGTCGGAATAGTCCATAATTACCTGATCTTTGTAAATATCATGTAAATGTTAAGTATTTTATAATCATCATTTAAAATGTTAAGTATTTTATAATTATCATTTGAAATGTCAATGAATTATCATCATCATCTATCTATTGATAAAAATACTTATCATTTGAAATGATAAGTATTTTATAATTATCATTTGAAATGTCAAATTTGTTGTGTCAGTGTTGGCACTGTCGGCCACTGTTGCCATATAAGAAAAATAATTGCCATATAAGAAATAGAATAAAAGACTACGTATTGTTGTATATGTGGCGTATTTGGGTATTCGTGTATTTTTATTACTACAAATAATATATGAAAGTTATCAACAAAAAAACCAAGTACTTTTAGCCCCCCCCCCCCCGGACACGGACAGACGTTTTTAACTTGCCAAGGTGGTACCCCCGGAATCTAGGGAAATCTAGGGAAATTTCGACTCCCAATCTAGGGAAATATTGCAATCTGGACCTGGCAACGCTGGACCCGGTAATCGGTATCATTATGAATAGCTCAAGCAGTATTGACCTTTGATGCTTTTTTATCATTTCCACCTTCCAATTCACAAGTTTATAAATTATTTATATCCTAAGAGCATGTTTCTAATAGCTTAAAAACATTTTTAATCTCATATTTGTGAAACGCGATGATAAAATGTCAAATCGTTGTTGATTTGCTATTACATACCTTAAGCAAACGAATTGAGTGTTATTATTGCGTGCTTTTTTGTTGTTAAAGAATGTACATTTACTAGCGAGCTAATAGTGTCTAGCAACCGTTTTAAAATGACTTTTCTTTTGGCGGGGTTTGTTTAAGAGTATTTCTTGGCGTTCAATTTTCTGATTGACAGATTTAATTGGTGGTCCGAAATGGACTTCTTTGTGTTGTGTGAGAGTATTACAGATTTAATCCTAAGCTATATTAATAGGTAAATAATAAAATTTATTTAATTGCGCTGTTGCTCTCCATGGCCTCGAATTTGATTTTGAGTTGGAAGTTTGGTTTCCGCAAAACATCAAAAATATATCCCTAAAGCGGCCGCTACACTACTCGCTTCGACGCTTCGACGAAGTCCTCGACGAAGTTAGCTGAAGTTCGAAGTGCGTGCCCACACACTCGTGCAACTTCGCGAGTAACTCAGTCCAACCAGTCAGTGATTGGTTTATTTATGCCGTGACGCTTCGAGTCCTTTGACTCGGGCGCATTTACCGACAACAATCGGAAGTCGGGCGAAGCGAAGCGAAGTTGCCCGAAGCGAAGCGAAGTTCGTGCCCACACTATCGTATTCGGTCAACTTCGATCAACTTCGCGAGTAGTGTAACTGGGCTATTATAGCCCAGCTACATACGATAGTGTGGGCACGAACTTCGCTTCGCTTCGGGCAACTTCGCTTCGCTTCGCCCGACTTCCGATTGTTGTCGGTAAATGCGCCCGAGTCAAAGGACTCGAAGCGTCACGGCATAAATAAACCAATCACTGACTGGTTGGACTGAGTTACTCGCGAAGTTGCACGAGTGTGTGGGCACGCACTTCGAACTTCGGCTAACTTCGTCGAGGACTTCGTCGAAGCGTCGAAGCGAGTAGTGTAGCGTCCGCTTTACGCTGTACATATTTTGTGCTGCTGGTCGGAGTTGTAATGTAATTGGTTCGATGGACCTTATTTAACTTTAACGCCATCAGTAAAGACATAAATTATTCCCGAAAATGGACTACCTAACATAAAAATATCATGACATACTGGACAGGTTAAATAAAGTTTCAAAATGTTGATAATATCTGTATATTTTGTCATACATTATTTTTATGAACCATAACAATTACATAATAAATACGCAATTTTATAATTAATAATTAAAAATACAAAAAAGTGTAATATGACTGGACGAAATACGCATTAGGATTAGTTAACTAAAATATTTAAAACCTTGTGAAAAAACCTACATCTAAAATAAGTGGTGTTGTGAAAGATATTTGGAATGTACTGAATGTTTGTACTACATGGTCAAAGTGATTTAATAAAGGGACTGACATAAATTAGTAAAGTTCCCAGGGATAAAAATGGAATTACTCAATCTAAGAGATATTATTTGTATGAAACCATGAAAAAAGTATTCTAGTGCATTTTTTGCTATAACTATATGTATAAATAATATTACAACCGAATAAGGGCTCTTGTTGACGGTAACAGGTGACGGTCCGCTTTTTCCAACGGACCGATGCCCGTTGCTCAGTGTGAATGTTTGTTCATGCTGCTGATGTCCACCCGTCTTCCCCCGGTGAAACGTCGCCCGTGTGTTAACGACGCTGGACTGATAGACGTTTTGCCCCAAATATAGCATTTTGTAGCGCAATTTGAAAAGAAATATGGAACAGAGTATTGATACGGAGCAATTAATCACTTTAGTGGAAAATAGACCAGCACTATGGACTATGGGACAGAACCACAGAGAGTTATAAAAATAAGCAGCTTAAATTAATGGCATGGAAGGAAATCTGCTCGATTAGGTATACATGAAAATTATGAAATATTATCTGATAAAGAAAGAAATTAAATTGAATTTTCTTTCTAGTAGACATTAGAAACGTAGATTACACATCTGCCCTGATGATGGACACAGCAATGCTGTCCGAAACGTTGGCTAAAGAAGGAGGTAACGCAACACGGCATAATACCCCAAAAACAAATCACTATTAGGAACGTGTATTCTCACTCGCTTCTCGTTTCAAACTGACGACATTGGGAGTGTCTATGTTGTATAAACTAATCCTGAACAAAGACACCCGTTTTGCATCGGCCCGTAATCCGGTTAAAAAATGCCTGCCAACAAGAGCCCTAATATGTTTTGTTTCAATAAATAATTTTTTTCAATGCTCTCAATATTGAATAAACCATTACATACAATAATTAATATATTTTTCTTGATTAATGGGCAATCTGCATGCTATATATATTATGTTTTCAATTTTTTTTTTTTTTATAAATGAATTTCCAGGAAAAAATAATTTAATTCTTAAGTTTAACATGAAGAAATTTAATGTTAACCCTAAAAAAATATGTATGTGAGTAGTCGGAATGGCACAAATAATTATCAATTAATTAAAGTAGTGTTTTAGTGTGCAATTTAGATTTCTGTTTAAATTTAAACTAATTTTAACTCTCGCAATCCCACCTCATCTATTCTATGATCTGTTTCAATAAATCAGCTTTCTATTCCATAGAAACTCGATGTTGAATCAACTTCAACTTTCGTTCTAATCTCTATGTATAGATATAGAATTCCTTTCCATTTTCAATTGGTTCGTTTTAAGAAATGGATCATAGAACAGATCAGATCAATACCCAGCTGTACATAAGCACAAATATATATGTAGGTACTACATGGAAGTTATCCTTAACATGCAGCTTGACATACTTATCTCTGCAGGCAGTCAAAAGAGGAACTAGCGAAAAATGAAATATAATTTTTTTAAAAATGTTTAAAATATTATTTTTACATATAAAATATCAGAGGTGACCCTTTCGATTGCATAGTTAACTGTGTCGATCTGTGGTGCCTTGTTGCGTGAAAACTTTACCCTAACATCAAACATTTTCCTGTCTCTTACAAAAATATCACTCACCATTCCTTCTGAATTTTAAATGAAGTACCTACCTACTTTTATATTTTTTTCCGGGTAAGTACATACATACTAGAGTTTTGCAGAAATAATTATTCCACACTCTCTATTAAGACACTGGTGTCCGCTGAAACTGGATTATATCCACCATTTTTACGTTTCACCAAATCTTCACACTATAATATTAAAAAAATGTCATACACAAAATGTACCCTTTCAACATTTGATACAATTTGAATTTTTGTTTATTTCTTGCAACACTGGCAATTGAGCTTGCAAAACTCTGAATATGACAATTTCTCCAAAACTGATATTATTACTGATATCATTCGATTCATAATTTAAGTACTAACTAACAACAACATTTATGTACACTCCCCTTCCATACACAAGCAAATGCTTTCAATGGAAGAGTAGTAAAAATACCCAAGATGTAAAATGAATTATGTACCATGTAAACATATTATTAAAAATAAAAAAATAATTACAAAAAAAAAAAAAAAATCATTTTCTTTGAGTATGTTCATCCACAGAATGCCGAATATGTATTTATTAAAATGAAAATTTTTTGGACAGTATTGGGTATGTTGTCATTGTTTTATCTCTCCTAAAAAAATGGTTTCATGTTGCTTACACGGTACTGCATGTCAAACAACGATATCATTATTGGCTGTAACCAGTATGACCGCTGTGTTCTAAATTTCTATCAGTGCAAGAGGAGCCAACCCAATACAGGCGTAATTGGAGCAATCCGCTCCGGGCTTCGAATTGCCAAGGCGCTGATAATACCTCACCTAACACGTCGCGTCGTGTGGCTCAGGGCCGGCCCTGATTGCAAGATTGTACCAACCTAACTATGCGAGGTTTGAATAATATTGCCATCGTAATTAAGAGTAATTTAAAGTGAAAATGGTCATACACATAAGCTTCCAGTGAAGACATTAATAAAGGTATTTTTAAAGCTACCAACATTGTTTCATTAAAATTTAAACACAATTTTCAATTCATCGCACACATAAAGATATGTAATAAAGCTGGATTTCTTCCAATAATTATTTTTCAATAGACTAGAGGTTTTCAGTTTTAGAGTTTTCACTTCACGTCACAGCAGTCTTTCTGTCACTCTTCAAACTCAATCCAATTCTAAATATCTCAACCGTACCTTGCACTTCAAACTCAATAAAATTCTATATATCTAAACTGTACCTCGCACTTCAAACTCAACACAATTCTAAATATCTCAACTGTCCCTTGCACTTCAAACTCAACACAATTCTAAATATCTCGACTGTACCTTGCACCTTTCTGCAGAATGTTTAACTTGACATCACTACACTGACTATAGTAAATAAATAAGCTGTCAGATAACCGCATGAAACAGCATTGTAACAATGTAATAAAATTAAAAGAAAACATTGAATAAAACATTATCAAATTATCTTTACAAACATTATATGAATTTTAGAGGAGATGAAAAAACAATTAAATCTGTTAGCTTAGAATGGTTTGGTATTACAAATTTCCAATCTATGACACACTTGCTAAGATATTGCCGTAAAAAATTTAAGTTTGTCCAAAGGATATTTTGGCTGATAACCATCGATATTTATAAAAAAGTTTGCTAAAATGCAAAAAAAGAATAGCAATTCAAATCTATTGCGTTAAACTAAAAATAAGATTACAAGTAATAATCATTACAATATTGTGCATACTTATTTTGATTGGACCATTTTGTAGTAATTAAACCACCTCAAGGACATTCGTTGGTACCAGGAAAACAATAAATAGATGTTTTAATATTTTCACGTTCATGGTATTAGTTCATTGCTTTCAACTCAACCGGAAGTGTAACTTTCTACAACATTATTGGTTCACCAATGTCAACTCAACCTAAATTGTCACTTGTAATATCAATTTGCATTGTCAAAGAAAACTTCTAGACTCAAAGTCAAGAAGAGATGTCAACACGACACATATCATCTTGTAATATCTCGCCACATCACTTGATGGTCTAATGGTTTAGTATTGTTCATTTCACAAGCACTCCCCCTCGTTCTGGTAGCACCACTTGGGCTGCAGGGCCTCGGGATGGAGGCCCCGGGCAAGCAGGCGCTCCCGGTGGCGACTCATCCTGTCTTCAGCGGCCCCGTAGCGCGAACTGGGGTCCGCCCACAGTCTCTCAGCCACTGCGGCAGCGCGGGGCCAGATGCGGCCATCTGGAGGAAACAGTAAGTACATATTTTGAATTTATTTAATATTATTTTGAAATGATTGCAGTATTATTTAGCTTCTGCAGTATTTTGTATAATAAAAGATACTCTCAGTATCGACCTGGTGAAAAACCACAATTCAGAATTGAAACATTGTTTGAAATGGCTTTAGCCATGTTTGGTGACCAGTTCTGATATT
The DNA here is from genome assembly GCA_026573805.1 of Hesperophylax magnus. Lineage (NCBI taxonomy): Eukaryota > Metazoa > Arthropoda > Insecta > Trichoptera > Limnephilidae > Hesperophylax > Hesperophylax magnus. The sequence continues at coordinate 4,742,036 of JAIUSX010000114.1, forward strand.
TTCACACAACTCTGGTCCAAAGACCCAAATGCCCAAAAATATCAATATTTGAAATATGAGTGACATCTAGTGAATATTTTACACACTAGTGCTTTAATTACACCTAAAGAGTGCTCGGCTGATGTGATCAGTACAGTCAGTATTCGGCCTAGTAGTAGGCGAGTGATTCAGGCAAGACAGTGCATAGAAGCAAGGTCCAATACTCGGTCGAATAAGTACTCCCTCTATCTGCATACTCAACTCGGTGCTTCACTCGCTCTCCACTTGGTCAGTGCGATCAGCCGAGTTAGTCAGTAAACTCAATAATCTCACTTGACCACTCTCTCTTCTACATATGATCACCTCTACTCTCCAATAAGTTGCTCGGCCGAATAAAAAAGCGAGTGACTCGGCCGAGCACTCGGCAGGTGTAATTCGGCCTGAAATGACAGAGCATAGATTTGATGATCTTGCTATGGTTTGGGAACACCTTTGTCCGCCATATTTGTTCACTACTTGTCAATGATCAGTGTGGGTGACATATTGCACAAAATCTCATCTTGTCAACAACATTCTCCCAATTATGATACTTTATCGATTTATTAAAGGAATTATTATGTGGACTCTTCATAATTGTGAGCTTCGTAACACAACCATAGTCCGAAGAATATATTTTTTATAGAGTTCAACCACAATATATTATATAATGATTTTAGGAGTGATTTTGGATCACAGTTGTTATAAATGAGAGTACATAATTTTTTTTAAGCACATTATTTATCTTAAGATGCTACTTTACAGAGCTTTCGACCAGTTTCTGTCTCTTGCATAATTATTTGAAGCAGCATTTCAATTTACCTAGAACGTTCTCATCAACGTACTCGGTCCACATGCAGACCTCTCCCCCGAGCACGGTCTTGTAGCGTGGCAGCGTGTTGTCGTAGGCGGTGCGCCACGAGTGATACTGCGTGTTGCCCCAGAAGCCGTGGTCCAGGTACCAGGCGTCCTTAGTGGACAGGATGACCCGATAGCCCAGCTCCGACAGTTGGCTGGGCAGAGAGTCTTCCGACACCACCCAAGTCTGGATTACGTACCTGCAAATAGGGATCACATATACAGTTTAGTCGAAGAAAACATTTGTGTGTGGTAAAACTAAGCGGCAATTGGCAATACATGGTATACTGAAACTGGAGAGGTAATGGAATCTTGCAAAGTTAGCCTTTTGCGGCTTTAAAAAATAAATTTATATATAAATGTCTAAATACATAAAAATCACATATCACTGTGTTCGTACACGCTAATCTCTGAAACCGCCCAACTGATTTCAATGAAATTTTGTGAATGTGTATGGTTGGTTCCAGCTTGAAAGATAAGACCCGATAGGTAGAGATGGCAAAATTTATCATTAATTTTCAGATTTTTTAGCATTAACAATTGGAAATTTAGCGTTTTATAGCATTTTGAGGCATAATTTAGCGTTTTGTAGCAAAATAGAAAAAAATGTATTTCCTGAATGTTTTTAGCGCATATTTTAAGTATTTTTGGTAAAATATATGTTTAACCTTCATTTGCATGTGAAAGATTATAAATAATTAATTTTAATATTAAATTAATTAGAAAGGAAACTCTAAGTACGGGTCGAACACAAACACAATAAATGCAGATTGCGACGCACAAATTGTGTAATGCCAAAAAGCAATTTTAGCCTACAGTACAAAAATATTAAATATTTACACATAAAATAGTAACAAAATTATAAAAAATCGTAGGAAAGGCTTCCAAAAATGAAATAAAGTAGGCATAATACTTTTCCCTGCACATTCACATAAAACTACCTTCCTTATGCATTTTTCTCAATTCTTCTTTAGTTGTACTGGACTAAATATTACAGTATCAGCTTCTCCAATTTGTATGGTTCTTTGACTTCTGAAATACGCTATATTCTCGGAAAGCGTTTAAATTCAGCGTACAGTATAAATTAAAAATATTAAATATTTACAGATAAAATAGTAACAAAATTGTAAAAAGAGGTAGGACAGGCTTCCAACAATGAAATAAAGTAGGCATATTTGAAATACAGGTACATAAATACAAAAAACAATGGAAAAGGCACTTTGCTGATTGAATGATAGCATTGCGCACGTTTCAATAGTGGGCTCCTTCATTCTCGTACGCCTGTCAGTCAATACCCGGTATTTTCGGGAAATTCGCGCCTATTTCGCTAAATAGAATAATTTAGCTGAAATACGGCCAAAATAACGTTTTTCGCGTTAATTCGCGAAATAGAAATCACTGGAAACACTTTCAAATGCCTTGAAACGCAAAGAAAACTTATAAATGCCCTATTTTCGAACCATAAATATTTTTTCGCGTTTTTAGTTAAAACGAAATTTTGCCATCTCTACCGATAGGTGACGCTGTCGAGATTTAATTGAATGATAATTTTTTTTATTTATCATTTAAAAATACATACAACCACAAATTTTAACTTCTCTACACCGAACTACGTAGAAGGAAGTCTGTGGCAAGACAACGTCTGCCTAGGCCCACTAGTATAAATAGTGTTCTCTCAATAATCCGCCACCCCAAATACCGGAAGTGTCCAATTAGTGAAAGCCGCAGATTTTAGTGAACACATCCAAAATATGCTAAATATTAAAATCGGTATTTCGTTAAACTATTTTTATTGTGAAATTTGTACTTGCATCTAACAGTGTTATTTGTACTCGAAATCATTTATCATATAATTTTCAGTCCGTCAAATCTTCCTTGAATTTACCTAACCTGCTTTCACTTTCGATTTTTTTAAATACATCTATTTGACCGATCGAGCTGAAACTCAGCAGAAAGACTCATTGTCGATGACAATGCATTCTATTAACTTTTGTGTCACACACAGACGGATATATACACATTTCTCTGAAGTCGGACGAAGGTTGGGCAGAAATTGGCTATACTGCTAAAACTTTTCGATTCTGAATGATTGTCTTTCATTTTCACCTGGGTGATACCGAGAGTATCTACCACTCTGAAAAGGAACCTTGTATAGAATACGGTTTTGTGGATGGTAGAGATTCATTCATTACTAATTTTACTGAACAACTCTTTCATTTACAATATTTGTTTTTTACTTATGTAAATGGATATTTTTCCAAAATTTATAGCTCATGATGGAAATGACAATTGTAGCTAAAAATATTGCGTTAACCAGGGCTTTTTTTTAAAAAAAAAGGTGCCGGAACTCACTTCATGTCAAGCTTTTTACTAAATAAAATTATATTCAAATGTCACTTAAATGAAATTTAAAGGAGCTATGCCACGAAGCGAACAAAAAAAGGTTGATTTTTACGATATTTATTTTTTATTTTAGTCAAGACTAAGCTACAGAAACAGTAAAATACATACATTATATTTGAAATATATTGTACAAATAATCCTAAATTTAAAATATAATTGTAAATACATATGTAATGTATTTATTTATGAACTTGAATAAAAGTTTAGAGTGATTTCCAAAGTTTTTTCCAATTCTCGTCTGATACATCATCTCGATTCCTTTTCTTAGTGTTAGAGTCTAAGGCCGAATGTCTTCCTTTAAGTAACCACCTATCAACATATTTTGAAGGATCGAAAAGTGTCAAGGGTGGTCCCACGAGTTTGATGAACAAGAGTGCCGAAACTGTTTTAGTGTTTAACGAAGCTCTTGTTGGGGTAATAATAAGATTCATTTGCGAAAACCCCCGTTCACATTCACTTGAAGAAATGGGAATAGAATTCAGAGCATATACCAAACGCAAGAGTTTTTCAGAATATGTCTTTTCGAGAATGTATTCGCGAAATCCACGAATCATTTCTCGTTCATCTAGTTGAACATAACATTTTCATCTTGTTTTTTTTTTTGTAGCCTGATCGAAATGTTTCTAATTTCCATCTCTCCAAATGTCAACCGATTATCAATGTCTTCAGGCCAATATTTTTGGTCAAGTACGCGAGCCCAAAGTGCAAACTCGACATCTTTATTATCTAGCAGCCTTTTTTCAATCGACGTTTTCAACGTGGAATAAAATATTTTCGGATCAATAGGAGGATCATTTTTAGAAACTTTTTCGTGAAGTAAAACTCCACGAAAATGCAGATTGCTTATAGCAGCTGCAGCACATTTATAATAGGGTCCAAAATTCTGTTTTCTTTCTTCAAAAACTTGAACGAGTTCATTTATTTTTCGATTTGCAATGTAAAGGTTCACATTGCGATTTTGTAGATCCAAACTAAGTTCCGACAATTCTTGGAGAGCGTCGCACATCAATGCTAGATCCAATAAAAATGCTGTTGATGTTATTTTGTTCTTTAAGCCACTGTAAGTACACTTATCATTTTTATCTCTTGTAGGGTCATTCATCGCTTCTTCAAAATGACGCACAAGGGATTCATAATTATTCCACACAGCCGAAACTGAACGAAAACTAGATGCCACCCAACGGGTACTTAAAACTCTTCCGATTTTCAGTACCTCAACGCCTAGTGATTCTGCACATAAATGCAACTCTCTATTATTTTTCGGCGACGCATGGTATAAAACATAAAGTTTATCAATAAATGATTTGAATCTATTGATCCCTGAAATTTTCTTTACAACATCACTTACTGATAATTCTAACCTGTGATTAGCACAATGCCAAACTATAATTGAAGGAAATTTTTCTGTCAGCAATTTTTTCACTCCATTTTTAGAACCTAACATCACAGCAGCGCCGTCGCATGCAACCGAAACTAAATATTTTTTTAAATATTCTTCTGTCATCCCATATAAATCAAGAGATTGGAGTAATGATTCAAATATTCCTTTTGCCGTTACGTCTTTAAGTTCAATCAAATCCAAAAACAAATTAATTGGTGAATTCATTCCAACACTTTCGACACAGCATCGAACATACACAATGAGGGTGGTTTTTTGGCTTATGGTGGTAGACTCATCAATTATCAAAGAAATTATATTTTTCGATTGAACAATTTCTTTGAAAACATTTTTTCTCATTTCATCACATATATGATTTACAATGTTGATACATGCGTTAGTGGAATGGAGAATATGACCCATTTCGATCCCATTTAGTTCTTGGAGATTAATTTCACTTTCAAACATATTGAATGATTGATTTTCCTTAGCTACTTTATATGCAGTTCGAAAAATGTTTGCTGTTATTACTTTTTCGCGAGATAACGATTTTAAAAAAGTATTTTCAATCCGCTTATTTTTGGCTTCAGAAATGATTTTTAACGCTGCTTTGTGTGCAATAGATCCACTGTGATCGAAAATTTTTTTTCGAAGTGACCCCAATTGTAGCTTCCTCTCTTTCCCAGAATACTTAATTTCATTATTGGCCCATTCTTTGGATATTTTCATTCCCATTGTCGTTTCAGTTCCAAGAGTTCCAACGTTTCTGCAAATTGTGCAGCCAAGTTTCATTTTGTGTACGTTCAACCATTCGTTTTTTGAGCAAAAATCGTTTTTTTGATCTAATGACCAGCAGTCTGGCCAATCGTTTTGAGTTTGACCTTGATCCCCGAGATCAGCTCGAGATGATTCAGGAACATCTACATGTACCGATATTTCCATATCTTCTGTCATCGTTTCTGTTACTGTTTTGAGCTTTTTATTTACGGAATCGGCGCCGCTGCCGGTGTTTGAGAAGTAACAGGAAATTTTTTTCATATTTAAACTTGGAGTTGCACTAAATAATATATAAAACAACACGTAATCGTAACACAAACTGACTAAACAAACGTAAATAACAATATACGCAGATGCCGCCATGCGATAAACGTCAAACCATAAATAAATGCGTCAAACTGTCAAAATCATAATACGCAAAGACATACGTATGAAGCTAGTTACATACGCAGGTTTGCTATTTAAACTATACGGTTACTTCACTATTATCATTTTAACGAATTATTATTTTTTCGTATTAATTTTGAAATAAAACCGTGAAAAAAGGTGCCGGAACGCCGTTCCACCGCGTTAAATGGAAAAAAAAGTGGGTGTGTCAAGCCTACGCAAGACAGAAGTGAAACTTCTAGTTTCAGCTGATGCTTGGCGTGGCGCAGTTCGCTGGTGTCTGAGAGAGAGGAAAGAAGAGAAGAGAGAGAACGTTCGTGAGCGGCTCCCCCACCTCAACAAGGTTTCACTTCAAAAATGCCACAGCCGAGAATCGAACCTCGCTTAACTGATTGAAAGCCAACCACGCTGAGCACCAACTGTAAGCAAAGCCGCATAAATTGATTATATTTTGACGGCCGGCATTGTCCAGTGGTAACGCATTGGACTGCCATTCCGAAGGTCGCGGGTTCGAACCCGGCGTGCGCAAATAAATTTTATTTAATTAATTTGTGTTATTTCACAATTAATTAATTAAAATAATATATAGTATATTTGCGGCACGTTCCAGAGTGGAAGATACTACCAGTATCGCCCTGGTGTAAGACCACCATTCAGAATTGAAACGTTGCTCCAAATGGCTTTAGCCGTGTTTAGTGACTAGATCTGAATAGCCAGGTACTTCCCCACCTTCCTCTTTCCCTTCCCCACTTACCTTCAGCCTCACAACATCCCCCAATTGGGGATGCCATAGTCTCACTGGCTCCAGACGGGAGCAGTTGGGACTCTTGTGAGGTATTCACAATAAAAAAAAAAAAAAAAAAAGTGGGTGTGTCAAGCCTACGCAAGACAGAAGTGAAACTTCTAGTTTCAGCTGATGCTTGGCGTGGCGCAGTTCGCTGGTGTCTGAGAGAGAGGAAAGAAGAGAAGAGAGAGAACGTTCGTGAGCGGCTCCCCCACCTCAACAAGGTTTCACTTCAAAAATGCCACAGCCGAGAATCGAACCTCGCTTAACTGATTGAAAGCCAACCACGCTGAGCACCAACTGTAAGCAAAGCCGCATAAATTGATTATATTATGTAGGTTCTGAAAATATGAGAGCTTGTTATGTTTTATAATGTTACCTACATCACACCCAAAATATAATATATTTTTAAAAATAATGTACAATGTACAGAAATAGAATCCCACACAAGATCGCGTAGTGCGCTCTAGCGAACGGATATTTTATCAGAGGGAGATAGTTTTAATTTTTTTTTCTGTAAATTATTACATATTATCAAAATAAATAAATTAATTAAATAAATGTAATACAATTATCATAATATACGGATTAGATAATAATTTTAATCCAACACAATAACGCAAAGCGCGCTCTAGCGGAGTAATGTTTTATCACAGTGAGATAAGTGTTTTTATTATTTTGCAATATTATTTTCTTTTAAAAAATGTTCTGACCTACTAAAAAATAAGATATTGAATGAAAAAGGCGTTAAAAACAAAAAAATAATGTGCGATGGCCGAGAATCGAACTCGGATCAACTGCTTGGAAGGCAACTATGCTGACCATTACACCACCAACGCCAGTTGTCGGGATGAGCTAAGAAGCATTTATATGTTACTTCAAAACTTTGACTAGATCAAATGAACTTTAATCGGTGGTCCCGCATTTTCGTTTCGGTCATGAGTCGGTTTTACTCCGGTCCTCGAAATTGCATGACGCGCGTAAAGAAGTTTCACTTCAAAAAAAAAGGTTCTGAAAATATGAGAGCTTGTTATATTTTATAATGTTACCTACATCACACCCAAAATATAATATATTTTTAAAAATAATGTACAATGTACAGAAATAGAATCCCACACAAGATCGCGTAGTGCGCTCTAGCGAACGGATATTTTATCAGAGGGAGATAGTTTTAATTTTTTTTTCTGTAAATTATTACATATTATCAAAATAAATAAATTAATTAAATAAATGTAATACAATTATCATAATATACGGATTAGATAATAATTTTAATCCAACACAATAACGCAAAGCGCGCTCTAGCGGAGTAATGTTTTATCACAGTGAGATAAGTGTTTTTATTATTTTGCAATATTATTTTCTTTTAAAAAATGTTCTGACCTACTAAAAAATAAGATATTGAATGAAAAAGGCGTTAAAAACAAAAAAATAATGTGCGATGGCCGAGAATCGAACTCGGATCAACTGCTTGGAAGGCAACTATGCTGACCATTACACCACCAACGCCAGTTGTCGGGATGAGCTAAGAAGCATTTATATGTTACTTCAAAACTTTGACTAGATCAAATGAACTTTAATCGGTGGTCCCGCATTTTCGTTTCGGTCATGAGTCGGTTTTACTCCGGTCCTCGAAATTGCATGACGCGCGTAAAGAAGTTTCACTTCAAAAAAGCACTGGCGCTAACTGTGAAATTTAACTACCCCAGTGCTCGTGTTTGTGAACTTTTAGGTCATTTACAATAAATTAAATGAAATAATAATAAAATTGAAAGAGATTTTATCTTTGAAATACCGCATACATTTAACTTGTTTATTTAACAGATATCTTTAAAATCTCCATAAATCAAGTCATTGACGTAAAACCACAAATATTATTGTATAGCTGCCAATTTAAACTTTCTGTTGTAAACATTCGAGTCAACACCAAATAATCTTCCGCCACAAAGTTTAAAGGTTGAAATTGTTGGCAGCCACTTTGTTTTTCTTGTTTTATTGAATGACAGCTTTGCTAATGCGGTCTAACAATTCCACGGCTGTTAGTGTTTAGTTTGCTTGAGGTTTGTAGCCAAGTTTGTCTGGGTCTACTCGCTACCGTCTCTTGCTGAATAAGTGATACAATGACATAATGACTAGTGGGATCGGAAGACAGCAATGCTGGCAATTTGTTTACAATACACAAATCTATATTATTTATATAAAAATGCATGGGTTTGTCTCTTACGCATTCCCATATCATTCATCCGAATTCGCTTAAAAGACTTTAGGCTCATTATCGCTGAGATAGTTTGTAGTTTTGTATAATTATTGAATATATTTATTAAAGAATGTAGTTTTTTAATAACAATGTGGATTTCATGATACTACATGAAGTGAATGGTACAACAAGTCGGGGATGTTCGAAGAAGACATGAATAAAATAATTATTTGTAGTAAAAAGAGACGTAAGTGGTGAATTAAGAAAAAGGTGTAAGGAGAATGTATGGCTTGGAAGTGAATGGTTGAAGAGGTCGAGGATGCCCAAGGAAGACATGGCACGTTGTCAGATACCCTAGAATTCATAACCTCAAAACTTTACCCAAAACCATTTGTAAGTCCCCGAGCAACGAAAATTCTGTGTAAAGACCGGGCAACGCCGGGGACTTCAGCTGGTAATTTATATTTATATAGCATAGGCCACATGGAGTAAAAGTGCGTTACAAAATGGGCCGAACGAGATGGGCTCGCAGGCCGTGGATTGTATACCACTGATTTTAGCTGATGCATGGGGGATAGTAATTTTAGATTTTTTGATCACTCGAAGTTTGATAGAATCATCAAAAGTAATTTACCGGTCTTTAGGCAGGAAGTTCTCGATGACCGAGGGGCCGGTAAGGTGGCTGGACCACAGCATGATGGGTGTGGGGGTGGAGGACTCGGCGGCCCTGTCCCACACCCTAAGGGCCGTGGCCTGGTACTCGGCCCACAGCTTCAGGAAGTCCGACTGCTCGCGGCCCATCCCTCGGGATGCCATCAGGTCTACTATCTCCTGCGTGTTGTTCCAGCAAGGGAAGAACACCTGGAAATAAGGTTGACATTGTGGTTGACGTAATATGTTCTGATGAAGTCAGTGATTAGTGACCTAACCGGAGCGCCCAGTCAATAGAAGTTGTTTGTTTACCTGTTCCCGTGTACTGTGTCCCCAGACAACAAGAAGGTATTTAAATAATTTCTGATATAGGTATATTTATGAATAATAAAATAAAAGATTTAGATAATCCAGTCAGAGCCTGGCCTGAACCTCGCCTGGCATTAAAAACTTCAAAAGTGCTGTATTAGTGTTATAAATGCATTAGCACCTTGGTATGTCGTAGCAGACTGCTTCAATTGCACCTGCACTGGTTGCACTGTTCGGTTCTTATTTAGCCCCCAGCGAGGATTGAAAAATTGAAAGTTTAAACAATTTATTTGGGTTCTAATTTACCTCATCGCCTCCCATATGGAAAATCTCCCCTTTGGGCATCCACTCAGCAATATCCCTGTAGAGCTCCCCCAGAAGCTTGAAGACGTGCGGGTTAGCAGGGTTGAGCTGTCCGCACGGCGGCTGCACGCAGCGCTCGCGCCACCGCTCGTGCGCCCAGCACGCCGCCAGCACGCCCAGCCCGGCGTGCTCGCCCCACTGCCAGCCGGCGCCGGCGTGCGCGGGTGCGTCAATCTCCAGCACCACGCGCACGCCTCGCGCTCTCGCGTACTCCAGCAGGGCGACGATGTCGGACGCGTGGTAGGTTTGGGAGGGGGAGTACGCACCAAACCTAGAAACAAAGACTTTTTTTTTTTTTTTTTTTTTTTTAATATTTTTATTCTAGATAAAAGAAAAGTACATTTTCACTTATTTAACTAGAAATAACATATATATTACACACCGATATTATTCACTTTCATTGTTTTGTTGATTGAGCATAAAACTGAACAATTTTTTTTTAAATATACCTATGCTTTTTTCATTTTTAATTTCGTCTGGGAGGCAATTATAAATGTTGCTTCCCTCGTAACCAATGGATTGCTTGCCATAATGAGTACGTATCGTGTTTAAATGTATTTTATCGTGTTGCCGTGTAAAGTGTGTGTGTACTTGGGACGTTTTAATGAGTTCTGTATTTGTATGTATGAGTTTATTATTTATTTTGTAAATAAGGAGACATGTATTATATTCATATAATTTTCTTAATTTTAATAGTTTTGTTTCTATATATAATTTTTTTGTTGATGTTCTAGGTTTGAAGTGAAATAGCTTTTTGATTACTTTGTTTTGTGTTACCTGTAGTTCGTTTATATATGTTTCACATGTATTTCCCCAGATTTCAACCAAGTAGTTTAAATGTGAGTGTACGAGGCTATAATATAGACCTTTTTTAATTTTATTTGGTAACAGATATGATATCCGGCTGAATACGCTAATTAAGGGGGTGATTTGATAATAATAATAATAATAATAATAATAATAACTTCATTATTTATAAAAAATCTTCTGATATGTTCACTAAGCATAGCTAAAGCCATTTCAATCAACTCTTATTTTCTCAATTGGGGGCTCTCAGAGTATTTTTCACTCTGGAAAGAGGTTCAAATATCGACGGAATCAAAATAATTACTATATTGACTGGTAAGTGGCTGAGTAGGCATCGCGTTTGGGTCCCACCCAGGCGCAGTGTGTTCAATTCCTCGACTGGCTAAGTCCTCCATCACTTACTGTGGTGGTAGTAGGAGATTATCAAATATTGTCAGGTTATTCGTAACCCGGGAATGTTTGTCTTTCCAATTTTTGGTTTTTCTTTTGCATAATCAATAGTATTGTTATTAAATTTACAAAAAAAACAGTTTATTATTGAACAAGTTCTTCTGTGTAACTATTATTACGCGTGACAGTTGTTTCTCCATCTGAAGGCATTATCAAACTGTGGTGAAGCCATTTACAGACTATATTTATATTATTTTCATAAAGGTACTTATAATGAAAACAATAGATTTCATTTTTATTACCTACGCCATAATTGATTTCCGAGTAATCCGGAAAATATTAATGGTTGTTATCCTATAAAGTTTCCCCCAATTATTGTATTGTTTAAATTTGAATAAGGTAGGCGACGCTATACGCATCATGGCTTGGTCTATTTCAGCATATCGCTCGCTATACACTACCAATGGGAATATATGGTGAGCGATATGCTGAAATAGGTCAAGCCACAAAAATATAGCGCGCTTATAGCGTAGTCTGTCACAAACTTAAAGGTCGTTCAAGTAAGGTGTTTCCAAATTATTAATTTGGGTGACTCGGATGACTATAATAATTTTTACTGGATTTGAACATATCTAGGAGTGGCGAGCGAATTATATTTGTTTGTTCATTTATAAAACTAGCTTAAGGATTATTAGAATTTTTATTAATTTCCAGCTGCTCTAAAAGATTGAGCTTACGGCCTTTATGTTGTATATGTAACTTAGTTGGTTTATTATTATCATTGAGTGAGTGTTTTTTTTTTTATCTAGGAGATGTTTACCAAATTGTGACTGTATTTTATTATTATTTTTAAATGACCACATATTGAATCTAGTATTAAAGGACCGTCCAGTTCCAACATATACAACGTTCCAAGCAAACATGCAATATTTCACCTAAAACATTTATTAGTCTCCGGAATGTGATTATTCTATATTTGGAGCCAATCAATGATCGCTGACATTAATTATTTAATAATTTGCATCTTTGGCAGCACGCGTAACGAAATCGAATCCGAGAAATAAATTCGCACTGGCGGTTTACATCCTTGAAAAAACTAAAATAATTTTTCGTTACCGTTTTTTCTGATTAGCAGACAATTTTTCAGGACAGACAGAGGTTTTGCTAAAGTAAGTAGGACAGAAGTTTTGCTTGAGTAGGTCCATGAATTTTATTTTCAGTTCTCTTGGTAGAAGGTTAGTAAATTGGATTCGATTCAGTTTTTTGCCTTGTTTAGCCCTCCCTGGGTAGTGGACTAACTTCATGCCATGAATCCCCTAAAATCCTGACTACCATCCACAATAGTTATTACCTACTTTCCTATCAGCTTTATGTTTACGAAATAATTCAATTATATTTTAAATATGAGTAGGATCGGCCCAAGAATGGTGCCTTGAGGAACTCCGAAAGTGACGTGTAGTGGAATTCTTATGCTTGCTTAGGTTAAATTTGTGAAGGTAAGGTAATGTTAGGATAGTACAGACTTTGCAAGTTGGGGCACTCTCGGCGATACGATGGGGAAGCTCTGCGTGTCCGTGGCGTGCCAGTGCAGCACGTTGAGTTTGCTGGCCGCCATGCCGTCCAGAGTCCTGCGTATGTCGGCCAGCGGCAGGTAGTGGCGCGCCGTGTCCAGCATGAGGCCGCGGTGCGGGTAGGCGGGCCGGTCCATCACGCGTGCGTGCCTCAGCATCAGAAGACGGGGACCCGAGGCTGCAGAGTAAGGGGCCGTCAGCTGCGATAGTGTCTCCAGTGCGTGGCGAGCGCCGAATACGGTGGGGGCGTGGATGTCGGCCGTGAACAGGTTGTCTGAAATGGAAGTAAATCCATATAACTTTATGGTGGCAATTTCAGCGGGAAGACAACTGAGTGAGCCAGCTGCAGAGACTGGACCTGCAACGGAATGTGTCTTATCGAAGCGCTAGATGATCGACCTAAAAGGGAAAAAACGAAATGCTTACACTTGTATCTACCATAATACATACATACTCTTCTTGATATAAGTACTAATTTTCCACTTATTTTGACGTCAGGTCTGTAAACTTTCATCAAGAAGAATCGAAATTCTGCATTAGGGTGAAAGAGGAGGGTGGTATTTCAAATTACCATGTGAAAAATTAACAGTGACCTTCCGCTTGTTTTGAAATAAAGTGTGCTAAATTTCATCGATCTCGGAATAATATTGTATATATGTCTAAAAACAAACCCACCCATGAACTTGAATATTTATTATCTTTGAAATTTGATGAATTGTTCAAATTCGGTGAAACAACCCATCCTTCGATCTCACATAATATATGGGTACAACCATGCTATAAAGCACCTCTGCATTAATCAACGAATTTATTGAATTGTAATTATTATTCCAGTCGATCTGTTAGTTGTTGACCATCGTACCTGTCGATCTGAGGTCCAGCGCATACCCCTCATCCGTGCTCCAGTCCAGCGTAGCGTCCGCGGACACCACGTTCAGGTGCACCACGAGCGTGGCCTCCGCGTCCCCACCGGCGGAGCTAGCGCCGGGGTTACCGCCAGAGCTAGTGTTGGCGCCAGAGCTCGAGCCGGCGCCGCACTCGAGGTGCAGCGCCTGCAGGAACACTCCGCCCATCTGCTCCATGAGCGGCCGCACGGAGTTGGGCACCTCCGTGAAATCTAACCTGCAATATCAAAAAATGAGATATTAACGACTCCTGCATAATCGATTCCACGCCTTGCCCGACTGCTTTCTGCCTGCATCAATACTGGACCTTGTGTGACTCTGCACTTCCTTGGACCCCGACTTCTCTAGAACTTGGATACCCGACCTTAGCAGCGAACTCGCACCCCGGGACCAGGTCCATCATAAGCAAGGAGGTAGCGGCTACCTCAGGATTGACCGGCGCAGGGAGCAGTTCGCTCTGGGCGCCGGATTGTAAATAATACATTTTAGCGCTACACAAATATGCAAATCATCCGAATATTATGATTACAGTGATCATCTACCTAGGCGTCTACTGATTTTGACGAGGGGCGTGAAAAATTTACGGACCTGGACCGGCACCCTATATTACAGTCTACATACTCGTATGTGGGAGATATGGAGGTCCCTTACAACTTGGTTTACAGAATTGCGAACCCGACGCTTTGGACCACTCGGCTAAAGTCGGCGGTCCGTAACGTCTACCATATTGCAAAATTTTATCGGTCTCGGAATAAAACTGTAGATTTGTGTAAAAATCAAATCAAGCCGCCCGCCATAGATTTCTTTATATAAATAGATAGATAGAATAGCATAACCTAGCATAGAAATGTGTTTGAACTTCCATGGGACACTCATGTTAGGGACATCTATTCAGTTTCTGGTATCCTTCCAATTACAATCCTTCCTAAATATGAAATCACAAGCACCATCCTACAAATTACCCAAAAATCAACTCACACCAACATCAAGCCACTTTACAATCAAGACATCCACAACCACAATACTCGAAATAACAATAAAATCCGCATTCCTCAAACACACACTACAAAATATGCATTAAAATCACTGAACTATATTGCCTATACACTATATAATTCGCTTCCAGATATGTACAAACACATCCACCATAATAAAAAATTGCAAAGCAATGCTTTAAAAGAATATTTTTTAACTACATTTAAAAATGAAAATATGTAACTGTGTTGTCATTTCTTGTTGTATCTTATCCATTTTTTTTTCTTTCTGTACTTGTTTTCCATTGTTGTTTGTTCTACTTAACGTGTCATTATTTTAATTTTTAATTTTTATGCTGTATCGAATGTGAAACTTATATTTGATATCAAAATACCGTTCTAAAATTGTACCTACTACCTCCTACATATGAATTGTAAGTTCCTCCTGTCCTGAAATGAGTTCTGTAACTCATCGGGATTGCTCTAGCAAGAAATAAACACAATAACAAAAAAATAAAAAAAGTCCCCGAGGGAAATAATTTATTTCAGGGTCTATGTCATCTTTGGGGATGTTGTGTGGAGGGTTATTGCTGTTTGTAGTGCGCTGTCCAGTGATAGATTATAGTAAACAAACAAGTAAAAATGCATTAAGATTAGAATCGGGGAAAATTGCGCCGCAATCCTAAAATTATGTACATTTTTTACGAAATGTAAAAAATATAGATTAATTATTTTTTCATTTTCTACAATGTATTTATACATTATCCAAAACACAATAAATTAATTACAGATTTAGGTGCATGTACAACATGTACAAATAGGTACATATTCAAGTTGCCAGTATGTTTGCCTGGTTGATGTTATATCATTCCTTTCTAGACATATTGCCTATTCTAAGGAATTAACCAACTAACTAACTAACCATAACGCCGTTTCTCCGCAGGAGTAGGCAGAGAGGACGGACCGCCAAACAACTCGGTCTTGGCACACGCTTCTTGTCTCATTCACATTCATACATACTCTTCTATTATTCTGACTCTTGACATGGCCCGACTCGAGTATCTGATTCACTTGGTCGTGCCATGTCTTCCTCGGGCGTCCTAGACTTCTGCTACCATTCGCATTCGCACCATATATTCTCCTTACACTCGTTTCTTCGCTCATTCGCTCTACCTACCCAAACCATCTTAGCGTCTCTTTCTTAATCTGACTCATTACGCTTACATCAGATTTGCACTCTTTGCGGATCTCCACATTTCTCACACGATCATACTTGGTTTTACCACACATATGCCTCAGGGATCTCATTTCAACAGCATTTTGTATACTTTCATACTTTATCTGTCAGTTCCATGCCTCACTTCCATACATCAGGGTACGTACAAGCACTCCATTGTGGACTGCTGCTAACTTTGCTTCTTTGTACAATTTTTGGTTAGCGCCAACTGCGTTCAGTTCTCCATTAATTGAGTTACCTGCATTTACCCTTCTTTCAATATCTCTGTCAGCCTTCCCATCAAACATAATTCATAAATACACAAACTCATCCACCTGCTCCAAGTATTCCCCATTCACAACTATATTTCACACTCTTTTCGTACTCTCTATTTCAAAGAGGCGGCTGCCTAGTGCCCAGTTCCACAACGCCACGCTGTTCACGACTCAAATAAGAAGCGACAAACTTATTTTATCGCTAAACTTAACAGTCTATTATTGTTAAAATTTTAGTTCTCTAGAGCGCGCGGTGAGACCGTGAAAGCTTTCATCAGTGTGTGGACAGTACATGCGTTGCCAATCAGGCGTGACGTCAGCACGGCACGGGCCGGTCTGCGACATCTATTCCTGTACTTACGCAAATGTCACCAGACGAGTACTACACTATTAAGACTATAATAGTAGAGTAGATACTAGAGTAGACTGAGAGATAATAATAACACAGGATTAGTACGCACTCTGCCATCTCAGTCTGTAGGTGTAAATACATGGGCGTAGTTTGCAGTGTACCTATTTGTACGAAGGGCACAGGGGAAGAATGGAGAGTTCATAAAAATGTTAAGAAGAACATACAATAACAAAAAATAGTCACCGCTGTTCTAGATTGTGCCTATCAGATAAAACCACACATTCAAAAACCCTCAATGCAACACTGACTCAAAACCAAACATATTCATTCACCGCGCTTCGTGCATTTTTAACATTTCGTACTGTGAATTCGACTTATTTAATTCAGCACCTCACATATTCATTCACCGCGCTTCATACATTTTTAACATTTCGTAGGTACTGTGAATTCAACTTATTTAATTCAGCACCTCACATATTCCTTCACCGCGCTTCATGCATTTTTAACATTTCGTACTGTGAATTCGACTTATTTAATTCAGCACCTCACATTTTCAAACCTAAAATCAATAATTAACATTCACACAATATATTACTCCACGAAGACTAGATCCATCCCCTTATTATTGTAACTCTTTTTATATTCACTATTAATTGAGAAACATTATTGAAAACCTATTATTAGTTCAATTATTATACATATTTCACTATAAATTATAAATTACTATAACTGTCGGTTACTTAAATAAAATAAAATACAAATACTTTTACACGCTTGTAAATTATACACTGTCGACAAGAGCAGATCAGACATAAAACGGCACGCATTTGGAACGAACAGAAATCGCCCTTTTCTCCTTCAATACTTATTATTTATTCCTATTAAAAAAACACATTCCTACAAACTATTCGTTAACCCGCCGCACGAAGTCGTCCAACCAGGTGGCGCTATAGTTTACTCTCCCCTGGCTTTACATACTCGTAGATAGGGGGATATTGTAAGGGCCCCACAAAAAAGAATTTGCCTCCACTATTGCACGATCAAAATTTTCCGCTTGTAATGTTTATTATGAGGACTTTTCGAAATATTGTCAGGTTATTCATAACCCCGGAACACTCGTCTTTCATTAAAATAAAATAAACAAACTAGAATGGATTTTACAGCTTCTCCAGGTGACAAACTGGAAGTCAGCAGCTGAGGACAGGAGGAGTTGGAGGCGACTGTTGCAGGAGGCCAAAGCTCGATATGGGCTGTAGCGCCATCGAAGAAGAAGAAGAATGGATTTTATCGGCGCGCCCTTTCCGCACTCCAAATTTTCAGAAACGAACTGTGAACTACCTACGTTTTTATAGTTATTTATTATTTTTGGGTAAACTAATGTTTTAAGACAAGATTTTTTATGCATAGCACAAAGTCCCGTTGGCGTCATGTATCTTTTATCAGGAGATTTTTCAATGTGGATGAGTGTTTCAGGCTAATAATTATTGCTTATAAAAATAATTATTTTGTTATATCAATTAATTTATATCCGTGCGGTATGTGCTGCACAAAACCTATCATAAATAAATACATAGGTATATAAGATGAAACAATATTACTTTGTTTAAAACAACTATATTTTTTTTAACGCCGACCGGTTTCGGAACAACCGTTCCCTCCTCAAGACAAAATATGTGTATATAAATTATGATTGAACATTTTTAGGTGTTGAAGTAGGGGTGGAGGCGTGACTAGGGATTAGTGAAGAGTGGTGAGAGGAGATAGAACTGACGGTTAACGGGAACATATGTCTAAGGTGAGGCTGTAAGATAGTTTTTTTTGTTTGTTAATATATCTATCGTGCATAAAGAATACAAGTCAAAAACAACAACTTTTCAGGAGAGCGATTTAAAATTTATAAACTGTAATTACTTGTATAGAGAATATGTATCCCTGTATGTTTTAAAAACTATATTTTTTGCCAATAGTATGATTAGCGAAATCGGAAAACTCATCATCATTAAGATGCCCTAGATTTTCTCTGAATTTAATGTCGAAATTACGACTTGTTTTTTGTGTATTCGATGAGGAACAGTAATTATAATTCAGTCTATATTAAATACTGGAGTGAGTCAATTTATGGTCTTTATTATAAAATATTATTAAATACTAACCATCTTAGTGAGATTCTTACCCGCCCGTTCAAAGTAGGTGTGGTAAAGCCGGCCTTGAGCCTGGTTTAAGATCGCTTTAACCAAACGAACGCCACAGTAATAAGTTGAGTTTTCACTGGTCTAACCTTACGCGCCGCGTAATATTTACACCACGTATGTAAGGCTGCATTATATGTATTATTAATATTACAAAATAAATATTGTCCTCTTCCCCTGTACCATTCCAATGTCTTACAGCTGCAATCATGTAGGCCGTTGCCTAACAGTCTGCTCCGCGCCAGAGACCAGTGCCAGTGGAAAAGTGCGAGTAATTCAACGAAACTATTTTATAGGAATAACCACGAAACTGGTGTGAACCAATTTTCTTGGAGATTTTACTGGTTTCAAGTATGAATGAATGGAATTATGATTTTACTACTCGCATTGTATATGAATCTACTACTAGAAGTATATTTATGAATCTGCTGCTAGACGTATTTAATATGAACCTTAACCTACTTCGGATGTTAGGTTTCTCAGATGATCTGAGTTAGATTTGGTGATAAACTGACAATAATTCTATCATTTGCAGATTTTTACTTCACCATCATTATTACCATTTAATTGTTTTTCTATTTTTTTCTCTTTACTACATGCTATTAGTAATCTGTAGGTATTACTTGTCCGTATTTTATGAACTTTTTCTCTAAACCGTGTTAGTTAAATTTTGAAACTAAACTTTGAATTAGTTAGAGGCGTTAGCTCTGAATTGCATTCCATACTTGCTAACCACCCGGTGTTGACCGGGATTTAATCTGCTTTAGGATGTAGGTAGAGGGGATAAGGGACTTGTAGAGAGTGTGACCTTCCCATTGTTTTGAAAATCAAGCTATTGCAAGAATATAAAAACAAATTATTTCGATTTCTAAGTTTTATAATGGTGTTCCAGTAATTTTGTTGAACTACGACACCTTTTTAAATGATCTGAATCTGCTTAATTTGTCGGATAGAAGGATCTTCAGTAATTTCACTGACTTGATATTTCTATATAAAATTAATGATGCATTTGATAGTCCAGAATCGCTTGCATTGTTACGCTTTTTGATTCCACTACCTAATACTAAAAGTCGGGATTTATTTCAGTGGAAAAATTCTGGGACTAACTACCATACGTACGTACGTACTTACTACTCATTGCCCAAAATACGAATGGAGGGAAACAATTATGCCGAATCAGTGGAAATCTTCAATTTATCACTAAATAAATACAAAATATTGTAACTGGGGTAGTTCAGATTTACCTATCTATAAAAATAAAAAAAACTATATTTATATTAGCCCTGTGTAAAAGCCCCGACAACGGGCGTTAATAATTAAATAAAGTAAAATAATGTTTACAAAATTTCACAAACCTCGGTATAACACTGGGTTGAACTTCTGTAAATAATATTTGCTGTATGTTATCATAAAGTCGTGTTTTATTAATTACATTGTAGTAACTGCGTGAACATAAATGTCATAAAAATTAATGTTTATAAGGCCGCTTCTAAAACTCTACACGATAATTGGAACGAAAATATAGAATTAAGTGAATTAATAAATTTAAATTGTAATATAGAATATGTCGTTGTTTGATGGAAACAGCATAATTTATCCTGAAATCCACACTTGACCTACTTATGCACAGTGCGTGAACGAGATTATAACATTATAACGTTTGTATGAAAAAAGCTTTCACGCAAATAATGCGTACATTGGACAATTACATAGACTCACTTGTCTTCAAATATATAATCACCAATAAACGATGTCATGAAAAAAAAACAATAAAATAGTAGATTTATTTTATCGAGTATACTTAAAGCTTCTTCTTATAAATACATTTTCAAGAAAATTAATGTTGCTCTTTGGAATATAAAATGTTCCGACATCGAGTAACTCTAAATAGAAATTAGGTACGGGCTATCATTTAGATCACAGGTTCTCAAACTTATTTCGACCACCGCCCACTTTGAGATTTAAAAAAAATAGTGCCCCCCTATTTTTTACATTACCGTCTGTTGCGTATCTTAAAAACAGTTTAATTTAAATATAATTTTAAAAATGTATTTTTATATGAATTTGTAGCGGTTACGTCACCGCTCCTAGGGTCATCATATCATAACCAGACTGCACGAGTTAAAAAGCTGAATCAGACTTACGAAACTTCAATTAAAATATCGGTACCACGATACGTAAAACTGCTGATAAGAGAATGTTTGCATACAGGGTGATGCAATTGCTCATACAATGAACCGAGTCAGCGGTCCTGCGGGTTCGACGTCCAGACGCTACTCCAACCCGTGGCACACAAGAACAAAGGAATCAGCAGCTATATAAGCGGTGGAGGACCTAAGTACATCATCAGGATCGAATTCACTTAAAAACAGCCGTAAGTCTCCGCGTAACTCGGCTCGCTCTTTCTTCACCACATCACTACACACCTACAGCCAACCTTGCTCGGACTACAACCATGGACTCTTTGGGATTTCACCTCAACGCCCTGGCCCAGGCTATCATTCCTCGCCAGCGCTAACCTCACGCGCCTAGACCCTGCGACCAGCTCATCGCCGTCTGCGCCACGGCTCCGCGACCATCGTCGCCAGCCTGTACCTCCCGCTCATCTGCCGACCAGGTCCATCGCACCTTCGGCTACCTCGTTCACGCTGAAGTACCCGGAAGACTCCTCGCCTTCATCAGTGCTGAACAAGTCCACGAGTCCGATCTCCATCAACGCGGTGTCGACCCACTGACCCGCATCTCGACCATTCTACCGCAGTCATCGCCGTCTACGCCTGGTGTCATCATCATCATCGGATCCAGAGCCATCTCCCAACTACGCAACTCAACTGATGTGTTATACTGACTCACAATAAACGCTGTGACAACAACAACATGATATTTTATTGTCTCACTACCAATTCCCATATTGGTGACCCCGACGTGATCCAGATACCAATCCCCATATTATTGTCTCACTACCAATTTCCATAAATAGGATAGATAGGGTGTGTGACCCATAATCTATTTCTCAGATCAAATAATGTTTCAATGAGAGGAAATAAAACTCATTCAATGTCTTATTTTTATTAACATTTAGGACCCAAGCGTGTCTGATTTCGGCAAAGAGGGAGATCAATGACTGTCTGGTGCAATTTGATGGGAGCACTCTCCCCAATAAAGACTCCATTGAAATGCTTGGAGTTACTATATCAGACCAGCTCAAGTATCGGGGATCCATAGAAGCCCGAGTAAATCAGGCCTCCAAAAAGTTGGGCGTCTTGTATAGGGCTAGGAGATTCTTCAACAGTGACCAGCTGCTGACCCTGTACAAGTCTCAAGTCCGCCCATATATTGAATTTGGGAGCCACCTTTGGGCTGGAGCCCCAAAATACTTGATAAACCTGCTTGAATCTGTGCAAAGGAGAGCGATCCGTCTGATTGACAATCCGTTGTTAACAGACCGATTGCCTTCTCTAATGCATAGACGCAATGTAGGCATGCTGTGTCTGTTCTACAGGTATTTCAATGGAGCCTGCTCCAAGGAGCTAGCAGCATTGATTCCTGATGCACCGGTGCACGTGCGCAAAACTCGACGGACACGAACTGAACACCCGTTCACGGTTGACGTTGGCTTCGTGAGAACGGGCCGTTTTTACGACTCGTTTTTGTGTAAGTCGGCTCGTATGTGGAACGAGCTACCGGCATCTGTTTTTCCTCCCTCCTATAATCCGAGCCTCTTCAAGGCCCGCATTAACAAATCCCTTCCTACAGCCCCTATCTTATTCCGCCTCACAACGCCGCCCAACCGGGTGGTGACATAGTTCCCCTGTCTGTACACTGCACAGGCAGGGACGCTTTTGTGAGGTGTCACATAAAAAAAAAAGGACGAGTTGTTTCGGAGAATTTGAACAATTCATAAAACTTCAACGCTCATTTTCGGGTTCTGTGAAAGTCTTATTCAAGTTCTGTTATTATATCATTATAGGCTAAGTTGCTTGACAGAACTGAAATGATAACAGAACTTGAAAAAATCTTTCATAGATCTTGAAAATGAACTTTGAAATTTGAAGAATTGTTCAAATTCTCCGAAACAACCCGTCCTAAAAGAAGACTTTGAATTTAAAACTTATCTAATGTGAAGAATGAATCTGATGCATTTCGACGAGTTTGTTAATATCATGATCGCATTCACTTAAAAACAGCCATAAGGCCCCGTTCCCACTATGCCGGACCGGCAGATCTGCCGGAAACCGGACACCGGACAAGAGTGTTCACATTACGCCGGAGCCGACAAGAATATCGGACAGTCAAGTACTCACCTCAGTTGAATTTGGACCTGTGCGCACAATGGACGACGAAATTGTTGTGTTGTGGTGGTATCTTAATAGAAGGCAAAATAAAAGAAAACATTGGGTGCATCCTATTTTACGGGAAAGATTTTCACTTGGAACATTTGAAACATTAATATGTGAACTTAGAAGTGACGAATCAAAGTTCTTCAATTATTTTCGAATGACAGCAACCACTTTTGACAATTTACTGGGACGACTTTCAATAGGAGTACGAGATACAAGTTTCAGAGAATGTATTTGCCCAGAACAAAGATTAGCCATATGTCTAAGGTAAGATCATTTTATGCACTAGTTCTGAATGAATGAATGAATGTTTGCTATGTGTTTGTTTGATGAGTGTGAATATATATATAATATGTGTGTGTAAGTGTATTTGATAATAATTATGATGATTACAAATGCAAATAACTTATTTAAATATTTATTTGTACTCAAACTCAAAGCTTTATAAAAATTCTTCAAACTTAAAACCCTTCAAAATCTAAGTATTCTTGGGAGTCTTGGGAATTTCCGGAATGATTACTAGATGCTGTTGGCGAAGCTGGAAACGGATTGGAGGACGAAGGTGAAGTTGATGGTATAGGTGTTGTTGCCTGTTGATACGTAGAGTATCTAGAGTGGTGTTGATATTGCGTAGGTGTTGCATGTTGATTGACGCTTGTGTAGTATTGTCCGGTCATCTGATTAGAATCACGCAAATTCCTACTTTTAATTTTTTGCAACATTGTCAGGACGCTAGCTTGAAATTCTAAAGTCTCTTCGATATTTAAAGTGTTCAAGATTGGTATAATGCCTTTGAAAAAAGACAGATGATGGTTTTCCTTTTCTGGCCTTATTCTGGAGTCCAAAAACTTTAACATCTTGTCATTTACCTCTTTATTATCAATTTTTCTTTTATTTTTAATTAAAGGTGAACGAAAATCTGATTCCATGCTTACTTCAGTCTCGGTTCTTGCTTTTTTTGAAACTGACTCATGAGGTGGTCGAGGTTCGGAGACTTTTTTTAAAAACATTAATTGCTCGTGATATAAATAATTTCGTGTCTGTTTGGCCGAAGATCCAGATTTAGACTCATCTTTTTGTTTCTTTACTGTCTTAAGCCACGAATCACGTATATTGTTCCATTTTGTTGAAACCAGTTTTCCTGAAATCATTAAAAAATTTCATAATAGAATAGAATAGAATTTGTTTATTGGTAACGTATAAAGTAATAATGTAGTAACAAAAGATTTTTTTTTTCAGATATTTAGCTTCAGGATGTTCATTCAAAGAAATACATTACTCATACAGAGTAGGCGTTTCGACAATAAGTAAAATAATAAAAGAAATGAGCCACGTCATTTGGGAAAATCTTAAGACAGATTTCCTTAAGCTGCCTGATACTGAGAGAGAATGGGAGGACATCGCTTCAGGATTCGAAAGAAAAGCCAACTTTCCTCACTGTGTTGGAGCAGTAGATGGCAAACATATTAGAATTTTGAAACCAGCCAAGAGTGGTTCTATGTTCTTTAATTACAAGGAATATTATTCTTTTGTATTAATGGCAGTTGTTGATTCAGAGTACCGATTTATTTTTATTAGTGTGGGCTCATATGGCAAGGAATGCGATTCTACTATATTAAAGGATAGTACATTTTGGCAAAAGATCAATGATGGTACTTTAAATGTACCAAAGCCTAGACCGCTTCATGAAAACTTGCACGAGAAATTACCGTTTATACTAGTTGGCGATGAAGGCTTTGCTTTAACACCTAATCTCCTACGTCCGTATGGAGGTACACATTTGAATACTGATAAAAAGATTTTTAACTATAGATTAAGTCGAGCAAGAAGGTATGTTGAGTGCGCTTTTGGTATTCTGGCAAATAAGTGGCGAATACTCCATCGAGCTATAGATCTGAACGTAGACACAGCAATTCAAGTAATTAAAGCTTGTACAGTCTTACATAATTTTGTTAGAGAAAAAGACGGTATAAATTTTGAAAATTACCAAAATATAGAACATAGACAAGAACAAGAAACGACACCTGTGAATCGAAATGGGTCGAGTCGAGGTGGCCCTAATGCCAACGCTATACGGACAGCATTTACTGATTATTTTGTTTCGGATATTGGTTCCGTTCAGTGGCAGGCAGCAGCTATAAAATAATATTTGTGAATACAACATTTTATCAATAAAGCATTAAAAAACTCACCGTATTGTTTTCTTTCTTTTTCTTCCAGTTCATCGAAGTCTGGTTTCAGTATTAAACATACTTCACGCCATGCTGCTAACTTTAAGTTTTTGTCTTTATAGACGTCTTCGGTCTTATCCCACAGAACAGGTCTCTCTTGGACAAGCGTAATTAAAGTTTCGGTTTGAATTTCCATGATACTCGTCTACTTTGGACAAAAATAGCACAACAAAGGGAGCACGAGCAGGGCGAACACGTCTACTTTCTTCAAAAAATGTGAGCATATGACGGAGGAGGGGAGCCCAGAGCGCGGGCGGGGCGAGCGGGGACAGCCGGATACCGGCACAAACTCGTTCACATTACTCCGGTCCGGTGGTTCTACCGGCACTTTCGCAGTGACAAAACGCTCGGTAAAAATGCCGGGCTCGGCAAAAATGCCGGACCCGGGATAATGTGAACAGCTCCATATAAATTGTACAGCCACTAGCCCTTCCGGCAGTTTTACCGGCCTGGCAGATCTGCCGGTCCGGCATAGTGGGAACCGGGCCTAAGTCTCCGCGTTCAGTAACTTCCGCCGCAGCCGATTTAACTTTTTAGTTAGTAACGTTGCTACACCACTAAATCCACGTTCATAAAAATACGACGATGCCAATTCAATTGGCTTAGCAGGACTTGTTTGTTGATATGTATTAACTATTCATTTAATAAAATAATAAAATAAAATTTCAATTCCATGGAAAGTTTTAAAAATCGCGTTATTTAACAATGTTGGTTTAACAAAAACTTGTTAGAACTTGATTGCCACAAACACGGCAGGAAGTGAAGGTGGATAGTCCGATACAGTTTTCCATACAAACTTTGAGGAACCAATTATTGTGATTCGAAAGATATAATTCCAGTCATATAGTGTTTTACCTAATTCAAAAACTAACTAACAAGTTGGCGAATACCCAGTATTGTTATAAGGAAGTAAAAAAATATTATTATTTAATTCAGCTAGATTCCGTCAGATTTTTAAAGATAGAATTTGTCTGCCGTCGCCCCTCTAGATTTCCTTAACACGTTGAACGCCATGTAGGTCACCGGTGACCTCATAATGTTCAATAAATTGCGCCACGTAGGTCACCTGTGACCTCCTGTCAGAGATTTATTTATTTTTATTTAAGTACATAAAACAGGCATGGTGCCCAAAAATTAAATACATTGATGTTTAAATACATAATAATAAAAAAATGATAATATCAAAAATAGTTACAAAATGAATAAGTTAAATATGCAGAAGTAAATAACAAATAAGAATGGGTAAAAGGTAAATACAAATATGTTCATAAACGATTTGTTATTGTCACACCAGTACTGGTGAGACACTGATTAGGTAGGTACAATGTCGCTTCTCTTTAAGTAAAGGGCTTCATCACAATATCAGCTTAATAGAGTGGAAGATACTACCAGTATCGCCCTAGTGTAAGACCACCATTCAGAATTGAAACGTTGCTCCAAATGGCTTTAGCCGTGTTTAGTGACTAGATCTGAATAGCCAGGTACTTCCCCACCTTCCTCTTTCCCTTCCCCACTTACCTTCAGCCTCACAACATCCCCCAATTGGGGATGCCATAGTCTCACTGGCTCCAGACGGGAGAAGTTGGGACTCTTGTGAGGTATTCACTATAAAAAAAAAAATAAAAAAAAATACGATTAAAGGTAATACGTTTTTTTTGAAGTGTTTAAATTGGTCATTAAAAATGTCTATTTCATTATTAGAGCCATGTATAATGTTATAATTTCTTAATGTTCGCGGTACAGGGGAAAAATATCCTGTATTTGTGTCGTTGGCTTTAATATTGAAAATGTCTTTCATCCTCCTTGTTGATTTTCTTGATGGTATATTGATGTTAATTTGGGATAAAATGTTTGCTGTATCAACTGATGCATGTATAATTTTGTGTAGAAGCAGTACTCAAAATTATACATGCATCAGTTGATACACCAAACATTTTATCCCAAATTAACATCAATATGCCATCAAGAAAATCAACAAGGAGGATGAAAGACATTTTCTATATTAAAGCCTACCATACAAATACAGGATATTTACTCAACACTCTCCTAAGCGCCGATGCTTTGACTTTTTTTTGACTTTTGATTTATTTATTTTTCAGAGTACCTAAACCTAAGTTTACTTGCTCTAGCGTATTTATAAAATGATTATCTAATGATGCTTTACTTGATTTTTAATGAATTTGGAGTATTTTACTAGAAAACTTAAAAACTATACTGCGGCTGTATGCAGGGATATTCTGTACGAACTTTTAATATTAATTTCTACGTAAGATTGATTTTGGCTTTTTATGTTTATGGTGTTCATTCTCGCTGTATTTGGCGAGAGAATTTATCGTGGGATTTGAATGACTATCTAGGCCA
The DNA here is from genome assembly GCA_026573805.1 of Hesperophylax magnus. NCBI lineage: Eukaryota > Metazoa > Arthropoda > Insecta > Trichoptera > Limnephilidae > Hesperophylax > Hesperophylax magnus. Next base: position 4,769,769 of record JAIUSX010000114.1, read on the forward strand.
GCGTAAAACCTAGTAGCCTGTGCAAAAATAAAATCTTTAATCAACGGGACGTTGGCGTCATTATGGATAGTAGAGATTCTACACCATTTGGGTGCATTTAAGGCGAGTCTAATGCATTTATTTTGAAAGACTTGAAGTTTACTGATATGAACGTTTGCTGCATTTCCCCAGATTGGGCAAGCGTAAGAGAAACATGATCTGATGGTTGATTTGTAAAGCAATAATTTGTTGTCTGCTGATAGACGACTATTTCTACACATCATGGGATAGAGAGCTGATAGATAACGATTTGCAGCTTTTGTTTTTTCTTCTATGTGTTTTTTCCAAGTGAGTTTATAATCTAAAGTGACACCGAGGTATTTTAATGATGATTCCCATGGTACATTTTCCCCAAACAGTTTAATGAAGGGGGGCCTTTTAGGCCGTGATTTGTGAAACACGGTCGCGACACTTTTGGTCGGATTAATTGAAATTCTCCACTTTTTACACCACTTTTCTGTTAGCGCGGCTTGTTTCTGAACGCGGCTTGTAGCAGTGGCCGCGACAGTTGAGCTAGATATTATGTTGGTGTCATCAGCGAATTGAGTAATAATGATGTTATGATCTATTGGCTTTGGAATGTCGCATGAATAAATGTTATATAATGACGGCGAGAGTTGACTGCCTTGAGGGACCCCAGCTGACAGGGGGCGCGTAGTGGAGAATATATTATTTATTTTTACTTTGAATGAGCGATTTCTCAGGAAACTATTTATGAGTTGAATGATTCTAAGTGGGTACCCTAGTTGGTACATTTTATATATTAGGCCGTTGTGCCAGACTTTGTCGAACGCTTTGCTGACGTCTAGAGATAGTATAACTGTTTTCTTTTTAGTGTTAAAGCCCTCCGTGATGTGTTCCACGACACGGAGGAGTTGATGAGAGGTTGAATGACCTGCTCGAAAACCATGTTGAAAGTCTGGCAAGAATTTAGATTTATTTGTGATTTCATTTAATCTTACAAGAATTACTTTTTCCAGGACTTTTCCCAAGCAAGGAAGGAGACTTATCGGCCTATGGTTCTCCGTTAATAATGGATCCTTGCCTGGTTTAGGAATTAATATGACATCAGCTTCTTGGAAGTCCTTTGGAAAGCAACGTAGTCTAAGTGCTGCGTTGCAGATGGCAGTCAGGGCGCAGATGCCCTTTTTCGGTAGGTATTTGAGTATTTTGTTAGATATTCCGTCAGGACCGGCCGCTTTCTTTTTCTTAAGACCCTTGATGATTTTAATTATTTCTTCTGGAGAAGTGGCTTTAATGGGCGGGTCCTGGGGGTCGAGACTTAATATTGCTTCTACTTTAGAATCCACCTTAGCTACGAAGGCTGGGTCATCGTGTTCCGTGTTTGGAGTGAATTGAGCTTCAAGGCTATCTGCGAAGGCTTCAGCCTTATCGGTTGCAGAAAAAACTTTACCGTTTAGGCCTTGAAGCGGGGCTATTTTAGTTGCTGGACGTCTGAGGCTTTTGGAGAGTTTCCAATAAGCGTCCCTGTCATCTTCGAGGGAGGAAATGAATTCATTCCAACGCTCGTTGCGGTGGTCGAGGAGTGCGTCGCGTACTTCTCTGTTTAATCTATTTAAATGTTGTTTTACAATGGGGTTAAAAGAACTTTGCCACTCCTTACGCACTTGGTTTTTTTCCCTAATAAGGTCTTTGACCTCTTCGGGAATACCATATTTCGATGAGTTGAATTTTTTTTTGGTATTTTCTAATGACGCTTCGTTGATGCAAGATTTTAAGGTTTTAATTAGATTGGAGGTGGCAGTATTTAAAGCTATTTCGTTAGGTATTGATGTCGGTATTGTGATTTTATTTTCTAATAATTCGCTGAGTTTTTTCCAATTGATTTTCTTTTTGATAGGCACGTGGGGGACCAAAGGATTAGAGCCTCCTGATAATGTTAGAAGAACTGGATCGTGGTCGGAGGTTAGTTCGTTAAGTACTTTTAATGAGTGCAAGTGATTAGTTTCTTTTAAGATAATTATGTCAATCACGTCCGGGATTGAGTTTGCTTGATGTAGCGTTGGTATGTCCGGCGCGTCTACTACAATTGATTTCGTGCTAGCGTATTTTGCCAGCACGTTACCTTTTAGGTTTGGACGTTGACTGTGCCACGATCCATGTTTTGCGTTCATGTCCCCGGCTATAATGGTGGGGACATTTTCTTCTAATAGACTGTCCAGTTCGGACGGGATCAGTGGACGTTTTGGTGGTGAGTAAACGGAGATAAGTTTAAGTGGTCCTGAGGATGTATTTACTACTACCGAGGTGGATTCTATGTTAATGCTAGAGAAAGAATGTGCTAGACGGTGGTCAATATTTTGTTTTACTAAAATAGCCGTACCGCCGCCTCTATTGGTTAATCTGTCATCACGGTATGTGATGTAGTTGGGTAATTGAAATTTCTTAGATGGTTTGAGCCATGTTTCATTAATGAAGAATACGTCGATGTTGTATTCTTTAAGAAAATCAATTATTTCACCTTTGTGGGTGATGACAGAGCCATTGGCGTTCCAATAGGCTGTTTGTAGGTTGACTGTTTTATTTTTTTGATGCGTACACTTTGCGTGTATTAGTAGTACTAGAATGACCGGAGCGGCGCTCTATAACAATAATCTCAAGTGGGACTATCATATTTCAGTACTTTGAAATTTTTCGAGGGGAAAAATAAAACTATGAAATTTGCAAATAACCATTTTTTCGAAACATAACTTGATTATAAAAGGAAATGAAAATGTTTATTTTTAACATTCCAAAACTAGGAAAAAATAGTTAAAACAGATTGTTTATATAATAAATGTACATTATTGATAATAACAGTAGGTATGTACCTAATATGCAACTAATAAAAATTAAGGTTGATCTTTGAAATAAATGAAATATTTTTTATTGAATACTAATATTTTAATTTTAAAAAAAGGTGTATTATCCAAATAAGATTGAAAATGTGTAAAATACAATAGTGGAAATGTATTCTTTGTTGAAGCAGCTCAAACAGAAATGCGGTTCATTCAAACATTGGCCACAATAAGTATTCACTTTTATACACTTATTTTTCGCAAGTTTACTGTCGAATTTTTTTACACATTCTTTGTAGCAACTTGTACAAAAGCGTTTTGATGATGGAACCTTTCCTGGTCTCTTTTTTAGTTCGTGTTTGAGTCTTTTTTGTCTTTTATCCACTACTTCGTCTTTTTCTGAGATGGTGAGATATTTTACTAACAATCTTCTGAATTACACTATCGAAATTTTATTTTTCGTAGTTTTACGATACATGATGTAAGCGTTTATAACTGCAGTATTTAAAATTAATTTTATCACTGTCACTCCGCGCAGTGATAAAACTTGACTGGGGAGACGCGTGAAGTGTACGTGACCGGCATCATGACCTCGCGGCGTGGGTTAGCGAAAATCGTTATTTTTCTCCCATAGCGCCATGACGGTCACCGGTGACCGCAGTTAATTTTCTTGATTTTTATGGAAAATTTTGGTAAAAAAAAGGAATAAATTTTGATGGTCGCCGATGCCATAGGTATGAGTTTTTTTTTTCAAATTTAAAATGGTAATTTTTCTTCATTTCCACAATGGCGTTCGACGTGTTAATGCCTCCTAATTTTCTTTGAGCCTTCTATTTCCCCCCTGAAAGCCTCCAGCGCCATAAAGGGAGGCGTTATTGCCCACTTTGATAAAAACTGGTTTATATTATCAATTCTGTCATGTTAGATATAAAGAGTGCACTCTCTGGGAAACTTAACTCTGGGATGGGAAATTTCAAAAATATATTTAAATTCAAAATAGGCATTTGTTACTTAATCATCCAAAATTATTATTACTATAAGAGTTTATAAATTTGAAACCGCTCATCTGAAAAGGAGCTGTTTTTTATGTCTACCCTTTATGCCTAGCATGATCTCTTGTGAAAAATTACTAGGTTTACAGCATTACGCATGCGTTAAGAAAAATATTTAAAACACTTTTAATACTCTGAATAATACTTCTGACGTAAGTTGTGTAAAGAATGTTAAATGCTTGAGAATTTTAAAAACTGAACTTACTGTAAGTATAAATTCTAGCATCTTCAAAGCCTTCGAATACGATCAACCTAATATTGTTTGGGGAGCACGGTGCCCCAAGAACTTGATAGATATGTACCAACCTGACACTGTCGGGGCTGATTTGCGCCACGGTCCTTGCCAACTGCGTGCTACCCGTGGGGCGCGGCCACAGCGGCCCATAGCGCGCGCACGTCAGCCGGCACGTGGAGGGGTTCTGCTCCTCGGAGGCGCGGGGTGCGCCAGGCCCCCGCGTGCAGCGCCCGCCCAGACAGCTCCAGCGCCATTGTTGCCTGCAACACACAACATAAAACCATCCGTATTACAAGTGGTGTTGGCGCATGCATGTAATACTCTGTTGTAGTACACATATAAGAAATAACACAATGAATCCAGAACTATACAACTGGCACCAGAAAACCTCAGCTTGGCTATAATCTGCAATATATTCCTGAAATATTCAGCGCAGTTACAAGAAATTGAGACGACTGATTGCTGAAACATTCAGAACAGTGATTACTGATTCCTGTGACATTTGTTAGAGTTGATTCTTGAAATATTCATTCGATTCCTGAAAAAATCTAACTGATTCCCAGACTTTCAGAAGAGTTGGGTACTAGCTTGGCGATAAAAGATTTCTGAATATTCTGGGTAACTACAAGAAGTTGCTACTACTGAATCCTGAAATATTCAAAACAATTTACTACTGATTCCTGGAACATCTTGAAGAGTCAGTACTGATTCCCAAAATATTCATAAAAGTTACCACTGATTCCTGAAATTAATTGAATTGATTCATGAACTGATTCAGAACAATTATTATTACTGATTCCTGGAACATCCAGAAGAGTTACCACTGATTATTTAACCACTCAGGAAAAACTTTTGGAAAAATTAGAAGATGTAGGTCTTTCTGAAGTAGCTCTAAATCTTTTCAAAGAATATCTCCACGAAAGAAAACAGGTAACAAAAGTTGAAAGCTCAGAATCAGAACCAATAGAAAACAACCTCGGTGTTTCGCAAGGGTCGATATTAGGTCCAATTCTATTCATCATTTACATAAATGATATAATTAAAACCATAAAACATTGCAAAATTAGATTATTTGCAGACGATACATTAACCTATATTTCATGTGAAGAATGCATAGATGCAATCAACAAATTAAATGAAGACCTAAAAAATATAGCGAAATGGCTGAAATTAAACAAATTAAAATTGAATGTAAACAAATTAAAATTGAATGTAAACAAATTAAAATTGAATGTAAACTAATTAAAATTGAATGTAAACAAATTAAAATTGAATGTAAACAAATTAAAATTGAATGTAAACAAATTAAAATTGAATGTAAACAAAACAAAAAATATGGAAATAGGCAACAAAACGCATAACACAGAGTTAAAATTGACAATTAATAATGAAAAAATTGAAAAAGTAAATGAAATTAAGTACTTACACGACTCACTTTCACAGCAAATTTTGAATATGTGCTAAAGAAAGTATCAAAAAAGTCAATTTTCTTAGAAGATTAAGAAATGAACTAAATGGAAACACTACAGAGCTCATTTATAAAACTATAGTTGCTCCACATTTAGATTATTGCTCTACTATGTTATATTTGGCTAATGAAGGAAATTTGAACAAACTAGATGCTATACAGAAAATGAGATGTATACTGAGAAAAGGCAAATACGCAAGCATTAATCAAATGAGAGAGCAGCTAAATTGGATTCCAATAAAAAGAGACTGTTATTTAGTGTGTTAATTTTTGTGCATAAAGTCATGAACAACCAAATGCTAAAATATTTTAAGGCTGAAATTTTTTTTAATAGAGATGTTCATAATTACGAAACCCGAAATGTAAATAGAATTAGATTGCCACATATGAAGAAATCAAAATCACAGAACTGCCTAATGTACAAAGGACTAAAGATGTATGATGAAATGCCTGAAAGTCTGAAGAATGAATGTATTTAAAAATATATATTTTTTTTTTTTAAAGAAAGACAAACATTCCCGGGTTACGAATAACCTGACAATATTTGAAAATCTCCTACTACCACCACAGTAAGCTGAAAGTGTTGTGTTATGTTTATTGTAAAAATATTTAAAGTTACAAATTGAAATATTATCTTGTTTATCTTTATATTCAAATGTTGTATAAACTAACTCATTAAATAATAATTTTCCCTGAAAAAGTGGGAAAATTTATTACTAATTTTCGAAACATTCAAAATAATTGCTAAAAATCAAACCACTGAAAAAGTCAGAAAAGTTACTACTGATTCCTGAAGATATCGGATAAGTAAGAATTGATTCCTGAAACATTCAGAAGAGTTACTACTGATTCCCGAAAAATTCAAATGAGCTACTATTGAATCCTGAAACATTTAGCGTAGGTTTTTTTTTTTTTTTTTTTTTTTTTTATATTAACTCCACACAGGAGGCCCTTAAGAAAATTATTTCCCTCAGGGCCTATGTCATCTTTGGGGATGCTGTGTGGAGGGTCTTTTTGTGGAGAGGAAGGAGTGAACATGGGTCTTGAAGAGTCCCATGTTGTAGGAGGGAGGAAACACAGAGGCCGGCAGTTCGTTCCACAGCCGAGCTGTTGAACTTAAGAACGAATCGTAGAAGCGACCCGTTCTCATGTGACAAATATCAAACGTGTACAAATGTTGGGCGCGCGTTTGGCGTGTATCCCGACTACGCACCGGTGCCGAAGGGATCAATGACGCTAGTTCCTCAGAGCATCTTCCATTGTAATACCGATAGAACAAGGACAGCATACCTACCTGATGCCTGTGCTCTAAAGATTGCAGTCCGTTTGTTAAGATTGGGGAATCTATCAAACGGACCGCCCGTTTCTGCACAGAGTCAAGGGTTTTTTTCAGGTATTTAGGGGCTCCGGACCAGAGATGGCTGCCAAATTCGACAGTAGGGCGCACTTGCGATTTGTACAGGGTCAACAGTTGTGTACTATTAAAGTATCTGCGGGCCCTGTACAGTACGCCCAGCTTCTGAGAGGCCAGCTTTACTCTGGCTTCGATGGAGCCCCCGTACCTGAGCTGGTCACTTATAGTTACACCAAGCATATCAATGGAAGGCCTGTTCGGAAGATTGCTTCCGTTGAAGGAGACTAGATTATCATTTAGATCCCTTTTAGACGTAATCAGACAGGATTGGGTCTTTGAAACATTAAATTCGACGAGATTATTTTTACCCCAGGAGGAAATACTCTCGAGATAACCGTCCATTCTCTGCTTCAAAGCCCTCTGAGCCGTTGGAGTTTGTGTGCTCTTTGGGGGCTTGTCAAACAAAAAACTATCATGAACTGTACTGTCATCCGCGTAACAATGAATCGGTGCACATGTCAAAAGGTCATTGATGTGCAACAAAAACAAAGTCGGAGACAAAACCGATCCCTGTGGGACGCCAGCATTTATAGAGTGTGAGGAAGAGGTGAAACCGTCAGCAACTGCCTGAATCGACCTATCCCTTAAAAAGTCAGCAATTCATGTACACAGGGATGCGGGAAGTCCGTAAGAAGGCAATTTGTTGACAAGTCTTCGGTGCCAGACCCGGTCAAAGGCCTTGGATATGTCTAGTGCGACCGTTTGGGTCTCACCTACAACCAATTACTGAAATATTCAGCATTCTCACATTCGATTCCTGAAATATTCAGCTTAGCTAGTACTGATTCCTGAACCATTGAGATGAGTTACTATTAATTCCTGAAATACTCGTATTCGGTTTAGCAAGTACAGATTCCTGAAAAATTGAAATGAGTTACTAATGATTCCTGAAATATTCAGCTTAGCAAGTACAGATTCCCGACAAATTGAAATGAGTTACTATTGATTCCTGAAATTTTCAGCTTAGCTACTGATTCCTGAACCATTGATATGAGTTACTATTGATTCCTGAAATATTCAGCTTAGCTACTGATTCCTGAACCATTGAGATGAATTACTATTGATATCTGAAATATTCAGCTTAGCTACTGATTCCTGAACCATTGAGATGAGTTACTATTGATATCTGAAATATTCAGCTTAGCTACTGATTCCTGAACCATTGAGATGAATTACTATTGATATCTGAAATATTCAGCTTAGCTACTGATTCCTGAACCATTGAGATGAATTACTATTGATATCTGAAATATTCAGCTTAGCTACTGATTCCTGAACCATTGAGATGAGTTACTATTGATATCTGAAATATTCAGCTTAGCTACTGATTCCTGAACCATTGATATGAGTTACTATTGATTCCTGAAATATTCAGCTTAGCTACTGATTCCTGAACCATTGAGATGAATTACTATTGATATCTGAAATATTCAGCTTAGCTACTGATTCCTGAACCATTGAGATGAATTACTATTGATATCTGAAATATTCAGCTTAGCTACTGATTCCTGAACCATGGAGATGAGTAACTATTGATATCTGAAATATTCAGCTTAGCTACTGATTCCTGAACCATGGAGATGAGTTACTATTGATATCTGAAATATTCAGCTTAGCTACTGATTCCTGAACCATGGAGATGAGTTACTATTGATATCTGAAATATTCAGCTTAGCTACTGATTCCCGAACCATTGAGATGAGTTACTATTGATTCCTGAAATATTCGGCGTGGCAAGTACAGATTCCCGAAAAATTGAAATGAGTTACTATTGATCCCTGAAATATTCAGCATCATCAAAACTATTGTTACTATAGCGGACATTCAAAGTATTACCATTCGGAAGAGGTGTTATCTGGCTCGAGGCTCCTTCCATGGCTGAAGATGCAGCAGACGACCAGCAGAATGAGACAAAGCCGCTGGAGGGGTTCCATGTTAAGGATGGCTCTGAAACAACTACACGCACATTCATTTTAGTAGTTAGTTCTGAATTTTTTTCTTGTGATTTTATTACATGTTATGTATTCTATTACGGTATTATAAGTCAGAGACGGTTGGGCTAATTGTATCATATGTCTCACGTGTTATTTATTATTATCTTACACACTACACCCCTGGCATCAATTAATTGAATCATGGTCATTTAAAAGAGAAATGAAGGTCAAGTGGTCATTTCCATGGGTCAACCACTAACAGAAGTGTCCGCTCTAAAAGAAGTGAAGTCAAAATAATATTGTCTTGAATATTATATATTAAAATTTGAGGTTTTACTCACTAAGTTATTCCAAAAAATAAATAATATTTTAATTTTTGTTTTTGAATATTTAGAGTATCTGGAAAGTAAAGCAAAGTTATAGAGTTTGTGGAAAGTGAAGTAAAGTTTTAGAGTAACGAATATTTTTTTGAAAGAACATATATATGTATATTTTATAAAAAGACAAACATTTCCAGATTGCTAGTAACGTGACAATATTTGACAATCCCCTACTACCACCTCAGTAAGCGGAAAATGTTGCTTGTATTGGAACATGGAACTAACCTAGGAATTGAACACACGACGCTTGATTGATACCCAAACGCGATGCCAACTCAGCCACTACGATATAGATTATTCTAACCTCTAAAAATAGAATGGTGCACGGAAGCGGAAGATGTACAGGTAACCGTTTAACTTCCTGGTAAAAAAAACCGCATTGCATCTCATGTTACAACACAATCACACACAAATGTCAACTGTGATCTATACAATAAGGTTTTTCTGAATATTATTGTTATTTTTTGTCGTTGTTTTATATTATTCTAAATTGACCTTTTAACCCCCCCAGCGTTTTAGGGCCATATATGACCGGGCGTCCATATTTTATAAAAGCTATTTTTATATATTTTTTTTATCATGCAGAAATACGTACCGTTTTTGACGTTAAAAACAGAAATAATATTTATTTCCAGTTTGCCTTAAATATTTATACTGGAATCCATTAGCAGAATCCTAAAAATAGCCAAAATGAATTATTTATATTACAAACCGCTATCGTAAAAAATCGGTTTAATTTAAAAAAATATTTATATATTTTATTATATGAACGAGATAAACGTGAAGGTACAGTTCTCTTAAAATTTTTTCAAAAAAAAACGAATGTGTTTTAGAATTTTTTTTTTGTTATTGGTTTTTGGGGTGTTATGCCGTGTTGCGCTAACTCCTTCTTTAGCCAACGTTTCGGACAGCATTGCAGTGTCCATCATCAGGGCAGATGTGTTATTTGTGTTATGCCAAATAACACATCTGCCCTGATGATGGACACTGCAATGCTGTCCGAAATGTTGGCTAAAGAAGGAGTTAGCGCAACACGGCATAACACCCCAAAAACAAATAACAAAAATACTTTTGGCCGTGAAAATCTTAAATCATATTTGTGTTTTAGAAATATACAAGCTCTCTCAATGTTTGTATGGTTGGAGTAAAAAATTAAGGAAAAAATTGATAAGCTTTTTTCACATTTGTTATTAACATTGTATTATTTAGAAATAGTAATGTTAATTTTAAATGGACACACCGGAAAGATAATTCTATCTAGTTTCTAAAACAGAAAATGTTATTTTTACCGAAAATTTAAAAAAATAACATGTATATGCATTTAAAATACACAGAAAACATTGCAAACTAACCAAAAGTATTGAAAGTACTGAAGGGTTAATGTTATTTTTTTAAATAAATTTAAAATAAATCAAATTTAATAATGTTATAATAATTATTAAGTTCTGCAAGTATTTCTGTTATTTTTACAGTTTTTAATGTGACAGCTGTTTCGGCTTTTGAGGCCATTATCAAACTGTGGATATGTCCACACGGCGACGACTTATATATATGATTTTATTTATCCCCACCCATTTAAATTTCTATAATGGTCAAAAAAGATTCATTAAGAATTGGAATAACCAAAATATTTGGTAATCCAGCAGTGTTTGCACACCTGTTAAAATTAATGACCTAAATGATATATCCTGTCTTGTAATAATAATTTGATATCTTGCCTTAATTTAATATCTTCAATTATTTCCATAAATAAAGGTTTTTCTTACTTGTCATGAGCGAGTTTCGTTTAGAATAATTTTCTTATAAATTAGATATTTATTTTTATTTTTCGTGTGTTTGTTGTCTTATTAGATGTAAAGTCACAATTATAATATCATAGTCATGATTGGTTTTATTTTTGCTATATACTTATAGGGCTGCAGTTAGAGACGCAACTGCGTACTTATATCTCGTCGAACTTGTTCAACTATTATAACGCGATAAACGGTGCGCGTAGACCGGATTCGTTAAGTTTTTGTTATAGCTGGAGGTAAAAAAGTGGAACCTATTTTTTCGCTTCATGTCCCATCTAAATATAATACATCAATGCATGTACTCAACATCTACAAATTGATAAAATGTAACATGTTATGAACAAAACAGTCAAATTATTTGTATTTTAAACGAAATAGCTGTTAAAATGCAGTATTTTCCATATTCACCGACGTAAACATATGTCTTTTATAGTAAGCAAGTTGAATCGAAGTGTTTTTGGAAACAAATATTCGCATTAAGAGGAAGCTACAATCTAAAAATGTATATTCTTGGCATACCTTATGTCGTAGGCAATAGGCATTAAAATCGCTTGACAAACGGAGTCTAGAAACTTTCGATTTCATGCAAGAAACTGGTTTTTATTTATTTTTTAAATAATTTTATAAGAAAGCAAAAAAGTTAATCAAGTAAAACTGTCACAGATAATCTTAGCCATAATACTGTATTTTTTAAAAGTTGTTTCTTTTATGCGTTCATACATTTCTATTGAAAAAATAATTTTTTAGTAGTTTGTATTTATATTTTTTATTTAGTAATTTAATTTTGTATTTGTATTCTACTCAAGCGAAGCGATAGGATAACTTTCAATTTATCTAAAGCATATTTTTTGGTATTCATAATGTACACCAATTCGTTATAAAGATTAATCAAAAGAGTGATTTTGCATTAAGCTTCGCCTTAAGCGTGTCAACTCTGAATACTCATATTTTTTAATTCAACAAAATAATCTAATAGAGTTTCGGCTTTTACAGCAACGGTTATTTAGTGTCCATGTATACAAATAGAACTGTTATTACGCGTTTTTGATGTTTGCGTGTAAGTACGACTTATATAATTTGAGATGAATAGGAGAACGTAAGACCATAATCACCGTGGTATATAGTTGGACGCCATGTCAAAACACTTATTTTCGTCTTGTAAAGCAGTTTATTTGTGGATCGTGGGCGGGTTTGTAAATCCCCGTTTTTCATCAAAGTTTTAATGACGCGGGATCATAGACATATGATAATTCCTATGTCTGTGCGCGGGATACTGCCAATATATTCTGTCCCCGTAGTACAACTACACATAGCTATTCTTCCGGACTCCGAGTCTTTCTCTATATTTATGTCAGGCATACCACTAATAAACCACTACCTTTTAATCACTTTTCAGTCAATGGCAGATTAAGAATATCTCCCGGGCAAAACTAATGATTATTTTCAACACCTGGCTCTGAACGCAATGACGGAAAATTGAAAATAGTTTAAATAAAATAAAATAAATCATTGAAGTAGAAGATAATACTAAAAAATCTAAATTAAACATGAAACAGAACAAGGCACAGATAAATTAAAAGATAATAGTCTCAAGTGGGGATCGAACCCAGGATCTCCTTATTACCGGGACAACGCCTCTAACCACTCGGCCATTGGGATCTAATTATTTTATATCAATTTTGTCGATTTCATATTTCAAATTCAGAATTAACAATATTATTCTCAACTAATTTTACACGTATTTTTGGCTGCTCTCTTTTTGAAGTTCTACAGAATTTGTTTGAAACCTAGATAGTGTCTCGGATAAACGTATCCGATTTTGATTTATATGAGATACCAATTGACTTGAATTAATTAATATTCAATTTTTCATTGTCCTAAGAAACGAAAACAAGAGGAAGTTAAAAGTGTGACATACTATGCCTAATAAATATTTGTTTATTAATACCACATCGGCTACGTGGTATATCTGTCACCAAATGACACATTCGCATAAAACTTATTCTATCTGGTTTTTAATTATGGTCACACATAAAATATAAACAGATTTAGAGAGAGATGCAACATCTAAGTAAGCTCAGTGCTATATCTGTCACCAAATGACACATTCTCATAAAATTTGTTCTATTACCATGAAAGCGTTTTTAAAACTTTAGCCATGTTTGCCTTTAATTTTTTTTTTAAACATTTCTTACTTATTTGTTCGTTTTTTGGGAACAACTCATATGGTCTCAAAGAAATCGTTGTATCGAACTTACTATCATAGTGAGAAATATGATCTAAACGCTTTATATTCAAATCTAGAAATTAACCACAGAAGAATTAATTATCGTTATTATATACATTTGTCTAATAAAATGCGTGTGTGTTTTTTTTTAATGTATTTTTCCGTTATAAGTTATTTTAGTTTAAAAAAAACACAAAGTGATCCATTTTTTTTATGTTCGAATTTTATATCAAAATTATATTTTTATTTATAATAACTTTTATGTTATCACCTTTCAAAAGCAGTTTTTAGTTTTCAGATACGTTCAAATATATTCCATTTAGTTGGATTTTATTGCCTGAAGAGTTCAAATTGTACTGAAATGTGTTCGTTCGTAAAATAAAAATTTGATAGAGTCTTTCATTTGTATTATTTTTTTTATTTTGTAATACGTTTAGAAAAAGCGAATCTATTTGAAACTGAGTTTCAAGCTGGAATATTTGACAACATGATATTATTTTGTTTAGACCCGAGGGTTTAAACGAAATTCTCGTTAAAAATTCTAAGCATTCCCGTCTGCATCTTGTCCCAACAAAACTGTTATAAGAACTAGAATGTTAGCGTAAAAGTAGTTAGGACGCGTCGCAGTGACGCGACGCCCGCTGCGAAGACGTCACGCGACACCGACGCTGTGATGAACATCCGACGTCGGGTCACGGGACGTACTCTACTTATTACCTATACACTATACATTACACACATACTACACTATACACCGTACCGCTTGGTGGGAGCTTTGATCTCAGGGGCGCCAATTGACACAGCGCGCTAGTCACTCGTTACAACACTAACTCTCGCGGGATCTTTTAATTTTATAAGAGGTTTTATGTCACAGGGACGATTGAATATAACGAGCTTTCTGGAGTTTAATTCTACACTAGCTGATGTATATCCGGCTTGCTCGGAGGCATTTATGGCTCGGAGTAAACTTTTGACCAAACATAAGTATTTTATAGTACAGAAGTATTTCTTTCACCTTATCCCGCCGTGCCTTCATCGGGTGTCCCCGAATTTGAATAATTACTTGGTCAGGTTAATGAAAATAGTTTTAATAAAATAAAAGAAATCATTGACGTAGAAGATAATACTAATAAATCTAAATTAAACATGAAACAGAACAAGGCAAAGATAAATTAAAAGATAACGGTCTCGAGTGGGGATCGAACCCAGGATCTCCTTATTACCGGGACAACGCCTCTAACCACTCGGCCATTGGGACCTAATTATTTTATATCAATTTTGTCGATCTCATATTTCAAATTCAGAATTAACAATATTATTCTCAACTAATTTTACACGTATTTTTGGCTGCTCTCTTTTTGAAGTTCTACAGGATTTGTTTGAAACCTAGAAAGTGTCTCGGATAAACGTATCCGATTTTGATTTATATGAGATACCAATTGACTTAAATTAATTAATATTCAATTTTTCATTGTCTTTAGAAACCATTTTGATGTCGATTATTTTGATTGAATAGTGGTGTATACCAAAGATATTAGAAGAACGAGATATGCTATGTTGGCCGCCGGACCGTAGCCGGAGTACTACCTAATTAGGGTACTTTGAACGGTATCGGGACGTGTACGCACAGAAATCTGTTCATGTATTAGTGCGGATACCTTAGCGATGCCTTAGCGTAAGCGAAGGTGTGCAGTAGTATTGGTGAACAAAGCCGGCGACACTCGGCAAAACAATTCCACTCAGTACGAACTGCGCATAGCACATCTCCTTCTTCTAATATCTTTGGTGTATACCTACAAAGTTAGTTATTTTATTCAAATTTACATTTTTTTTTTTAATTTTATGAATGTGCTTCATAATTTTTTTAACCCTTAGAGTTGATTTAATTTGAGCTATGAACATAAAATTGAATAGTTTAGCAGAAGAAAAAAATAATTAAATGTGGGGTTCTAACGTGTTACAAATTAGGGCCATTGATCTGTGTCATTTAGCGAAGTTTTATTTAGAAAATAGGGCAAACAGGATATTTTTATATTTTTTCGTTCAGCTTCTGTTTCCTCACTATGAATAAAGTGGTGTCAGATACTGTATTTAAATTTATTTGTTTCAAACCCACAACGCCTGGATCACGTACTAAAACTCGATGTTATACCTACGAAGTAATCGGCCAACAAAATATATATTTTTTCTTTTTTAAAGAAAGACAAATATTCCCGGGTTATGGATAACCTGACAATGTTTGAAAATCACCTACTACCACCACACCGAGCGGAAAATGTTGCTTGTGTTGTGATGGAGGACTTAGCCAGCCGAGGAATTGAACACACTACGCCTGGGTGGGACCCAAACGCGATGTCAACTCAGCCACTGACCATACATCAACTATCTACTGCCACTGACCGGTCAATACTATTAATAAATTAATAGTATTGACATTAATAATAACATTAATTACATTAATAAATTCAAATCGCTAATTAGGCAATTATGATTGTGTATTTGTATAATGTATCTTTGTTATTGGAATTTTTTATTCTGTAAATATACATTTAAAATATAAATAATTACTAATAAACCAAACTGTCAGATGCTTATAACAAAAAATCTACAGTGGATTACGGTTACTGCGGGACAAATTGTTGAATAAAAAACATAATGCAGGGGAACAAAGAATGCACGTGTAATGTATTTGTAGGAATTGAATAAAGTGGCCAAAAGTTCGAGCAAAATCCAAAATCAAAACAAAAAATCTTTTGCCAATCACATATTTCAAAATTTCCAATAGGAACCGGTTCTAAAAATAACGTTTTTTTTTCAAAAAAGACACAAATATTGATCATCTATAAGGATGGGTTGTTTCGCAGAATTTGAACAATTTATCAAATTTCAACGTTCATTTGTGAGTTCTGTGAATGTCCCATTTAAGTTCTGTTATTATATCATTAAATACTAGTTACTTGACAGAACTGAAATAATAACAGAACTTTCACAGAACTTGAAAATTAACTTTGAAATTTGAAGAATTGTTCAAATTCTCTGAAACAACCCGTCCAGTTCATATTTTGTAAATATAATTACTGAAATATGCAATTCTGACGAAAAATGGCTCAACGATGCACGTATGACCAAAAATTGCCTAAATAATCACTTAGGACCCAAAATTGCACCAATATGCATTTACGACCAAAAATGCCACAAATATGCATTCATGAATAAAAATGGCACGAATATGCACTAACGGCCAAAATGGATAAAATGTGCATTACACGTATAATCCTGTAGATATAATTATAATGATAATATTGCTATCGCCGATCCGCGAAAGATCACGGAATAATTTTCTATGGTCTAATCGTAGGGAGTTTAAAAATTATTTTTCTTAAGCATATAATATTAGAGTTGAAAGGTACTAGGTATATCGCTTGTCTGGATACTTTACGCAATCCGTTCCAAAATTGAAAATGACACTTATATTCAAAGCAAGCAAGCAGGACTATTTTAGATTTTAAAGCAAAAGTGCCTAGGAACATGAATAAAGTAATGTTCCTACGCATAAGACATAACGTTGCGTGGTTTTGGTATTGAAAGATTTGGTTTCGGTGGTTTTGCCAGTGTCTGTTGGCATCGATGTTTCTTGCTGGCAACCCCGAATAGCAGACGGACCGCGGCTTCCCGATGTAAACACCGTCTAAATGGGCCACGGTATATGTATAAATAAAAAATACGTATTTGGGTTCCGATGCATGTCGCCGGGACGTGTTATTTATCAATTAAGTTATTGCGAAAGTCCCGCCAGGCGAAGCGACTTCCCGCCAAAGCGACTCGGGGCGGGAAATTGACGTGGAAGTGCGGACGCCATCTTTGTTGCCGACTTCGGGTCACTAAAATCTACGGAAATATAAATTGTAATTTTGGTCGCAAAATTATTTCAACATAAATATGAAAAATTAATTCTGGCCTCATAGACAACGCAACTAGTTTTTTTCATTCTTGTTTATTCGTCTGCCCTGATGGTGGACAGTGTAAGGCTTTTCGAAGCGGTTCCACGATGAGATTAATCAGAAGGAAATTATACTCGACGGTGAAAAGTGAACGGAGAAAAAATGAGTATTGCTAATTAAATAAAAATCTCTTCAAATATTTGGTAATCCGGTTAAGGCGATGCACTACGTCGTGTAATATTTTAAATTGAGCCGCTATCGATAACAACCCTTACGTAGATGGCAATAAGGTTTAAATTCCCGCTTAACACCATCCGCCTGTTTTGATTATGCAAGAAAAAAACATGGCCAAAAAATGCCTTTTATTTTATTTTGTGGATGTTCAGGCATAAATATTTAATTTTTTTCCGATCATTTTATAAATAACTTAATTTGCTACATTATACAATAAAATCATAACCAAAAATTGGTTCGTAAGTAGGAGATTTTGAACTTTAAAGCAGTTTTCATAGGCCTTATATTTATTATTTTTTCTGGGCTCATAAAAAGACTTATCTAAAAAATACTCGATTATTATTTAAGGCCAAGATGTATTCTACTCGCAGTATTTAATTAAAGCATCTG
This sequence comes from Hesperophylax magnus, assembly GCA_026573805.1. NCBI lineage: Eukaryota > Metazoa > Arthropoda > Insecta > Trichoptera > Limnephilidae > Hesperophylax > Hesperophylax magnus. The sequence continues at coordinate 4,787,674 of JAIUSX010000114.1, forward strand.
AAACATTTCTAGGTGACCAAAATTTCAAACCAAAAACACATGATTTTGCATTACTACGTATGGCATCGCCTTAACAAAGGGATTTTAAGGCCGTTTAGTAAATTCCTAAAATATCGGAAGTCGTGTTCATGCACCTGCATTTACATTGATAATTTAAAATGACGAAATGCGAAAATATTATGATTTTTACGAGCACGTGTTCCGACATCGTGATAATACATTCGTATTTTACTAAAAGTTTATTAGGAAACCTATCAATTCATTCGTAAAGGGCCTGCAATCTCGTTTCTAACCGGATTACGAATAATTTTAAGAGATTCTTAATAAATAAGCAATATTAAATATTGATATTTTTTCTCCGTGTGTTAATTTCATATTTGAAAAAAAAATTAATGTTACAAAATACATTTAATCTAATAAAAGAGCAGAATTTTATTTCAACATGTTTATTTTTATCGAGTGCAATTATCTCCCATATAATATCAACCTTACTTCCTTCGAAACGGGAGAAAAAGTGTAACGCGGTATAATACCTCTAAAATCAAACAACTTACTTACCTAAAATTTTAAGTGCGTGGTAAACTATAAAAAAAAGTTATGAGTGTGGTGTTTGGGAATTTGAAATATATTTTTTTCACAAAATGGCGCTAAAAATTTAATCAAAACAATTAGTAGGTAATAAGTTTCTATTTCTCCAAGTCTAAGTTTCTAATTCCGAGTGGAATATATTCTCAGTATCGCCCGGGCGTAAGAATACCAATCAGAATTGAAACATTGCCTGAAATGGATTTAGCCGTGTTTAGTAACCAGTTCTGAATAGCCAGAACAGTTGGGACAGACCAGGTAATAAGTATAGTTCAATCAATGTTTATCGCAACCAATACCAAACAAATTACCGCAGTCCAAACACCAAACTAAAATTCAGTACATTAGTATATTTTTAACAGATATAATTTATTTTTTTGTGCACCTTTTTTCATTACATTAATTAAGCTATATTTTGTAAAACACCCAATCGGGAGTAATAAAGGTTTGCTAATTACAAACTACAGCTGTCTATTTATTGTTTATGTTTGTTTTATAATATCAACAAAGTTACTACACTTTGCTCTGTAACGACTTTCAGTACTAATTTTGTACTCTTGTTATTATATACAAAATTATTGAACTCCTTTGTACAACAGAACTCTCTATGAAAACTTGTATTGTACCTACTTATATAGTTCATACTCAGTTCATCATGTTATGTACTATAAACTTATTATTGCATTCCTGAAAAACTTAACCTAAAACACTGTATAAATGTAAAACCCCACAAAGCGTGAATAAATAAATAAGTCATTATTATTATCCCACATTTTTGCATAAATTTAATATCAGTTCCGATGTGAAATTTGAATTCTTCGAATGATATTCTCAGTAACCATTGCCATATTTCTATCTCGTGTTTCTTCGGAATCCTACGCATAATAAATAATTATGTGTTAGAGACAGGAACAATACGAAGGTATTTTCTAGTTTGACTGACTGACGGACTTTAAGAAATTCCTGTAGGCAAGTTATTTTGCAATGCATTCCGCGACGAACAGACATATTATGTGTTGTAAGTTCTAAAAATATCACACTAAATATGAATAATGCAGCTAATAATATTTCAAATTGCCACGAAAAACTTCTGCAAAAACAAACATTCATCGCAGTTTATTTATTACATAAAAACAGAAAACCGATTTAATTGTATCAGAATCTACACAATACACAAATAATATGCGAATAACTTGGCAACAAAAAATAATGCCAATTGATTTTGACTTTGTTCGTATTTCGTTTAATTGAAAGTACGTTGTTGGTCGATCACCAATCACAGGTGTAGGAAATAACCCGACGTCCTTCGACTGCCATTCAATTACTGCCGTAGGTCTAATGTTAATATCAGGTGATTGTCGATTGTGGGTTTGGTAAATCTATCCGCCTAATCCACGATGTATTGTGGAAGAGAACACAATGCGAAGGCCTTCGCGATGGGATGGTTTGCATAAGTCGTGGTCATTCAATTTTATCACAAAATGAACTACTTAGCAGGTCAGCAATCTGAAGCAGCAAAAACTATTATTACATATATTTACAAAAAACTACTCTCAATTAGAGAGCTCTGGCGCTGTTTAATATTGCTTAGTTTGGTCCATTGCTCCATTGGTTTGTTCGGAAGTTCTAGATCACCGAGAAACATAGAAATACCAGTGAAACTGAAGGAGACTCGATTGCCTAACTACTGCAACTTCAGAGGAGATTCCCGCAAAAAATCATTGTGATAAATTTAAAAATGACGATTGGATTCAGAAATGATAATATGTTTGTTACCTACCGTTATGCTATTTATTCACAGTACTACATTTCTTAACCATCAAAGTTTGAAATTATTTGAAAAATGGAACAGAAGAAACTGTAAAATTGAGTTCGTTTGTTTTGTGAACGGGAAGAAAGAAAATGATTGTTTTAGAAGCTGGTTGGTGTTGCGAAGAAAATATCGTTTTTACGAATTCGTATTCGTTGTTTGAGAGGAACGCCGCCTTCTTCATACAAAACTTAAATTTAGATTTGAGGCCAAAATATACAACAAAACTGAAAAATATTTTTAAATAAATAAAATAGCACATATTCGTACTAGAAATTTGGATTAAAAATAATTTTTCAGTTTTTGGGTATTATGGCCTCAAATCCAAAACTTAGTTTTATATGAAAAAGGCAGCGCAGCAGGAAACAACAAACAAAACTTAAACTTGGATTTGAGGCCAAAATACTCAACCAAACGTAAACATTATTTTACTAATCAAAAGGTATATAAAATATCTAGTACGGATATCTAGTGCTTTATTTATTTCCTTTTTTTAATTATAAAATATAGTACATTAAAGAATTCCATTTTTCACGATTTAAGAGAACTTTGAAAATTTTTTGTGAGTTAACGGTAATTATTAAAAAAATAATATTTTCTAATGCTATGAAAATGCAACGACATAAAAGTAAAAAAAAATTAAACATCGTAAAAGAGACGTTTATGGTGTCTGAATTTAAAATTAATTACGAAAAATTAACGTTTCAACATAAATCAGTTGTTTGAAAATTAAATTTAAGCCCATCAAAATAGCTTTTTAACAATTTATGTTTTTTATTTTATATTTCATTATATTTCGATTGTAGAAAAGGTAAGTTTATTTTTTTGGTAAATACCGTTCAGTCAAAAATAATTGCCTAACTTGAGTCTAAAATCGTGAAAATCGATTTCTTTATTGGAACATATTTTATATTAATTTACTAATTTTATACTAATTTTTTATACTAATTTCTCGGTGTGTTTTTGTATTTTTCCCATAAATCCAAATTTAAGTTTTGTAGGAAAAAGGCCGCGCAACAGTTTCCCTTGAGTACGGATCGCGCTCTGGTTTAAAACGTATCGTGATTGTTTTGTGTGCCCGATTTTGTGTAATCCTCTTGCAGATGTTCTCGTGATTAGTGATTTGGTACTGTTACTCAATTCCATCGAACAACATCGTCGTTAAATTTATTGTTCACGGTTCATTTACAGGTTCATCTGACGCTTTATAATGTCCTCTTCTGATGTCCGGTCAGGTGCTCTGAACCCCTGAGCTACGTCGTCTTCAATTCCCGTCGGCGGCATTTATTTTTACTCGGGAGATATTTTCAATTTGTATGGATATTTCAGGTGACTAATTATTGCTTATAATAATTTGTTATCCTTTGTCCTATGCATAAATAACCTTGTCTTATAAACATTAGTTTTTCATAAAAAAATAACTATATAATTCGTATGCAGTTTCGGATGTAACAAATGGTTTTATGGTTATCATGGTGTTATAAGTCACCCATTATATGTCAACATTTATGTACTATATTTATTTTGTAAATAATTTTATAAGAAAGCAATTTTTCAAGTCTTTTGTATGATTTAAAGTAAATTTATATATTTATTTAATTAGTAAAAATATAAATTAAATACGCTCGATGTAGAACATCACAATTAAATTGCAATACTTGGGTTGTTAGTTAAGTTTTCCTCCTTACACCATCGATGTAAATTCCCATAGCAAAGTGATTCATTTCCAATGTGTTAAGGAAAAATATCTAGTTTCTAAGGAGAAGAGGAAGGTGGAGGATTGTAAGTCCCCCGTGACATAGCGCTCAGAAAGAGGAAAGATTCACTCCAATGACTCGGGAAAGATTTGAAATTTGACACACCGCTAAAAATTGCCAGTCCTCTGTGTATTCTAGTAACTTTCGAAAGATTCACTCCAATGACTCGGGTGTGTCCACTTGTTCTTCTACTTTGTTACTACTTGTTTCAATTTAAAATGAAAATGACGGGCAATGTTACTAGTGTTGCATATTACTCTATGACTGTTATTATGTAAACTACGGTGTTCTGAAATAGCCCCAGTCTATAAGTAGGTACCACGCAGTAAGGGGGAGAGGGATTATTTTGAGACCCCGCAGGACGATTTGGTACCAGAGCTCACGTGCTAGCGCTACGCTAGTGTACGCAATTAAGGGGTTAACGCTACCAAAGTCATACATTATTATACTAAGTATGATAATATTTTTGCCTAATTTGAAAGACGTTTTACTAGGTGTGACTAGTTCATGGTAACAAATAATAAAATAAATGTATGTGGCCTCACAGTTGTCATAGAAACACAGATTAAATAATTAAAAAAATATATTTAAAAGTTGAAAAGACATAGCTAAAGTAAATTATCTACTTCCCAACAATTTTCAATATAAAACTTACTAAGAAAATATTAATGGCATCATCATTTGAGGTTTTAAAACCTTTTAAAGCAAATTTTAGTTTCATATGGACCATTTTCATTGGCTTAAATGTATTTCTATAATTCGTGTGCTTTTCATCCATTCAATAATATTTGCGTAAAACTCTAACATCGACATTTTTTCGGATTCACTGCTCAAATTTAAAAGGAGCATCATGTCAATGATGTAAACTGTTCAATGCGCATACATATACTTAGCCATACACACAAACCTACGCACTACACACGTCACCCGGTAATTACTAAATATACCCACCTTACAAGTACCTATTATGAGATATTACAAGTAAACATCATAGATTCCAATCTTGAAATATTTAATATCTGTAATTGTTTCATCACTGTTACCAATATAATGTTTGTTTCTATTATATAAAATAAATAAATAACATTTTAATATTTTTTTTTAAATAGCAAGTTTCAATGACAACTGCGAGGCCACATTCACACTACATTTTATAATATACTATAAACTACCTAATAAAATATCTTTAAAATTAGGTAAAAATCTTATCATACCTATCTAGTATATAGTATAATGTATGTATGTATGGATGGTGTATACCTACTATCTACTATATAATGTAATTTCTTTTAACTAAACGTTTTCGTCGTGTTGTAAATTTGATATTATGTTGAGCGAACTTTGTTTATCTCCACTTATTCATCCTGTTTCATTCCGCTATCAAATGTTGTACAAGTCGTTAACATTATAAACGGGATTCAATCCATTTTCATCACATTAACATCAGACTCATCCTAATTTGCAATGAACGAATGTTTTATACCTACTTTCCTATTACCAAATAAATATTATGAAATTAATAAAAGGTAAAAGTAAAAAAATTGATTTTGAAAATTATTACTTGTTGTTGTATTGAAACACTACAATGCATATTGAAAAAAATAATTTACATAATATTGAGGTACACGAGAAAATCACTCGATGATCGCTGACTCCCAATAAGACAATACGACAAAAATAAAAATAATACAATCTCGGGTAACATTTTTTTCTTACCTCTGCACGACACCTCTTAAGCTGGACACACACGGCAGAGCCAGCGAACCAAAACCAATGCCGAGCCAAAACTCATCATGTGCGTTGAAATTCAGATAGCTCGTTGTGGCTCGTCAAGGTCCACTTGATATTCGGTGAGTCCAAAATCCACCGAACCGAAACAAAAAGCAGTGGCTCGGCATCTGCGATCCCCGAGCCAAAATCTGTTCAGTATGAATTCAGACCTTGGTGATAGGAAAATATAATTTATTTCGTCACTCACTACTTAATTTTAAATAAACCTTTATTGATTTTTTATGAAAAAGTAAACTATATTATGTACCCATGGAGTTCACTAGAAGGTGACCTATGAAAATGGCCAGATTCGGCGTGGCTCTACTCGGTCGTGTCCCCCCCTAAAATGGTCTATTGCTTATGGACAAATGGCTTTGTAGTGTGTGTACAGCTTTACGAATAATTACGGTATCTTTTATTAATGTAATGTCGGCAAACACTTTCTCTATCTAATTTTATGTAGTGACGCTATCTTAAAACAACATTTATTCACACATTGGCAATATACCGCACGTAACTCAGTCATACTGAAAACTTTTGAGGTGTACTGTACTTCCTTTCATACACCTTATCACTCGACTCACGTACGAAATGCATACAATTTGAATTTAGTGTTTATATTTAGATAATTCCTAAAATTGAGGCCAATAAAGCAAAATAATTTGTAGCGCGATCGAGCAGGTAACACACTTTCATTTTTTCGTGGGTGTGTGAATTAAGTATTGTGATTGTTCGCAAAGTATGTAAGGTGCATTGTACGTAGCTGCTCATGCGGTACTTGTTTACCAACAGCAAGTGTAGGTACCTACTGTAATAATATTAATAATCCATAGGAGTTAGTATTTAGCATTTCAAGCGGTTCAGGCAATATTTGTTTGAAATGTCATTGCGATGTAGTGTGTGGTTCTTTGGAAGTTATTATTGATTATTATTTATTGAGTAAGCGGTTAGGCCAACGCAGAAAATGTACTTTGACGATCATCAACAGTAAGAACAATAAAAATAATTCTAGTTTAAATCAATTAAATATTCGATATTTTCTATTATCCTGCCGCTGAAAGCTCCATTACACACATTCTTCCTGTTACGCGCATCGTCTGTGAGATATCTGAAGAGATTACTTAGTAACTTTGGTAACCAGATTTAAGCAATAAAGAAGATAAAATCAGTGGCAATATTTGTTGTTCTAGGATGCAGTTTGCAGGGTGAAGATTGACCAGATGATAGCCAACCTCCGATAGGAAAGAACATCAGAAGTAGAATATAAGTAATTAATCGATTTTTGACAGAAAATAATAAATTATTAATGAAATTGATAAGGGCCTAGACAAAATATGTCATCAAATATTCCCGCTTGACATTAAATTTCAAATAGATTTGCTGTATTTGAACGTAACCCAAAATTAAATACTGTTTTTGGAAGCAGATGAAAGTTTTTTCAGATTTTTTACATATCAAATTAAAAATTATTAAACTAGTAAAATTTTGTAAATAAACAGCTAATTTTTTTTAAATCGCTTACTGGTGTTTTTTGGAATCTATATTTACCACTTTATTCGAGGCTAAAATACACATTTAATTAGACACAGATTTAGTTATTTAAAAAATTGGTAAAATTTGACCGGGCGAACTGTTATTTTATAATATTTTCCAAAATAAAATAACGGTAACGTCTTTGGAAACGTTTTAATTGCAAACACTGAGAAAACTTCCTGCCAAAAATATTGCTAATGCATTAAAAATCTCTTATTCGTATTCCTGTTAAAAACGGGATTATAGGTCATTAACGAATGAATCGATAAGTATCCTAAAAAACTTTAAGTAAACTACCAACGTTTTGTCACGATGTCCGAACACGTGAGAGTATATTATTAAGACCAACGCAGGTGGATGAACACGTGTTCCGAGTTCAATACTTTATCTGGAAGCGGCTTACAGTCTCATTTTTAACAGGATGACTAATTATTTGAAGAGATTTTCAACAAATCTGCATTACTCATTATTCTCTGTGGAGGGTTTGGTGTTTTCTGTATTTCATAATCTGTTTATATTATATGTCTGACCATAATAGAAAAAGAGATATAACCTTACAGCTATTATATATATATACATACGGATATTTATCAACGGATAAAACGAGTTTTATGAGGATATGCCTTTTGGTTACAGATATGGTACGACGCTATGAATATTATCCGATTAAAATAACACAAATCAATCACATAAACTTTTCGTAAATTTACTGCGGTTTAAGGAAAAAATACATAAATGAGTCAAACAAAAAACTTAAAAAAGATTATTATTGTTATTAGAGCAAAAACTGGCAAACTATGATGTAGGTAGGTACTGGTTTTGGAGGAAGTTGCAAGTTGACATTCAACATTTTGAGAATCAGCATTGATCGGAGAACAGGTTATTGTAACCACATAAATTGAGCACCAACAGTGTCTCTATGACCTAGTGACTAGTGACTCATATACATCACATAATTTCTAACTTTATTTATTTATTTAATATATGTATAAATTACAAACAAGACAAAACAAAATTAACATTTGTCTGTCCAACTGGGAAGGATTCCCGTTTCAGGACAGCCAAATTGTGTATTTAGTACATAATATTCTTACAATGGAATGGCGATGCTGTCAAAACAAATTTTGAAAACATTGTTGATTGCATTCAAAGTGACAGGATGGTTTCTTTATCTTTGAAAGAATCGCAAAGATGTAATTTATTACCAGGGTCAATTTGGATAACATTAGTAATTGCATTCAGAACAGATGAATAGTTTCTTTCGGGACTTCACAAGTCTGAGATTCTTTCCAGGGCATTTTGGAGAACATTTACAATTGTATAGTTAGAATCTCCACATTTATAAATCAGTATAAGACATGAATCCTATAGTACTATATTTTTAGAATTTCTTAGATAACAATATAAAAAGAAGTCAAATTAAAGATTATTCAGTTCTGGATGATAATAGATATCGTGTCATTTTCTTTCTTGACCTTTCGAGCAAATGCGATAATTTAGGTGAATTATTTTCATTTGCCGTATAGATGAAGTTATTTTGAAAGTGACTTTTATGGATTAAAACACCTTTATAACTTACTTCTACTTTTTTGATGATTTCCGGACTGTTTTCACCTTATGACGGGGTTATTCAGAGTGGTAAATTTTAAACTAAATATATGGTAGGTATGTCAAGAATGAGCATTATTGGCTCTATTCAATATGGTGTTTCACAAGTACGACATATTTTTTATTGTTGGCAGAGCGGCTTTATCACATATATGAATATCATTTCTGGTGCTTAAATCTAATTGCTTTCTGTAACTTATTTTATGGGTTTATGGTATAAAGGAATTATATTAATTATAGGAATTAAATAAACATGAAGTGTTAAATGAATTAAAGGAATTAAATGTATTATAGAATTTAATGAATAACTGAATTAAAGGAGTAAAATCATTGATGTATTTTAGTCTATGAGTAAAATGAATTATATGAATTAAAGTATTCAAATTAATTAATGGAAGTAAATCAATTAAAGGAATTAAATGAATTAATGGAATTATATGAATTAAATATATTGAAAGGTGTTACAGGTATGAAAGGAATTAAACAACAGAAATAATGTTTTAGATGCTCTGCTCGCGAAGTTACGACATAATTGAACCATGAGATCATGAGAGATGAAATTCCTTTCACATTCAGCAACTATCCTATTAATTATTTTTAAATTATTAGATATAATGTTACCTGTATTATTTTTATTTATTCAACATTATTCCTGATTCATATTAATTATTAATATGTATAATTTTTATATTAAAACACAAATAACTTTGTTTACATCACTTTATTATATATAACCTCTACACGTTTCATGAATAATGTTCACCTCATCAGGAGCAAGTATATGAGGTGAACATTGATCATGAAACATGTAGAGGTTATATATATTAAAGTGATGTAAACAAAGTTTGTGTTTTAATATAATAAATAATGACACAACAAAGTGAAAAGATTTCAGGAGAAATTTTCTTCGAAAAAAATATGTATAATTTTCTATTTTCATCATGCTCAAAATTAAGTCGTAGACTACTTGCTACAACATGGCCCAAAATGAAATTTAATACAAAAATAAAAAGTAAAATAGAAATGTCCTAGTAATTCGTTTTTCGTTTTCACTTTCCTAACTAAGTTCCTGTCCACAACGTTCTTACTATTTGATGAATTTTCTTTTTTTTTAAATTTACGACTATATTTTACTCTAAAGCCCTTTACGAGCAAACGTATCTAATTGTTGTTTTTTAATGGATAAATCGAATGAGTTGCGATGACCTATAAAATCTCATCAAAACGTTTTGTAAAAAAATTTCATATCGCTATTGTAGCGTTCCAGTTGGACGAACAAAAATATAGTAAGTGTGTTGAAAAAACTTAAAACGGAGACGAATTATTTGTTTAAACATAATTAGTGTAATTGATTGGGCAATATCATATTTTCTCCAAGCTATGAAAAAATAATTACACAGATTATTAATTAACCCGGCATGAATAATTGATTACCTACTTAATTAAACACATGTTTTAGCGATTAACGAGTATCGTGTGACATTGGGACTTCTCGTAATTACCAATTACAATTATATAATTTACTGTGGATGTTCCTTCTATACAGCTTACCGTTCAAACACACAAAAGACATTATCGAATACATTGAACTTAAACAATTTAATTAAATGAAAATAAAATACTTTGTACACATCACTATTTAATTAAAAAAATATCGACATGTTTAGAAACTAATGGTTTCTTCGTCACGATAAACATAATATATAAACACTACACAAAACAAGAATCGCATTTAATAAATCTGCCTATTTCTGACTGTCCTAAACCAGGTTAATCTCCTAGTTGGACAGCCAAAGATCACTGTAATATGTAATATGTCATGTTTTTTAAAAATTAATAAATAAATAAATTTGGGAGGCGCGTTTGGGTACCGCCGCCCCGGGATAAATTTATTGGATAACCAACACCTCTGCCATAGATCACCCCAAGTGGTCCGCAACGTTTGGTGATTTAGCAGGGGTGCGCGGATTCATCGGGTGAGGTTTATTCAGGATGCGCCTGCCCACCAGCTGCGTGGCGTGCCAGATCGGGAGAGGCTGGATTGGGGAGACCCTTTGACATCTTCAACTGGCCTCTCCACCCATTGTGGCATCACTAGTTGGGGTATGTTGTGAGGCTGATGGTATTTGGGAGAGGATGGAGATGGAAAAGAGGAAGGTGGGGAAGTAGTAACTGGCTATTCAGATCTGGTCACCAAACAAAGACTAAAGCCATTTCAAGCAACGCGCAACGTTTCAATTCTGTTTTTTTTTTTTTTTTTTTTATTTTCTAGATTCTTATATTCCATGAAGTGGTGAATCATTTAAATTTACTGAATTTAAAGTTAATGTTCTTTATACAAATAGAACGGCGTCATATGCGCCTCACAATTTTTACCTCATATGGGTTTATTCAAATATTACCTGGCTTTTATAGACTTAGAGGCCTTGTATTTTCTCGGTAGGGAAAAAATTTGTTACCTAAAAACCCTACTAAAATTGCATGTTTTCATCCAGCATCAGCACCACCAGCGACCGACAGCGGCCATATACTACATACGTGTCTGTTTGTGTTGTGTTGGGAATGGGGGGAGGAAATTTCGGCTGCGCCCTATTGTTGGGTTCCTTCCGCATTTGCCGTTGGGAGTAAGGAAAATCGCAGAAAACCTTACCCGGAAGGAGCGGCCGAACGTCAACTTGAAACGTATACGGCCTTCAGTAACATCGGTATATGATGTCCTGCATTTTTGAGATGTGTGTGTGTGTGTCTGATTTTATGTTAATATATACTTATGGGAGGATAGAAAATAAACATACATATACATACAAATTATAAAATATTATATAAATATATAAATAGATATATAAACATTATATATTTAGGAGGAAAGTCGGGAGTTTAGGAAATACCTACTGCTCGCTATTCGTCCGCGTCTGATTCTGGTATGTGCCATATGTGGTCATGGTCCATGAGGATGTGTTTAGGTAGTCTGTGTGTGTATTTGAATGTCAGGTCGCTCGGAGCATTGTATTGTCCTATGTCTCGTATTAGTGGATTTTTACTAAGTGTGAGTGATTTGTAAAAGCGTGCAGTCAGTCTGTGTGTGAATTCGTATAGTGTTGGAATTTGTTCTCGTTCGTGTAATCTCTTCAAGTTTGTTCTGAGTCTCGTGTTGTATGTGATTTTAATGCAGAGATTTTGAAGTGTCTGTAGTTTCTTGTGGTCTGTGTGTGAGATGCTGCTCCATACGGGAATCGCATACGAGAGTACCGGACGAATGAGCGAGTAGTAGACTAGGAGTTTGGTTTTGGGAAGTAGCGGACTCCGTCTATTGAAAATTGGCTTCATCATGCCGATCGCTTTTCGCGTGCGCGCGTGCATCTTTGCTTGGTGAGATTTCCAGTTGAGGCGGGAGTCCATGGTCAGGCCGAGATATGTAACTTCATCTTTCCATTCAATGCTGTGTCCTCCCATTTCGATGTTGAAGTCAGGTGTTCTATTTATACGTTTTCTCGTGAACATGATGGCTTCGGTTTTCGCCTCGTTCAGTTTCAGGCGCCATTTCTTGTAGTACTCTACGAGCGCGTCGAGCGCCCTCTGTAGGTAAATCGCGGCCATGTTCGCTTTCAGCGAGGAAACGTATAGTTTGACGTCATCTGCGTAGATAGACAGATTGCATCTCTCGTCTCGGGGGATGTCGTAGGTGAACAGAATGAAGAGAAATGGTCCCAGTAAACTTCCTTGCGGCACGCCTTTTGGAATCTCACGCATTGAAGATAACACGTTCCTTATGAACACTCTGAACGATCTATTCTTTAGGTATTCCTGTATCAGTCTCGTTAGGTATATGGGCGTGTTGGTGCGGTGCAACTTATGCACGAGCCCGTCTATCCATACGGTGTCGAATGCCTTCTCTAGGTCGATGAGCGCAGCAGCGGTGAAGCGATGTTCGTTAAATTTTCTTGCGATGAATTCCGCTACTCTGGTGAGTTGATGGGTCGTGGAGTGCCTCTTTCTGAAGCCGAACTGCTCGTCTGGCAAAGTCTTGTGTTCGTCGTGGTGTGGGACAAGCCTGTTTAGTATAATTTGTTCAAATACCTTGCTCAACGTAGATAGTAGGCTAATCGGCCGGTAGCTTGTCGGCTGCGTTCTATCTTTATTCGGCTTTGCGAATGGCAGCACGGTCGCTGATTTCCAAATCTGGGGAAAATGCCCAGTCATGAGGCAGGCATTGAACAATTTTGTAGTGTATATGATGGCTTTTTGAGGGAGATGTTTGAGTAAAATGTTGTGTATTTGATCGCTTCCCGGCGCCTTGTTCGTTCTGAGTCGCTTGATTGTGACCGCAATCTCGCTCGGCGTTGTGAAATGAATATCTTCAGCGTTTGTCTGCTCTGCTTCGTTCAAATCTCGTAGAGAGTCAGCTACGATCCGGTCCGTAGCCGGGTCGGAAAGGCCGTCTGTAGCGGCGTAGGCTCTCTCGAAGCCGTCGGCGAGTGTGTCAGCTTTTTCTTGTAGCGACAAAGCCGTCCCAGGGCCGTTCAATTTCTGTAGCGGGGGGATTGTGAAATCTTTATGTCTCAGCGCGCTTGCCATTTTCCATAATGAATTATCCTTCGGCGTGAGCGACGCGACTTTTTTGTCCCAAAGTTCGCGCTTGAGTTCTGCGATTTCAGTCTTGATTTCCCTCTGCAGGCAGTTGTACGCTGTCTTGAAGTATTCGTCACGCGTGCGGTGGTACATGCGTCGCAGGCGATTTTTGTCCTTGATGAGCGATAAAACGTGCTCGGGAAGCTTGATCGTGTATGAATGTACTTCTTTGAGAGGAATGTGTGTATCTTGTGCTGTTTGAAGAATCTCTGTGAGAGTGCTTGTAGCTGCGTCGATTTCTTGTGGCGAGCGCAGAGTTCCCGAAGTGAGATGAATTCGTTCGTTGACTTCCTTTTTAAATCCTTCCCAGTCCGCATCCTTATAATTGCGCTGTTTTCTGGGGGTCCTTGAAGTTGTGCCGCCTATAGTAAAGCACACGGGCAGATGGTCCGAAGACAGCTCGTCTAATGTGCGCAGTGGAGATATTGTCTTAACATTTTTCTCGAGTACTATATCCAAAGTACTCGGATATCTAGAGCGTTGCGAGTAGTACGTAGGTCTGTCGGGCGCCATTATCGAATAGGTATTTGTCTGCATGTGTGTAAAGAGCGTATTTCCGTTCGCATTACCTCTGTAGTTATTCCAGTAGTTGTGTTTGGCGTTCAAATCGCCTCCTATCACAACGATTGGTCCCAGATTGAGCAATTTATTGAGATCTTCTCTCACTAGGTTACTTTGGGTGCAGTATACGGAGATGATGGTATGCGCTCTACCCTCTATGGTGACTTCGATAATCGTGGCTTCAGCGTGCTTCAACTTCGGAGTGGGAATTCTTGTGGACGTCATTGATTGTCGAACGAATATTGCGGTTCCTCCGCCTGATCTTCCCTGTCGGTCGTCTCGGTAAATCTCGAAGCCTTGCACTCTCAGCGGTACGCTTGGATTCAAGTGGGATTCTGATAAGAGAATTATGTCGGTGTTTAATTCATTTGCCAAAGCGAGCAGTTCGTCTGTCTTGTTGCGCACGCTAAATGCGTTCCATACGAGGACTCTCACCTTCTCGGGATTAGACATCGAGGGTGGTCGTGAGGAGCTCCATCAGGACGACGAGCTTCTCTGCTCTTGATGTGCAGCGGGCGAGCTGCGATCGCATCCTCAGGAGGCCTTGGAGCAGGGCCATGATGTCCAGGTCGTCCTCTGTAGTGGTGGGCGCGCGCACGGGCTCCTGCTGTGGGCGGGGCTGGGGGCGGGGGGGCTGTGGGGGCGGCGCGGTCTCGCGCTGCTCTTGGGCGGGGGCGGTGCCTCCGGCTACGTTGGCCCATGTGCGTCCATCCGTCCTCGGCTGAGGAGGTGGCCTGCTCGGGTTCTGTTCTGCCGGAGGGGGTTGGGGCCTTCTGGCAGGTCGCTGCTGTATTGAGGCGACGTACGCTACCCGCTTGGGGCAGCCTCTGTAGTTGGCGGGATGCGGGCCTGAGCAGTTACAGCATGCGGCGGGCTCGTCTCTCGTCTTCTTGGGGCATTCTGCCGAAGCATGCTCCAGTAAGCATTTTACACACCTTGCTGTGTGCGAACAGTTTCGGGACCCATGTCCGAAGTCTTGACATCTGTAGCACTGGGTGCCGTGCTGAAGGTGATTACTCCTGTGCTTCTGGAGTCGAATGCGGCAGTGGCACAGGTATTTGACGGCCGCGCGCAGCTGTCCCATGTTGACTTCCTTATTGAAGTGCGCTAAGTATATGGGATACTCATTTGAGGCAGTCATCTTGACCACCTTCACAGCTGGGAATCCTTGCGATTCCAGATCCGCCGCGATGTCTTGTACATCTACTAGAGGCAGGCCCTTGATCACGGCCTTCTTCATTTTTTCGGCTTCGGCCGTGAATGTGTGGAAGCCGCGCGCCTCCGCTCGCAGTCCATTGGTGAGGGCGCGATGGTCCTCCATCGTGCGCACGAAGATGTTGGCCGTGCCGCCCCTGTTATACCTAAAAGTGAAGAGCTTACCCGCCCCCAGATGTCCTTGGACCGCAGCTGTGATCTGCGCGTGTGTCATGTTCCCCAGGGTCATCACAACCGGGGGAACACGGTCTCTCCTGCCGGTACCTGCGGGGGAGAAAGATTGATTATTATTGGCACGCTTATTACGCGGCGCGCCGGCGCCTTCGCTTACCTCGGGCAACTCTTCAAAACGGTTGCCACACTGGAGCGGTTGTGGTCCCCGTGGGGACATGGGCCTCTTTGCGGGGTTGGACGGCCTCGTCCAGCCTCCATCCTGGGGGGCAGCCGTCTCCATCGGCTGCTGGGGCCTCGGGGGCGCCACGTAGGCCGACGCTGGGCCTATCGGGGGGCGCCTGGGGGCAGGACTGGGTCCTGTTGCCCAGGAGGGGCCTGCTGCGGGCTCCGTCATCTCAGTTTCGTCGGGCGTGGTGGCAGTCGTGGTGGTGGATGGTCTCCGGGTCCTTGGGTCCTCGGAGCGGGGCTGTGGTGCGGGGACCGTAAGGCGCATGGTCCCTGTCTTCCTTCGAAGCGCTATCTGGTGGGCGCCGGGCGGTACCACGACCGGGGAGTCCTCGTGGTCAGCGGGGAGCATCCTCGTCGGGAACATCTTAACAGGCGGTAGTCGGTGCCTCCTCTTAAAGAGGGAGCACGTCTCTGGAGCTTGTGGGCGGTTTGCGGGGGCCAGCGTGAGTCTACGGTTTTTCGAGTATTGCTTGAAAAGTGTTGCCTTGATAAAGGCAGTTGGGTGGGCGCGAGCGCCTGCTCAGTGGGCCGGCGGGATTCCTCCGGCCGGCAAAAGTAGCGGGGCCTGGCTGAAACTCAAGCCAGACAAAAACGACTTCTGTGGTTATGTCGCAAACCACAAAAACGACTTTTTCTCTATCTCTCTGGCTCGTCTCTGTGGCTCTGTCTCGGCTCTATCCTATCTGGCTCTCTATCCTATCTGGCTCGTTTCAATTCTGAATGGTGGTTTTACACCAGGGCGATACTGAGAATACCTTCCGATTTGGAACGTGCCGCAAGTATATTTTGAACCTGCGACCTTCTTATTGCTAGTTGGGAGCCTTACCCCTTGACTAAGGAAACCTCGCGAACAGCGGGAGGGATATAATACCAAACCCTTGGACACACTGAACCCTAGATTCCTACCCACCCCTCATATCTTTTTCCTTTCTAAAACTTCTTTCTCTCCTTAAAAACACCCTCCACACAGTATCCCCAAAGATGAAATAGACCCTGAGAGAAGTTATTTCCCTCGGGGCCTCCTGTGTATAAATAAACTAAATAAATAAACTAAACGAATAAATTAAATAAATTTATACCTTATTATAGAGTAACAAGCTTACTAACACAACCTTACGTGGTGTAAATATTATGCGGCGCATAAGGTCAGAACAGTTACCAACTTGACTTATACCATGGCGTTTGTTTGGTTAAAACGATCGTAAACCAGGCTCAAGGCCGGCTTTACCACACCGACGTTGAATGGGAGGAAAGAATCTAATTAGTAAGACGGTACGTATTTTCCTGTAGTATTCCAATCAAAAACCAACAAAAGCAATTATTTCCATTTGTATTCCACATATAAAATCATTGTTGTTGTACAATTTTCCATCTAGGTTCCATAAATAAAAATCGTCTAAACACACATTTCCATTGGATTTCATGTTTTTACATGGTGTAACTTTTTTTTATTATTTTTTTTATGTAGGGTGTCGTGTCCATTTTAGTCAGCATAAAAAGACATGATATTATGACTGCGGTTAAAGTGCATCATTCAATCGAACTGGTCAATTTGAAAAGAGTATTATGAAAAATGGATACCTTGACCTGCATTCTGCATGCAATAATCGACTGGCTACAATATCCGCATGCACTGTGCATTCCCACATGGCGCTTCCCATGCACATTAGGCATGCAATATCACCAGACACGGCACACCATGCACCATGCACCAACCACTCGTATCCTTGCGTTTATCTCGGCAATTTACTGTCATGACTGCTGGTATATTGAATATTGATCTACTGCGGACTTCTGATCCCTTGGTATCGAATCCCGTTACTTTTTTAAAAATCTTTTTGTTATTGTGAATACTTTTTATAGTAATTTATATTTAGGTACACTAGCACAGACTAGCGGAAAATCAAGGGCTAGTTTGAATTCTTGACACATCAGGTCCAATTTTGAAAATGACAGTTAAAATAATTTAACACCATTTAACACCAGACCCTTTCCTAGGGGCTAGATGTGTGAAATCAAAAATGAACTCCAAAATGTTTCAAGCGTAAGCGATTCCGTAAATTTTTTTATGCACTTTCTCATGGCATAAAGGTTTAAATCGCATATCATAAAATTCTTGTCACTGGTGCACGACCGTTAATGAAAATATTATAATACACGTACGTACTTTATCGCCGGTCCGAATTCTTGATACATAATTTTGAAAATGATACTTAAATTCAGTACAAAATTTCTAGAGTTCACTGAACAGGACTAACAGACAGAGCCACAAATGAAATTAGTATTTTTAATTATTTATGAAGGCTTTAGTTGAACATCTATACGGTTATTTTAAACTTTAAATGTATCGCAATAAACATTGGGTTTAATCGGTTTGTCTCCCAATCTGCCTGGAATTCTATTCTACAGTTCCTACCTGTATTTTAATTTTTCTAATACATTAAATAATAATATATCTTTTATGCTAACGTAAAAGAACTCTCCATTCAGCAAATAATTTAGAATCTTTAAAAAAAATAATCGAAACGCTTTCTGGGATCAGTTATTTGCTGAATGAGAGAGTTGGAAGGTATAAAAAGTTTTGCTCCATTGAGAAAGCGGAATAAATTATGTTTGTCCAAATAAATAAATCTGCAAAGTGTCTTCAAACAAATCAGCTACTTTAAAATAGAAATATGAATATGTGAATAGGAAGGAATGAGTGAATGTGATGTATTTGCACAAAGAATTATCTGTTTGTGCACCCAGGTACCTACTCTGTTTACAAAGAAGACATTTCCAAAGACAAAATAATAACACAGATACAAAAAGCCTTCCAAACTGATGGGATCTTAGTTGTAGACCAGTGATGAGCAACCTGCGGCCCGCGAGCCCATTTAAAACGGCCCCCTTGGCTAAATAAAATATTACAAAATTTTCGTGCTATGATTGATATTTTGCATGGGATTTCGTTTTATAAGGTTAAGCTTCCAATATATAATAATGTTTAGGAAAAAATATTTGTAGCTACCGAAGAGATTTGTGCCCAAATTTTTTAATGTTTCCAAAATATGAATGGTTTTTATTTAATTAAGGGTAAACGTGACGTACGCATTTTAAACGTAATGTAAGTCCTTTATTTTTGGGGTATTAAGCCGTGTTGTGCTACCTCCTTCGCAACGCCAGCTGTATCTAATGATTACAGATAACCCACGAAATGGGAATATGAACCCAAAAAGACAGCCACGATGATGGACACTGTAATGTTGTCTGAAGCGTTGGATAAAGAAGCAGGTAGAGCAACACGGCATAAAACCCCAAAAACAAAGCACTATAAGTTCATATATATTTGAATTTCATAGATGGTCGCCGACAGCACATGTTGTGCCAGTGCCCAGTCTATAAGTCCACAAGTGAAGTGCTGTTATCAGGAGCTAATTGGGTTCATATTTCCATTTCGTGGGTTATCTGTTATCGTGAAATACAGCTGGTGTTGCGATAAATGAATCTGTCACGTTAAACCCCCTTTGTTGGACTAAGCTCAAACTGTATCGGGAAATCAGGACCCATATGAAAAATCTTTTCTTTCTACGATCTTTATTTTCATACTTAAGATTACACACAAATAGTTGGCAAAAAGAAATAAGAAACACCTTGAACATAACCATAGGTCTCGTTAAAGCATCCGTCTTCCTATCCGAACAGTAATGCAGTTCACAATTAGTAATATATACGAGGTATAAGTCGCTTTTATCAACATTTTAAATATAAAACGAGATAATCTTGCAACATTTTCAGTTAGCATATAGTAATGCAAAATAAAGGCAGACGACAGATCTTAAACTGGACTTTCGCTGTCGGCCATCTTCCATCCAAGCTGTTCAAATGTTGTTCTTCTTCAATTCTGCCGGCATTAAAAACGCTTTGTTAAAAAAATTGCTGCAGTTTTTAAAATACTTTTGATATGATTAAAATAAAAATAAATAATTTAGAAATCCTTCCGGCACCGAAAAAAAACGCAAGTAATGAATTACTCTAATTGCTCCATTGGTATTATTCATATTTGTTCGTCCAATAATTTTTAACACTCCTTTAAAAAGTGTTATAAAGTCATTAAAAGCAATGAAAAACTATTGTATAAACTAAAAACTTACGTAAACTATTTAACCTAGTTTTTATTTCATCACTTTTCGTGACTTAATATAAATTTTTAAATTACTTAATGCAATTTGATTATATTGTCATTTTGATGAGTTTTCCGTCACTGTGATCGGCAGTATTATAACTAATAACATATGTAATGGCAATGGGTGTGCATCTCGAGGTGTCTGATATTTGTTGTAGGTTTCGATATCCCGCAGAAGTAAACAGACAAACGGAGAAGATAAGAGGAGATAAGATAGAGCACTAATATTCTAACTTCAACAAATGATATACATTCTAGATAAACAAATAATAAAATAAACTATCAGATAAAAACCCGCTTCCGCGGTTTGAAAACTTCTACGGTTCCTTTAAAAAATAACAGAGGGCGCCACTTCCGCTTATAGCAATTCTAAACTGTACCTACAGTCATTAAGATAATACTCAGATTAGATCTTTTTACGTTCACAAATATAGCGCAAAAACGCCGAGAACAGAAATAACGTGTTTTTTTCTGATTTCATATGTACTCTAAATTCAATATTACAAGTGGCTCCTAAAGAAATAATATTGAAATACATTTAATGGATTTCAATTAGACACAAGGCTATCATAACAATTAGTGATAAAAGTATTCCAATTCCGATACATCATAGTCTTAAGTATTTAGAAGGATATTGTATTAGATTATCTCCATGATTGTATCTCAACTTACATGATCTTATTGCATTACAATATTATCGTTAAACAAAGTATCTCATTTTTGAAAACCAATAATAAAATCGTAGACAGTTATATCTTTTATATCCCCGATAGCCTAGTATTGTTTTTTCTATATTCTGTACACAGGTGCTATTGAGACATCAGTGGAAGAGCGATAAGCTCTCTAGCTCCGGACGCACAGGTCACGTTTATCAGTGTCACATCATTTTGACGAAAAAATTTTGACCAGCTAGAAAATATCAAGACAAAATTATTTATTTATTGTTATTAAGTTTAATTTGTAGAACTCCATTTTATTTTTTTATTTTTTATATATTCAATAATATTATTATTGGGTTTATAAAAACAGTTTATTTTTAAACAAGTTCTGCTGTGTAATTATTATTACGCGTGACAGCTGTTTCGCCTTCTGAAGGCATTATCAAACTGTGGGTAGCCCACTTACAGACGGTATTAGTATTTTAATTACAATTACTGATTTCTTAATTGATTTCTGAGTAAAATATTAGAAATTATTAATGGTTTTTACCCCAGTAAAGTTTTCCCAATTAGTGTAAAGTTTAAATTTGACTGAATGTATTTATGTTAGTTATTCCCAAACGATGACTCATAGGGTTATTTTAATAGCATAATTAAGTACTTCATAGTGCACTCATATGTGCACTAGGTTTGAAGATATCTAGTAGGGCCCGTTTATGTTTATGTTGGACAAACGGGCCGGTCCTTTAACACTAGGTTCAAAGAACATATAAGATCTTTTAAAAATAATAATAAAATGCAATCTCAATTTGCCAAACATCTCCTAGATGAAAATCACTCACTTAATGATAATAATAAACCAACTCCGTTACACGTACAAAATAAAGGCCGTAAACTGAATCTTTAGAACAGTTAGAAATTAACAAAAACTCTAATAATCCGAAAGCTATTCTAATTAACGAACAAACAAATATAATTCGTTCACCCCTACTAGATATCTTCAAACCTAGTGCACATATGAGTGCACTATGAAGTACTTAATTATGCTATTAAAATAATCCTATGAGTCATCGTTTG
This sequence comes from Hesperophylax magnus, assembly GCA_026573805.1. Lineage (NCBI taxonomy): Eukaryota > Metazoa > Arthropoda > Insecta > Trichoptera > Limnephilidae > Hesperophylax > Hesperophylax magnus. Next base: position 4,809,445 of record JAIUSX010000114.1, read on the forward strand.
GGAATAACTAACATAAATACATTCAGTCAAATTTAAACTTTACACTAATTGGGAAAACTTTACTGGGGTAAAAACCATTAATAATTTCTAATATTTTACTCAGAAATCAATTAAGAAATCAGTAATTGTAATTAAAATACTAATACCGTCTGTAAGTGGGCTACCCACAGTTTGATAATGCCTTCAGAAGGCGAAACAGCTGTCACGCGTAATAATAATTACACAGCAGAACTTGTTTAAAAATAAACTGTTTTTATAAACCCAATAATAATATTATTGAATATATAAAAAAAAAAAAAAAAAAAAAAAACAAAATTATTTAAAAAATCTTACCATTCACAAATCTTAACTTCTTTTCATTATTTTATAATAAGCCATATTCTAAAACTTCCAGTAATTGTTTGGTTTCGGTTGCCTCCTTATTGTACTTTTTTAAAATGTATGCTCATTTCTGATCACAAACTACCTCCTGTTTTAAATTATGTTTTAGTTTTAATGTTCTTGTTTTGTCCTGTCCAGCTGTTATTGTTATTCTAAGTTTTGTCATCACTCTGTATAAACAGTATATTTAGTTTTATATCTGTATTGGGTAAGGCACACTGTAGGAATAATTTTAAGAACATGACCATTAATACTAAGTTACCGTTTTTAAGTTTGTTATAGTAAAGCGCACTTGAAGTTAAATCACATTAAACTGCGCTATATAAAAGCCATGCCATGTAATTTTTATTATTTTAAGGGAATTGTACCCAAGACATATGGGTAGGATCTATTATAGGGTAATGTGGATACTTTCGCAACCAATTTTTTTTGCATTTTCGATTTTGTTGCTATTCTTTCAATATAAACGATTTATGAATTAATCATGAGTGAAAAGGTCATTCCTATGCGGTATGCGGATTCTGAAAAATTTGATTTCTCAATAATTAGAATAATACGATTTTTTGTATAATCATACTTTTCTAAGTTTTTTTTATAAAAAAATGGTTACTAACGATTACAATATAAAAGGTTTCAAATATAACAAGAAACGATCTTTATTTAATAAAAATATCTGAGAGAAATACAAGAAAAACAGAGTATTTTAAAGAATTCGATGATGACAAAAGTAGTTTTTTTTTTTTTAAATTTGTAAAAAAAACCATTTCAGTTTATGATTTACTGAAAATAAAAATCATTATTAACCCCTTTATTTATTGTATAAATACTAAGACATATTGGCATGATGTATATATTTCAAAAATATATTTATGTCCATAGTAGTGTCCATATAGTGTGTCCGGTATAAAACAAAGTGGAGTTAAAAAAATAACCACATGCCTGGTGTAGGATTCAATTTTTAAAACATCAAATCGTAATTTGATTGTCACAAGAATGTACTATACCGCCTTACAGAAGTAATTAAATTAATAACGTACCTCTTATGTGACTTCGAATAAAACTCGGTACTCAATATCCGGGAGGCAAAATCGATTTCTGTACACGACAGCCTGGCGAAAAACACTGGGCTCCTAATATTAGGAATTAACTTGCTTTGCCCTCTAAATACACCTATCTATAAATACACCAGTATGGAAAAAACACACTTGTCCGATACCATACGTTGTCCGATAATATACGGGGTCCCCCTAATCTTTGCATATTTACTGCCTTATGATTCCGCGCGAGCCACACCAAAGAATTTGTTGCGATGGCGCCCACACCACTGCTTACTTGTGTCTCTGCCTATCCCTGCGTGAATTACCCACCCAGACAGTGTTGCATTAATTTAATGATGTTGGGATACCCAGTAATTGGAATTGCATACGGCACTCGCCCTCGTACGCTATCGGGTTTTAATAAAATTTATCTACATAATTTTACGGCATGATATTATTCAAGGATAAGTTTATTTATAATTTCCTCTCTTACCACTGAACAGATTAATCCCAAGAAGTGTGATTTCTCTGATGTTGTCAGTTTACAGTTTATATAAGACCTTTCGGACCTAGGCAGGTCAATATAAATCATTATCTGCCCAAGGAACAGCGCCTGTGGTTGAATTGTTGATTTACGATGCGTCGCGGGTTCCAACCCCGGCGTGCGCAATTACAATTAAGGCGATGCCATACGTAGTAATGCAAAATCATGTGTTTTTGGTTTGAAAATTTGGTCGCCTAGAAATGTTTCAGATGCTTTAATTAAATACTGCGAGTAGAATACATCTTGGCCTTTGAAATAATCGAGTATTTTTTAGATAAGTCTTTTTATAAGCCCAGAAAAAAATAATGTATAAGGCCTATGAAAACTGCTTTAAAGTTCAAAATACCTACTTACGAACACATTTTCGGTTATGATTTTATTGTATAATGTGGCAAATTAAGTTATTTACAATATAATCAAAAAACAATTAAATATTTATGCCTGAACATCCACAAAACAAAATAAAAGGCACCTTTTGGCCATGTTTTTTTCTTGCATAAATCAAAACAGGCGGATGGTGTTAAGCGGGAATTTAAACCTTATCGCCATTTACGTAAGGGTTGTTGGTATAGTGTATTTGGGGCAGAGAGTGTCAGACACATTCTATTAATTAAAAACAGTATAATATAGTTTGTTTGCGGCAGGTTCCAGAGAGCCAGACACATAATATTAATTAAAAACAATGTAATATAGTGTATTTTCGACAGGTTCCAGAGTGTCAGATACATTATATTAATTAAAAACAATATAATAAAGTATATTTGCGGCAGGTTCCAGAGAGCCAGACACATAATATTAATTAAAAACAATATAATAAAGTATATTTGCGGCAGGTTCCAGAGTGTCAGATACATTATATTAATTAAAAACAATATAATAAAGTATATTTGCGGCAGGTTCCAGAGTGTCAGATACATTATATTAATTAAAAACAATATAATAAAGTATATTTGCGGCAGGTTCCAGAGAGCCAGACACATAATATTAATTAAAAACAATGTAATATAGTGTATTTTCGACAGGTTCCAGAGTGTCAGATACATTATATTAATTAAAAACAATATAATAAAGTATATTTGCGGCAGGTTCCAGAGAGCCAGACACATAATATTAATTAAAAACAATGTAATATAGTGTATTTTCGACAGGTTCCAGAGTGTCAGATACATTATATTAATTAAAAACAATATAATAAAGTATATTTTCGACAGGTTCCAGAGTGTCAGATACATTATATTAATTAAAAACAATATAATAAAGTATATTTGCGGCAGGTTCCAGAGAGCCAGACACATAATATTAATTAAAAACAATGTAATATAGTGTATTTTCGACAGGTTCCAGAGTGTCAGATACATTATATTAATTAAAAACAATATAATAAAGTATATTTGCGGCAGGTTCCAGAGTGTCAGATACATTATATTAATTAAAAACAATATAATAAAGTATATTTGCGGCAGGTTCCAGAGTGTCAGATACATTATATTAATTAAAAACAATATAATAAAGTATATTTGCGGCAGGTTCCAGAGTGTCAGATACATTATATTAATTAAAAACAATATAATAAAGTATATTTGCGGCAGGTTCCAGAGTGTCAGATACATTATATTAATTAAAAACAATATAATAAAGTATATTTGCGGCAGGTTCCAGAGTGTCAGATACATTATATTAATTAAAAACAATATAATAAAGTATATTTGCGGCAGGTTCCAGAGTGTCAGATACATTATATTAATTAAAAACAATATAATAAAGTATATTTGCGGCAGGTTCCAGAGTGTCAGATACATTATATTAATTAAAAACAATATAATAAAGTATATTTGCGTCAGGTTCCAGAGTGTCGGATACTTTCGGTATCGTCCCAGTGAAAGAACAAATATTGCAATTGCTAATTAATTAAGAATCTCTTCAAATTATTGGTAATTCCGGATAAAACGGTATTGCAGGCCTTAAACCATGAATTATATTATAAATAATATTTTTGCATTTCGTCATGATACACTTATGAAAGCAAATAAATGCAAGCCTTGATGCAAGAATATTCCATTTTTACAAGAACACGTGTTACGACATCATGATAATATATTCATAATTTACTAAAAGTTTATCAGGAATCCTGTTAATTCATTTTTAAGGCCTGCAACCCCGTTTTGAAACGGAATTATCAATATTCTTAATTCTTCATAAATTTTCAACAGTAATTTTTCTCCGTGCAATATTCACAATCGAAACGTTGCGTTGCTTGAAATGGCTTTAGCCGCGTTTAGTGATCAGATCTGTTTATCCAGATACTTCCCAACCTTCCTCTTCTCCATCTCCTTCCCCTCCCCACTACCTTCAGGATCACATTGGGGATGCCATAGTCTCACTGACACCAGATGGTTGGGAGCTGTTGAGACGCTTGTGCTGTACTCGCTTAGTTAAAAAAATGTATTTCTCTTAATAATATGTAATACTAAGATTTTTTTACTGAAGTGCTACGTTAAAGCACCGTTTTGATCTAATTTTTGTATACTTCATACATATTTGTAAATGTCTATTCACAAAACATGTATTTAATAAATAAATGTGATCCAGGATTAGCGGTAGGTACTTCCTTAAAACCGTGTATTAGAATTAATCCGCCGGTTTGTGTGCACATATTTTTTGCCCATACATATTGGCACTACCGATATTTTCTAAGAAATAGGGACACAAATGTGATCATTTCATAGTGTGATGGAGAAACCGGTTTTCGTTAGTTTATACTGTTTCGCCTTGTTTTAATATTTAATTGAGCATACAAGCTAGGTAATTTCTTGCATTATTATCTCCGGTGTTGCACGGAATTAACTTGGAATTTTCGAAATCAGATGTCGGTAATCAGAGGTAGACAATATATATTATTTTATTTGAGCGTCAAATATGCAAAATTACATCAATAAGGATCAAAACATTACTTCAAAAGAGACGGGAAAGAGTGCACGGAGAAAAATGAGTATTGATAATTTATTAAGAATCTCTTCAAATTATAGGTAATCCGATTAAAAACGGGATTGCGCGCTATTTCCTGATAAACTTTTAGTAGATTTTTAATATTTAGGAATACGTGTTCATACACCTGCATTTGCCTTGATATATAATATAATGACGAAATGCGAAAATGTTAAATTTTTTTTGAAGAAGTGTTCCGACATCGTGATAGTACATTCGTATTTTAACAAAAGTTTATCAGGAAATCTGTCAATTCATTCTATAAGGGCCTGCAATCCCGTATTTAACCGAATTACGGAAATTTTGAAGAGATTCTTAATTAATTAGCAATTGTCATTTTTCTTCATTTTTCGCGTTTTCTTTCACCGGGACGATACCGAAAGTATCTGACACTCTGGAATCTGCCGCAAATACACTATTATATTTGCAGCAGGTTCCATATATATACTTTCGGTATCGTCCCGGTTTTCTTTCACCGGGACGATACCGAAAGTATCTGACACTTTGGAACCTGCAGCAAATACGCTATTATATTTGCGGCAGGTTCCATATATATACTTCCGGTATCGTCCCGGTTTTCTTTCACCGGGACGATACCGAAAGTATCTGACACTCTGGAACCTGCCGCAAATACACTATTACATTGTCTTTAATTAATAGAATGTGAAATGATTTAAAATTAATAGAATTAAATGAATACAGTGAAATTTTTAATTAATAGAATGAGACTCTTGGTAAATTAGCAATACTCGTTTTTCTCAGTATGGTTTTTCTAAGACTCATGTGGACAGTAAACTTTGTCTTATTTGAAGGTCGGGTGTTCAAAATTTCGTCAATCTCCCGACGGTTTGCCGACTCGGCCACTAACCATTAGTTTGTCAATTGAGGCAGTTTTCTATTCCTCGTTCGTTCAAAAAGTGTTAGTACGATAAGTGCTCAAAATCCATAGTAAAAAAAGAATTTCATTATCACGTTTGCTTATCTACATAATTAAAACAATTCCGTTTGTATTTTATAACGAAATCATTTACAGTTTCCGCGTTCATAATTTGACCGATAAAATTGAATTTTTTGGGGAATCAGGTTACTTCCCATTATCATATATGATTAATATATAAAATGAATATATTTTATTCCCAAGACATTTACTATTTTGCTTTACATATTTGCAAATGGCAATGGTGTTTCTTTATCTCGAATCCTAGAAAATATATTACCACTGATATGAAATATAATGAGTTGGGTATGTACTTTACAATACGTTTACAATGTGTATATGCTCGCACTAGAAGAGTGCAAAAAGGCGTCATATTTTACAAAAAAACCCTTATTATTATTGTTATAACTTTAAAAAATCACTTTTTTCGAATTGGTAGGTAGTGGCATAGCAGTGGCGCAGAGTCCACAAAGGGTGAAAAGCTTAATGTGCCTTATATCACCACAAATATAAGTGATAGGCATAAAAATAGCTTGGCTGTCTATTTTAGCGCATAAGTGTTTTTTTGTTAAATTATTTATTTTGTGAAGAAAGAAAAAATTTAATCAGGGGAAACTGTTACAGATAATTTTAGACAGAAAAAAATATTTTTTGAAGTGGTTTATTGTACGCGTTCATACATTTATAATTTAAAAAAATCGGGTAGTTTACGTTTATACTTTTTATAAAGTAATTAATATATTTTAATTTTAATCAAGTCAAACGATAGGAAAGGCCTTAATTTATCTAAATCAATTTTTGTATTCTTAACGTAAACCGATTCATAGTAAAGATTAATTGAAAATAATGATTTCACTTTAAGCTTCGCTATAATATTTTTGAAAAATGCGACAAATTTATGATCAAGGGGTACGCTTTTCCATGAATTTTGTAAGGAACTTGTACCCTAATTTAATCAGTTGACCACAACGATCAACGGGAGACGATAATAAAATGGCAAGATTCAACGCACAATAAATTATTGTTCATAACCAAACTATCGTCAATGCACCCATAGGTATGTTTTCCTTTCCCAATATATTTGTTCGACAAACGTCAACAGTCAATATTCTTCATAAATTAGCTTCGCTGTACGACTTTTAAGGTAAAATGCTAGTTAATAAACAACGTTGTTTTTTATATATTTTCGTTTATCAGAAGGAACACACGGTAAGTAAATAAGTACCTTCCACTTCGTGAGAAACATAAAATACATATATTATTTGACGTATTCCAAAAACTTATAAAAAATATTTATTTTTAGTAAATCATATTAATTTACTACCAGGAAAACCTTAGATAAATTACAACCCAGTTAAATTAATACCCGACAATAATTAGACATCCGACCATCCTTTCGTTTTTTTTTCATTAAATTTAATTGTATATTAGCAAAACATGATTACAGTACATAGAAAAATATGGACGCGCTTAATATACACATTTTATTTTAAAAATACTTTCAAACAATTAGATAATGACGAATAAATATATCAGTTTCCGGAAATTAAAAGTAATGCATTTAGTAGTTAGCTATTTCGTTAAAGAAAAACGCATAATTTGACGTCTTTTCGTCACACAATGTTTGACATAATAATATTTATTATAGTTTTTTTATTTCTTTTTAATTAAATCCAAAATAAGAACCTATTGTAGGACACATATTTTGGATTAAATAAGAGAAGACAAAAACCTAACCTTAAAACTTTCACATCAAATATCGATTATTCAATGGTCGCGTCCAAGTTTACCATCCATTTTAATGTTGACTTATTGTTTAACTATTGAATTGCATTATTTCCATTTTCGGAAACTGAAATTAACGAATTCTCATTATTATCTAACTACTACGATGTGTTTTTAAAAACTTTCAATTTCATTTCACTCAAGACTGCACTGATTTCGTGATTTTAAATGTAAAAGCGTGAGCTGATCTTTTATTCGTATTACAACGTTAATTTTAATATTTTACTGGGTTACACACCTATATGTAAGATGTAAATAATACATTGTTCAGTTATCGGCATTTAAAACTTTGTTTCACTTGCTTCTGATTATTCATACAACGTATATAGGCCAGAAACACTCGTGGTCATGAAAGATAACATAAAATAATCTAAATATGTATATTTGTATCTATAAATAATCGATAACACATTTATTTACCTAACGCAAATTCGGAATTATTCTACTTTTGGGTGCATAATCTCTACATAGTATAAAACAAAGTCACTATCCGCGCCTGTCTGTTTGTGCGCTCAGTTCTTCTAAACTATGCAACGGAGTTTATCAGGGTTTTCACTATCATTTGGAGAATTTCATGAATATTATATTTCAGCTTACTATTTTAGCTTACTTCAGGTACATGTCAGCTTGTATGTTACAATTTGAAATAGGTAGATACTTAGGTAATATTTACTTAACTGCCGTACTTTTAATAGGCACATACTATGGACATCGTTTTAACTTAATTAATACAATAATTAACTATTTATGTCGGGATATGTGGTTAAAGATGATTAGTAATTCCATTTTGATTCAATCAAAGTTCAAAATTTACCTTATAAACAATCCCTTTTTTGCCATTTTAGACTTTTTTATATGGAGTGACACCAACGAAAGTTTCTTTTCAATCTAAATACGCGTGAATTAACTTAATTAACCCAAAATAAGAACCTATTTTGCGCGTGTAAATGGTTGTTTCTTATATTGATTGTGGAAGTGTTATTTATATTATCTCATAAATTATTTTCTACAAATATACTATGCATTAAAAATATAATTTAGTACTTTCAGAAGAGAAGACAAATTTTATTAAAAACCTACCTTTAATGCGTTGAAATCATAACAGCAATATACACGTAATGTGAATAACGTTAATTTAAATTTGTGGCACAAATAATATAATATTTTTTTAGAATTTGTAGATTTAAAAAATAATTTATAATGTCCATTAAAATAAACTGGGCAAAGTTTGTATTGCAACAACACCCGCGGAGAGTTTTCAAATAGATCGACTTCCACGTGTATCTGGTATTGGATAGAAAGGCGACGGCGACGCGAGGTAATCAAGTGCGATCTGGTCGACGGTCGCCGAACGACTGAACAGCAACTAAAAGCAAACTTTAGATAATATTGTTTGGGAAGACCTAATAATCCATTCGCACCGGGAAAAGAGAATGCTATCAAATGCAGGTAAAATTATCGCACGAGTAAAAAAGTACAATAAAAATATATTCTTCACTTTCGGTGTGAATTTTCTACAGAAACTAGTTAGCCTCTTTTTTTGAGAGATAATTTGCTGTGTATCTTTTTTGGTGACTTTGGCTTCGAGGAAAGCCCTGCGAACTATGAACCCTGCACGAGCGATGAAAATTCTAAATTAACCTTGATTATTCATAGAAAGGCTATTTTTACACTTTTATAGCGATTACGTTATTAGTACATTTGAATTGGCATTTTTTACATAATGTTGTCGTCATTATTTTCGTTCAACTTCGATGATAATAATAATTGGATAATTTGTAGAGCGCCGTTTTTGTGAAAAATCACCTCAAATGGGCTTAGTTATTTCCTTCATAGGTATGATAACGCAGAATAAAATTGTGTCTCTTAGTAGATTCGTAGACACCTCTGTCATATGTCACCTAGGTACATATATATACGTCACTCCTGGATATACTCGTCACTAGATACCTTTTTCCTTGCCAGAACTTCTTCTCCATAAAAATACCCTCCACGCAGCATCCCCAAAGATAACAGCCTTGAGGAAAATGATTTTCCTCATGACTTCCTGTAAGGGGAAAAACATAATGCAACGCGTACACGGAGAAAAATTAGTATTCCTAATTTATTAATAATCTCTTCAAATTATTGGTAATCCGATTATAAACGGGATATTTTCTCCGTATTGAACGATTTTGCCCCTGTGTTTTCTCCATCATACAACATGGAGAAAGCTACAAGTATTTTCTCTAAACATTTTAAAATATACCTTCTGTATGGTAAACGGTTGATAGATAACAGCTTTAGATTAAGACCGCATTTAGGTTAGGTAAATATAATTTTGTGAAGGAATAGACACAATGGTAAAATAATAAGTTTATTTTTTTAATTAAAGTTGTAGTTTTCGTTCAATAAAATTGCAATATCGAAGAGGTTACTGAATAATGATTTTGAATTTACCAAGAATTCCAAACGACATTCGTAACATAGAGGTCGTAAAAGAGATAAATCTAGATATCTTTTTTAAACCAATTAAAAACTAAAAGAAATCTAACACAATCTACGAACGAACCCTATGAAAGAATGGCCGGTCATGGTTATAGATTACGTTGGGAATGGTATGCAGGTACCCTTTGCCTTATTATAGACACATTATTTATTTGTATCACCATTATCCCGTGGTTTCTACGCGTGTTTGGGTAAACATTCCTATGAATGGGTTTTTCCAGGTACGGACTAAGATTCGTTTTATTTTGCCCAAATCATGAATATATTCATCAAATCGGGAAGATTTAATTGGGCTCATTTATATGTCATTCGAATTTGGCGATATTTTTCGTGGAAATTCGCGTTACTTTCGACGTTGAGGGGTTAGGATAGTCAGCGACGTGAAAAATATTATTTAAAAAAAATTACATTAATTTAATTTATTTTGTAAAACAAATAATTAAAAGTTATTACATTATGTTCTAAAATTAACTTTATTTGACAAAAAATAAAATTGTAGACCATGTTATCGCCATATTTGTTGGATCCCGTCCCAAAATTTGGCTTTGCGGTGACTATCATAAAATTTTACTGGTTCATCTAAAATCATTATTTTAATAGTTAATTTAGTGCCAGATCGTAGCTTGTTTTTTTAAAATGGACAAAATGGCGGCATCTAATTTTCAAGAAAAGGCTCTGGTTTATTGTTTATAAAAAAATGAAGTATTTTTTTTTAAATCCTTCAAATAGGCACTGGGCTTATTATGCTTTCAATGTTTCTGTCTCTCTCCTATTCTATCCCCTATATTTGTAATCGAGCATAATATATTTTTACCAATGTATTAGTAGGTAAGTACCTTCTTCTAAATTCCTACCTTGGCTCTGTCCTTATGTGTATATCCCTTTCTGTTTCCTTTTTTGTTTCTTATTGTGTGTTCTACTAACTCCCTTTTTCTATGTGTGTACTGTTTTGTATGTGGAACTTATAATTATGATATTTTTGTACTGTTTCGTATGTGAAACTTATAATTTTGATATCAAAATACCAATCGAAAATTGTACCTATTAATTCCCACCTATATATTGTAAGTTACTCTCGTCCAACAACGAGTTTTGTAAGTCATCGGGATTGCTCTAGCAAGAAATAAAAATTAACTGCACAAATTTCATTTAAATCTATCCACTGGTGTTTGAATTACAGTGGTCACCCACTTTGAAAACATAGTCCAATAAAAATGGCGATAACTTCGTCTACAACAACTTTTTTTTTGTCAAATAAAGTTAAAACATTTTGTCTGATTTCTGGTGCCAATGGGATGAAACGAAGTTCATACCACGTGATCCCCTAGGTAATAATACCCAGTGGAGAATTGTGAAAGAAACATATTTTTTGTTTGTTTTTAAGTGAAGAAAATTATCTCGGACTGCAAAATGACTGTTTCATTTTTACTCCAAATGTGCTCAGGATATTCTGGGTAAAATCATTCGGGTAAGAGCCGATTCACCTAAGGCCGGCCCTGGATTCACCCTCTGTATGCAAACAAGTATCCTGAAATATTTTCATTCTCTATCTGGGAAAACCATTTCGGCCACACGTTCAAAATATTATTAGTTTATTAACGTCACACAAAAACAAACGATTGAATAGTTTCATCTCTGTGTCTTTGAAACATAATACGATATATTGATTATCTGTAGAGATCTACAGAAGGTCACTCCTAATCTCGGCCGGCACAGTGACAGAGTGTTGTAAGTTGTACGGCTTCACCTTCCCTGTGTTTAAATAACCCCACAGGCTAATTTGTTAGCTTTTGGTAACAGCTCACATGATCTCATTAAAATCGTTGTGTCTGCATTACTGTTATAATGTTTTTAACAGTTAATCACATTATAATATTATAATACATTAATTTGTCTGATAAAATGTGCGTGTTTTTTTTACGTAAAAAGGCAAGGTGGGCAATTTTTAAGTCTTCTTAATTTTTGTATTAAAAAATGGATATAATAAAAAACATGTTTATTTTAATAATAAAATTTATAATCACATTTCAACAGTTTTTAGTTTTCGGATACGTTCATAAATGGTCCATTATTTGGGATTTAATTGCATAGCAGAAATTCAAATAAATATATGACAGAGGCCTGAGGGGTTACATAATTTAGTTTGGTTGGAATTCCATATTGGGTTTCATCACAACTGAACGCAGATATATAGAAGTTTATTGTGTGCTTGTCCGTATGCCTACCATGAGCTCAAATTTTCCTTACTTCTGCTGAAATTGTTAAAACGCTTTTTGATATCTAAATTATTTATCGATTAGCTAATAAATTTTATTGTTTTGTGTGGGGTCTAAAAGTCAAAACATCGCATGTAAATTGATGGCATAAGTTTTCTTTTAAGCCGGCATAGATCGTACAACTAGTATAAATAAAATACATTTCTTTTTCTAAAAAACTTACACACTTAATTATTTTATACGAGACATGTCACAAATAGAAGCAAATGAAATAGTATGTTCCTACCAAAGTAAGAATCGTGGCTCCCTTATCAGGCTCCATAATTCATCTCTTCTGGAGTTATAGACAGTCCTGATTTACTCAGTCTAAGTAGCGTCCATATACCAACTGCTTTTAATTCCAAACAACAATATCTGGACTGAGTCATTTAGATAATTTGATTTTTGACCGGTCAGTGGCTGAGTTTGCATCGCGTTTGGGTCCCACCCAGGCGTAGCGTGTTCAATTCCTCGGCTGGATAAGACCTCCATCACAACACAAGCAACATTTTCCGCTTACTGTGGTGGTAGTAGGAGATTTTCAAATATTGTCAGGTTATTCGTAACAGGTTAATGTTTGTCTTTTTTATATAATTAAAATAAAAATAATCGCTTGTACTTAGATAGGATGCAGTTGGCAAATTTTTCGCAGAAATAGTTGGTGTGTTCAACTACAAATGAATATAGTTACAAGAAGGCTCTAATAGCATCTCTCAATAATAATACAAAATAATGTTAGCATAATACTATTCTTCTGCATGGGTTCTATAAAATTAAAATAGCAAATTTTACTTCATGGTTATTGTTTCACTAAATTATTATGTATATATATATATCACATATTTGTAAAAGTCCGTACGGGCGTATTCTAGAAATAAATATATAAATAAGGTACATATAATTCCCTGACATTAAATATTTTGTAAAATATATCTATCTATAAAATGTAATGTATTCTTCTATTTAATTTTTCAAAACATGAAGCCATAATTATGCGATATTTATTTGAGAGATGGATTACACACGAACTTGAATAAACCGGGAAACTGGGCAAATAAAATAAAATAAAAAAACAGCTTAATTACATATGGGGGAATGCCATGTTTAAGTAGGTATTCACAAGAACTAGGAATTATATACTAGGATTTAATCGTGACGAAAGTGATCACGCTCGACCTACCTCCGTGTACAGGTCATGTCCATCAAGTGATGTGATACAAGTATGCAACCGAAACGGGGTTAGTTTGCTAACAAAATATTCTGAAACTCTCCAGAATCATTAGTCCTCAGAACAATGAATGCAGAATACCAAATCAAACAACTGTTCCGATGGACTACTAATAGTATAATAAGAGATGATTTTCAATAATTGGACCTGCACTGTTAAATGTAATAAAGGAGGTGATTGAAGAAGCGAAATTTCAAGTCATTTTATTTAAGTACACAACAGAGGGTTTTTAAAACATACAAAGAACTAAAAAATAATAATACCAACCGTCCAATAACGGTGTACAACGATACCTTACTAATAAACGTGTTTAAAATTTTACAGAACTGATAAACAACCGTTTACCCTACATAAATGATTGTTTATTAGGTGTGCAAAATTTAAAATATTTGGACGAAATTTTGCAATGCGCTGTCACAAACCATAAACAGTAGGTACAAGAAAATAGATTATAAGAACATAAAAAATAGATTGTAAGAACAATATTAGCACGATAAAATGTAATAGTTTACAAGTTATAATTAGTATTTGTAAACTTAAATGTTTATGACTAAAATAAAATAAAAAAGAACTAATTTTTAATAATAGGGATAAGAAAGAAAAATAAAAACGCATATTGAATTAGGTTTTATTTTGGAAAGCTTGAAGTGAAAAAAGTTGTAACCAGATCAATGAACAACCAAAAACTTTTCAAGAATTTCCTCCCCACGACTTACTTAGCAATACTTCTATACTTTCAAATGATTATATTAATAATATAATCATCTTACATTTTAATCTAAGAAATAAATTAATAAGTACGTTTGAACAGGTGCATACGGGGCTTCTTCAAAGGGGTAAAAAAAATCACATGACCGACAGTTCAAAGTCGTGACCTACCATACGATGGTATTACCTACTATTAAATGTTTTTGCTACACTCCTAATAATTATTGTTGCCATGTGCGAACAGGTACCGATTAATTTTTTAAAAAAATATTGATGCTTTTCAACGCTGGGATGTGTTTTGAATTATTATTATTTTTTATTTTGGCTAAAAGTTAATTATATCAATAAATACTGTCCAACAGGTTCGTAAATTAGAATTCTTTGAATTGACAATATTAAATGTGTTTTGTTGTCCATGAAAGTGAGGAAAGCCGCCAAAATTCCGGATATAAACCGTTTTACAAAAAAAGAAACGGTATTCCTGCTCGTTCTCGTGCTGTCATTTCTGTGAAAAGATTTCCCCTATTATCTACGGACCTTTATGGAGTTTTCAGTGTTCGTTCACCGTCCCGCGTCATCGAGACTTTTTGACACAGGAGTTAGCGATCGTCCATTACAGCGTGACACGGTTAGTTTGGAGGAACTAAAAAACCGTTTTTTTAACCCTGGATAGCTAACTTTCGTCAATATGACGAGCATCTAACTGTTTCTTGAATGCTTTTACCGAGAGTATAGTCGTCACGTGCGTGGTTTATGTATGGTTGTCACTTGTCAACTTAGCGGCCGCTTGACTCGTTGCTCGCACTCATCGCGGTTGTGTTTAATTGGTAAGTTATTTTGTTTTTGAGTATGTGTATGTGTACCTACTGACTACTCGTCATTTTGTCGAATGATTAATTCAATGTTCTTGGCGGTTTTGTTCAATTTGCGCAAAATAAATAAATAATTCCATCCTCATCGTTGATTGCTATCCTGTTTCTTCACGATGTCAAAGAAAGATGGAATGTTATCCCAATTGTGGTTCTATTTAGTGACTTTAGTGTATTTATTGTAGTTCTATTTAGTGTATATTACTGTAGTTCAATTTGAGGGGCAGGTTTGGGTAACCCCTAGTGGTTCATTACGTTTGGTGATTTTACAGGTGTACCCGGGTTCAGGATGCGCCTGCCCATCAGCTGCGTGGCGTGCCAGGTCGGGAGAGACTGGTTTAGGGAGACCCTTCGACCTCTCCAGTTGGTCTCTCGACCCATTGTCTTGCGCCGCAGTAGGAGGGATATATTCAATTGTTCGTCATTCCCGGACACACTGATCCCTAGATTCCTACCCAATCCTCATATCTTTAACCTTCCCAGAACTTCCTCTCTTTCATTTCCTTAAAAATACCCTCCACATAGCATCTCAAAAGATAACATAGGCCCTGAGGGAAATTCTTTTCCTCCTGTGTATTTAAATATTAAAAAGTATTTATTATACAGGGTTTTCCAATAAGAGGTGTTATTTTAAATAGCCCGCTATATCGGTAGATGTTACTTTTAAAGCTGTCATTTTTTGACATTTGACAAGTAGAAACTACGCCATTAATAAAAATGGAACGATACACGTTTCAACAATGCATTGAAATTATTAAAATTCACTTGAGTGAATCAAATGCAAATCATCTTGGGTGATGAGGCCCATTTCCATCTCGGTGGCTTCGTCAACAAACAAAATTGTCGCATCTGGGGCTCGGAAAACCCGAGAGTTATTGTTGAAAAGCCTCTCTATCCTCAACGTGTGACTGTTTGGTGCGGTTTATGGTCCGGCGGAGTCATTGGACCTTACTTTTTTGAAAATTAGGCTGGAGCAACAGTTACGGTGAATGGATTGCGCTATCGAGACATGATTAATGATTTTTTATGGCCGGAATCGGATGGTATTGATCTGGACAACGTTTGATTTCAACAAGACGGCGCTACATGCCACACAAGCAACGAAATCATCGATCTTTTACGATTGAATATCAAAATAACACCACTTATTGGAAAACCCTGTATTTCTATTTATTGTAATTATTAAAGTTCTATTTAGAAAAAATATTATAGTTCTCCATAGTGTATTTATTAAAGTTCTATTTAATGTAGTTATCATAGTTCTCATTAGTGTATTTATTATAGTTCTATATAGTGTATTTACTATAGCTCTATTTAATTTATTTTTATTTAGTGTAAATAGAATAGTTATTTTTAGTGTATGTATTATAGTTATATTTATGTATTATTATATCTCTATTTAAATGATGTATTACAGTTTTTTTCCGACGTTATGTCCGGGTTAAATCTTCCCCACAGGAAAAACTAAACCCTTCCACAAATGATCATCTGGTCAATCCACATTATGCAAGTGCATTATATAAGCATAATAAATACAAAACAATACAAGAACAACACGTCAACTCACCAGAGATCAAATGGAAAAATAATTCACCGACTCCAGATATTTTCATATCAGAGGGTTCGGCTCGGTGGAACTCCTAACTGGACCTATAAATCCTACTGATCCCTCAATATAAATATTTAAAAAATCTTTCGTACTCCTACATGTATTTAAAATTATTATCAGTTTTATATATAAATTCATTGACAGATCTAATATGCCTAAATTTTGAATGAAAGAGCTAGGTATAATGCCAGTAGCCGAAATAAGAAATGGTAATATTTTTTTAGTCTGAGAATGCCAAATTCTTTTAATCTCATTTCCTAAATCTGTGTATTTTCTTATTTTTTCAGAAACAGATTTTTGAATATTACAGGATTTTGTCATGGAAAACTATATCGGGTCTATTATGACGAATCGTTCGGTCTTTTAGGATAGTTTTATCATCATATATTTTATAAAATTCATTTTTAGAAAAAGAAGTTGGTTCGTATTCATAATATGGTACTATATTACGGCAGTTAATCGAGTTATGTTTAGTTACCAAACTTTGGTGAATTATTTTTAAAACTTGATTATACCTAAATGTATACGGCGCCAATACAGAACATCCCGATATAATAATATTATAACATATTATGTTCTATAGCTTCCGGAAAAGCCAAACATTTTCTACATAAATCATCAATTTGATTTGTATCTTTGATTAAATGCTTCCTATAATTTTTAGTATTAATGACTCTATACTGAATGGCAAGCATCAATCCTTCTATTTCTGCGCTCAACTCTCCAATATTCAACCATTTGTTTGACGAAAATTTGTCAACATACGAGTACGTTTGGTTAAGGTAATTGAAGTGTTTTGCGCGAATAATTTTATCCTTATCCTTATCTAATAATTAGATAGTTAATTAGGAATCTAATAATTAGGAATTACGATAAATTAGGAATCTAATAATTCCTGGTTGGGATTTATAAAAATGTTGGCATTCTCGTAGTTTAAATTTAAAGGTGCAATGTTTCTATCTGCCTTGCAAATTATTTTGTGCATTTCTGAACGATTAGCTTTCCTATGGAAAAAAGTTCTTAGCATTTCTACCTGATTGTATTATACTTCTATTTATACATGACCAATTATGAACCTTAATATTATATTTTGCAAAATATGTATGTATTAATGTAACCCATATGATGTATATTAAAATAATAAATAAAAAAAAATAAATAAAAAAAATTTAGTGTAATTATTATATTTCTATTTAGTGTATTTATTAAAGTTCAATTGGTGTATTTATTATAGATCTGTTTAGTGTATTTATTACAGCTCTATTTAATGTATTTATTATAGTTCTCAGTAGTGTATTTATTATATTTCTATTTAATGTAGTTATTATAGTTCTCATTAGTATATTTATTATAGTTCTATATAGTGTATTTATTATACTTCTATTTAGTGTAAATATAATAGTTTTTTTAGTGTATGTATCAGAGTTATATTTATTATATTCTATTTAAATTATGTATTATAGTTTATATTTAGTATTATTATTATAGTTCACTTTAGTGTATTTATTTTAAGTAGTTCTATTTTATTTGTTTAGAGTTGAAAGGTTAAATTAAATGAAAGGTGAAACTTATCGCCATAAAATACTGTCTTTTAGATAATGTTAGTACTTAAATCATTAATAAAGATACGTTTTGGTTAGGTTTAATTTATAACCTACAGCATTTTACATCATATACTACATAAAATTATAAAAAATGGGACTTCAAAATCTTTCTTTATCGGGGTTTATCACAACATTTGCTAATTTTTTATTTCTCTACAATCTACACTAGAACTATAACTGCAAAATTAACAGTGTCAGAACTTCACACCGCCCACTTTTTTGTTCAGTCTTACGGTTGTCAAAGTGCAATTAACACTGTGGGTATACTTGAAGTTTACGTTTTTTCATCGTTTTTTTATAGCAGACGCAGAGTTGTAGTACTTAGTTAATCATCGTCTGTATTTGTTTCCTTTCAGACGTATTTTTATAATATCAACCGTCGATCAGATGAAAATTGATTAGTGCAGTCGTTGACTCGTAGAGTTTTTAAGCACCCAGTCAAAAAAAGGCCCGGTCAAATCACCAGGATATATCTCTCGTAGATCCTGTCAGATTCTGCACATATTGTCCATTATGTATAAATTTATATCTATAAAAGTAATGTTTCTTTGTTTGTTCCGTACGCGTATCTATACCATTCATCCGATTGCGATGAAAATTTCAAAGTTTGTTCTTATTAGTACTATGAGTGTTTAAATAGTGGTTTGAATGGTAGAAGAAGTCGGGGACGTCTGTGGAAGACTTAACACATTATCTCTGCATTGAATGAGATACGTAGTGAAATATAGTAACAATGTAGATTTCATAATATTACTTGAAGGAATGGTAGAAAAGACATGATTCAAATAATTATTTGTGGTAAAACGAGGCGTAGTGATGAACGAAGAAAGAGGTGTATGACTTGGAAGTGAATGGTTGAAGAAGTTGAGTACGCCAGAGGAACACATGACACGATCAACTGAAACAAATACTTCAATACAATAATAGTTTTGTGCAATGCACCCAGTTGACGGGTACACTGGAATTCAAAACATTACCTAAACCATTCACAAGTCCCCGAGCCACGCCGGGTAAACGTCAGCTAGTACTTTATACAAATTCAGTTGATGAAAGACCAACATTAAGAATTCAAAACATTACCTAAACCATTCACAAGTCCCCGAACAACGCCGGGTAAACGTCAGCTAGTATTTTATACAAATTCAGTTAACCAACATTAAGAATTTAAATGACATTAGACGTGTTGTGACCATAAACATTATAATACTAGCTGAAGTCCCCGGCGTTGCACGGCTTTATGTAGTTTATCGATATCATATAAGAAGGTCACGTGTGCAAAATAAAAATGAAATCCCCGCCGCCCTCCCTCCACAGTCATCTGCTTTATATAGGGTTTTCCAATAAGAGGTGTACACGATTTCTGAAGACTCCTAGTACAAGCGGAATTTTAGTGAATCTATATTATATTTGGAGTCCATTTTAGCTCTAACTTTTTTGATTTAAGCATTAGTTTTGGAGTAAATCTATTCCAATGTTAGTTTTTTAGGTCGAATTCGAAAGGAAACGATCATTAGGAGGTTAGTATCAGCTGTTTAGTGTCTTTTAAAATGCTTAGAAGTTTTTGTTAAACTTTTAGCTGCCGAAAACGAGAAACAAAATCAAACTGCACAAATCGGAAAATAAACTTTTTTGAGTTCTCTATGTGATGTAGATTCAGCAGTTTCCCGTTTGTACTGTGAGTTCCCGGACACCATGTATATACTCATATTTAAATTCTTCCATATTAATGCTTGATTTCGTGTCCCGGTTTCTATGTGAAGTATAATTGATTCATATAGAAGGTTTTCCAGAGTCCTAAATACCCTTCATGAAATAGGATAATTGTGAGGCTGCAGGCAGTGAGTAGGGGAAGGAGTTGGAGAAGAGTAAATTAAATATCTGGTCACTAAACATGGCTTAAGTCATTTGAAACAATAATTTTTTATGTGAATACCCAAGTCCTAACGGCTCAACTTTTCTAATTCAACTTTTTTGACCAACGGTCTCGCAATGAATAATTAATCAATTCAATCCTTTTCATTGGCCATTAATCCCCTGAAAGCAGCAGAATGAAGACAAAGAAGCCTTTGTCTGAACGTATAAAAAGCAATCTTCAACCAAACGCCTGGTGTTTTTTTTTTGCAGGCGTTCATTTATCATTGCTCATTCCTTCATAGTATAAAAAAACACATTTGGAAGCGTATCACGTTCTGTCTGTAAGTTGATATAACATACACTAGACCTCAAGATGGTTCACTAAATATATGTTTGAAGAATTTTAAGAAGTTAATATATTTAAAAAATAAACTTAATGATAAATTAGTTAATGAAAAATAAAATTTAAATTATTCACAATGCAGTTTAATTAATGGCTATAGTTAAATTGATTAATGACTAATTTAAGTTTAATTAATCATTAATGCGTAATTAATAATGAACGTTTAATTAATTTATTGAGAATAGAGTTAATTGATTAAACTTAAACAAGTTAATTAGTTCATCAAATTAAAATTATTTAAATCTATTAAATTAAATAAATTAAAATTGACTACAGTCGGACAGTAGTAAATCTTAATATTTAAAAATTTAGCCTGCGTATGTTCGTGCTAGCAAAACTCGAAAAGTAGTCGACCGATATCGCTGAAAATTTCAATGTTTGTTCCCATTAATTGTTTGGAGGATGGTTTGAATGGTAGAAGAAGTTGATGACGCCCGAGGAAGACATGACACGACCGAGTGAATCAGATACTTGAGTCGGGCCATATCAAGAGTCAGAATAATAGAAGAGTATGTATGAGACGATATATGAATGTGAATGAGGCAAGGAGTGTGTGCCAAAACAGAGTTGTTTTGCGGTTCGTCATCTCTGCTTGCCTTGCGGGGAAACGGCGTGATGGTTAGTTAGTTATTTTCTACGTTTGCACTGGTAGTCTCAATATTAAAGCGACGCGACGGCGACGCCACTGACAGTATAGATACATAAGTATGTAGATTTGTTATCTGGTTTTGGACTCACAATGTATAATTTGATTGACAGAACGTTTTAGAGAGGAAGTTATCAGTGAAAAAAAAAGAAAAAAGTTTGACAATACCTGTATCTTATTTTACAGTCATGAATATTTCTCATGAAGAGTCTGAAAATAGTTTCATTGAACTAGAAATCGCTGACAGTAAAAAGCTCAGATGTGACCGTTTTATTATAAGAAATATTATATATATATATTTAGTCTGGTTTATCCACTAACTAGACTTTTCCGAAATGATTTTTTGTGGTCAGCCCTACACGTTGTATGTCACTGGTACTCACAAATCTGGCCGCAATTAGGTCATCTGGCCTTGAACTTGCGATAAAACATCAATTACGCCCTCTCGGCCGGCTCTTTTCTCATACGATTAAATAAATGCAGACGAAGCGTCAATTCGATGAAAAAAATGTATATTGGCAGTTTCGGACATTGTTTGTGCTATTTTTTCTGAGAAAAACCTCTTTTGTGCATAGTGCGTTAAAATAATATAATTTTTCTTTTGAATTGTTTATATTGTGTATGCGACATTTATTGAATAGAGAGTAAATGCTAAGGGAGAAGTAGGATACATGCGGCTATGAAATTATTTTGAATACCAAATGTCACAGCTATACAAATTTTCACTTGCGTGGTTGGTTTGTCCAATCAAATTAGATTATTACATAAAATTTATATAGAATTTATGAAGGAATGAATGTAAGAATGCGAGTTAGTTTTGAGTTTTGGAATTTTGTGGTCTACGATTTAATAAACACTGCTCTTCAAAATCACACTCGGTTCACTCAAATATAACACGATCTGTTAAATGGCAGGGAGGGTATTTAGCATTATTGCTGAAATGCTGACCTTGGTGACCGGATAACACAACTCAACACACCTATGAAAAGAGCTCTAAAGTTATGTAACCTAGTTTTTGTTTCATCACTTTTCATAGGTGTGTTGAATTGTCATTTTGAGGAGTTATCACGGAACCGCTGACCTTATAACCCGAGCCGCATGAATATTCTATGCTAGTTTAATAACGAAAGCAACTTGCATATTAACGATTATTAACTACACATATCCTAGTTTGATTACTGGAGCAATGTAAACATTTTTTTAAAGAAAGACATACGTTCCCGGGTTACGAATAACCTGACAATATTTGAAAATCTCCTTCTACCACCACATTAAGCAGAAAATGTTGCTTGTGTTGTGATGGAGGACTTAGCCAGCCAAGGAATGGAACACAACTACGGCTGGGTGGAACCCAAACGCGATGTCAACTCAGCCATCCACCGGTCGTTACATTACCTACATTATTCATATAATTTCACAACATATACTAGGTTCCTGAATATTAACGATTTTTAAATATGTTTTATAATAAGAGCCTCGCGAACCACACCAACTTTAATAATCTGCTTTATTACTTGAGCCACGTAAGTATTACCCAGTTTTATAACTCGAGTCTCGAGAACATTTCCGACTTTTACTTAGTGTTATAACTGAAGTCATGTGAAAGTTATAGAGTTTTATAACTCATACAACGTAAAGATTATAAACTACCATTTTCACTTGCAAGACCCCTGACACATCACAGGCAGGTGGTAGGTCCATGAACTGGCTGTGTTAATATCCTATCGGGTACACAATATTGTTATTGATCTTAAGTCTAGAGAGCACGAGTACCCATACCTATGCTTACCGCCGATGTAATAAAAAACATACTCGTGTTTTAAAAAATGTCTACCTATTAAAAAATCTGTTTTAAAGGTGCAAATAATGCACAGCATTTATGATCGATCCTTTTAACGATTCCTATTTATTTTAATTTTAAATAAATACAGTGTATCGTCGTTTTAGAGGTGTGCAGATTACTATTTTGCGTTCAAAATTTTATTTTCACGATGGTAAAAAAATCGTAGAGCCAAATGAAGGTTAACAAAATATTTGAACCTTGTTATAAAATATGTGTTCTATTTCAGCTGCAGAAAATGCTAATTCTCTGATGCAATTTAACATACTATAATTTTTATACTCTTATGCTGCGTGTACATTTGCGAGCCGAAACGCGAGCCGAGCCTCAACTTATTATACGGCAAATGGCGCGACAAGCCGCTTGCGGTTGCTTCGTTCTTTTCCCATAATTCGAAGCTCGGATCAAGTTTCGCCATTAGGTGCCTATAATTCAAACACATTTTATGCGAAAACCACAAGCAGGGTTTCCCATAAATGTCCGGAACTCACTCAACTTACTATATAATAGCACTGCATACAGCTAGAGAGAACCTAGGCAAGCCCAAGTCTGCATTTTGTCCACAAAGTTAATATTTTATTTAAGTTTTTAATCCATCAGGACTAGGAGGATGGTGCAATCTCAGTGTGCCATATTACTAGGGTAGTTTTTTTCACTTATTTTATTTGACACTAGCTGTACCCCGCCACGTGTTGCTGTCTGTCTGTGCAGATAGAGAAACAATAGCGCGTTTAGCTTTTACGTCCAACAGACGGCGCTGTTTTTTAAAAAAAAAAACATGTTGTTACCTCTCACAGGTGACATCTATATAATAACATACGGGTATTCGAATGCAACATTTGAAAGCAATGTGTGAAGAACTTTAAGAGATTTAAGATTTTGAATAAACGAGCATTCACATATTTATTTATATAGATAGTATGGAGATAACTACGGAGTTCCTCAAGGATTCATATTAGGACCACTCTTTTTTTAAATTTATATAAATGATATATGTCAGTTAAACCTAAATGGCGAAATCTTCATATACGCTATTTAGGTTTAAGG
The DNA here is from genome assembly GCA_026573805.1 of Hesperophylax magnus. Classification (NCBI taxonomy): domain Eukaryota; kingdom Metazoa; phylum Arthropoda; class Insecta; order Trichoptera; family Limnephilidae; genus Hesperophylax; species Hesperophylax magnus. Next base: position 4,833,664 of record JAIUSX010000114.1, read on the forward strand.
CGATGCCATACGTAGTAATGCAAAATCGTGTGTTTTTTGGTTTGATAATTTGGTCGCCTAGAAATGTTTCAGATGCTTTTATTAAATACTGCAAGTAGAATACATCCTGGCCTTTGAGATAATCGAGTATTTTTTAGATAAGTCTTTTTATAAACCCAGAAAAAAATAATGTAAAGGACTATGAGAACTGCTTTAAAGTTCAAAATCGAACGAACCCATTTTCGGTTATAATTTTATTTTAAAATGTGGCAAATTAAGTTATTTATAAAATGATCAAAAAAAATATATTTATGCCTGAACATCCACAAAATAAAATAAAAGGCACTTTTTGGCCATGTTTTTTTCTTGCATAAATCAAAACAGGCGGATGGCGTTAAGCGGGAATTTAAACCTTATCGCCATCTACGTAAGGGTTGTTATTGATAGCGGCTCAATTTATAATATTACACGACGTAGTGCATCGCCTTAATTGACATATATCATATATATATATATTTGAAAAAGGAGTGGCCCTAATATGGGCCCTTGACGAACTCCATAATTGTGTTAAGTGGTATTGTTATCTAAGTTGACATTTTTCCTTATGGTGTTTAGATACGATTTGATGAGTTGGAGAGGAGGACCAGCTACACCTATTTTTTTAGTAATATCTCATGACTCACGGTATCGAACGCCTTTTGTAGGTCTACGAGAATTGCTATAGCATAATTCCAATTGTCAATTTTATTTATCAGGTCATTCGTGGACGAAAGAGTTTTCGATTTTTTTTCTGAAAATATATTGTTTTATTAAATATTATTTGTTTTTAATAAATCACTTTTTTTAAATAGAAACTTGTTATGAAATATTCAATTTTTTTGATATAATTGATAAAATGGAAGTAGGCCGGTAATTTGAGGTATTAGTTTTAGATCCAAATTTGTAAATTGGTATTACCTTCGCAATTTTAAAGCAATCTGGAAAAGTTCCATCTCCAATACAATGGTTAATTAGTTTTGATGTTATTAAACTATTTTCCTTAGGGCCTCCCTGTGAGGGATTAATGAATATTTTTGGTATTGGTTTTTTCCATACTTCTTGAAAAATTCGAACTGTAGATTTCTGGTGTTAACGTCCTTATATTTGTGATGGTGGTCTTTGAATTATGTTTAGTCGTTTTATGTGATGTGATAATCATGCAGGTGCACAACTAGGAAGTACATCGCGTTATTTCAACCTTATCCAATAAAAATATAATCGTGCTGCCATGTGTCAGGATCAGGTAAATTTATTAGTTTTATTACCTTTGCTGTCATTTACCGCTAGGGGTGGGCGGGCCACACCGCCACACCGCCACACCGCCACACCGCCACACCGCCACACCGCCACACCGCCACACCGCCACACCGCCACACCGCCACACTGCACCGCCTCGCTTGCACATATGCTAGTGAATATTATTCATCCAAACCGTATTAAATTGTGCTCATTAAATGTGATGCACAAACAATTAAAAAATATAAATTGGTTATTTAAAAAAAATTCAACATAAGATAACCGATCCTAAATTAACCTAACGCAATCTAATCTTACCTAACCGAAGTTAACTGAGAAAAAATGTTGTTGCCGTGACCGGGAATTAGCGGTAAACCACGGTGTTCAAACCACGGATTGTTTTTTATAATGTCTTTAATTCGATCTTCATTAAAATTTTTATAAATAATTCTATTATTTATAGTATTAATTTTACGTTGATAATCCATGTATGTTCCGACCCAAGGAGCGGTGATTAGATATTGGATAGAAGACAGCGGGAGGAAATGAATAATAATGTATGACTGTTTACAATATGCAGCCGGCTTTATCTGTACCTGTGCAGTTTGCGCCCCACGCAGCGATTCTAAATAGCACTTTAGTATCGCCGGCTCTGCTCTTAATGAGGCCACACTGATAGAACCGGCAGGACCGGAATGGGAAATTAATATCAATATATATGATAATGTTTGTTTGTTCTTTATAGACTCAAAAACTACTGGACCAATTTCGCTGAAAATTTAAAAGTTTGTTCTTACTATTGCCAGGAGTGTTTAGAGAGAGATTTGAATGGTAGGAGAAGTCGGGGACGCCCGGGGAAGACTTCGCATTATATTTGGAATGAGGTACGGACTCGAATTAAAATTAATGTGCAACAAATACCGCACATTTGTTCTAATTCCTCAATAACCTCGGAGCCTATGGCATTATGACATCCCCAACTGGAGGAAGGGACGTGAGTGAAGAGGATGGAAAATTAGTTACATCTCTCACAAAGACACTGAAATTTTTTCTTCCGTGCTGTCCCGATTGGGGTAGGTATATGGTGTGGGTGAAGTGAGTAGAATGTGAATTATATATTTTTTAATGAAATATTTAAGAAAAAAACGTAGGGTAGACCGAGGCTATTCGGATCATTTTTTATGTTTTCTTGAAAAAAAATAAAACTAATACATTTTCGAAAAAAAAAATTATTTAATATTAAGCATTTGTCATTTTTATATGTTTTAATTTTAATGATCATAACATAAAGTAACTTTAAAAAAACATATGACTATTACTGTAGACCTCTCCACCGATCCGAATCACCCCATATATATGTGGTGATTCGGATCAGTGGTGGGGCTACTCGGATCAAACCCGAAAAAATAGTTAAGTATGAAAAAAAAACAAAAACCTAAAATAGGTTTTAGAACCCATAACTTATATGAAAGTATTATGACACTTATTACACTCTCATTGGCTTACACACCGCACAAATAAAAACTTTATTAAACACTTTCTTGTCGTAACATTTTTTGTGGCACCATTCTTCGCAAGAAGAACATTGAATCCAATCTTCCTTTGGAGGATGTACAAAAGCTTCATTTCAATAAATGCAAAACCACTTTCTTGAAGCCGATGAAGAATCTGTTATGGAAGATTTTTTAACTTTAAGTCCCGGGGTACCTTTTCCTTTGAACTGTAATTTTGGGCGGTTTTTGGTGGCATTCCAATCAAAAATTCATCCTTCTTACGTTTGCCCTTATACAAGACAAATGGAGGTATGAATAATCCAACTGCATTCATATAAGCCAAAACAGTTACATTTTGACCTCGCTCGACACTTGTCATTGATACGGGACGATTATTTAGGGGCATGCCGGTTTCGTCCATATTATAAATGCATTCTGACCTTCCTTGTAATTGACAGTCTCTTATTACCTTTTCCAGTGTGTCATAAAAATTTGAAATTTTGTCTGGATCCATTCCGTTAATCTTTGCTCGAGATAGTCCTTCTGGTTTTCTTATGGAGAGGTATGCATGACGCGTAACGATGAAACCAATCTTGACCTGCCATTCCAACTTCTGAATTAAATCTTCGTTGAGCTTGATTACCAAGACGATTACAATAATCAAAAGCGTATTTCCTGACTATTTTTGGAGTAATGCCGAATCCACGTGTAGATAAATAAACCAACCTTTCCGCAAACTGTTTTTCAGATTCAATATCTATTGCAGGTGAAAAAAGCATTAAAAAGCCTCCTTAAAAGCATTAAAATATGATCCAAATAGCCCCCCCACCGTCAGTCCGTTTAACCTCACATTTATTGATATGATATTTACTCAAATTAAAGTACAAAATCATACAAAATGCAATTTATTGCGCTTTAATTCTGTTTACTGTGCATTTGATTGATAAATATATAACATATGAACATGACTTAATAGCTTACCTTTCCAGAAAAAACACTAAGAACGCAGAGAATAATATTACATCAGGCATTTATTTGAGACTTAACTTGTACGATCTTCACACTTTTCGATTTTTAGCAGTCAACCCACGCTATCTGTAATATTGGTAATATTACTGTTATGGCATCCGGTAGATGGGGAAGCTATGTCTAAATTTTTTCATTGTCATTTAGTTACAATAGCCGAGATATATCCATATTGCTTAGCTTGATCCGAATAACTCACCTGATCCGAATAGCCTCGGTCTACCCTACTTTATTAATAAAATTGAAAAAAGCCATGGCCGTGAATCGAACACCGAAAAACTGCTTGGAAGGCTACTACAGTGACCATTACACCACCAACTATTGTAAGAACAGTGGCTTAGTTCATTATGTGTACTGAGAATTATAAGAATAATTTATTTTTCTTATAACTTTAATGTGAATTGTTACTTAAAACATTGTATTACCAAATAATGATATTAATATTAAAAAAATATATTCTATTTTGACGTTTGAATGAATTTGTTGCGAGAATGTTTAATTCAATGTAATTTAATAATTAATTCTACCAAATTTAATGTATTTTTTCTGCGTCAATGAGGCCCTGTCTAGGATATGGGTGTCCTGATACGTACGTTTATTTCGCTATCCTTATTTTGCATAGGTAAAGGAGTTCATAGTATTTATTACCTGCTGGTCACTGATTACGAACAATCGTAACTCCCGTCACTTTGTGAGGCTCTTCTAATAAACCTCTCGATCTAAAACTACGGGTATATACTAACTACGAGATTATGGACATTATTTACCGCTATAAAAGTGGTTTTCAACTTTTTCATAAAAGGGCAGCTAAACAAAAACAAAACATTATTTGCGGTATCCCATCTATTTTGGGGGCCTTCCTCTACCCCGGGAACCATTGATTGGATAACCAACACCTCTGTAATAGCTAACTCCGAGTGGTTCGCTACGTTCGGTGACTTAGCTGGTCTGCCAGGCATCTTGATGCATCAGATGCATCTGCCTTCCAGCTGCGTGGCAGGCCGGATCAGAAGAGACCCCTTGACCTCTCCTGCCTGACTCTCCATCCCACCAACGCCATGCGCCGCAGAGGGAGGAATGTATTAATTCGTTACTTCTAGACCCACTAACTCCAAGATTAACTGCCTACCCCGTCATACCTTTTTCCTTTCCAGAACTTCCTCTTTAGTTAAAAGACCCCCTACACTGCAGATGACATGGGCCCGAGAGAAATTATTTTGCTACCTACCAAAACGTAATGAATGTATCTAGACTTGCTAATAATTATAGTTCAATTGATGTTTACCGCGACCACTCAATGTCCTAACCAGTAGCGGCTCGTGACTTTTTGGTATACTAGAGTGCTAATATTACAAAAAATTGCATTATTGATGTTGTTTTAGCTGAAAACGATTATTATTTTTTTTGAAAATTAAATTTTTGTATGAATATTTTCAGGAAATCCGTGCGGCCAAACGAAAAAAAAAAATCGTTTTCAGCTACAAAAACATCAATAATGCCATTTTTTGTAATATTAGCACTCTAGTACATCCAAAAGTCAAGAGCCGCCACTGGTCCTAACTAAAATTCAGGCTATTAGAATATTTTTAAAAGACCTATAATCAGTTTTATTTATTTATTTAATATTATTGAAACAAATAATACATGATTTACAGCGATGAAATAATTTACCGGAATTAGATATATCATATCATATATCATGTACCAATGATGTGTTTCCTGGTAATGTCTGGTAAATGGTATGTATATTCCTTATTATTTTTTTTAAATATTTTTTTATGTTCTGTAAAACACCTAATCGGGCGTAATAAAGTTTTGTTAGTTACAAACGTGCTTTACAACAAACTGTTCATGTTTATTATTATAACTAGGCAAACATGCTTTAAATACATTATTACTATAATACACTTATTCTTATTACTAACAAACTCCATTGTAAAACTTTCGATCCATTATTATATATTTCATACTTCTTCATATACACCCTTTATCGCTGTATAATTTAGCTATGTTCTGTAAAATACCCAATCTGGCGTAATAAAGGTGTGCTAAATACAAATATGCTTTTCAACAAACTGTTCATGTTTATTTTTATAAATATCAACAAAGGCTACTTTCATGGTACCTTCAGTACTTATTTTGTATTTTTATTATTATATAGAATTATTGAACTCCTTTGTTCAACAGAACTCTCTATAATAACTTGTATTGTACCTGCTTATAACGTTCATACTCAGTTTATTATGTCATGTACTAAACACTTATTACTGTACTCCTGAACAACTTACAATGTATATGTTACAGTAAAAACCCTTTTTAGTTAGAACTAGATATACTGGTAACCGGATAAATCATCACAATGATAATTCATCACATCTTTAAAAAGTTATATAAAGTCATGGAAAGATGAAAAAAAACTTTATTAACTGGGTTATTTAGGTTATGTTAGGTTAAGTTAAAAAAAAAATTCATCGTTTCTAATGACTTTATATCACTTTTTAAAAGTGTGTTGAATTGTCGCTGTGTTGAGTTATCATGGAACCAGATATACTATAGTTAAAAATAGATTTTACTATGAATTCCTAATTATTGAAATTATTTCAGAATGAACCTTTTCGCAGTAAAACAGGATTTTTTTTATTTCCATTTGCGGTTGCCACCTTCCTTTCCCATAGTTCGTGACTTGGCTCGCGCTTCGGTTCGCAAATGTATAAGCTGCATTAGAATGTGAAACTTTGTAAATGTGGCATTCGAAAACTGATCTAAGATGTCGATTTTTACGAAATTCATAAAAGTGGCATTATCCCGAAAACTAATGATGCTCCTAAAACCAATCTTACTTTGAAGTTTCTTAACGTAAATTGTAACCCAAACACATTCTGTAACTGTGAGGAGATGAAATCTGGAAAACTTATTAAATATTTAGGTGTAACTATAGATTGTCAACTTAAATGGACCAGCCATATTGAAAAAACTGTTAACAAATTGAGATACCTAAAATATATTTTTAAAAGAATGAGTAATGTAGTAAATATAAAAACCATGAAACTAGTTTATGACTCACTAGTTCATTCATCTCTTTCCTATGGAATAATTGGCTGGGGCGGAACTTTCAACAATCATGTAAAACCACTAGAAATTGCCCAAAAATCAATTATTAAAATAATTGTACTGGACGGGAGTCCGCACAAGACTGTAGATTTAGGCGCCGGGTCCAAACCGTGTCTTCAACCGATGAGATGCTCCTTTACGGCCGATGATGATGATTGTAGTTGATATTGTGATGAAATCTGCCTCCCGCACCCAGGCTTGGTGAATGTTGGGCCCTGGGTGTGCTGTTGTCTCTGCTCGCTTCTGGTGTTGGCGGTTTTCCAGAGGAGGGCCGGCTTGTCTTGAAGAGGTAACACCAGAAGATCTTGGAGCAGCAGACTTGGCGAGGTGAGGCAGATTCTTGAGCAGGAGTCACTTGTTGATAAATAAAACGCTTGGTTTTGGTGGTAAAGATGAACTAATTTATTTTCTGGTATCCTATTGTGCAAAATACGAGTGTCGGGGAATATTTTCTCCATGTCTCGTGAACTGAGGGTGTAAAGTACCTGGGGGATGGTTTTTTTCTACCCGATGAGTGGGCTGCCTATAGCAACTTATAGGACTAAAATACTATATTTTTTGTATTTTATTTATTATTTTTTTTTTTTTTGATTAGATATAGGAATTTTTTTACATATATTTTTTTGTAAATTTTGTGTTTGTTTTTTTAATTAGAAAATCGTTTTTAAAGTTGATTGTTTGTAAATGTATACTATATTTTTTGTATATTTGGTTGCAATTTTAATTTTTTATTTAAGTCCACTCATCAAGGGGGGAAGGTTATAGAGACTGGGAATGGATAGGTGGGTTCGTCGTCGGGACTTGAGCGCCCGAGACATGCTATGCTGGGATTTGAGTGCATAGGAAGTTTCGCATAGAATGTTTTGGCTAATTCTACCACATGAGTTTTAAATGGGGGGATTTTCGTGCCTGAATTAATTATACTATTACGGACGAACCAAGGGCTTTTGGTGAATCTTCTAAGTGTGACATTCTGGAATGTGGCGAGACTTTTTGTGTTTGCTGTGCCCCAAATGGGTGAGGCGTATGACATGATGGGGCGTATTTGTGTTTTGTAGATGAGTAGTTTGTTTTGTATGGAAGTTTTTGAGTTTGAGTGTAGCAACGGGTAAAGGGCGTTGGATGTGTTTTTTGCTTTTTGTAGTGTAATATTTATGTGTTTTTTCCATGTGAGTCGTCTGTCAAGTGTAACTCCAAGATATTTGGCCGATTTTTCCCACGGTATAGATTGGCCGTACATTGTTATTTCCTCTCGCGGGGCGCGGCTGCCTTTTCTACGAGAGAAAAAGACGGCCACGCTCTTTGAGGGATTCACGTCTATACGCCATTTATCGTACCAATCTTGGAGTAAGTCAATGTTTTTTTGTAGTCGGTACGTAATCATCCTGGGTGAACAGTATCTAACCATAACTGTGGTGTCATCTGCGTACAGAGCTTTGTGAGAATTTGAGTTTTCAGAGAGGGGGATGTCGTGAGTGTAGACATTGAAAAGGATTGGAGAAAGCAGAGACCCTTGCGGGACCCCAGCTGTCATGAAACGTTTTTTTGAGAGAGCGCCACCGTATTTTACTTGAAAAGTACGTTGGCGTAGAAATGATTTGAAGGCACCGAGTAGTTGGGGATCGATGCCTGTTTCGTGGAGTTTGAGAAGTAGGCCGTTTATCCATACTTTATCGAAAGCTTTGGCTATGTCCAGGAAAATGGCGCCAGTTGATCGCTTGGTATTGAAGCCACCGATGATGATTTCGGAGACTCTGAGAAGTTGGTGGAGGGTGGAGTGATTTGATCTAAAACCGTGTTGCTCTTCAGGTAATGTTGAAACCTCGTCAATGTGCTTGAGGAGCCGTGTCAAAAGGATCTGTTCGTAAATTTTACCGATGTTTGATAGAAGGCTGATTGGACGGTGATTTTCGCAGAAGAGGGGGTCTTTTCCCGGTTTTGGGATGAGAATGACGTGCGCGTGTTTCCAGTTTTTCGGGAAATAGCGCAGTCTGAGGGCTGTGTTGATGAGATTTACTAATGCTAGTATTCCTTTTTGGGGGAGAGCTTTAAGAGCGAAGTTTGTTACGCCGTCGGGGCCGGGGGCTTTTTTATTTTTCCGGCTTTTTATAGCGCGGATAACCTCGGCTGGGGTAGTGAAATGTATGTTTGTATTGGGGAGATTATTTAAAACATTATTGATTTTGCGGTTGACATTTGCAATGTGATCTAGATCGGCGTGTTTGAAGCTGGGACTGAATTGATTTTCAAGACTGTCAGCGAACGCCTCCGCTTTGTCCTGATCGTCGAAGACGAGGCCGTTTTCGGCGTGAATGGGGTGGTTAGGGGTGGGGGTGGCTTTTAGAGTTTTGGATAATTTCCACAGAGAGCCGTCCTGTGGATTTATCTCTTGAATTTTCAAATTCCAGGTGAAATTAACGTGCTCTTGAAGTTTTTTTCTGATGAGGGCTTGGATACGGTTTATAGAAGTTTTCAAGGTGGGATTTTGATATTTTTGCCAGTGGCGGCGTAAGATATTTTTTGTTTTAATTAGGTCTTTTACTGAATTTGGGAGGTTTTCCTTGAAATTTATTTGGGGGGGTGGGGGGAGAGGTTTTGAGGCCTCGTCAATTGCGGACATTATTGTCTTCGCGAATTCGTCAACCGCTGTATCTAAATCTGAGGGATTTTTAATGTGGGGATTTATGGATATTTTTTCCCCGACTCTGTGCGAAAAATATGTCCAATCAGTTTTTTTGTTAATTTTTGCAGGGGGGGGGTAGGAGAAATCGTTGAGAGTTAGCAACACGGGGTTATGGTCGGAGGAAAGGTCACAGATGGTTTCGATACTGTATGCCCAGGATGATTTGTGAAAAAGTGCAATGTCGAGTACGTCAGGTCTGTGTCCGATGCTAGAGAAAAATGTTGGCTCTATGGGTCCTGCAATGTTTATGTCGGGGTGAGAGTTTGCAAAGTCATGTAGGATACGTCCGTTTTTGTTGGTGAGCCTACTATTCCAAGCGGGGTGTTTTGAGTTAAAATCCCCCGCTAGAATAGTAGGCGTTTGTCCATCGAGAAGTAATTCAAGATCCGACTTTTGTAAAGTCTGAACAGGTGGGTTGTAAATTGAATTAATTCTCAATGGACCTGAATGTTTTGTAAATACAGTGATAGAGGTACTTTCAATGGTAGTCAGGGGGGGCGTGATGTTGTGTTTGTGGGCGATTTTAGTTTTCACGAAGACGGCTGTGCCACCGCCTCGCGAGTGTAATCGGTCGTTTCGGTACAGTGTGTAGTTAGCGATTTTTGGTGTGTGTGATGGATTTAGGTGTGTTTCATTTATGAGTATTATGTCTAAATTATGTGTGTTGGTGAAAATTCGTAATTCTTGCATGTTTTTGTCAAGACCATTGGCATTCCAGAATGCCAAACGTAGCGCGGAGGGCTTGGTAGAATTAGCCATTTAATTAGTAAAGAGGGCAATGATTTGAGGGGCTGCTACAAAGAGAATCGAGAGGTAGTCTGCCGGCGAGGTGGCAGATTGAAATTTTGGGAGTAGATCAGCGATGAGTTCGCCGATCTTTGTAAAGAAGTTACTTTTGAATATGTCTGAGAGACTAAAGGGGGTAGCTGAGGGCTGGGGGGTGGGGGGGGAGGTTGAGGGTGAGGGGGGGAGGTTGGAGGGGGGAAGGGGAGAGGGGGTGGGGGGGGGATGGGGGATTTGGTGGGGGGGGTTTAATGCCTGAGCATAGGAGGTGGATGGTTGGACTGGGCGGGAGGTGAAAGTGATTTGGGGAGGTACCTCAGTTCGACGGGGCATGGCTGTGGAGGGTGCAGGGCGATTGGGGCATTCTTTATAGTTGGCCGGGTGTGGGCCGGCGCAGTTCGCACAGGTGGCCGGGCCGTCAGTTCTCTGCTTCAGGCAGGTGGCGGTGAAGTGGGCCCCCGCGCATTTGACGCAGCGGGGGGGGAGATGGCAGCCTTTGGCGGAGTGGCCGAATGATTGACATCGGTGGCATTGGGTAGGGGCTGATTTATGGTCGAGGAATTCTGCTCTGATGCGTAGGTGGAATATGTGAGTAATGTTAAAGATTTTTTTTCCCTCTTCGCCGTGGGTAAGCTGCACGAGGACCATCGGGACGTTTGTGCGGTCGGGTCCCGACCTCATCCTGGAGACGGAGATGGCCGGGAGACCGAGGTCCTGCAGTTCAAGGAGAATCTCCTCCTCCGAGATTTGTGTCGGGATACCCCTCAGAACTGCCTTGGTGGTTTTGTCCTCGTGCAGCTCGAAGGTGTGGAAGTCTGTTTTTATCTCTTCCAGCATTTTAGTGGCTAGTCGGAAGCTGGAGGAGTCGGCGGTGTGGACCACCACACCCGTCGGGATGGCTTTGGCGTGAGAGATGCGCACACCGGCGTTCTCCAGCTTCCTTCTGATGGTATTCCAGTTTGTGTCGGATTTAATGATGATGGGCGGGATTTTGATGGGACGTCGGGCGGGAGTCGGGGTGGTGGTGGTGTTTGTTAAATCTGTGGTGTCTGCTCCGTCAGTAGTAATCGTGTCCGAGTTTGTGTCGTTAAAGGAGGGCGGGGCCAGGGTGTGGAAGCGGTTGGTCGTAGCGAGGGTCTTGGGAGGCGTGGGCGGTTTTTGTTTTATTGGGTTATTCGGGGTGGTCCATAGAGGCGGGAAGTCCTTTGTTGGTGATGGAGGTAGTGCTGTGCAGCTTGCCAGGCTGTGGTCGGCGGAGGTGGAGGCGGTGGAGGTGGAGGCGGAGGTGGTGGGCGGTTGTGTGGCGATGGGCGGGGTTCTACGTGTGGTGCCTGAGAGGTAGGTGGTGGCCGAGGGGTTTACCCCATCTGGGTAAAAGGTAACCTTTCTTTGGGGGGTTTTTGTGACTGTTCTCTGCATATTTTTGATGAAAGTCTGGAGAGCCTCAATTGGAGGATCCAGCTTCTCCAGTTCGAGGAGGTATGTTTCCATGTCAGTGGGTAGTGATGCAGGTCAGGTAGGGCGGGGCACGGGTAGGTAGTAGGGCAGAGTAGGATGGATATCGAGGTCAAGGAGCGCAGGTGGTCAGTGGTGTGTGTCGCCAGGATGGGTGGACTGTAACAGTATTAGGTGGACTGTATTGGCTCGCAGAGCGAGTCGGTGGGCTCGGAGAGCGCAAAAGGGGACAATTTACAGTGGGAAGATGAATCTTCCAAGCAAATGTCTTGGTTCCTTTTGGTTGATTTTTGGTTTCTGTTCGTCAGAGAAGACTCGATCTAATTTATTTTCAATTTTGTGGCTGCTTATATTTAATTAGCCTGACTCGCACCCGACATTGGGTTTTGAGTCCAAAAGTGGTGGGGGATTGTACCCGCGCCAGATATGTGTTTATATGCCCCGGAAAAATGTCGCATATTCATTTTGCCGGTAGCACACTTGAAGGCAGTCGCTTAAATTTGAGAGTTAGAAAAGATTTTGAGCGCTTACATGAATGATAATTACATAGTTTAAATGCATAGTAGTTATAGGAATGTGTATCTTGACAACTAGATTTTTTGTTTGTCAAGATACGACAAAAAATAAGAAATGTTTGTAAAATAAATGTGTAAAAATGATCTCAAGCGATCAAATTTGTAAAACATGTTAAGTTAGTATTTTTCCGAGGTCCCCCGTAACATAGCGCTCAGAAAGAGATAAGATTCACTATGCTACGAGGTTCCTGGATTTTTGTACACGCAAAAAGGGTAAAAAATATTGTTCAAAAATGGGTTTACATATGGGTGAAAAACAGCTTTTTTAATATCTCCTCAGCGGTAGTATATCGAAAATAGTGTTTATTTGACTACCGCCGAGGGGATGAACAAGTAAAATATACATATTTGCAATGTTTAAAAATTGATTTTTCTATGTAAAATTTACATAGAAAAAATGCTGGACATTGATCCACGCGGCAGGTAAGCCGGCGATGTGGTATCGAAGCCATTCGGAGTCAAAGTTTTCAAGCCGCTTGGGCCGAAAATTGGACAAAATGACCAGTGGCGGGGAGTGGTGATTTTGCCAGTGGCGTGGAGTAGGGACATTTTATAAAAGTAAACAATTTTTATGAAATTAAATAATATGGTCAACTACGTCCGTTACAATAATGTACCAAAAAACTAAATCCTATCCCTCTAAACAATTGTTCCAATAAACTGAAATTATGGACCTTAAGCAGACCTATAGTGCTCAATGTCTTAAATTTATTTATACGCGACCAAACAACTTTATTAAAAATTCAAATCGTACCAGCCAACGACATGGCGCTAGTGAATATGCTGTGCCTCACTGCAAAACCAGGTTGGCCCAAAGGCATATTAGTTTTATTGCTCCAAAAATGTATAATTCTTTATGTACAACCTTTAAAAGGGACACGTGTGTAAACCTTCAATCTTTTAAAAAGTACATCAAATCATGGCTAAAAAACACTGAACTAGATATTTTTTTCTTTTAAGTTTTAGCAAAACTATCTGTAACATTTATATCCATGTAGAGATTATTTTTTATTATTTCACATTCATAAAAAACAGCGGATACATTTTTTTTGTTTGTAATGCTTTGTCTGCTTATTCACTTTTTAAGATGTCTTCTTTAAAAACTAGTATTTACCTTATTCTTTGTGATATTTTAAAACTTTTACATATTTCATGATTTACTTTCTTGTATTGCATCTCTACAGTAACTCTTTTAAAATAACTTAAATTTATATTTGATATTGTATTTCCACTTAAACCATAGACATAAAATAAAAATACTTATAATACCCACACTCAGGCTTCGCCTTCGTGTGATTTTTTTTAATTATGTACATTTATTTCAATATTTTTTATACATTTTTCAATATTTTATGTAACCATGTATGTATAAAAAAAAATTCAATAGTAAATAAATTAAAAAAAAAAAAACAATGACAGGTCACATTATGATTTTCTTGTCCGTCATGAGATGATCCTCCAAGGGATTACCTTGACTTTTTGGACGCTCTGTATATACATACAATTATTATTTTTATGTACATAATTCCACGGATACTTGTATAAAATAATGAAACGTTTTATATATCGACACTAAGATGTAAAACTGATTAATTACATTTAAATCAAATGAGAATGTGAATGAAGCAGGAATGAGTGCCAATACCAACTTTTAAGGGCCATCCTCTCTGACTACCCTTGCGGGGATTTACCCCACAGAAGTTCCAACTGCTTCCAACCGTATGGAGCCAGTGAGACTATAGCCAATTGGGGTATGTTGCGAGGCTGAAGGTGGAGGGGAGGGGAAGGAGATGGGGAAAAGGAACATGGATAAATCAATTTCAAGCAACGTTTCAAATCTGAACGGTGTTCTTGCACCAGGGCGATACTGAGAGTATCTTCCACTCTGGTTAGTTAATTTAATTCCAGATAAATGCGTTTGGGGAAAAGCACGCTAAATACTCGTGTAACTGTAAAATTGAGGTTATTAGCGTAAGATAAATTATTTTTTTATAATTTAATGATTATATTTTATTTTATAATTTAATGATTATATGTATTCATAATTATTCTTTTGAATTTTAGTACAACACATATTATATTATTTTGTAAAATCCAGAATAAATTAAGAATTCCTAGTGATATTCTAATTGCACACAAGTTAACGTGTTTGAGGAAACTCGCTAAGTTCTGTTTGTTAATTTATAGTCTTAGCAATAAAGAGATCCAAAAACAATCTTTCATGTTTGGTAAATTGCAGTATAAGTTAAGATTCTTGGGAAAATCACTTTAGTTTGACAAAGGGGATATTTATAATGTTCAAATTACACTAAAACTAAATTTCTTCATAATTTGAAAAAGATACAGGAAAGTTACCCCTTTAGTGACGATATATAAATATATATATATATAGGATTACATTATACCCGTTTTAGGACAGTCAAAATTGAGTTAGTATTCATGCACGCATACATATTTTGTAAGAACAAAAACAAAAAAGGAAAAAAAAAGAAAAGTAATATAATATATACATAACTAAAAAAATATATATATATATACATACATAACTAAAAATATATATATTTATATATATATTTTTAGTTATGTATATATTATATTACTTTTCTTTTTTTTTCCTTTTTTGTTTTTGTTCTTACAAAATATGTATGCGTGCATGAATACACCTATCCTCAAAAAAGGAGACGACACTGACATAACCAATTATCGCCCCATTTGTATACAGTCAGTACTTTCTAAGCTTTTTGAATCAATGGTCCTTGATGAAATCTATCCCAAATTAATAAAACTAATCGACCAAAAACAACACGGTTTTATCAAAGGTAGATCAACCGCAACTAACGTAACAATATTTCAAAACTTTATATTAGAATCTTTTGCAAAAAATAAACAAGTCGACTGCATATATACAGACTTTTCAAAAGCATTCGACAAAGTATCCCATAAACTACTAACCCGAAAACTATTTGCCCTAGGAGTAAGAGACAACATGCTAAAATGGTTTACTAGCTATTTAACTAATCGTAAACTATTTGTTAAAATAAAATCTTTGCTATCGAAAGCTTTCTGTGCGACCAGTGGCCTACCGCAAGGTAGTCACCTTGGTCCGGTTTTGTTTCTCATTTTCATTAACGATATAACAAATTGCTTCGACGATGTCGAGGTATTGCTCTTTGCTGATGACATCAAGCTATACAAAAAAATAACTGATGTAAATCATTGCCAAATACTACAATCAAATATTAATAAGTTTAAAGATTGGTGCGTACAAAATAATCTGTTTTTAAATGTGGACAAATGCAAAACCCTGACTTTCTGCAGAAATAAAAATCCTGTTTTATTTGAATATTACATTAACAATACAGCTTTAGAAAGAGTCACGGAAATGAGAGATCTCGGAATTATTTTGGATGAAAAACTAAGTTTCGCCAATCATATCCACCAAATTGTAAACAAAGGCATGAAAACACTAGGCTTTTGACTACAGATCCGAAGGTCGCGGGTTCGAACCCGGCGTGCGCAAATAAATTTTATTTGATTAATTTGTGTTATTTCACAATTAATTAATTAAAAATAATATATAGTATATTTGCGGCACGTTCCAGAGTGGAAGATACTCTCAGTATCGCCCTGGTGTAAGACCACCATTCAGAATTGAAACGTTGCTTGAAATGGCTTTAGCCGTGTTTGGTGACCAGATCTGAATAGCCAGGTACTTCCCCACCTTCCTCTTCCCCATCTCCCTCCCCTCCCCAATATACCCTCAGCCTCACAACATACCCCAATTGGGGATGCCATAGTCTCACTGGCTCCAGACGGGAGCAGTTGGGACTCTTGTGCGGTATTACTGTAAAAAAAAAAAAAGGCTTCGTATTAAGAACAACTAAAAACTTTAACTCCATACAAGCCATTAAACTGTTATACATATCTCTAGTTAGAAACATAATTGAATATAACTCAGTAGTTTGGTCTCCCTCTTACAAAATTCACATTAATAACATTGAGCGAATACAAAAAAAATTTCTGCATTTTATTAATTTTAAATTAAATATCCCACTAGAAGACTTACAATATCATTTCTTATTAAACACTCTAAAAATACACACATTGGAAGACAGGCGTAAAATAAACGACTTAACTTTTTTATTCAAGATTCTAAACTCTAAATTCGACTGTTGCGAACTTCTGCAACTCATAAACATACGAATACCTACAATAACAACACGACAAAATACACTATTCCACTGCAACACACATAAGCGCAATTACATTGCGAACTCCCCAATACAACGGTTTCACACTATGGGAAACCAATACTTAGGTGATGTCGATATATTTAATATTAACTTTGCGAATTTTGTGGATTACGTAAAAGACCTATTTCAATACTATTCCTAAATGGAAGTTATATTTTTGTAAACCAGTCAAATCGCTGTATTTTTTAATTTATGTTCTTGTTATTTTTTTATTTTGTTTCTCGCATATACTTATGTAATTTTATTTTTATTATTTCTTTCTTTTCTTTCTTATGTTTCAAAACTGTCATTTAATTTGTACCACCCACATGTAAAAGCCCTCTGGGCGTTAAATAAATAAATAAATACTAACTCAATTTTGACTGTCCTAAAACGGGAATTCCTCCTAGTTGGGCAGTCAAAGCATTTTTTATGTATATGTACATGTGTCATTGTATCATCACCTGTACTAAATAAATAAATAAAATAAATTAAAATAATTTTTCACTAAAATTACACTTGTCTGAATTCTCCAAAGAAACACTTCCATTTTTTTAAATTGAAAATTAAATTATAAGTGAAAGTTCTAGAGTAAGTCACAATCAAAATTAGCATTTTTAATTAATTTATAATAAGATATTCAGACTTACCTACAAGTATATTTTATACTATACGATTTTTCTTGTTTCCTGGAGTTGAAACAATCTGTAATGGCTTATATAAGTTTTTAGGCCATTACAGATGTGAATATTTCTTCCACACTTCTAGGGGTTCTCTTCACAATTAATAACATTCATCTCCCTGGAGGAACGAAGAATTATTAATTTATCAATATCAACAAAGACGTCCATTACAACACTTTCTTTGGTATTTTCCTCAAATTACACTTAATACATAGTTTACACATCATACACCACACAACTCTAACTTCAAATTAAATTTTTCTCTCCATAATTCATTTGTCAAATTAACTTTTGTTCAATTAGTACCTACGCTGCGGAGCAAGAGTAGAAAACATTTCTAAATTCCTACCCTAACTAACTAACTAACCATCACGCCGTTTCTCTGCAGGGGTAGGCAGAGACGACGAACCGCCAAACAACTCGGTCTCGGCACACACTCCTTGCCTCATTCACATTCATGCATCGTCTCATGCATACTCTTCTATTATTCTGACTTCCGACTCAATTATCTGATACACTTGGTCGTTCTATGTCTTCCTCGGGCGTCCCCGACTTCTACTACCATTCACATTTGCATCGTATATTCTCGTAGATTTCGTTAAAAGAAGATCAAATATTAAGACCTATTATTATATAATTTTCTCAACACATCACCAGGCACCATCTGACTTTAAAACTATTATTTAACATGGCATTTCGATTCACTATTCATTTTTCCTAACGAAAGGATCGTTTAGAAAAACCTCAACAGATCCTTTGATCGAGTAGGTTCTGCTTTTACCTTCAAAATTCGTCAATCAGACTAAATAAACGAGTTACTTTTGTCCTGTTGTTATGCTGCAAGACGCAACGAGATGGCTAGAAATCTTACAGGAAAGCAGGTACAATAGTATGAAGTGACACCAATAATTTATTATTATTGAAGAAGAAGATAATATTATTAAATTAAACGAAACATAAAGAACATCTAGGAATCGAACCCAGGATCTTTTGTCTTACCGAGGAAGGCGTCTTAAACCATTCGACTTTCAGAAGTAACGTTATGGACATAAAACAGCTATTGCAAGATCCATCTTGATTAATTTACACCAAAACAGCAAAAAACTATACAAACCAACTCAAAAGATACACAATACCCAAGCCAAAAACAAAGAACTTCTCCAAACTCCTTTTGCTAAAACCACCTTTGGGCAAAGACATTTTTAAAAAATAGCTTGCAAACTCTACCAGACACTATTAGACGAACAGAGTGAATGACCAAATTCAAACATGAAATAAAGAAATGGATAACAAGTATTGGGCGTCCCACTATCACAAACATATGTAAACCTAATTACACGTAAACAGTAACAACAATTCACATACAAAATAAAATAATAGATTCAATAATTTTATAATAGCCCATTTGTAAGTAATCTTTAAGTCCCTGAATACGTCTGTATCGACACAGGTGTACCCTAGTGAGACAGATGTCAAAAAATCATCTTGCTACTATTTTTTCGCATATAGGATATACTTCTTTGTAATCATTTAAAATAAATATGGGAATTTTTCAAATCTATTTCCACACAAATTACGTTCTGTCGTAATCCACCAATTTCACCAAAGTGATTTGAAACGGCGCGAGTTGGTATTAAAAGATTTAATCTTTGAAAAGCTATTATTTGATTACGATATTTACTTTTTTAGTCTTCAATAAATGTGATAAATTATTTATTAAATCAATAGGTCAGGCTTCTTTTCTTTTGATAGAAGTTTTCCTGTTTAATGAATTGAAAATAAGTGTGGCAGCCAGTTTTTGTATAGGGCGGTAATTAGCTGTAATTTACGGCGCCTTCCCAAACCGTTAATTGTGTTCCGGAGATGGAAGATTGAAACTAGTGTCTGCACAATTGATTTAGTTTATTCGTGAGGACGAATATTATAATTTATACAGAACGCGGTGACGGTGGCAAAAAGAGTGGTAGTACTGGCGGTTGAATCGAACGCTAAAACAGGAATGAAGATTCTTCTTCTCATGCTCGCTTGCATATAGCAGCGGATTAATTCGCGTTAGTATTGCCAAATGTGGGGGGAAATAAAGTGGTAGTAGTAAAGTATACGAGTGATAAAAAAAAACAAAAACCATATGGCGTGTTGTATTATAATTGACCCTTTATTTCACGCCTAAATTACCCACCGCGTGATGAAAATAATGGAGTCAGTTCAAAATCATACATTTCATGACACTAAAACTCGCCGTGTTTTAAAGGTAATGTTTTGTCCTGTTTTACTGTCTGAGTTATTTATTTATTTATTTATTTTTTTTTTATTTTTTTTATTTTTTTTATTTTTTTTATTTTTATGTTACACCTCACAAGAGTGTCCCTGCCTGTGGAGTGCACAGACAGGGGAACTATGTCACCACCCGGTTGGGCGGCGTTGTGAGGCGGAGTAAGGTAGGGGCTGTGGGAAGGGATTTGTTAATGCGGGCCTTGAAGAGGCTCGGATTATAGGAGGGAGGAAAAACAGATGCCGGTAGCTCGTTCCACATACGAGCCGACTTACACAAAAACGAGTCGTAAAAACGGCCCGTTCTCATGAAGCCAACGTCAACCGTGAACGGGTGTTCCGTTCGTGTCCGTCGAGTTTCGCGCACGTGCACCGGTGCATCAGGAATCAATGCTGCTAGCTCCTTGGAGCAGGCTCCATTGAAATACCTGTAGAACAGACACAGCATGCCTACATTGCGTCTATGCATTAGAGAAGGCAATCGGTCTGTGACATTTGAATCCTGTTAGAGTTATTTTTGACTTTGTAAAATCTGTACCTGGTTTCTAGATCTAAGCAAAGCGTTTAGCGTGTTTGTCACAATAAACTCTGGGAAAAACTCAGGAAAAGAGCAGTTTCGGAAGATATAATAGCGATTCTTTATATCTGATGTAAGATAGGTTGCCATGTTCAAGGAGTATGTGTAAACAATATTAATTACGCAGATGATATGGTTCTTCTAGCACCGCACTTAGTGCACTGATGAAACTAATCCAAATATGTGAAGATTTTGCAAAAAATCATAACCTTGTATATAATACGTCCAAGTCGATAGTTATGGTTTTCAAATGCAAAAACGAAGACATGCTAACACCTTCAGTATGGCTAGATGGAAGGAAAATGGATGTTAGTCGTAGCGTCAAATACCTGGGACATATTATCACAGACGACCTGAAAGACGTTGAGGATATGGAAAGGCAAAGAAGAGCGATATCCGTTAGAGCAGGTATGCTGTCAAGGCGTTTCCACTTTTGCAGTACAAACGTGAAAAGGATACTTTTCAACGCATTTTGCACTTCGCTTAACATAATAGTTTTACTTCAAAACTGTGGGTGATTACACTGCATTCCAATGGCATAAACTAAAATTCGCTTACAATAATGCTTTATCGCCAACTATTCCGCCTACCGAGATACTTAAACCGAGATACCGAGATATTTAAAGATTTGTTTTATAATACATATCAGTATATTACATAAATTTATTTTCTAATTACCTTATGATTAAATTATATTTAGCTATTTTATCCATGTACATGTTACACTTACATACATATACTATCAATTTACTATGTAAAAGCCCGATAGGCGTTAATAAATTAAAAAAAAAATACTGCAGCGCCACGGAAATGTTCCTGGAAGGACGATTACACTCTATCAGAGCACTTCTCCGCCATCACATGGGAAGGTTATGGCGCAGACTACGCCAATCAAGTAACAAAATCATCACTGCCATGGTTGCTCTGATGGCCTTCTGAAGACGGGAGATGTGCAAATATCCTCCATAAACGGCTGCTCCACTCATTTTTGTGTTTATATGTTTTTTCACTTAAATTCCGATTTTTTGTGCCTATCGGAATCATCTACATATTATTATTATTGTTCTAACTCTAATTATGTATATTATTTAAAATATGGAATGTATTGCATTGCACTACCCCTGCATACATTCTGGAATAAATTATTATTATTATTATTATTAAAACTGCTTTGTGGTGATATTACTTCGCCATGAATGTCACCCAAATGGCGCCAGTGATATTATTATTAGAATTACCAACATTAATATTCTTTAATTTATTAAGATTATTTTAATACTGTGACATAAAACTGATTAGCCTTTCACTTTTTTAAATCTAAAGCGTTTTGCTTTTTCCTCAGATTTGTTATTCTCATTAATGAATAATTTCATAAGCTGCATTCGAACTGTGATTCAAAAACCCTCGGTGTAGTTTTACCACCAAGGCGAATACGGCTATTATTCTAATTTATCTGTTTTTAACCTTAACCTTGGGCACGGTGAGGCAGGAAGTCAGGAAATGAGAAACAATAACAGTCAATTGTTCAATCACTCCCGTCTTCAACTTACCGCACCGACCGAACCCACTCTTCAGGCGGTGGCACCGCAATCATTGTTAAATATTCAATCGACCACTGTATCATAAACTGTCCCTCTTCAGAAAATATCGAAACTACCGCTATAGTCATAAATACTCTAAATAATGGTCCAATTAAACTCATTTCCGCGTATAGCCCCCCCAAAAGAAAATTCACTGCCCCGGACCTCGACAAACTCTTTGATAACTCCTTACCCACAATAATTGCAGGCGATTTAAATTCAAAACACGGCTCTTGGCATTCCCGAACCACTAACACTAAGGGTAGAATTCTTTTTAATTACGTAGCCGACAAATCACTTATAGTATCTGCCCCCGATATTCCCACATTTTTCCCCAAAAACGCAAATCACGACCCAGATGTCTTAGATATAATAATAATGAAAAATTGCCCCTTACTCTACACCCTTCAAACTGTTAAAAAATTATCTTCTGACCACGATCCTGTACTCTTGTTTTTATCCGACGGCTCCCTACCTTCAGTACCTTCACATAGATCCACACGTAAAAAAATTCAATGGCAAAAACTCCCCAAACTACTAGAATCAGTAAAAGTTCAAACATCAATTACCGACGAAGAAAGCCTCAATTTAGCCACTAAAAATTTCACTAACGACATAAAAACAGCCGTAGACCTTGCCACCGTCGAAGTCGCGAATGATAAACACAGACCCGACCTTCCCGCAGAACTGAAAGAACTTATAAGAGAAAAAAACTTCGCCCGAAAGGAATGGCAAAGATTCTCAAACCCGATCGATCGCATTCGTATGAATCGTCTCTCTCACCAAGTAAAAGTCGAACTCCAAAAATACAGAGACGAGCAGTGGCACGACTTCATCTCCACTCTCGACGACGACAGAACAGCCTTTTGGAAACTCTCCAAAACCCTTAGAAAACCCCCGACCAGAATAAGTCCCCTTACGGGCCCAAAAGGCACAGTGTATTCCTCTAGAGACAAAGCCGAGACTTTTGCCGACAGTCTCGAAGAACAATTTTCCCCGACCACGACCTACGATGACCCTCAATTCGTTTCAACAGTAGAATCAACAGTCTCATCCATCCTGACAGAAACCCCCACAGACAATCCAATCCCGTTCACAACCCCTCAAGAAATTTCCAAAATTATAAAATCTTTGAAAACAAAAAAATCTCCCGGTCCCGACTTAATATCAAATAAAATTTTAAAATGCCTCCCCTCCAAAGCCATTTGCTCTTTCACAGCCATCAGCAACGCATCCTTTAGACTTCGTTTATTCCCAAAAGACTACAAAACTGCAGACGTTATCCTTATCCCTAAACCTGGTAAAGACCCCCTTCAAGCCATAAACCACCGACCGATTAGCCTGCTTCCCTGTGCAGGTAAAATTCTTGAAAAGCTTATCCTCGCTAGATTGAAAAAAATAGTCGACGATTTAAAAATCATCCCCGACTTTCAACACGGCTTTCGATCGGGCCACTCAACTCTCCACCAACTTCTGCGGGTGGTCGAACAAATTACAAACGGATTCAACTCTCGCCAACACACTGTAGTCCTCTCCCTAGACGTCTGCAAAGCATTCGATAAAGTCTGGCACAGAGGTCTCATTTATAAAATGTACCTCCTCGGTATCCCCCTTTCAATGCTTCAACTCATAGCTAATTTTATTAAAGACCGTAAATTTAGAATCAAATTAGATGGAATTTTTTCCACAGTGAGATTGCTAAGAGCAGGTGTCCCTCAAGGCTCTATTCTCTCGCCAGCTCTTTTCAATATATACCTAAGCGATATCCCCCGCCCTAGCATTCATAACTTTCGCACCAAAAAAACCAAAATAGGCAAATTTGCAGACGACACTGAAGTCATGTCGACTTCAGTAAGCGAAATGACCGCTACACGACGCGTCCAAGACCACGCGTCGAAACTAGAATCATTTTTTAAACAATGGCGAATTAGCATCAATCCCTCAAAAAGCGCCGCTTGTGTTTTCTCCCGTAGACGCCCTAAACGACCCCCTAACATCCACTTGTTCGGCGAAAACGTACCTTGGAAAAAAAACATTAAATACCTCGGAATAACTCTAGACAGCAGACTAACTTGGAAAAAGCATATAACAGAAACTCTAAATTCAGCAAATAAAACTCTTGCAGCCCTTTATCCCATGATATCTAAAAATAACAAAAAATTATCTCCAAGGAACAAACTACTAATATATAAATCCACTATAAGACCTAAACTCACTTACGCTAGCCCTATCTGGGCACACGCTTCAGAGCCCCAGCTAAAAAGACTACAAACATTTCAAAACAAAGCCATACGCATTGCCCTGGGAGCTCCTAGATGGATGAGGGTTGCTCAACTACATCGGGACTCTGAAGTTCCCCTCCTTAAAGACCATATCTTAAGTCTCGCGGAAACATTTTATGCGGGCCTTCCCACCCATGAAAACGCGTCCATCAACTGCCTCGCACAGTACGATGTAAATGAAATAACTACCTTTAAAAAACCCAAACAAATCCTCCGTAAACCTTAAATCCCCCATATTGCAGCCATGTTTCCTTGCAAAAATATTTTAAAAACACAACCAAAATTAAATTAAAATTTATCCTACAACCAATTTTAAAATCATGATGAAAGAGAAAGGGGCCTTTTTGGCCCGGAGCTCTATATGCCAATATTTCAAAAGTCACTCCCGTCTTCAGTTCAGTTCTAGCTTCCAGCCAGAACGGTTGTTCTAATCTCGCTCCGGCGGTAAAAATCTCCGGATATTCTCTATTTTTTTAGAAAATTCACGGAAATTACTAATTTTCTCAAAGTTTCAATTTCGTACCATAACAGTATAGTGTAAATTATTAAAATAAGTGCTTTTCTCCGTCGAAAAGACGCGTTTTACGCGTTAACGCGTGCTCACCACCGCGTGGTGAATTGAAAGAATCAACGTTTTTTGTCTATGTTCGTATATACTCTAATGAATAAGTATTTCATAAACTCGCATTGCGTTCTATCCTCCCCGTCTACAAAATCCCATCGAAATCGGTCAAGTGTAAAGTCCTGAAAAACTAAAATAATAATAAAAAAAATTGGTCGCTAATGTGGAGGGCGGGAGTCCGCCATCTTGGTTTTACCGACACGTGTTTCTCGATACTTTCAAAGTTCTCGAACAATCCAGAACATTCTACAGTTCTCTAGAAGTTTCCAGAAAGACAGTCTTAAATTCACATTGTGTGATCGCTAATGTGGAGGGCATAAATCCGCCATCTTGGTTATCGTCACGTGGTATTTCGTACCTAACGAGGCTTTATAATAATTCATAATTAATAAATTTGATAATTCAAATCCAGATCACTCATCACACATATATTTAATATTACCCAGACGTCAATCTCGGCAGGCCCGACTCTTTCACGGCTTGCCCGGGCCGACTGCCGCGAACTCCGCTTGATAGTGAATATTTTACCCGGTCCCCCTTTTGCAATTTCGGTACTTAGTGAAATCGTGGCGGCTTCGTATTAATCATGTCTTCGGCCAGTGATACTTCGAGCGACGAAGAAAATGAGTTGAGCATAAAGCAACTGATGGACTTTATTGCTGAACAAAATAAGACATACGATAATAGGGATAAAGGCGACAAGCATGTCGCTGTGCTTTCTCAACCGGGACCCTCTTCTGAAGGAATATCTATCCAGAATATCAAACAATATATGGAGTTTGTCAAGAAGAAAAATAAAAAAGTTCAAAAAAAAAGTAAACTTAAGGATAATGAAGACAAAGGAGAAATGCATGTCGCACAATATGATGCACAGCCCAATCCAACCATCATATCCATAGAGAACTCGCCTAATCAAGAGAACCGAAAAAGACCACGCATAAATGATTCACCTAATAGTGATCAAGAAAGGATAATTCCCTCCATGGAAAGGCTAATGAGGATCTTGAAAATAATCAATGATGGCAACAACAAGCTGAAAAAAACTGAAAAGAATGAAATAATCACCCTAGTAGACACTCTTATGACTGATCTCACGACCATGACTATTATGCTAACAAAAGTAAAAACAAGAGGCGCGACGATCGAAGAACTTCTAGCAGCTCAACAACGAATGAGTGAGAAAATGGATAAACTCGTAGCACAGCCATACCGCCATTCCGCCAGAGAGGAGAAGCTACGTCAGCGTAGCCGCGGGAGCTCCTGCGTCCAATAATATCATACTCAACGGTTTTGAACGGCCCACGCCCCTCAAACAACCAACTGTGTTATTTTATCCAACCAATGCCGAAGGAAAGACATCTGAACAGATACAAAAGACCCTGGTTGAAATTCTTGACCCAAAAAAGGATGGTTTTCAGGTGGTCCGCACCAGAAAAATTAAAGGAGCAGGCCTTGCTCTACAGACAACAACATCTGGAGGCCTAGACAACATTAAAAAGGCGGAGGAAAAACTCACAGCACAGGGGATAAAAATGATTGCCCCATTAGGCAGATTACCTAAAATAGTTCTGTACGATGTCCCTAGAGGAGATGCAAATTCGGACGCAGCCCTATTTGAAGAGATTTACATGAACAACTTAGCAGACAAGGAAATACTTACTAAAGAAGATCATCTGCGCACCATGAGAAGGGTATCGCTCTTCGGAAAAAGGGAAGGCTCCTCGATGAACATGATAATCACGTGCCATCCGCAAGCTAGGAAAATCTTGATCGACAACGGTCACTGCTTCCTGGGCTGGAATGCCTGTAGAGTAAGAGACTTCATAGGTGCTACCAGATGTTTTAAATGCCACTTATATGGACATATTTCCAAGGTATGCACCCAAGAAATAATTATTTGCAGACACTGTGCCGCTACCGGACACGAGTATGACGCCTGCCCTAACAAGGCTAAGGCACCTGTCTGTGCTACATGCAGCCGCTTCAAGAAGCCATCAAACCACGCTACTGGCGACAGACAATGCCCGGCCCAGTTAGCAGCTGTAAACGCACAAGTGCGAATGACGGACTATGGTAACTAATCATACCCTTTTCTCCATAGGACAAATAAACCTCCAGAGATCTCGAGCAGCCACTCTTGAGGCACTGAAGGTCATGTCCGACCGGAAAATTGACCTCATGCTCATCCAGGAGCAATACACCTGGCGAGGAAAAACACCTGTAAGTCATCCAGGGGCGGTGCTTGAAGTAGGTAGTTCACCGGAGGCGGGTGTCCTGATCAACACTTCGTTGATCAGCCCCCTCCTCCTGGTTGGACTATCGAACAAACACCAAACCTGCGTTTCTATTAACTTTGGCAAGATTGAAATTATCTTAATATCAGTCTACTTTAAATACAGTAATCCTGTTGGACCACACATCCTGAGCTTGACGCGCGCCCTCAACGCGCTTAAAGGCCGTAACATAGTTATAGGAGGTGACTTTAATGCTCGCTCCCCTATGTGGTTTGATGACAGTAATCATAGAACGGAACGCTCAGACGCCGTTGAAGATCTTATTGCAGCGCAAGGTCTACTACTATTAAATGAACAGAGTAGTCTAACTACTTTTTCAAACACAATGGGTGAGAGCAACATTGATCTAACTCTTTGCTCTGGATCTGTTGTAGCCAGGATGTCGAACTGGATGGTCCATGAAAGTGCTATAATATCGGATCATAGATTAATTACCTTTACTGTAGGGGTCCAGAAGACCCAAGCTCCAAGAACCTCCTGGAACTTCAAAACTAAAGGGGCGAATTGGGATAATTTTGGGGAGGCTCTACGTGACACCTTAAGGGGATTTTATAACGTAGCAGCAAATGATCCAGATAATTTGGGGAATTACTTTAACGCGGCCGTTGTGTCAGCTGCTGAACGGTCTTTGGGAAGAACAAACCCGAAAACTGTTATTAGGACGCCGTGGTGGTCGAGTGAGTTGACTTTGCTGAAGGGTGAATATAAGAGGGCTTTCAGGGCACTTGGCTCCCTTAAGAGGAGTGGTGGTACGCAAGATATGATCACTCTTCTTAAGGGTCGTGTCTCTGGAGCCAGGAGAGCCTTCAAGCATGCTATCCTCTCAGCAAAACGAACTGCATGGCATAATTGGGTAAACCAAGTGGGTAACGCCAACCCGTGGGAAATCCACAGCGCTATTGAAAAAACGGGGAAAGGATCTGACCGGTATTTGACTAGTATTATATCGGATAATCCCAATGGGAACTCTGAGAGTACTGATGTGACTACCACTCTTAACACTTTTCTGGGTAAATTAGTTCCGCTAGATTCAGTCACCGGGGAAAACGACCACCATAAACAGATAAGAGCTCTGTCACGGCTCCCACCTAGAATCCTTGCCCAGGAGGATAGCATATTAACTGTAACCAAAGCTGAAATTGATGTTATAATTAAGGGTTTAGGTCCAAAGAAGGCACCAGGGCACGATCGGCTTAATGGAATAATAGCGAAGAATGTCTGGATCCATGCCAAGGAAGAGTTGTTCCAGGTTATGGAGACATGCTTGCGTAGAGGAATTTTCCCCACAGAATGGAAGAGAGGCGTGCTCAAGATAATCCCAAAGGGAAACGACAAACCAAAGACGGATGTAAAGGCTTTTCGTCCAATAACATTGTTACCTGTTTTCAGCAAAATTTTAGAGGCTTTGATTAGTAATAGACTGCAGCAAACTCTATCTCCGGCGTCTGAGCGGCAATTTGGCTTCGTCCCTGGGAAATCTATGGAGCACGCCATCATGTATGCGCTTGAGTGGGTGAAGGTCTGTCCCAAGAGGTATGTCATTGGAATCTTTTTAGATATCACTGGTGCCTTCGATCATGCGTGGTGGCCGATGTTGCTCACCAAAGTTAAAAATAGAGGATGTCCAGCTAATCTTTTCAAAATTAACTGTGACTATCTAAATGAAAGGACAATTGAAATCACTTTTGGAGATCAAAAAATAGTCCGTAAGGTGGACAAGGGATGCCCACAAGGCTCCATTTTGGCACCTAAATATTGGAACATTAACTTTGATGATTCCTCCAGGTTGCCCTTGCCTGAAGGATGCACATCGGTGGACTACGCTGATGACAAATTGTATTTGGTCTCGGGGGACAGCAGAAGGGAAGTGGAAGGGAAGGCTGAAGAAGGTTTACGAGTAATACTCAGCTGGGGAGAGAGAAATAAGATGAACTTCGCCCCCCAAAAGACCGTGGGACTCTTAATGAAGGGTTACCTCAGTAGAGCAAGAAACCCATCCATCAAAATGGGAGTCTCCACCATTCGATTTGCTGAATCCGTTAAATATCTTGGTGTAACACTAGATCGATCGTCCAGTTTTTTAACACATGTTAAAGAGGTCTCCAACAAGGCCCAGGCCCTTTTCTTGAAGTTGAGAAGAATCTCAACAGTCGAGTGGGGTTTGCGTTCACCTGCGCTGCGACTACTTTACAAGGGAGTATACGTGGCTCAAGTCTCATATGCTGCCTCTGTGTGGGAGCACCGTCTGGGGAATTCACTCATACTCTCGGCACTCAAGAGGGGTCAGCGAACCCCCTTGTTGGCGCTCTCCGGCGCTTATAGAACCGTAGCTTCGGACGCTTTGCCTGTTTTGGCCGGCATATTGCCAATCGATCTAGAGATCAGGGAGGTTTTAACTAAAAAGAAGATGACCAGGGGACTTCCTGCCACCCATCTTGGTGTAACTCTTACGCCGGGTGGAGCCGGGACTCTACCTGGTCTACTTAAACAAATGCGTGAGTTATCACTCAAGGAGTGGCAAACTCGGTGGGATAGATCGAATATGGGAAGATGGACTTTCTCCTTCTTCCCATCAGTTAAGATCAGAATGGAAGGGGCTCACATCAATTTGGATCACCATATGACACAACTACTCTCAGGACATGGAGAGTTCAGAGGGAGATTACATAGACTCTCCTTGTCACCACATCCAAACTGCGCTTGTGGCAATTCTGACCAAACAGCCGAGCACATTCTGTGGCACTGTGAGATAATGACGGATGCAAGAGATGAATTATTGGCTGGTTTAAATGTACCAACGAGACCGGTTTGTAATTCGGATCTCGTTTCGAATAAGGTGAATTTCGAGTGTCTGAGGAAGTACACAAAGATCTGGGTTGAGAGATGGTCTGATCTTAGAGTCGAGAATTAGATTAAACTCAATAGCTTTATAATGCCAGGTGTTGCTCCTGGCCTTAACGGACGACGATATTACCTCATTTTATATGTCGCTGGCTGTAATTTTTTTTTCTTTCTTTTTCATGTATATAGTTATTGTTTTAATCTTCCTGTATATATTTGCGTAGTATTTTATTGGATGTTGTAAATTTTCTCATGTATATAGTTATTGTTCCTATGCTTTATTGATCCATCTCTCTTCTAGGTCGACATGTACAAAACCGGATTATTATAAATTTCTTTGCAATTTTCTTTCTTTTCTTTTTCTGTTTCTATGTTTCACAGAGTGACGTGCTTGCTGGTAGCAGTACTGAACTGTTTTCTTTTTGTTCTGTCCCGGTTTACCCCAACTCTGGGGTGGCATAAGACCTCGTCCGTGTACACACATCTTGGATGACCAAATCACGATGAGGGACTAGTGTCGTCGTCTGCTCGCTGCGCCTCCCCTGGGGACAGGAACTGGAGTGAGGATGGGCTGAACGTCGATTGGTGACCTTCCGCCCTGCTTCCAGGTACTCCGACGCTTTCTCCTCATGGTCTTCGGGATTTTTCCCAACCCCAACTCACACTTTTCGTCGAGGCACAACCGGTTTCCTGGCTCAAGGGCGCGGAACCTGGTCCCCGTGAAACCTATCCAATGCCCTGTTCTCTCTCCCTAGGTCTGCCTGTGAGCGGGCGACGACACCCCCCACCACACAAAGAGGCGCACACTTTACCAATGTTGCAGGTGGCTGTGAATTATTATTTGATTTGTTGATACTTTGTACATATGATTTGTTTAAACTAACAAAATAGAATAGATCTTACTAATAAGTTACTAATACGCAGCACTTGCATACTGCGAATAACATTGTATGCATGGACATTTTGGAGGTCTTGTTTTGAAATTTTAAATGTAGACTCGCTATATCAAAAAAAAAAAAGCGTCCTTGCGAGAGCTCTGAAGGGGTACCATCAGTACCTAAAACAGGGCGGGGAAGTGGTGGGCCTCCTCCAGAATGTTCAATCACTCATTTCTTAAACACCCGAACAACGGCGGTTTCCACCGTGCATTGAAAGTGTTCAACATGACTGCACAATGCTTCGTGTAAAATATAACATGTCACATTATAAACTAAGCCAGGGCCACTAAACTTCCATAATATAATGTATCTTTCTTTGAATTAATAATTATTTGTTTTTGGTTATTAATAGGGTTGCATCGTTTTAAATGCACCGTTCCGGCAAATAGGGTGGGGCCTTGTCAGGTATTGCTTCAAAACCATCCAGCAAAGTTTGTATTTTGACATTTAAGCCAATGAATGTTCCGCAGATGTAATATTTGGGAATATTAAATTTGGAAACGCAAATTATCAGCTTTGCTGCAGCATTGAAAACTGACTGAAGTCTGTCAATGTTTATTTTAGGGAGATTTGTATCCAGAAAGTAAGTGTACTGAGGCTCTCACGACCGAATGAATTTTACTTTCGACGTGTTGGCTACACTTACATGTAGCCTGACTCTTCCCCTCCGCAACGAGACCGGTTCAAGGTCAGTATATTGAGAAGTGTCGACGCGACAACACGTTTCGTGAAAAATGTCAATCCAATCTCCCGCCAAGTGCGAAATACGCGGCGTCATCCGTTATCTTGTTTGTAAGGAAAAAAAATCGTTTGAGGTTTATAAAGAGGTGAAAACTGCATATGGTGATAAAGCTATGAATCGTACGAGTGTGTACAAGTGGTATCGCGAGTTTAAAAATGGTCGTACGTCTGTGCGTGATGATCAGAGGAGCGGAAGACCTTCAATTGTGACTTACGAAACTGTGGTAAAAATCGAAAAAATGCTCCGTGACGATCGCAGTTGACTGTGGAAGAACTTTCTGCGATTTTTCCGCAAATCTCCAGATCTCTACTACACTTAGTACTAATTACTACTACACTTATGACTTATGAAATATTGGCATACAGAGCTCCGGGCCAAAAAGGCCCCTTTCTCTTTCATCATGATTTTAAATATTGGTTATATGATAATTTTAATTTAATTTTGGTTGTTTTTGGAAAATATTTTTGCATTGTAACATTTCTGCAATATGTGGGAAGATTTCTACTACACGAAACCATCACAGAAACCCTTGGATATCGGAAACTGTCCGCGAGGTGGGTTCCGAAACAGCTGACAGACCAACACAAGTTAAATCGAGTGGAAGCCGGACAAGAGTTTTTGAGGCGCTGCAAACTCCATAGAGATGAATTTCTCCGCTCCATCGTTACTGGAGATGAAACTTGGGTTGCACACTACACGCCTGAAACCAAAAGGCAGTCTCAACAGTGGCGTCACTAATCTTCACCATCCGCCAAAAAGTTCAAAACTTAATTTATTAAGAAATACTTCAAATTATTCGTGATCCGATTGAAAACGGGATTACAGGCATTTGAATAATGAATTGTCAGGTTTCCTAATAAACTTTCAGTAAGACACGAATGTGTTATAGCGGTGTCGGAACAAGTGTTCATAAAAATTCTCATTTTCTCATTTCGTCTTTGTATATTGTACATATCAGGACAAATGCAGATGCATGAACGCGTATTCCGATACATTACATATGTATCATACGTATCCAGACCTCCAGAATCTTTCAGAGGAATTCATATTTACGTAAAAATTACAAAAACACTCAAACCCCGAAACCGCTCGATACCGTGTCGCCGACACAATTGGAAATCTTCAAATCATAATTACTTAATGAAATTATGTGCTGTATGTGATTAATCAAGACAATTACATAGAAATATAACAGCAGAATCTGAAATACATCTGAAAATAACCATCCAGCACCTCACTCGGAACCTCCAACCCACGGAATGAATCACTCTAAGAAAGCGACCCAGTATTTACGTGACCCCCCCTCCATACTACCCGGAAGGAATTCCATGATGGCCGCCGAGTTTTCAACCAATCACAGCTCAACATACTCCATTGACGAGCCACCAATCACGGAATGAACCTCCCTAAGGGGGCGACCCAGTATTTACGTGAAACCCCCTCCATACTACCCGGAAGGAATTCCATGATGGCCGCCGAGTTTTCAACCAATCACAGCTCCGCATACTCCTTTGGAGCTCTTATCAAAAACTGATAACGAAGATTGACGCAACCACCTATGATGACATCAGACCCAATTTACAGGAAAATATTAGAAGATATGACCACAGAATAAATATCAACATCAAGAAATAATTATATACTAACATAATAACTTAAAGAATTGTACCTAAATATGTTTTTTACTCTTTGGGAAATGTTCAAACCAAGGATATTTTGCTTCAACCCCAATATGAAACTTTGTATAATTTATTATAAAATAAATAAACGGGACTGAAGGAGGTGGTTTGGGTAAATTGAACTGACCTGGTAAAAGGTATAATATTAAAATATAACTTTCCTCTAAACAAATTAATTGTAAAGAGGAAAAATACCTAACCAACTCACCCTTCACGAAAGGGGTGAAAACTCCCCCGATAGGGTTCGATTTGAAAACGTTCTATAAATAGAGAACCGAATTCCATACAAAGTCAGTTCAAAAACTACCCCTGAAGAGAAACTTCTCTCCTGAAGAAACCATCTCCAAAGTCTACAAATCTCAAGAAAATATTTTCAAGTGTTTTAATTCAGTATTAAATTCAGTTTTTTCCAGTCTTAAATTCCTTTCGTCGACTCAGACTTGGGAATCAATCCTTCTCTGATCTTGACATTAAATTCTATCCACCGAGACTGAAACACTAATAAAGGTGTACCCAGCTACCTACGCATTTACAGTATTGTACGGACGGAATATTGTTTCGTACATTTGGTCCTTCGAGCCGGATCTACACACGTCTTCAGTCTCAATTAAAGGTGGTGATGCCGTCACTTCGCAGCGGCCGCAAGGCCTCAACATCATCTGAGACCAGCCGAAACCGAACCCAACCTGTTATTGAGAACCCCCAAGAGCCCGATGCACCTTCTGAATCAACTGAAGACTCTCTCCAAATGCTACGCTGAGAAATGCGCATTCGGGAGGAGCAACTAAATAAACAAATCACAGAACTACAATCAGCCCTGAATGAAGCCACACGCCAAACGGCTACCCAACCCATGCTCAACTTAACCGCACCTGAAGTAACTCCAAATGTACCTCCGAGCCCAGCAGCTAACATCACCATATCAGGACAAGAATACCCAACTCATAACACAATGGAGTACCAACCACAGCCATTCCTGACAAACCTGGACTCTCCGCTCTTTCCACCACCTCCTACAAATGAAGAAAGAGCGCGACTTACTCAAGAGTGGTTACGACAGGGCGCCGACCCACTGACTCAAATAGCGTCGATAATGGCAGATGCCATCCGCTCCACCAGATCCCAAGACACCCCTCGGTCGCTGGAAGACGACTCAAGGATGGCAGCTCTCATCGCCAGGCAGTCTTCAGCAAAGGATCTACCCCTATTTTCTGGAGACCCGCTCGAGTGGCCTACCTGGAAGGCGCAATATATGCAGTCCACTTCCACCTGCCAAATGACCGCCAGTGAAAACCTCATCCGACTGCAACGCGCCCTCAAAGGCAAGGCGCGAGAGACCGTAGCACCCCTGCTGATGGATCCCTTTCAACTGCCCGAGATCCTTAACGTACTTGAGCAACGGTACGGCAAATCAGGAGCAATAGCCAAATTTATGCTCGAAAAAGTAAAAAGGCTACCCTACCTCACACCTGACGTATCTCTGGAAGACCTGACAGACTTCTCCGGGACAGTGCAAAATTTGGTGGCCTCCCTCCGGATCCTGAAAACCGATGGCTACCTCACCAACCCTACATTGCTGAGCGACATCACCGACAAGCTACCAAACACTCTACGACTAGCCTGGCTGATGGAAGTCCGTGGACAGCGCCCCCCTGCCACCATCACCCAACTTGCTGCCTTTATGAAGGAGATAACCAACGCAATACCAAACAGCGGGATGGTAGACCGCCCGCGACCTCGCCCACGCCGAGACCAAGTCCATGCAGGATACCAAGGACAAAGCAACAATCCAGGAAGAACGCCATACGCCCTCAAACGCAAGGCAATCACACCACCCAGCTATCCCGGCAGGAACCAGAAACATCAAGTAACCGCGAGCGGTTGTGCCCAGTGCGGCAGCAACCACCCCACCAGAGAGTGCCAAGAGTTTGCCGCCAAAAACGTTGCCCTCCGGTGGGAGACAGTTAACGCAGCCAACCTATGCAGGAAGTGTTTGGGCAGACATCACTCTCGAGAATGCAAGGAAACAAAATGGTGTAGCATAGAAGGGTGTCAGCTCCCACATCACACCTTATTACACGATCCTCAATTCTCACCTCAGAATACCGTAAACCTGTGACGCCAGAACACGAACCAGAACGTCCTCCTGAAGATTATACCAGTCATACTCAGCACACCAGGTCAAGAAACACATTCAACATTTGCACTTCTCGATGAAGGACAACAGTGACACTGGTCGACGCCGATACAGCAGCACAAATCAGAGCATACGGCCCAGTTCACGGTCTACGAATCCACGGTGCTAAAGGGATGTGCACCTCTGACAAACTATCACAACGAGTGCGGCTGACAATAAGAGGAGTGGGCCAAGGCGACACGTATCAAATCACCGCCAACACCATAAGCAACCTCAACCTTCCTCAACAAAAAATCCACGGAAAACCCGTCATCCCAAAGATACTAATTGGACAAGATAACGCCTACCTAATTGTGTCAAGAGAAGTGAAAGAAAATAATGATACAACACGAATAATTTCACGCACCGCACTAGGATGGATCGCCCATGGCGGATCAAACCCAGGATACGGACACCCTGCCACCACATTGGCACTTCAACGTGAAACTGCCTCAGACATACGATTGGAAGAACTTCTGAAAACAAATTTTACCGTCGACTCACTCGGTGTGACCGCAGCAACCCGAGTCAACACAAACATACAACGAGCAATTACGCTGATGACTGCAACAACCCGCCCCCTCCCTACTGGAAGATGGGAGACTGGCTTGATATGGCGCAACCCAGAAACCACCTTACCTGACATCCGACAGTGCGCACTGAGGCGGCTCATTTCCCTAGAGAAGAAATTAACAAGAGATAAGGACCTGAAAACAGCTTACACTGACGAGATTGATCAGCTGATATCTAAAGGCTATGCGAAAAAGCTGTCGAACAACGAAGCATCAACACGTACACCCCGACGATGGTATCTGCCACATTTTGCAGTAACCAACCCCAATAAACCAGGAAAAATCAGGGTGGTGTTCGACGCAGCCAGCCGATGCCGAGGAACCTCACTCAATGACCAGTTGCTCACAGGCCCCGACCTGCTGTCATCACTCCTGGGAAACATCATGCGCTTCCGGGAAGGAAACGTTGCCATTGCTGCTGACATCAGAGAGATGTTTTTACAAATAAAAATAAAACCGGAAGACCAACAATCGCAGCGATTCCTGTGGCGAACATCAACCAAGGACGAACCCGAAACATACCAAATGACTTCGATGATGTTTGGCGCCACCTGTTCACCAAGCAGCGCCCAATTTGTTTTGGGCAAGGTCGCTGAGAGGTACCAACACGAATACCCATCCGCCGCAGCAGCTATTCGCGCTAAATTCTACATGGACGATTACTTGGATGCGGTAGACACTCACCAGGAAGCTGCCAAACTCACCCAAAATGTGAGTACCCTCCTCGCGAAAGGAGGGTTCCATTTGACCAACTGGGCATCCAACAATCCAGCAGCTATTGCCAACTTTCCTGCCGAAGATCGCACCAACACCACAATAGCCATCAGCAACGGGAGCCCAGAAACAGAACGAGTACTCGGACTCATCTGGGACCCTTCCACAGACCACTTCCTATACTCATTTAACGAGATGACTCCGTCCGAAGCTATCACATTACCCACGAAGCGACAATTACTATCAACAGTTATGAAAATTTTCGATCCCGTGGGCTTCATCGGCTGCCTGACGATCAGAACAAAAATGCTTCTACAAGAAGTATGGCGATCAAACATCGGCTGGGACGAATCCATCAAACCCGAACACGCGCAGAAATGGGCAAACTGGCTGAACCTACTACACACAAACAACATCTCAATCCCGAGACGTTGCCTATACAACAAACAGAGCAACGTAACCCTACATCTCTTCTGTGACGCATCAGAACAAGCCTGCTGCTCCGTAGCCTACTTCACCGAAGAAGTAGAGGGAAAGACGCATACGACATTCATTGCAAGTAAATGCAAAGTCGCACCACTGAAACCTCTCTCCATTCCTCGCCTCGAATTGCAAGCCGCCCTCATTGCAGCCAGACTCGCCCAAACAATCCAGAAGGAGAGCACAGCCCACATACGCCGCACATGTTTTTGGACAGACTCCACAATAGTACTATGCTGGCTACGCACCGACCCACGATCCTACTCAACATTTGTGGCCAACCGACTAGGAGAGATAGACGAGCTGACCAGAATACCCGACTGGAAATGGGTACCTACGAAACTCAATCCTGCTGACATCGGCACACGGGACCTCGAAATACCCGACCTGACACCAGAAGGAAGATGGTTCTCCGGCCCGGCCTTCCTTACCCACTCAGAAAACAAATGGCCCAAAGAGCGCGCACCCGCCCATAAACCCAACGACCTAACTCTGGAAGTCAAACCTCTCTACGTCGGACTCATCATCGAAAGAGGCGAAGCTCTACCAGCAATTGAACGATTCTCATCGTGGCACCGACTGATCCGCTCGACTGCTTGGATTCTCCGCTTTACCAGACGATGCCGGATGGGCCCCAACAGAACCCCAGAGGGACCACTAATAGCGGAGGAAATAAAAACAGCTGAACACAAATGGATCAGAAGGTCACAAGAAGACGCTTTCGGTTCAGCCCTACATACCCTACGAGAAAAGAAAAAATTACTCGCTAGCAGCCGCCTCAACCCCCTGAACCCATTCTTCGGCCCGGACGGTATCCTCCGAATGGGAACACGCCTGCAAACATTAGAAAAGGCTAAAGAAGTAGCCCGAACTCCCATCATCCTGGATGGCGACAACGCGTACACCCGTCTCCTGATTAATCACTACCACAAGAAATCAGATCACCCCAGTACGGAAAAAACAGTAGCAGAAATACGCAGCCATTTTTTCATACTCAGACTACGTACAATAAGCCGAAAGATTGCGTACACCTGCCCAATGTGCTGCATACGACGCAGCAAACCCAATCCGCCCCAGATGGGCGTACTACCACCACCACGACTGATGCATCACGTCCGCCCATTCACACATTGCGGGCTGGATTATTTCGGTCCTATGACCATAACAGTCGGCAGACACAGAGAAAAACGTTACGGAGCCATCTTCACCTGCCTCTCAACACGCGCCATCCACCTGGAATTAACTACTTCACTATCAGCTGACTCCGCAATCATGGCCCTACAAAGGATGACCGCACGAAGAGGACAACCAACTGCCATATACTCTGACAACGGCACGAACTTTCATGGAGCCGACGCTGAGATGAGAGACGCCTTGATGTCATTAAGCCAGGATACCAAAATGATCGACGCAATAGCCACTCAGGGCATAGAATGGCACTTTATACCGCCGATGAGTCCCCACATGGGGGGAGCCTGGGAGAGATTAGTGAGATCGGTTAAAAAGGCCTTAAACGCCACGCTAAAGGAGAGAACGCCTAAAGAAGAAACTCTACGCACAGCCCTAGCGGAAGCCGAATTCATTGTGAACAACCGCCCTCTCACCCACATTTCGGTCGATTCACGAGACGAAGAGCCCCTGACCCCCAACCACTTCTTACTGGGGTCAGCCGGGAAACGACCTCAATTATCGTTCTACAATCGTAAAACACTACTTCGAAACAACATAAAATATTTACAAAAAAAATAATTGACTACTCAAACTTAAAAGAAAAACTCCAAAAAATAAACTGGAATACATTATACCAAATAGATAATGTCGAGGAAGCCTGGAATACATTTACAAACACGCTAACGCAAGAAATAAATAATTACACTACAATAAAACATATAAAACTTACACACAAAGCAAAAAAAATTAAACTATGGATAACACAAGGAATATTAAACTGTATTCGTAAACGAGACAAAATTCACAAACAAATTAAACAAACACCGTATAACATGGAACAACTAAATTACTATAAAAGATATAGAAACATATGCACTAAAATTATTAGAGTAGCTAAGGAGATGTACTACAAAGAAAAACTTAAAAAAGCAAACAATTACCCAAAGGAAATATGGAAAATATTAAAGGAAGTTACATACACACAAAAATACAAACAAAAAAATACTATCGAACATCTAAATATTAACTCGAAAAAAATAGATGCCAAAACAAATATAGAAATGATGGCAAACCACGCAAATAACTTTTTTGCAACTATAGGGAATGTTTTAGCGAATCGTAAAAAACACAGCACAAACACACTAACACAAACAAACAGATCAAACATCGATACCCAACCAACACAACACAGA
This sequence comes from Hesperophylax magnus, assembly GCA_026573805.1. NCBI lineage: Eukaryota > Metazoa > Arthropoda > Insecta > Trichoptera > Limnephilidae > Hesperophylax > Hesperophylax magnus. The sequence continues at coordinate 4,873,090 of JAIUSX010000114.1, forward strand.
TTTATATTAAAAACAAGTTCAGAAATGGAAATTAACAAAATAATAAATACATTAAAAAACCAGATTGCTCCTGGATTAGATGAGATAACAACGGATTGCATTAAAATAATAAAAAATGAAATATTAAAACCTATAACACACCTAATCAACCTTAGCATAACACATGCCTGCTTTCCTAATACTCTTATAAAAGGACTGGTAATCCCTATGTATAAATCCGGAAATAAAATGGAAATAACTAACTATAGACCAATCACTTTGTTAAACTCTCTATCAAAGATTTTCGAAAGACTATTAAAAAACCAAATAATAAAATACCTGGAAGAAAACAAATTAATCTCGGACAAACAATATGGTTTTAGAGAAAAAAGAAGCACAAAAGAATTTTTGTTGTTTGTTTTTGGCCGTGAGAATCTAAAAACTTACCAGCACAAAAGAAGCTTTAGCAAGTACAATAGATTATATACATAGCAACTTAGATCAAGGGTTTAAATGCATAGCGATATATTTAGATTTGGCTAAAGCTTTTGATTCAATATGCCACAAAACACTTTTTAAAAAATTAGAAAATATGGGTATCAAAGACAAAGAACTACAACTATTAAAAAGTTACATGAGCGACAGAACACAACAAGTCAAAATTAATAACTATACTAGCAAACCACTGCCGATTACACACGGAGTTCCACAAGGAAGCATACTAGGGCCCGTTCTTTTCATAATTTACATAAATGAACTTTGCAGCATGAAAATAGAGAGAGAAATAATTAGTTACGCAGACGACACAGTTTTACTATTTAAATCTAAGGATTGGAATAAGGCTTATAACATAGCGAATCTAGGAATCACGCAAGTGAAAAAATGGTTGGACTCAAATACACTCACACTAAACATATCGAAAACAAAATTCACAACGTACAGCATAACTAACACAGGACAGCCAAAAAACAATACAAACACCATAAAAATACACGAATGCATAAACACCAACATCTGCGATTGCCCCCCTATAGAAAAAAACAGAACAAATAAAGTATCTAGGAATCGTAATTGACCATAATCTTAGATCAAGGCTGCCCAACCTTTTTAGCAGTTGGGCGAAATTGACGATTTTGAATCACTGGCGGGCCACTGAATACCTGACGGTTCCTATTTCCATGGGGGGGGGGGTTGTTAGAGAATTTCTATAAAACATAATTCCCCACAAAAAAAATCTAAATAAGTGCTCCCCACAAAATATTTGAAATCCATGGGGGGCGGGGGGTTGTTACGGAACTTCGCTGAGAAAAAATTCCGCACACCCGAAAACATCATATGTGATACCCCACAGCAATTTTTCGAATTCCATGGGGGGGGGGGGTGGCTACAGGATTCCATTTCGACGCAAAGAATATTATGTCGAAAACCTGTGTATTTTTGTTTCAAAAGTAAGTTCAACACGTTAGATTTTTTCGTCGCTGATTCTCGTGCTGAGTAGCCTAAATAGCGATAAATCGCCGTCGTTGGCAACACTGGTGACCGCGCGCAAAGCTGCATTGTTTGTTTTACCGCGGGCCCACGACACTTTTTCAAATTGGCGGATTGGCGGGTTTTTTGAAAATGTTTCACGCGGGCCACTTATAATTCGTTCGCGGGCCACATTGTGGCCCGCGGGCCTGGGGTTGGGCAGCCTTGTCTTAGATGGACACATCACATCAAACAAATCACAAATAGACTCCTCAGAACAATACACATTTTCCTAAACATAAGAAACATATATAAAATAAAACAATTGAAAACAATATATTATGCACTATGCCAATCAATAATAGAATATGGAATAATTGCTTGGGGAGGAGCAACAAACGCAGCTATCGCTCAAATAGAAATCGCACAGAAAACGATATTAAAGGTAATACTCAAAAAACATAAACTAACCGACACAGACCAAATATTTAAAAGCTGTGACGTACTTGATATACGCCAATTATATGTTAAAACACTACTAAACTACATTTTCGACCAAAAAAACAAACCCCAACAAACACAAAATATCACTAATAGACCGGTCAGACAAGCATACAAAGAAAACATAAAAACTCCGACGGTAAACACTACCTTTGGACAAAGACACCATAAATACCACGCTATTAAAGCATTCAACAGTCTTCCACTTGAAACAAAAATTGAGGAAAATAAAAATAAATTCAAACACAAAATAAAAAAATGGATTAAAGAACAAAAAGACAATATTACCAAAATTCTATAACATAAAAGAATAAAACATATACACGCAACACAAAAAAATATATAAAACACGCAACACGCACAAACACATATATCATTATAAATGCCGATTTACATTCTCTTTTGATATTTTTCTTTTAGTGTTATAATTATATTTTAAATTTTAATCTTTATTTTTATTTTAAATTTATCTTTATTTTAATGTTGTTTTTCTTTTTTTTTTTAAATGTATAAATTCTTAAATTATAAAATGGGGGCCTCAGCACGGGTAAACAACCCAGTGAGGCCAACATTACTGAATTGAAATATGAAATATTGTAAAAAAAAAATGTATCAACAATAAAAAAAAAAAAAAACAATAAAACAGAAGAAGAAGTGTGCCTCCGCCGTCAGTGGCGCATTGGACAACAACTCGCGGACGCCTTTTGGAGAAGATGGTTGCACGAGTACCTACCCACTATGGCCGCCCGACAAAAATGGCACCATCCAACTACACCAATTAAAAAGGATGACCTAGTAATCATCATGGATCCAGCACTACCCCGGAACAACTGGCCACGTGGCCGTGTCATCGAAGCAGTACCTGCAGCCGATGGTCAAGTCCGAACTGTTCGGATCCAAACAAGCACTGGAGTCTACATAAGACCGGCAGTAAAGGTCGCCGTCATCCTCCCGGCCGCACTGGACGTCTCCTGCAACCCCAACAAATAGAAATCGACACAAGTGACAGAACTTGTCTATATTGACATAGGCCCTGAGGGAAATTATTTTCTTCAGGGCCTCCTGTGTGGAGTTAATATAAAAAAAAAAAAAATGGCATCTCCAGACAACTACTCCCTACTTCCTACTCCCGCAGGGGGCGCCAGACAACGCTGGCACTGAGCGGCTATCCCTCACTGACACGGCGGAGTTTTGGCCTGCACCCCCTCGATGGCGCTGGCACTGAGCGGCTATCCCTCACTGACATGGCAAAATCGACTCCCACTTCCTACTCCCGCAGGGGGCGCCAGACAACGCTGGCACTGAGCGGCTATCCCTCACTGACACGGCAGAGTTTGGCCTGCACCCCCTCGATGGCGCTGGCACTGAGCGGCTATCCCTCACTGACATGGCAAAATCGACTCCCACTTCCTACTCCCGCAGGGGGCGCCAGACAACGCTGGCACTGAGCGGCTATCCCTCACTGATACGGCGGAGTTTGGCCTGCACCCCCTCGATGGCGCTGGCACTGAGCGGCTATCCCTCACTGACATGGCAAAATCGACTCCCACTTCCTACTCCCGCAGGGGGCGCCAGACAACGCTGGCACTGAGCGGCTATCCCTCACTGACACGGCGGAGTTTGGCCCGCACCCCCTCGATGGCGCTGGCACTGAGCGGCTATCCCTCACTGACATGGCAAAATCGACTCCCACCTCCTACCCCGCTGGGGGCCCCCCCCCGACTGAGCTGGCACTGAGCGGCTATCCCTCACTGACACGGCGAAGTCTAAACAGCATCCTCTCGATGGCGCTGGCACTGAGCGGCTATCCCTCACTGACATCGCAAAGCTTGGACAACACTCCATCGATGGACTAGCATTGAGCGGCTATCCCTCATTACCAGGACATAACAACCTGCGGAAACATCAAAAGAAGATACGTCTGAAGAACTAGCTGAGTACAGGCAAGACTGTACGGGGGGAGTGTATCATACGTATCCAGACCTCCAGAATCTTTCAGAGGAATTCATATTTACGTAAAAATTACAAAAACACTCAAACCCCGAAACCGCTCGATACCGTGTCGCCGACACAATTGGAAATCTTCAAATCATAATTACTTAATGAAATGTACCTAAATATGTTTTTTACTCTTTGGGAAATGTTCAAACCAAGGATATTTTGCTTCAACCCCAATATGAAACTTTGTATAATTTATTATAAAATAAATAAACGGGACTGAAGGAGGTGGTTTGGGTAAATTGAACTGACCTGGTAAAAGGTATAATATTAAAATATAACTTTCCTCTAAACAAATTAATTGTAAAGAGGAAAAATACCTAACCAACTCACCCTTCACGAAAGGGGTGAAAACTCCCCCGATAGGGTTCGATTTGAAAACGTTCTATAAATAGAGAACCGAATTCCATACAAAGTCAGTTCAAAAACTACCCCTGAAGAGAAACTTCTCTCCTGAAGAAACCATCTCCAAAGTCTACAAATCTCAAGAAAATATTTTCAAGTGTTTTAATTCAGTATTAAATTCAGTTTTTTCCAGTCTTAAATTCCTTTCGTCGACTCAGACTTGGGAATCAATCCTTCTCTGATCTTGACATTAAATTCTATCCACCGAGACTGAAACACTAATAAAGGTGTACCCAGCTACCTACGCATTTACAGTATTGTACGGACGGAATATTGTTTCGTACAACATATGTATTAAAAGTTTAATAGGCCTGCAATCTCTTTTTTAACTGGATTTAATAAATCAGCAATATCTCATTTTTCTCCGTGTGGGATTTGAGTGAAAGATCTTAGTCCAGATGCACCGCCGCCCCGGGAACCATTTATTGGATAATCGACACCTCTGCTAGAGGTCACCTCAAATGGTTTGCTAAGTTTGGTCACTTAGCAGGGGTTTCCGGGTTCATTGGGTGAGGTGAGTTCAGTTCTTGGCGGGGGATCGGGAGAGGTCGGTTTTGGGAGACCCTTACTTTGATCAGCTGGTTTCTCTCGACCCATCGTCTTGTACCGCAGCGGGAGGGATGGATTCATTCCTTAGTCACTCCTGGGCCCAATGAACCATAGATTCCTGCCCAACCCTCATACCTTATTTCTCTACAGAACCTCCTCTCCTTCCTTTCCTTAAAAAGATCCTCCACACAATATAAAAAAAAAACTTAGGTGCTAACGTCGTTTTTAGTGATGATGTTTCAGCCAGAAGTAATGAGAGGAGATTTTGTATAATATTTTCTATTATTTGTCTAATAGTCTAAGGGGGTTTTTCACTATCTCTGATTATGTTCTGACCAAGCACTAATCCGCGGATTAGTCATTTTTTCGTTTTCACTATATCTGAATAACGCTAACGCTCGGGTTAAAGTTAGATTTGACTAATCAGTGCTCGAACTTCACGTTAGGCGCTATTCCTCGAATCAAAGATGGCGTCAAAACATTCCGAGTTTAACAGCTGAGAAGTGAGTCGAATTTTGTAGAATGAATTTGAATGCTTGTATGATCCATCCTGAATTATTTGATTGTGTTCAAAATAAGAAACAATGTATTAATTCGACACGAATCTATCTAAAATGACCTGATAATCAACATAACATAACCAAAAAAATGCACACTTCGCGGTGTGCGGACTGTGACGCATGACAGCCGTGGCAGTAGATGGAGAAACAGCAAACATTTTGCGATGTTGCCAGACTATTTCGAGTGTTATCTATCCGGCAGCTCGAAACAATGGTGAAACGGTCGCCGTTGAATAACGAAGTTATTCTGAACTTTAAAGCCAGCCAACGGATAGCTATTCAGATATTTAGCCCGACATAGTGAAATACCCCCTATAGTTTTGTTCTGTTTCATGCTTCGTTTAGAGTACAGATATATTCATTCTTCAATATTTAATTTGTCCCCCCTGTATCTGCATCAAGCAATTACCAATCAACTGCAATTTTAACAAGTTAGTCCCTAATCATCTGACATTAGCGTTATGCGTCTTTCCGTCTATCCTTGGGTAATTTCCACTCGCAACTCGGAAAGTACAGACCATGTTATATCAAATAAAATAAAGCACGTCCATACCATTCATCTTGACCCCTCCTGCGTAAACTATAGGAACCCACAAAATGGAAATTTTAATGTATCTAGTTCGGATGATTAATAAATTTTATGTGGGAGTTAACAAAACAAATTATAAAAACATGTAAGCAGTTTTTCTTTTTTACACTTTTTTTACATTTATCGTAACTCCTTTGTACTGTGTGACCAAAAAAAACTTTAAACTGCTCCCCTCAATAATAAGGATTTTGAAGATACGATAGTTTACGTAGGAGGGTTCGATATAATCATTATTTACAGCCAACAGTGAGTTATAATAATGATCATAGATACAGTGTAACTGGATTTTGTTAAATGGAGGATATTGAGAATCAGAGGTCAGAGTTATTAGCTACGATTTGCATTTATGATATATTTATATCACTCATATATATATATATATATTTTTTTTTAAATTAAATTATTTGCATATTACATTTAATTACAGTAATGAGGTATTGCCCATCTGACTAGGTGTGTAACGCCTGTGTTGAGATGGCAATTTACAGAGTGGTTGTTAACTAGGATTTTGTTTACACAATATTATGAAAATGCCAGATAAAATAGAATCAGTATTTTATTTTATTTTTAAATTATACAATTCAAGAATGAATGTAGAAGATGAGACACCTCACAAGAGTGTCCCTGCCTGTGCAGTGTACAGACAGGGGAACTATGTCACCACCCGGTTGGGCGGCGTTGTGAGGCGGAATAAGGTAGGGGCTGTAGGAAGGGATTTGTTAATGCGGGCCTTGAAGAGGCTCGGATTATAGGAGGGAGGAAAAACAGATGCCGGTAGCTCGTTCCACATACGAGCCGACTTACACAAAAACGAGTCATGAAGTCACGAGTCTCATGAAGCCAACTTCAACCTTGAACGGGTGTTCAGTTCGTGTCCGTCGAGTTTCGCGCACGTGCACCGGTGCATCAGGAATCAATGCTGCTAGCTCCTTGGAGCAGGCTCCATTGAAATACCTGTAGAAAAGACACAGCATGCCTACATTGCGCCTATGCATTAGAGAAGGCAATCGGTCTGTTAACAACGGATTGTCAATCAGACGGATCGCTCTCCTTTGCACAGATTCAAGCAGGTTTATTAAGTATTTTGGGGCACCAGCCCAAAGGTGGCTCCCAAATTCAATAGTTGGGCGGACTTGAGACTTGTACAGGGTCAGCAGCTGGTCACTGTTGAAGAATCTCCTAGCCCTGTACAAGACGCCCAACTTTTTGGAGGCCTGATTTACTCGGGCTTCTATGGATCCCCGATACTTGAGCCGGTCTGATATAGTAACTCCAAGCATTTCAATGGAGTCTTTATTGGGGAGAGTGCTTCCATCAAATTGCACCAGACAGTCATTGATCTCCCTCTTTGCCGAAATCAGACACGCTTGAGTTTTTGAGACGTATATATATATACCTCAATGTTACTGTTAAAAAACTACATTACATTGACTTTAATTCGACTCCATATCTCATTCCGGTGCAGAGATATTATTATCTTCCTAGATAATTTTTATAAAGTAAGATTAGAAACCAGTTAGAATTTAACTCAACCACTTGGAATGAATTTTATAATATAATACATTATCCTGCCACAGACCGCCTTCTATGTAGGGAAGTTAAATTTTGTGGTTCTATGTATTTTTGGATGAGATTATTTTTTAGATTTCGAAAACGGCGCCACCTATCAGATCCAAAACTATCCTTTATTTAAAGCTGGAACCAACCATGCACATTCACAAAATTTCATTGAATACGGTTGGGCGGTTTCGGAGATTAGCGTGAACGAACACAGTAGCACGTTTAATATTATATTTATTTTAGTATCTATACCTTTAACTATTTGGATAATTTTTTTTTCTCAACATTGTCAATATGTCGTAATACTGTAGTTTCTTGATAATCAAACCATAAACCAAAGTGAAGAAAAAGGCGTAGCACCTCAAAGAAATATTTTTTTTTTGTTATATTTGTTTATAGTGACATCTATTGAATGGTTGACGTAATTAACATGAATCAGGTTTGCTTCTGAACTAAATCTAGTGCGGACACATGGTTTCCCACAAAAAAAAATCAAAAATTATTACACACGACTTTTTTGTTTTACTTTACCGATACAATAAAACAAAGTTCTTTCTATTTATTTATTTTTAACAATACAATTACATAATCAGAAACTACGCAGGTTCATTATTATCATTTCCTACATTTATTAAATTTTTCAGAATCATATTGAAAATAGCAGATAATTTTTCTAGTTGAAGTATTCACTTTTTTTTTGTCTACAATAAAAAAAGTCTCTAATAATATTACATATTTACATGTTCAAAGAAATTAATTAATTAAATTAAATACATTTGCTATGTTGACTACTGCAGAGAATACTCACTGTATGCCTAATTAAAAGATTTATTAACTTGTATGTACAGTGCGGTAAGTATTAGATACACTTACACAAACTGAGATGGCAAATTTAGTGTGACCGCCTGGAATTGCCTCGAAAACGGAAAATTTGACAGAAAACCTGTAGGTTAAATAACACAGAGAGAGAGAGAGTTGTTCCGGAAAGTGGTATCAGGGGAAAGAATTTAAGGCCAGATACCAAACAAAATATTAAGAAGTTCCTGATTTTTCAAACTGTAAACCCTCGGGGACTCTTGGCATCAGTTATTAGGTAAAATGTATTTACAAAAACTAATGTAAGATAGCTGGGTTGATTACATCTCTCATTTCACAATACTTTTACAAAAACTTGGTTTAAAGTGTGGAGGTCCGTAAATTCAGCTTTTTCGGGTATAATAGGTAAAATTGTTCATGCTATTCCGTTTTTAAGAGGAACGATTGCGCGGCCAATTTCATACTAAACTCAAATTTAGCTTTGATGTCAAATTACCCAAATAAACTGAAAAATAATGTTTTTTTTCACAAGTTGTAGCAGAGACCTAATACGGAATTGTGCACTTTATTTATTTGTGTTTTTTAAATTATAATATGTAGGCCATTAAATAAATCAACTTTTCATGGTTTCGATGGCAATTTTGGCAATTGTTTGGGAGTTAATGATAATTATGTAAGTTTTATACTGAACAAATATCTTTAAATATGGAATAAAAAAAGAGTTTTAATGGACAGCTAAAAAAATCTCTTTTAACGATGTTTTATTTTAATTTTATATTTAATCATTATAGCACAGTATATAGGGAATGTTTATTTTTTAAATAATTAAAACTAACAAAAATGCCATATTTGCTTCAAAATCAAAAAATCAAGAAAAATTTACTTCTTTAATGGGCTATATATCTCATAATTTAAAATACAAGTAAATAAAATAGCACATACGCTTACCATATATTTGCTTTAACTTTTGATTAAAAAAATTATTATTTAGTTTGGTTTGGTATTTTGGCTTCAAATCCAAATCTAAGTTTTGTATGTAAAAGGAAATATTAATTTAATTGCACGCTTTTTTTCATCTTCTCCGACGCACAGTTGTTTCTTGTAGCAATTTAGTTGAAACGAATTTTAATCGAAACAACGAACACCTACAATTTTACCCCAGTAATTTTTTGAATAATATTTTTTATATTTTTTAAATGGGTAACTTTATAATCCCAAAATGTTATCGTTATGTAGATTTTTTCGTAATATTGCAGTCAAAAAATCGCCCGCTTTACAAAGTTATTATATCTAAAAAAAAATCAGATACCCTTTGGACCTTTGATCCAAGAAAATCATAATTTATTTATTTTCTAACTCATTCCGCGCCATTCTTCGAACAGTTCATACTGAGATCATTTGGCACCATCTCATTGAGCAGCGGGTTCTGATGCGCATAGTCCTTAACACCTCCATACAGATTTGCACTGGCGTTCCTCGAATCTTCCTTCCCACTGTGCGAGGTCAGGTCGATTTCAGCACCACTGTCGTCATCTGAACGATCGCTGATGTTGGCTACAACACCTCTATCAATGTTATGTTGATACTGGCTTTCAAGACTGTACTGATACATCTTTGGAGCTAGGCTCAAATCTGTTGGAGCTGGACTGGAACAGTTATCTGGTCTTGATAGGATCCCGTTCAAAGAGAAGTTTGTTGTCATGGTTTTGTTTATTTGATGGTCATTCCTCACTGGCTGGTTTTGTTGCTGTTGTTGGTAGTCAATTCTGGGGTGTTGTTGCTCGCTTGGTTGTTTTTCGTCGTATTTTGACTTGGGGGAGGGGAGTTGGGGGTGTGGGTGTTGGTGGTAGGAATCTCTGGGGAGGGTGGGTGAGTTATGTCCTGATTCTGATGGCGGTCTGTCTTCTGATGATGGTTTGTCTGGAGGGGAGGCGAGGCCTTCTGGGGAGCTCATGTGGCCAGGTCGTCCTGCGGATAATGTGACAAACAATTTATTTTATTTAACAGCTGATTGCTTTGTGGTAATTTGTGATTTCATCTTATCTCTCATAAAAGAAACAAAAAGATAAAGAGTTAACAAACGGAGTTCTTCAGTGGCAGTATTACATAATTTATGATTTTTGAATGGGTTGTTTGGTTGATGTTTGGAAACCGCAAAGCTGTCCGAAACATTGGCTAAAAAATGAGTGAACTAACAAAACAAACTTTAGTTAGTAAAATAAGTGAAAATTTTATTTTATTTTTTCTGGAATAAAAAAACTGAAACAATATTACTATGCCGGCTGGAAAAATCAAAAACACTTTGCAAAAACAATTTGAAGCCGTGGGGTTAGGGGGAAGATGTACGAAAAATGCCAAAACCTGCTTAAGTTTTTTAATGACCTATCCCATTATGTACTATTTTGCGTACAAATCAATTCAAAAGTTAATCAATATGGCTGACAGGCAATTCCCCTCACCCTAGATTTGGCTTCGAAATCGCACTAATCTCCAGGGCTTTTTAGGTCACACAAATAATAATTTAACCATATGAACTGCTCTAATAATGAATTAGACATTTTTATTACCTGATTAAACACTTTTAAAAAGTTTTACCATTCATCATATCGAAAAAAAGAAGATCTAAAATTATTATACGAATCCGTTAGTATATTACTTGTTTGCGGGATTTTATGGTTTAAAAATGAATGTCAAAACCTATTGTCTTATTCTATATATAAATAAAAGTAGACCATACACACAACACAAGATTTAATCACAACGGAGTTAGTCATAATAGTATGTCTATTACAAAAATTACAAATAAATACTAGTATCTACTATATTTAATAAGATGTCAATGCATATAAAAAAGCCAATCAAATTGCACCACTGTACCTATTCAAAAATGCTAAAGAACACGAATCTTAACACGAATACTATATCTAAGCACCTATACATTAGTATCCATTGATGTTATGTATAAATATGCCTATGTGATATATAATATGGAGCTCCAAAACATGCAATTTTAGTAGGGTTTTTAGGTGACAAATTTTTCCCTACCGAGAAAACACAAGGTCTCTAAGTCTAGGTAAAAATTGAGGCGTAATGACGCCGTCCTATTTGTATAAAGAATATTAACTTTAATTTCAGTAAATATCATGGAAAATAAGAAACTAGAAAATGACGAAAAAAAATACGTTTGAGTATGTTGTGTGTCTAAGAGTATGTTGCATGTGTCATATATGTATAAATATGTCAGTGTATTAATTTTATGTATTTGTATTGTAGATAGTTTCAATTTTATTCTTCTATCTCTATTTTATATATTGTGTTATCTCGTTTTATTTGAGCTTTAGTGTTATAATTATTATTGTGAAATTGACCTACTGATATTCTGCTTTTTCAGTTTAGAAAAACATTTTTTACTACAATACATCTATTTTATAATGTCTGGAGTGGACAACTATTCCAACCTCACCAAATGCCGATCTGGTAGGATCGAAATTTATTTAGTATATTAACTAGTATAATGTTATCTGATTTCAGAGAAATGCGTACTATGTAAGCACATGTGAATGCCACCAATTGATAGAATGCATTGTCATCGACAACGAATCTATCTGCGGAGTTTCAGCTCGATCGGATGTCGGGAAGTGGGTTAATTTCCGCTTCCAAGATATGCATTCATTCATTACCGAAAACAAAAGTAAAATTCAGATGGATGTATTTAGAAAAGAGGTCATATTGTGATAAAGCCCTATATATTAATGACGGGCAATATTTATTAAATACCTACCAAGTCATTAACACAGGTGCCAATAATAAATTGTTGTTTATGTACCCACTTACGCATACTTACGTTTTCTACTTTTCCATTTAACTTATTTGTCATTCAATTTTGAGTAATTTTCACTTAGCTATTATTACTATTACTCTACATTTACATATTATGTAAGTTTGGGCGTCATGCCTGTTTTATTAATTTAAAATAGTGTATGTTTTTACCCATCATCATGGTCGGGGAGGCTAGTCCCAAACAGCGCATCCTCCAGGCGTCCTGCAGCAACTGAAGGCGGGCTTGCTTCCTCCACTTAGCGCGCCGGTTCTGGAACCACACCTTTGGAACAAACGAGTATTTTCATTAGATAAGTCGATAGGAGTTTAAATTTTAGCATTTACATTATACGGACAGGAGCGGATTTGTTCTTGAAGACCTGGGCAGATCCAAAACGCATCGAGCACACACGGGGGAAATCGAAACCTACAAAAACTACATTAATATTAGTAAAGACGACGCATGATGCTAAGCTTAATAGTTATTGGTATCCGGTACTTGACGGTTACACCAAAACTTAACGCTGAAAACCTCATTAATTTATCGGCCTCCGTGGTCGAGGGGTAAGACTCTCGACTAGCAATTCAAAGGTCGCGGGTTCATTTGCAGGCTTATGCATGTAAAGTTTAGTTGATTTGTGTTATTTCACAATTAAACAAAACATACAGTGCAGTTTTGAAGGGCTATTACATAATTACGTATTATTCATCAAGTCCTGAAGATGACATCAGAAATATGATGGCCCTAAACAGCACACATTGATGAAGCCGATTGCTGATTACAATACAGATTAAATACTGATTTTCGGCCGCATTTTGGCACATCTCGACGGAAAAAGTAGCAAATTGCAGCCGGAAGGCCCGCTGGTGGCGACGAAAGAAGGCCATTTTCAAGAAACGTGCGGACGGCGAAGACCCGGTGTTGTTCGGACCAAACCTTGATAACGACTAAAAACGTCACGACCCTCCCGACACAATAAGACCTCTCCAAGGTTCCTACCACACGGGATGTACCGACCCTTCAAAACTGCGTCAGTTTTGCTGCACCCTGTAGCAGTGGCGACTCGTGACTTTTGGGTTACTAGAGTGCTAATATTTCAAAAAATGACTTAATTGATGTTGTTGTAGCTGAAAACGATTTTTTATTTTTTTTCGAAAAATTAATTTTTTGTATGTGCGGCACACGGCTATACTGAAATTTCCTGAAAATCTTCATACAAAAAATCGATTTTAGAAAAAAAATAAAAAATCGTTTTCAGCTATATCAACATCAGAAATGCCATTTTTTATAATATTATCACTCTAGTACACCCAAAAGTATGGCCGTGTTTGATGACCAGATCTGAATAGTCAGGTATTTCTCCACCTTCCCCGCCCCACTACCCTCAGCCTCACAAAATGCCTCAATTGGGGATTCCATAGTCTTACTGCCTCCAGACGGTTGGGAGCAGTAGGGACTCTTGTGCAGAATTCACATTAAAAAATCTGAAATACCGGCCCTAAGAGAATCGACGTGTTATATACACCACATACATTTTTATATATTTTATATCGTTTGTATTTTTATAAAATCATTCCCTAGCGTGTATTAACCTCGCTGGGTAAAATGTATATACCAAATATTTCATAGAGATATACCGTTGATACTTGGTACCGATCGTTGCAATTATTTATATAACCTTTTAAACTCTTTACCTATTTGCTCTTACTTTCTGAAATAATATTAATAAGAAGTTGAAACCTTATAATAAGATCAACGAAAATCACATAATATAATTATAGGATTTTTGAAGCTGAAATTATTTATTTTAAAAATATTTGGCGCAGGATCATTGCTGTATGTTTCTAATGTGTGTAAAATTGCGGCATCTATCAATCAAACGTAGAAACAGAGCAAATACAATTTTCAAATAAATAATTATTAATTAATAAAATAATTTTGCTACCTACCTAATTTAAAAGTTCATTGAACTTGGATATTTTTACGCGGGAAAACAACTCCAAAACACGCACACGGAGAAAAATGAGGACGACTTTTTCTATCAAGATACCGTTAAAAATCTGACAGCATGACTATTTCCTAATAGAATATAAGTTATTCAAAATATATCTGAACACGTGTTCACGCAGGTGGCCTTGTCCGAATAAATATAATGGAAAAGATGCAAAAATATTATTATGTTTAAGAACGCGTATCCCGACTTCCTCATAACATATTCGTGCTTTAATGATAGTTTGTTATGAAATTTGTCAATTCAGTCGTTATAGGCCTGCAGTCCCGTTTTTAACGGGAAAACGAATAATTTGATAATTTTAATAAAATAACAATATTTCATATCAGTAAGTTTTCTCCGTGGATCCATGCACCGACAGCCAAAAATAGTATGTTTAATGTGTTAAGGCGATGCACTACGTCGTGTAATATTTTAAATTGAGCCGCTATCAATAACGACACTTACGTAGATGGCGATAAGGTTTAAATTCCCGCTTAACACCATCCGCCTGTTTTGAATTATGCAAGAAAAAAACATGGCCAAAAAGTGCGTTTTATTTTATTTTGTGGATGTTCAGGCATAAATATTTTTTTTCCGATAATTTTATAAATAACTTAATTTGCCACATTATACGATAAAATCATAACCGAAAATGGGTTCGTAAGTAGGAGCTTTTGTACTTTAAAGCAGTTTTCATAGGCCTTATACATTATTTTTTTCTGAGCTTCTAAAAAGACGTATCTAAAAAATACTCGATTATTTCAAAGGCCAGGATGTATTCTACTCGCAGTATTTAATTAAAGCATCTGAAAAGTTTCTAGGCGACCAAATTTTCAAACCAAAAACACATGATTTTGCATTACTACGTATGGCATCGCCTTAAGTTCTTTGATAAAGAAATAACAACAGAACACTACAAATAAATTATTATCTACCTACTTTCAATTGTAAATATGAACTATATTCATATTTTAGCACGTAAAGACTATTATTTCACCTCTCCGATATGGGAACAATTCATCGTTAAACTTTAATATGTAAGAAGCAACCTTGAGATAAGTGTGTGTAAAGAAAGTTAACAATTAATATACACATGTCCATATACTTATTACTATTCGTAGTACACGTTTAATACACCTAGCTATCCAAGCAGGGGATACAGAAGTGAGAGGAGAGGGATCAATTGTCCGGAGGATCAATTGTCCCGGGGGTCAACTGTCATGGGATCAAGGAAACTGTTTGTTTACCTCCTTAGTCATTTACCTCAAATCTCTACTTAAAAAATAAACAACAAATGAAGCATTCCATTATTATGAACGACTCTAGACTAGTATCCCTGCATGCAGCGTTTATTAGTATACGTATTTACAATCAATAACAAATGTATAGTACCTACATAAAAAAATAATAAACAATTTTAAATAATTTCTCCTCGGTATTGCTGGATCTAGAGAGAAAATAGTTTATAATCACATTTTGAAAATAACAATTATATAACTAGGGCAGTTTAAGTCATTATCACAGGGCAGTGTCATCATGAATATGTGTAGTAGTACCAGTAGCCTGGTAGCGGACAAGCAAAAGTGAACAGGCTGCGTTTGAATGAATTTGTGCACACCGATAGTGTTTGGAACACCCGCCCGCAGTCCCCTTTTACCCCGAGGGAAGTAATTTCGTCGGAATTCGAAAGCTATATTTTTGAATGCAGATCGATTACCGAAAAGTTTGTCTAGGATTTTCTAAATTATTAAGTAAAATATGTGATGCAAAGTAGTAATTCTGTGAACAGTAAGCCTCGCGTCCAAAAATATATTTTTTAATTTTCTCTTATTTAATAAATCAATACCAAAATTTTCTCTGAAATCATAAGATTTGTAAGTTGGTACTTAAACTTTCTTCAAGTCGATAGGTAACATGCTATTGATTATTCCGATTTGACAGCTCGTAGTAGAAAGGACGATCATCTGAACCCTGGTGGGGTAAAAAGGTAAGATTCTATCATCTTGATCCGGAACTGGAACGTAACAAACAAACTTAAAGACAGATAGAAATATTAGAACTGCAAATAGTCGATTTAAAACAGGACTTCGTTACCTTCAGTCTACACCTAAGATATTGTACAAAACTGCAAGTGCAATGAGGCCCAGTTGTTTCGCAGAAATTCAAATGTAACATTGTCATCAAATGGCCATTCAGCGCTATTTTTGTTTTTTTGATAGTTGAAAGGTTCCTGTTAAAGTACATCATTATCAGATCAGGCTACAAGCTGTGATTAAGTGATGCAAGTGTCACCTGAACCCTCGCCTCGGACAGGCTGATCCTGAGAGCCACCTCCTCACGCAGGAAGACGTCGGGGTAGTGGGTCTTGTGGAAGAGTGCCTCCAGCTCGTGCAGCTGCTGCGGGCTGAAGGTGGTGCGGTTCCTGCGCTGTCTTCGCCTCCCGAACATATACTCCGTCAGCAGCTCGCCCGGCAGCGGGGACAGGAAGGGACCCGCCATCGCACCACCACTCACCCAATCCCACAACAGCCCTTTTTGTTCAACTGACTTTTTGTGTCTTTCTGTATCTACTTTTATTAATTTATCCGTAAAAATCAAAGTTAATCCGACCTAAAAATATCTGCAGAAATATTTGAAATTTTTAATTTCCACAAAAAATTAATTTATGAAAAAACTACCTCAAATTTAAAAAACTTTGGTTACAGATAAACTACAGCCTTTTTTAAGAACTTTGTTGTCCAGAAAAACTACTGTTTATTTTAAGAACTTTGATTTTCAGTTAAACTACAGAATATTTTTGATTTTGGTATTCAGAAAAACAGCAGTATATTTTTCAAATGTTGAATTCCAAAAAACTAGCTCGATTTATAAGAACTTTAGTATCAAGATGATATTTACAGAAAAACTACAGCATTTTTTTAACATTGATTGAGCAATTATAATAACTATAACTATAGCAACACAAATAAAGGTGTTATTAAGATTTAACTTTAACCAATCGTTTGTTCTAACCACTTTACTATTGCGGCAACCTATTTTATAATTGCAATGTAGAAACTTATTTCTTAATCAATCTCAACTTTAAATTTCTTTAAAAAGTGCATCGTTTTCCCGGCAAGCACGAAAAGGTTCATGTTAATTCGTCTACCAGCTATTCAGAAACGATTCTTATTGTAATTGGTCTGTTTAATCAACTTCAAAATCGCGCACTTTATTTATCGTAAATGTAGATTTATGCAATTCCACTGTTCGCCATTTTGGTTGTGCACGTGTCCTGTCTCCTAGCGACCCCCGGAGCAACTACCCCTGGCGGCGCGCGCTCCGCAATTTAACCCCCCTGGCCCCTCCCCGCGGCTTGAACAGCCCTGTGATTGGGCCCGCCGCGGAGGGGATGTACCAATCGGATGACCCATTAGGGGTAGATATAATTCGTTTATATTTGATTTGAGAGTGTTGTGGGAGGGTCGGGGAGGGGTGGGGAGGGGGGAGGGGTAGCGGATGTTCATATTTGGGACATTTGATTAGGTACACCCTTCGAAGAAATAATACATTTTCCCCAAGGATGTACATGTTATATACTAGCGCAATCCCGTGGAAAATCACGGGATAGTATAATTCCAATTTTGAAAAAGACATAAAATAATTTTACCTTAAGAGGAAGCTAAAAGCCAAAAATGTGTATATACTTCGTATACCTTATATTATAGGTAATAGGCATTAAAATCGCTTGACAAACGGAGTCTAGAAACGTTCGATTTCAAGCAAAAAACTGGATTTTATTTATTTTCTAAATAATTTTATAAGAAAGCAAAAAAGTTAATCAAGTAAAACTGTAACAGATAATGTTAGCCATAATAATGTATTTTTTAAAATTTGTTTCCTTTATGCCTTCATATATTTCTATTGAAAAAAATTTTTTTTAGCAGTTACATTTATATTTTTTATTTGTATTCTACTCAAGCGAAGCGATAGAAAAACCTTCAATTTATTAATGTACAATATTTTATACATTTTAAGTTTTCCAGTAATGTTGGCCTCACTGGGTGGCTTGCCCGTGCTGAGGCCTTCATTTTATAATATGAAAATATAATCTATACATTTAAAGAGAAAATAATACATTTTAAATTAAAAATACATAATAATATATTTAAAATTAAAAAATAATACATTGAAAATAATCTTGTGTGTTTGTGAGTGATGTTTGTTTATATTGGTTTTGTGTGTTACGTGTAGGTTTTATTTTTATTTTATGCTATGAAATTTTGGAAATATTGTCTTTTTTGTTTTTTAATCCATTTTGTAATTTTGTGTGTGAATTTATTTTTATTTTCCTCAATTTTAATTTCAAGTTTTACACTGTTGAAAGCTTTTATAGCATGGTATTGGTAGTGTCTTTGTCCAAAGCTTGAATTTACTGTCGGAGTTTTTATGTTTTCTTTGTACGCTTGTCTAACTGGTCTGTTATTTTGTGTATGTTGTAATTTATTTTTTTTGTCAAAAATGTAGTTTAGTAGTGTTTTAACGTATAATTGGCGTATATCTATTACGTCGCAGCTGTTGAATATTTGGTCTGTATCAGTCAGTTTATGTTTTTTTTCTGTGCGGTTTCTATGTAATTGATAGCCGAGTTTGTTGCTCCTCCCCAAGAAATAATTCCGTATTCTATTATTGATTTTGAATGGTTATTATTTTCTTAAAGTCTTCCACTATACTATCAAATTGACCTGGAAAAGTAACACGGCTGAACTCTCAGCTTGAAAGACAATATTCAATCTCTTTAAATAAACAATATTTTTAGATGAAATTAAAAAGCATTTCGCATCACTAAGCATGAATTCTTTTGGATCGTTATTTATTTAAATTATTAATTAAAAATTGCATGCAATTATCTTGTTAACATAGCATTGACGGCCGGCGTGGTCTAGTGGTATACGCTTTGACTACAGATCCGACGGTCGCGGGTTCGAACCCGGCGTGCGCAAATAAATTTTATTTGATTAATTTGTGTAATTTCACAGTTAATTAATTAAAATTAATATATAGTATATTTGCGGCACGTTCCAGAGTGGAAGATACTCTCAGTATCGCCCTGGTGTAAGACCACCATTCAGAATTGAAACGTTGCTTGAAATGGCTTTAGCCGTGTTTGGTGACCAGATCTGAATAGCCAGGTACTTCCCCACCTTCCTCTTCCCCATCTCCCTCCCCTCCCCAATACCCTCAGCCTCACAACATACCCCAATTGGGGATGCCATAGTCTCACTGGCTCCAGACGGGAGCAGTTGGGACTCTTGTGCGGTATTACAGTAAAAAAAAAAAAAAAAAAGCATTATGTAGCATTATTGGACAGAGTTCTCGAGGTGATTTTTCACGAAAACGACGCTATATAAATCAGGCAGATATTATTTGGATGGAAAGTACAGACGGAGAACACATTAATCTTAAAACGCATGTAAAATTCACAAATTAATTATATGCTGTGTATTGCCTAACTTCCTGGTGCAGACATATTTTTAGATTTTTTGTAGTTACAGAGAGAGAGATTTTGAGAGTTCTCCAGTAAATCAATGTCAAATGTTAAAACTATTTTTCATCATGGTCATTGTAATGATTTACGTTATACACGCAGATCAATTTTTGAAACATAATTAAATTATTTGTCCGCATCTGAACAAAAACATATTCATTTTATTTTTATTTCACTAGCTCCATATCGGAGGCTCTGAGAAAAAAAATCCCTCAGGGCCTATGACATCCTTGCGGGTGATGTGTATACTGTATAGGGTATTTTTAGGAAAAAAAGGAGAGGAAGGTCTGAGAGGAAAAAAGGTACTAAGAGTGGGTGTCTCAATGTGTCCAGGAGTGACGGACGTATGAATCCATCCCTCCCACTACAGTGTAACTCAAAATATCTCCCTCAACCAGTCTCTCCCGATCCGGCCCGCGACGCAGTAGGTGGGCAAACGCATCCGAAACCAAGACCTAGACAAACCTCACCCCGGGCTCCGATGCTAAGTCACAAAAGGTAGCAAACCACTTGGGGGTACCCTTACCCGCCTCCCAAATTGTAAAGAAGTGAACTATTAAGACTATGTTGCGTATTGCTTACCTCAAGCTTGTTTCGACTATTCTCGGTGATTGTTGCAATTTAATCTAAGGCAATTTACGAAACACGAAAGATTAAACTTGAATAAAATGTTTTTTTTTTATATCTAAGCAATTTAAATAACATTGTAAACCTTGGTAAATTACATGTAAATCTAAAAAGTACGCCTCTTTTATAAGTATGAAAAAATGTAAATTTTTTAGATTAGAAAGTATAAATAAATAAAGATACAAAAAAATATATATTTGGAAATCTTTAATGTAAGTGGAACACTAGCACAACAGACCCGTGAAAATCACGGGATGGGATCAGTGGGATTTGTAAAGTTGAAAATATTTTCCGTTACCGTTCAAAATTTATTACCAATTAACAAATATGTATTGCTAATTTACAATATAACATATTTTTTTCTTTGACAAATTAGATAGCCAAATACAAATTTACCTTTCGAATGAACAACGATAGTAAACTTGAAAAATCATTTGTCAAGAATTTAAACAAAAAAACACACATTTAAAATTTGATACTTACAAAAAAATAAACATTTGAAATGTGGAATATAAACCAAAAACACCACATTTAAAATATGGAATTTAATTAAATAAAAATAAAATAATTTTCTCAATTTTGAAAAATTTCGAGGTAAATTTGAGTTCATTATTCAGGAATATCTCACATCACAGACCACCGAAATTAGTATGTTGTATTATCTTTAATCACCAATACATTATAACCTAGTTATTTGGTGTAATTTGTAAAATCAAGGTAAAATGTAAAGCTAGAGTTACTTTGTTTGTAAGTAGGTAGGTACCTACGTACAAGAATAGAAAAAAAAATTCTGATGAAAAAAAAATTTAACATTTCCCAGCAATAATTAAAACTCGTTCTTTTTGCGGAAGCTTTTTTGTAATTTTGCCGAATTTCAAAGGTGAGATTACAAATTTCGCGACATCTCTTTTTGACAATGCGAAACAAACAATGCTCTTTGCGGATTAATTAAAAACTCGTTGGTGCGCCCGGGGGTGGAGTGGGGTGGTGCCAGGGGGAGGTGGGAAATGATTAAATCCACACTCGGTGTTCACAAACTGCAAACTGTACGGTAGAATGTAGAGTATTCGGTAGCACATGTAAACTCTACGTACAATCCTTTTCGGCTTAGGGTAAGTCTGGAAAACTAACTACAACCCTCGCATGAGAGATAAATATATAAATAAATTCGATTGAGATGAAAAATCACCTCAAGGGCGCTGTATATATCTCTTTCTAATTGTGAAGAATCAGATACAGAAAAAATACTAACCTGACAGGTCACTTTAAATATACATACGCAGTTTTATTAGCTTGGTAGGGCAGGGCCGGCCATGAGCCAAACGGCGCCAGTAAGAACTTCAAGGGCGCTGTGTTAGGTGCTACGCTACCCCTTGGTTCATTGGCACCAATGCTCAAATTGCGCCTGCACACGTACGCAGTTTTATTAGCTTGGTAGGGCAGGGCCGGCCATGAGCCAAACGGCGCCAGTAAGAACTTCAAGGGCGCTGTGTTAGGTGCTACGCTACCCCTTGGTTCATTGGCACCAATGCTCAAATTGCGCCTGCACAGGACCCTGTGGAGAAGATAAAATTTTGAACATAAAGAGATTTGAAACACCGCGCATTGCTTGATTTTACAATAGCTATTTTATCATACTGTACTATGGATATATTTTTTTTATATGTGAATACCGCAGTCCAAACTGCTCCCAACCGTCTCGAGCCAGTGAGACTATGCCATCCCCAATTGGGGTATTTTGTCAGGTTCAAGGTAGCGGGGAGGGGAGGGAGGTGGGAAAGAGGAAGGTGGGAAAATACCTGGCTATTCAGATCTGGTCACCAAACACGGATAAAGCCATTTCAAGCAACTTTTCAATTCTGAATGGTGGTCTTACACCAGGGCGATACTGATAGTATCTTCCACTCTGGAATGTGCCGCAAGTAAAACGACGTACGCAGACGGAGGCCGTCTGTGTACATGCGTATTAGAAGATTTGTGGCAAAAGTGGAGTTGATATTTACTTTTTAAATATCCATTCAATATTTTACTTACGCTTTAATACGAAATTATATACAGTTGTTTACATTTTTTTTGTTGTTTACATATTTAGCTATTTAAAAGGTTTCGGTCTTTTTGTATAGTACACGGAGAAAGATTACTATTGCTAATTTATTAAGAAGTTAAATAGGTTGATTGCAGGCCTTATGAGTGAATTAACAGGTATCGTGAAAACTTTTAGTAAATGACAAATATATTATCATGATGTCGGAATAAGTGTTCGTGAAAATCAGAATATTTGTACATTTCGTCATAGTATATTGTCAAGGCAAATGCAAGACGAAGAATATGAAGACAAAATGCAAAACTCATCGATGGCTGTAGAACTGTAGATTCTCGATTGGCTGAAAAGTCTAATCCTGAACCTCAAATTCTGGAGTATCCGGGGTTTGGGAAAGCCGATTATGGGTGTGGCTACCGTTCATCGCTGATTATCGAGCTTCGAATGACAAATAATTGTTCTAATCCCAAACTCAGTCTGTGCGATAGAGGAAAGAGACAAGCTGGCTAGCCAAATTATATAGTGCAAACCGACACATTATGCATACATTATTGTTTCTCTGCGCAAAAATCCCTTCGTTACCAAAGGGAAAATTATATTAAATGCTTTTCTAATCACAGGTTCACTATACAATATTCATTGACTAGCATAGACCAGTGAAAAATCACGGGATATTATAATTGTAGGATTGATTATAAATTGTATGGCAGCAAAAAAAACACAGACTCTTGATGAATACGAAATCTGATTTACTTTAAATCCTAACAAATTTAAACATTAGAAATACACAGCTCAAATATAGAATTAAAATAATTTTCTGGTAAAAACACTATATAATTGGTAGATACTCTACTCTTGTTTGAATTCTTAACCAATCAGTTAAATTTATGAAATTGGCAATTAAATTCAAAACAAATCCGAGTTCGTTGAACCAATGTTGCAATCACACAACACAACCATATGAGAATTTGTATTTTAGGTACAATATCTACCGTTTAATCAGTTTATTAAGTCGTTTAGCATTTATATTACTAACAGTTATATGCTTTCCCAGGGACTTACTAATAAACATGTTTTAAATTTTACACAACTATTAAACAGCCACTAATGTATGGTAAATGCTTGTTTATCAGCTGTGTAAAGTTTAAAACACTTTTATTAGTAAGGGGGGCTAGAATTTATAATATTTTACAGTAGTACTAGTTGTGATTGTTCCTGCCATAAAGAACCTTATATCAGTAATAACAATTAATGTTTTTGTTGAAAATAAGACAAAACATTTCATTAGTATTTTTAATTATCATCTGTTATTTGAGAGCGGGGCTGATTAATGTTGAAATAAATTTGTACGTCATAATACCCGGCTACAATGGGGAGGAGAGATATTAATTAAAAGTAAAAATCTGAAAAAATAATCATCTCCCGGAACCTTGTTTAGGTTTTCCCTCCAAAATCTGTTATTGTTTTTGTTATGTCTCTTCACAAAAACAAAGTTTTTTAATCACCGCCAAAGAGGTACACTTCACTACAGGAGTTTGGACTGTAAAAGATGTTTTTAAAATTAAATTTTAAATAACCACGACATTATAACTCTGGAACTTGCGGTAGATGTCGAGTAAGGTAGGTATCAGGAAGTATCTACTCTAAAATGTTGTTTATTTAAATGCTATAAATATTTTATCAGCCCTTCAGATTAATAGACTTATGGCCTGTCAGTATAGCATAAGTTAATACATAAGGTACAGACAAATAATACAAAACTGACAAACAACCATTAATGCATCGTAGCCGTTTAAGAGCCGTACAAAATCCAAAACACGTTCATTAGATATTACCCTCTCACTATATTTTCTCTCTATTTATTTTTATTTTTTATTTCGAAAAAGTAATTTCATAATTCATTCTTTTAAAATAAATACCATATAAAAAAAAAAATATAGTATTTTTACAAAAATACACAGTGAATGGCATAAGAACAAAATAGTAAAAAAAAAATACTTTTTAACATTTTTACATCAATGAACAGAACTAGCTCTTGAGTTTGGTGTAGGAGTAAAAAGTAATATGATAGTACAGGATGTGATAACATTATTAAATATAAATATGGTTCAAAATAAAGTTACTACATTTTGTGAATGATGTTACGCGTGTTCAGTTTTTTTAAAAATATAATTTTACTTTATTTTATTTCATTTTATTGATACATATGATTTAGAGAGTACATGTGGTTTTTTGTGATGCCCCTCCATGCTAGGGATGACCCCGTGTTATTTATTTTTATTTATTTATTTATTAAATTGAATATAATTACATTTAATACAATATAAGATATGGGTAGTCCCACAAAGCTGTGACAATCAGCTTGTCTGTAGGTTCTACCATTTAATGTTATAACATAATACACATTAGCTTAAGTTTAAATATTAATACCAAATATAATGTTTAGGATAGATAAACGTTTTGTTCATTTATTAACCACTTTTTTGTCAGTTTAGGGCAGGGTTCTTCATTATTTTTTAAGTTAAATTTTTCGTTAAATTTGTTATAAATCACAGGTATCAAATAGTCAAGTGTTCTGCTACCATACTTATTTGATATTAGTGGAATTTTTAGGCCTTTTTTTCAGTAAATCTTGTTTTGTGACTATGCACCAATAACTTTTTGCACGCATTTTCTAAAACCAGATTTAATACTAGCGGCAAAAAAGTTTGCCGTATTCTGCTTCGTTGATGTTAAATATTCAAAACGTTGAGTGCACAAAACTTCGAGAATAAAAAAGACTATTTTCAAACATTTTCCAACGTTTTGAGATATTTTTCAGGTAAAAAAGTTGTATTTTCTGTATTAAAAAATTCTTCTGTGGAAAAAAAAAATTGTATTGGGAAAAAACAATGGAATTTCGAAAAAAAGTTATTTATCTTTTTTACTTCTACCATCATGCAGAATCACCTACCGAAGTTTGTCCACTTTACCCCGGACCAAAATTTCATCAGTATTGTATTAAATTTGTAGATTTGTAAAAAAATAAAATCCACTTCGCCCGTTCGCTGTCAGACCGTCCGCCCGCCACAGATGTTCTTCTTTATGTAAATAGAAGATTTATGATTCACATCATCTACACCCAAGTATTATAAGCAAAACTAGTAGAGAGAAGAGATACCTGTAAAAAGTGATAGCGTGATTAAAGCTCTTGCTGTGTTTCCGCCCTTGCAAGTAGGCGGAAGGGAACAATAATTATGACGTTTCCCGCCAGTGGCGGCGAGAATTTTTTGATTACGTAGAGAAATTAATTCCTCCAACCGGAGCGGGCTTTGTACCCACCCCCCACCGCTGCTAACCCCTTACAGGAGGATGTGGGGGAAGGGGAAAGACCAAGGTGGGGAAAGAACGGGTGGAGGGAGGAAGAGAGAATGAGTTGGGAGACGAAACACGGTTAGAATCTTACGCTTATTTCCTGTTATAATAATTCTATTTTATTAGGAGGTAGGTACATTATCGTATACAGGGTGTTAAGAGACGTCGGTAACTGATTTAATTTAACCCGTGATTCTTGACATTATTCGAAGCGAAAAATACAACTGAAATTTTTTTCATGTCGTCCGTCTTCTTAGTAGCCGCCCAACCCGCCACTCCGACCCAAACGTCCGATACATATTGATATTTTGAGTTTTTGTGAAAACAAAGTCACCAGTGACCAAAATGTCACCGGTGATCAAAATGTTACCCACATTTTTACTCCAAATAACCTCAGGAATCGCTGGTTAAAGTGTGTAGGGTACGTCGCTTAACTTCACTTATTCACCTGTGTAAGTGAGGTGTGCTTACACTTCATGAACTTCGCCGTAGAGATGCTGTAGAAAATCAATAAAATTACTTAATATACGGGGTGTTAAGGGACATACTTGATTAAGTTTAATTTATTGGAGTAAAAAATGTAAAATTAATTTTGGAATCCGGTGACTTTTTAAAGTTTTTTTTAATTTTTTTTTTTCAAAACCTTGCCAATAAAAAATATTCCTCATCTCGTCACTGGGCACTCAGCCTAGTAACCGACCAACCCCTTACCCCAATCATATAGTCCAATAACTACCATGTTTAAAATTTAAAAAAAATAATAATAATAAAACACTATGTCACCGGATTCCAAAATATCATTTACATTTTATACTCCAAATAATTTCAGAAAATATTTGGTAAAATAAGTCAAGTTCGCCCTTAACACCTTTACACATTAATACCTTGTGTTATAGGTACAAAACACACTGATAAATAATATGATTAATAATTAAACTGCAAGAACAGTTCAACATCTGATTGAACAACAGAATTAATAATATTATGTATATAATTATTGTCAAAAATACAACATAACATTAGATAAATAAATAAATAAACAGAAATAGAAAAAAGTATAAGAGCGCAGATATAACGGCAGAATAATAGTAGATATACCTATTTAAGTTGGACCCTACCTCACCAGTTACCAGTTACAAATGAGGCAGAATTTTGAGCAAAATTAATTAATCCACTTTTTGGTTTACCAATATATATAACATGTAATTTCCCATAAAACTATTTATTTACAAATACAACATACTCATCGAAATTCGTTGCACTTGGGTGAGGTCACTGGTTCACTGTTCATAATATGAATACCATTTACATAAGTATAAGCATTGTTTATTAAAGTCAAAGACAAAATAATGTGTAATTTACTATTGTAATGTAAATTTTTAAATTACGATTATAAATGCAGGTGAGCAACAAAAGCATTACTTATTTTAGTGAATACTTCACAAAGGGGAAGAGGGCAAATTATTAAACTGTTAGGGTAGTCGTTCCCAATCTTTTCCTAGTCACAGCTAAGATACGGGTAAGATCAAAATGACGCCATCGACTATATTTTTTAAATGAGAGTACAACACGAGGGTCCCAACTCCCAACTCCTCCCAACCGTTTGAAGCCAGTGACACCGTAGCATCCCCAATTATTGGGGCATGTTGTAAGGCTGAAAGACGTAAGAAGGGAAAGTAAGAGAAAGAGAAAGGTGGGAAAAGCATCTGGTTATTCAGATCTGGACACCAAAACACGCTGTTTCAAGTAATGTTTCATGTCTTAATGTTGTTTTTTTTACCAGGGCGATACTGAGAGTATCTTTCATTCTGGAAGTGCCGTATTTTTTTTACATTAACCCCACACAGGAAGCCCTGAGAAAAACATTTCCCTCAAGGCCTATGTCATCTTTTGGGCTGCTGCGTGGATGGTCTTTTTAAGGAAAGGAAGAAGAGGAAGTTCTAGGAATGTAAAATGTAAATAAAATATTATTGTCGAAAGTACCTTCGTCTAACAGACGTATTAGCGCCAATTAATGTCAAAACTTGTTCCACCATTAGAATGCAATAACCGTTGCGCGTATACCGGATTCGGTGAGCGTTGGGAGAGTTGGAGGTCAGATGGAGGTAAAAAAGCAGAACCTATTTTTTCCCTTCATGTCTCAACTTAATATAATATATCGATGATTAGCGCGTTGTCCCCCTATATGAATTTATGTCAATCGTTTTCCACCGGTCTTTAATAATAAAAAAAAATGTTTTATGATTTCGCACACGTAAAGTAAATTTATTCAATTACCTATTTGTTGAAAATTTATTATACTCGACTTACTCCAGTCTACCAAACAATGGGATAACACAACTATTTGATAATAAATATTCGCTTTCAAATAAAACATGATTATTACGTACCCTACTTGTACGTGGTGACAATAAGCCCCGTGCCGATGTACGCCTAGAATAATTCACCGAGGGTTGTTAGTTGGTTGTTGGTAGTGAGGCACTCACGACTTTTTGGCTATGCCCCATAGATTAAAAGCTCCCGGGCAGTAATGGCCAACATTGGTATCGGACCCAACAACAAATTAAATCGAGTTTCATTTATACAAATAATAATAGTATTTACAAAGGGAGGATGTTAAAATAGATCTATAAAAAGTATTTAAAAATCATAAGTCAATCTTGCGAAAATCTGCTCCATAGCTAACTAATTTAGGGAAATTGTCCAACTAATGCGATGCGTTCAGAGGAGTGTGCCACAGGGCTCGATTATTGAACTTATGCCTTTCGTGTTATACACGGTATCCTGAAATTGGTAATAATAATAATTATTATTTCCCTAAATTTCCACGAGGGAAACTGGTGAATCTGTAAAACATATATAACCCAAAACGAAAAATCGGCTTTAGATGGATAAAAAAAAACTTAGTGACAACAAAAAACTTTTGGAGCCTGGTCTGTGCTTCGACGCATTTTAAAAGACACAGTTGATATTCACTCCCTTAGAGCTAGAAAAATTTAACTTCGAAAACGATTTACTCGAAAACGAAAGCTCAAATCAAAAAATACCATAAAATTGACTTCAAAGTGATGTAAATTCACCACATGGAGAAAAATAGTAATATTGAATATTGCTAATTTATTAAAAATACCTTAAACTTATTCATAATCCGGTTAAAAACGGTTACCCGCGTATGCCACTAGTTTTCGGAAACCACGTAGATAAATGACGACATTAAATGTTGCATTTCAGGATAACATCAGCTTAACACTGAGAACAATGTGATTTTCAAAATCTACGGAAATAGTTAGGTACCTAGATGATTTATTTTGATGAAACTCTTATAAAACCCCCAATACTATCTAAGCATTCCCTAAAAAAATACAGAACCATTGGAAAGATTACATAATTCACTGAGAGTAGCGAATTTTAACTGTATATAAATTTGTTTGCACGTTCCACTCCCGGTTTCGAAAATGTGTTGAATCCACTTTATTATTCAAGCTAGGCTTAATTCCTCTAGATAGTTGACTGATTTGCATTTTTATTTCATTTTCATTCACTTTATTATTAATGGCTTACTTTGACTTCGACTCAGTGGCTTTTTTTTTTTTTTTTATTTTCTAGATTCTTATATTCCATGAAGTGGTGAATCATTTAAATTTACTGAATTTAAAGTTAATGTTCTTTATACAAATAGAACGGCGTCATATGCGCCTCACAATTTTTACCTCATATGGGTTTATTCAAATATTACCTGGCTTTTATAGACTTAGAGGCCTTGTATTTTCTCGGTAGGGAAAAAATTTGTTACCTAAAAACCCTACTAAAATTGCATGTTTTCATCCAGCATCAGCACCACCAGCGACCGACAGCGGCCATATACTACATACGTGTCTGTTTGTGTTGTGTTGGGAATGGGGGGAGGAAATTTCGGCTGCGCCCTATTGTTGGGTTCCTTCCGCATTTGCCGTTGGGAGTAAGGAAAATCGCAGAAAACCTTACCCGGAAGGAGCGGCCGAACGTCAACTTGAAACGTATACGGCCTTCAGTAACATCGGTATATGATGTCCTGCATTTTTTGAGATGTGTGTGTGTGTGTCTGTTTTTATGTTAATATATACTTATGGGAGGATAGAAAATAAACATACATATACATACAAATTATAAAAATATTATATAAATATATAAATAGATATATAAACATTATATATTTAGGAGGAAAGTCGGGAGTTTAGGAAATACCTACTGCTCGCTATTCGTCCGCGTCTGATTCTGGTATGTGCCATATGTGGTCATGGTCCATGAGGATGTGTTTAGGTAGTCTGTGTGTGTATTTGAATGTCAGGTCGCTCGGAGCATTGTATTGTCCTATGTCTCGTATTAGTGGATTTTTACTAAGTGTGAGTGATTTGTAAAAGCGTGCAGTCAGTCTGTGTGTGAATTCGTATAGTGTTGGAATTTGTTCTCGTTCGTGTAATCTCTTCAAGTTTGTTCTGAGTCTCGTGTTGTATGTGATTTTGATGCAGAGATTTTGAAGTGTCTGTAGTTTCTTGTGGTCTGTGTGTGAGATGCTGCTCCATACGGGAATCGCATACGAGAGTACCGGACGAATGAGCGAGTAGTAGACGAGGAGTTTGGTTTTGGGAAGTAGCGGACTCCGTCTATTGAAAATTGGCTTCATCATGCCGATCGCTTTTCGCGTGCGCGCGTGCATCTTTGCTTGTTGAGATTTCCAGTTGAGGCGGGAGTCCATGGTCAGGCCGAGATATGTAACTTCATCTTTCCATTCAATGCTGTGTCCTCCCATTTCGATGTTGAAGTCAGGTGTTCTATTTATACGTTTTCTCGTGAACATGATGGCTTCGGTTTTCGCCTCGTTCAGTTTCAGGCGCCATTTCTTGTAGTACTCTACGAGCGCGTCGAGCGCCCTCTGTAGGTAAATCGCGGCCATGTTCGCTTTCAGCGAGGAAACGTATAGTTTGACGTCATCTGCGTAGATAGACAGATTGCATCTCTCGTCTCGGGGGATGTCGTAGGTGAACAGAATGAAGAGAAATGGTCCCAGTAAACTTCCTTGCGGCACGCCTTTTGGAATCTCACGCATTGAAGATAACACGTTCCTTATGAACACTCTGAACGATCTATTTTTTAGGTATTCCTGTATCAGTCTCGTTAGGTATATGGGCGTGTTGGTGCGGTGCAACTTATGCACGAGCCCGTCTATCCATACGGTGTCGAATGCCTTCTCTAGGTCGATGAGCGCAGCAGCGGTGAAGCGATGTTCGTTAAATTTTCTTGCGATGAATTCCGCTACTCTGGTGAGTTGATGGGTCGTGGAGTGCCTCTTTCTGAAGCCGAACTGCTCGTCTGGCAAAGTCTTGTGTTCGTCGTGGTGTGGGACAAGCCTGTTTAGTATAATTTGTTCAAATACCTTGCTCAACGTAGATAGTAGGCTAATCGGCCGGTAGCTTGTCGGCTGCGTTCTATCTTTATTCGGCTTTGCGAATGGCAGCACGGTCGCTGATTTCCAAATCTGGGGAAAATGCCCAGTCATGAGGCAGGCATTGAACAATTTTGTAGTGTATATGATGGCTTTTTGAGGGAGATGTTTGAGTAAAATGTTGTGAATTTGATCGCTTCCCGGCGCCTTGTTCGTTCTGAGTCGCTTGATTGTGACCGCAATCTCGCTCGGCGTTGTGAAATGAATATCTTCAGCGTTTGTCTGCTCTGCTTCGTTCAAATCTCGTAGAGAGTCAGCTACGATCCGGTCCGTAGCCGGGTCGGAAAGGCCGTCTGTAGCGGCGTAGGCTCTCTCGAAGCCGTCGGCGAGTGTGTCAGCTTTTTCTTGTAGCGACAAAGCCGTCCCAGGGCCGTTCAATTTCTGTAGCGGGGGGATTGTGAAATCTTTATGTCTCAGCGCGCTAGCCATTTTCCATAATGAATTATCCTTCGGCGTGAGCGACGCGACTTTTTTGTCCCAAAGTTCGCGCTTGAGTTCTGCGATTTCGGTCTTGATTTCCCTCTGCAGGCAGTTGTACGCTGTCTTGAAGTATTCGTCACGCGTGCGGTGGTACATGCGTCGCAGGCGATTTTTGTCCTTGATGAGCGATAAAACGTGCTCGGGAAGCTTGATCGTGTATGAATGTACTTCTTTGAGAGGAATGTGTGTGTCTTGTGCTGTTTGAAGAATCTCTGTGAGAGTGCTTGTAGCTGCGTCGATTTCTTGTGGCGAGCGCAGAGTTCCCGAAGTGAGATGAATTCGTTCGTTGACTTCCTTTTTAAAATCCTTCCCAGTCCGCATCCTTATAATTGCGCTGTTTTCTGGGGGTCCTTGAAGTTGTGCCGCCTATAGTAAAGCACACGGGCAGATGGTCCGAAGACAGCTCGTCTAATGTGCGCAGTGGAGATATTGTCTTAACATTTTTCTCGAGTACTATATCCAAAGTACTCGGATATCTAGAGCGTTGCGAGTAGTACGTAGGTCTGTCGGGCGCCATTATCGAATAGGTATTTGTCTGCATGTGTGTAAAGAGCGTATTTCCGTTCGCATTACCTCTGTAGTTATTCCAGTAGTTGTGTTTGGCGTTCAAATCGCCTCCTATCACAACGATTGGTCCCAGATTGAGCAATTTATTGAGATCTTCTCTCACTAGGTTACTTTGGGTGCAGTATACGGAGATGATGGTATGCGCTCTACCCTCTATGGTGACTTCGATAATCGTGGCTTCAGCGTGCTTCAACTTCGGAGTGGGAATTCTTGTGGACGTCATTGATTGTCGAACGAATATTGCGGTTCCTCCGCCTGATCTTCCCTGTCGGTCGTCTCGGTAAATCTCGAAGCCTTGCACTCTCAGCGGTACGCTTGGATTCAAGTGGGATTCTGATAAGAGAATTATGTCTGTGTTTAATTCATTTGCCAAAGCGAGCAGTTCGTCTGTCTTGTTGCGCACGCTAAATGCGTTCCATACGAGGACTCTCACCTTCTCGGGATTAGACATCGAGGGTGGTCGTGAGGAGCTCCATCAGGACGACGAGCTTCTCTGCTCTTGATGTGCAGCGGGCGAGCTGCGATCGCATCCTCAGGAGGCCTTGGAGCAGGGCCATGATGTCCAGGTCGTCCTCTGTAGTGGTGGGCGCGCGCACGGGCTCCTGCTGTGAGCGGGGCTGGGGGCGGGGGGGCTGTGGGGGCGGCGCGGTCTCGCGCTGCTCTTGGGCGGGGGCGGTGCCTCCGGCTACGTTGGCCCGTGTGCGTCCATCCGTCCTCGGCTGAGGAGGTGGCCTGCTCGGGTTCTGTTCTGCCGGAGGGGGTTGGGGCCTTCTGGCAGGTCGCTGCTGGATTGAGGCGACGTACGCTACCCGCTTGGGGCAGCCTCTGTAGTTGGCGGGATGCGGGCCTGAGCAGTTACAGCATGCGGCGGGCTCGTCTCTCGTCTTCTTGGGGCATTCTGCCGAAGCATGCTCCAGTAAGCATTTTACACACCTTGCTGTGTGCGAACAGTTTCGGGACCCATGTCCGAAGTCTTGACATCTGTAGCACTGGGTGCCGTGCTGAAGGTGATTACTCCTGTGCTTCTGGAGTCGAATGCGGCAGTGGCACAGGTATTTGACGGCCGCGCGCAGCTGTCCCATGTTGACTTCCTTATTGAAGTGCGCTAGGTATATGGGATACTCATTTGAGGCAGTCATCTTGACCACCTTCACAGCTGGGAATCCTTGCGATTCCAGATCCGCCGCGATGTCTTGTACTTCAACTAGAGGCAGGCCCTTGATCACGGCCTTCTTCATTTTTTCGGCTTCGGCCGTGAATGTGTGGAAGCCTCGCGCCTCCGCTCGCAGTCCATTGGTGAGGGCGCGATGGTCCTCCATCGTGCGCACGAAGATGTTGGCCGTGCCGCCCCTGTTATATCTAAAAGTGAAGAGCTTACCCGCCCCCAGATGTCCTTGCACCGCAGCTGTGATCTGCGTGTGTGTCATGTTCCCCAGGGTCATCACAACCGGGGGAACACGGTCTCTCCTTCCGGTACCTGCGGGGGAGAAAGAATTATTAGTGTTGGCACGCTTATTACGCGGCGCGCCGGCGCCTTCGCTTACCTCGGGCAACTCTTCAAATCGGTTGCCACACTGGAGCGGTTGTGGTCCCCGTGGGGACATGGGCCTCTTTGCGGGGTTGGACGGCCTCGTCCAGCCTCCATCCTGGGGGGCAGCCGTCTCCATCGGCTGCTGGGGCCTCGGGGGCGCCACGTAGGCCGACGCTGGGCCTATCGGGGGGCGCCTGGGGGCAGGACTGGGTCCTGTTGCCCAGGAGGGGCCTGCTATGGGCTCCGTCATCTCGGTTACGTCGGGCGTGGTGGCAGTCGTGGTGGTGGATGGTCTCCGGGTCCTTGGGTCCTCGGAGCGGGGCTGTGGTGCGGGGACCGTAAGGCGCATGGTCCCTGTCTTCCTTCGAAGCGCTATCTGATGGGCGCCGGGCGGTACCACGACCGGGGAGTCCTCGTGGTCAGCGGGGAGCATCCTCGTCGGGAACATCTTGACAGGCGGTAGTCTGTGCCTCCTCTTGAAGAGGGAGCACGTCTCTGGAGCTTGTGGGCGGTTTGCGGGGGCCAGCGTGAGTCTTCGTTGTTTAAGTATAGCGAGAAAGTGTTGCCTTGATAAAGGCAGTTGGGTGGGCGCGAGCGCCTGCTCGGTGGGCCGGTGGGATCTCTCCGGCCGGCAAAAGTAGCGGGGCCTGGCTGATTACTCAAGCCAGACAAAAACGACTTCTGTGGTTGATCTCTCTCCTGTGGCTCTCTCTCCTGTCTCTGTGCTGTCTCTATCCTCTCTGTCTGGCCTATCTCGACTCAGTGGCTAACTTTGACCAAATACCCTGTAATATTAATAATACCTTCAACTTATGACATTACCCATACATTTTGTTGGCAAAATGCTTCACTAGCGCCTACTAGCAGCGTGAGTTTTTCGCGTTGGTTTTCTATCATACATGTTAATGCATTTCATGTGTAAGTAATAATTTTATATTCTACGTTAGTAAATTAGAGAAATCGAAAAAAATAGTTAACCTATGTGCGATTTTACCGCTTTTTTGCTCAAAATAAAAACTACTAAGCGGCTAATAATCTGTCTTTGATGACTTAGAAATGTAATAAAATACTTACATATTTGTAAGAACTATTTTTAATTTCCTTTTTGTAGATTTCAATATTTTTATGTAACCAAAAACATTTTATTTGGCAGGATTTAACGAACTCGTATTATATTTCACCAAAATAACCGGTAACCGTTTTTTTGTATCCTGAAAACGACTTGAGTGTTTTTGTTGTTTGTAATTTTTAAATTCGTAAACTGCACACACAGAACCTACTTTTTCAGACATTTTAATATATATTTTTATCTATATTGATCAAAATATAAATGAGAAAGCGCAAAACACCGCCACCAAGTTCTAAATAAATTCAATTTGCCGCCATTGAAGGGAATGTTAAATTCAATATACTACACTAGCGCTCCTAGCGGCTAACGTTATTAATATTGCCACTATTATACTATGGAGTTGTACTATATTATAGGGTATTGTGGCTTTAACTGAGATTTTGAATATAATGTATGGTTTTTAATTAAGTAGGTAGGTATTGAATAGCTACTTACAAATATTACGATTTCAGGGGAAATTTAGGTTTTGATTTATTAAGAGAAGATTAGAAACATGCTTTTTGGGCGTGAGGTCGGCTGTTCACAGAACTACCGTATATAAGCTATGTGGGTAAGCAGTATAAAAGGTTAGGTTCCCCTGACCCTGGCCCTGCGCGTTCCGGCATTGTTCGACCTCTCATTGTGCGACCTCTCAATCTCCCTAAATGATTATTATATTCTATTTCATTACAATTCACCCACTCACTCACTCACCCACTGAACACTGAACGAGACAAATTATTTCAACTGGAAAACGGAACTCGGAGTTTATTTTATTTTCCCGCCCATGCCCGTATTAATTAATGGCTTTAAGAGATTACTTTTTTGCACAGAATGAATGAATATTATATCGCTGGTATATCTACCTACACGTAGGTACATTAACTAAACTTTCAATAACGTAAATATACCTTACTACTACGACAAATCAGTTCCAATAATGAAAATTAGTATTAAAATAATTTTCTAGCAATATTAATCTATTATAGGTGCTGAGTTTGTTGAAAGTGGACTGTAAATAATTTAAACGAGATGAAACGAATTGGTGTTTTCTGGAATTGGGGGATATGTTTAGAAATGAATCATGTACGGAAGGAAGGAAACACAGGATAAAAAAACACTTACCACTCTCTGCGAAGTAGCACACAACACAATCACAATATAGTGAGTTCCACCACGATACCTCGGGGTAATTATCGCAACAACAAAGTACTTAAAACGATGTTAAGCACCTACAAGATAGTCAATTTCCTCCTTTTTTACTTTTCAACGAGATTATGTACATGAAAAACTCCAACAATTTGCTTTCAAGTGTTTCCAAGGTAGTCCAAAACGTTTTTCTGTTTTCAAAACAAACGCACCCCAATTTGCACTATTTTTCTTACCATTGTTCCAAATTTCTATATTTAATTCTGTATTTTTTTCATATTAACTCCACACAGGAGCCCCTGAAGAAAATAATTTCCCTCAGGGCCTATCTTTGGGGATGCTGTGTGGAGGGTCTTTTTGTGGAGAGGAAGGAGTGAACATGGGTCTTGAAGAGTCCCATGTTGTAGGAGGGAGGAAACACAGAGGCCGGCAGTTCGTTCCACAGCCGAGCCGAGCTGAATCGTAGAAGCGACCCGTTCTCATGTGACAAATGTGACAAATGTCAACAGTGTATAACCGTTCATATACTTTTCCAGCAAGGTGATGATTAGGGATAGGTAGGAACTGGAATACTGACATCCCTGCAGGAACCGAGCGTATTCTCATTTCAAAACCAAACAGAGGTGCTTTATCGCTTGTCTGAATTCTCCTAACAAACACTTCAAATACTTAAATTCAAAACAAAAGTTCTAGAGTTCATTGAACTGGAGTTACAGACAGACGGTGTCTCACACAAAATGAGTATTTTTAATTCTTATTGCTTATAATATGAACAGAACAGAATACAATCAGAGGCGGCTCGTGACAGAATTTGCCAGCAGTGCATTTCACAAATAATGGTAACATGTAAAATAGGAAAATAAAGTGATTTAAAGGGAACTACATACCCAGTACAAATAATTCATTTGTAGAGAAAATCCATTCGTCGCTCTTTCATTTGAGAAAATTCTTCAATTACAAGATTATTAAAGTCTGGTATAGAAGAGATCAAACTTTTTTCGATGCTCATCATTGATAAAGCATTGAGACGATCTTGGGACATAGTATTCCTCAGAAATGTTTTTGCACGTTTCAACGTAGAAAAACACCTTTCGCACTCGACAGTTGTCATCGGAATAGTACAAATTATTTTTAACAGTTTCACTATTTCACTAAAACACTCCACCAAGTTACACTTGTAAAATAATTGCAAAATTGATATTGCTCCGTCAGCATTCGCAAAATCATCTCTAGTTTGTTGGGATTAAATGAACTTCGGTTACTTTTGATAAAATCAATGTTAACCGCAATGTTTTCATTAGCACTCATTTTTAAAAAGCTTTTTGCAGAGCAAAACTCGTAAAAACCGTTAAAACGTCGCGTCAATCGCCAATAATGAATACTGTCAAGTTTACAGATATGTAGATCGCGCCGGTAACGCTAGAATATTATAACATTGTTAATTAGTTCGAAATCTGTCAATCCTAACTAATGCATTCCAAACGTTTTACGCATGTTTAAGGTTTTTGATATATATCAGGATGTTTCGGCGCATGCGCCGATAATGCACCGACCAGCTTCTATCTCCACTGCTCTAACACATCAACAGCCGTTATGGGTCTCTACCTGTCACGCTCATTTCACGGTTCCGACCTCTAGAGACAGTGCCTATAGAAGGTACATGGCATGTCTCGGGCAAAGCCGAAAATGCACGGGTTGATATATTACACTGTTTTTCGCATGCGCGGGAGTCTAGTACAAACTTTGATTGGTAAGAATATTATAATGATCTGGTGTGAATTCTTCGTGAGTGGATATACGAATTTACATTTCTAACGTATATCGATGTTTGGCAGTGCAGTGCACAAATGCACTAAGGAAGGGACCGCCTCTGAATACAATCTGACAATGATAGACAAAAAATAAGCAAATAATAATGCAATCGATTAAAAGATTTTAAATGGCAACATCAAGATGAATCATAAGGAAGATACAAGCATGTTCAAAAAAGCATAATGGTCCTATTTTTAAAAAATATTTTGATAAATTTTACTGTCTAAATGGTGTTCTGATTTATCTAAGCGTACTTTCCGAAAGTTATATAACTTTCATATCCGAAGACAATTTTAGGTTATTATTTTTATTATTATTATTATTATTGCAAAGAAGAGAATTCTTGACACATCGGTTCCAAGTTTTAAAATTACAATTAAAATAATTTTATGTTTAAACGTTACGTTAATATGGTGTGGTGTAATAAAATTGTCTTCGGATATGAAAGTTATATAACTTTCATATCCGAAGACAATTTTAGGTTTTTATTTTATTATTATTATTATTATTGCAAAGAAGAGAATTCTTGACACATCGGTTCCAAGTTTTAAAATTACAATTAAAATAATTTTATGTTTAAACGTTACGTTAATATGGGTAGGTATTTTATCATTTGTCTGAATTATGAAAATGACACTTAAATACAAAGCAAATTAGTGTTCATTGAACCAGAGATACAATCACATACTCAAAACCGAAAATAGTATTTTTGACGATAGCTTGTCGAAATTAAAACACCAAAATGCTATCAAAAACTAGCAATCGTTCTGATTAAAGTACCTACGTATTAAAAATGAAACGAATCCCAGGAGCTAGAGAGCAGTGAACAAATTGAAATTGCCTTTTCAATGGCGCTTTTTTATGCAACTTTCCCGCCAAATTGGAATTAGGCGGGAGAATTCACGTTCAATTCATATGAATATATATTCAATGGAATATTCAAATTTAAAACCTCTTTGACCTTTTGTGTTGCCATTGTGCTGATGGATATTACATTTTCCATTATTATTATTTATGTTATTGAAAAAATTACTTTCTTTATTTGCATGGAAAGCGAATGGTAACGATGTTTAAAAATAAATTAACATTGATAATTTCAAGATAATAAATTTTAATATAATCGCTTCTTCAATAATTATTGCAAATTCACTTTGTGGCATCATTTTAAATATATAAAGAACTTTGTATAAACCACTATTCAATCAAAATGGATCGACATGCTTCAAAACCAATGGTTTCAAAGTCACGATGAAAACATATTACATGTATAACATATAATATGCGTTCTCCATAGAATCTTAAAAGGATTTGTGATAAGAATGTAATAGCAAGTAATGACATCGATGTTCTTTAAAACTAGAAAACGCTTCAGCACTTTGGGCCTCACACCAAAAAAAATATATATACAATAAATTAAACAAATTGAAAAAAGTTTTTAAGGTTTTTATGAGAATGGACGGTGAGTCCACGATTCATGCCTCACATTTTTTAAAAGTATATAGTTAAGTTTTTTATGTAGGTACATATTTTATTTTACGCAAATCTTACAAAACTAAACAAACAGTTTGTAAGAAACATGGATTAGCCCTCTGAAACGCTCTACGAAAGTCTCCAATGTAGGAGGAATGATGCCAATATTTACAATAATAAATATTGATAGGTACATTAGCAGAATTTTTTGGTAATGTGAGTGCTCAGCCGTGGTGGGGCCCCGTTTTACAATTTTGCATAGCAAAATATTTGTTTAAATAAAATGGACTGCGTTGAAATTGAGTTAACTTAAACGAACTAATATTAAATAAAATGAAATAATAATAAAACAATAAAGGCAGTAAAAAATAAATGGTCAAATTGTATGCTTACTTATTGGTAATGTTGTGTATAGTGAATATTTTTTGGAAACAAGTTTTTTTAATAATATCGCATCTTTTGTTGTTTTATCCATATATTAATTTTGTTTGTAAAATGATTTTTGTTTCCTTTATTTTGTATTTGTAGTGTCTTTGTTCAAAGATTGTGCTTTTCGAAGGAGCTTTTATGTTTTGTATATACGCTCGCCTAACTGATTTATTAATGTTGGGTTGTGGTTGTTAAATTTAGTTTTTGGTTCAAAATTAACTTTAGTAGTGCTTTTATGTAAATTGATAGCCTAATTTACCACTTGCACTGTTTTTTTTTCCAAAAATTCAAATGTGACAAAGTCATCAAATGGACATTCAGTACAATTTTGTTTTTGACAGTTGAAAGGTTTCCATTAAATGAAGATTGATGGTCCGTTTTAGCTTTTGACAACTATCATGTTATTAAACTTATTACAATTTGATGGAAAGCTGAAACTAGGACCTAGAATAATCGAATGTCAAAAAAAATAATAATTGGATTCGCCATTTGATGACAATGTTACATTTGAATTTCAGCGAGACAATTGGATCTAAGTCGCCAGTTTAAAGAAGTTTTTTTAATACATTTTGTTGTTAGTAGATTGAATGTTATTATTTCCATGGAATATATTTTTAAACATACCCATCATCGTTTTATGACTTCTAGAAGGTACCTAGAAGTTATAGTTATCTATTAGAAAATGGTACCATAGCCACTCTCCTTAACAAGTCCAACTCCTCCTCACGTTACCGCACACTGCATACAACCTACTACCTACTTCCAGAGTACATCGTTCATTGTTTTGAGAAGCGAAAATATGAATATTGCAAATCCACGTTCGACAAAAATGAAAAAAAAACTGCTCCGTCCGTCCGGCCAGGGCTACGTTGGCCATTGTGGGGCGGGAGAAAGAAGAGGGTGAGGGAAGGGGCTGCTTTATTTGCCGCCCCGTCCAATACACCATTTGATTGTTTTCAGCTGAAAATGCGCTTTCCCGCTTTGTTCGGAGCCCGCCATTTTATACCTGAATTCCGTTGGTTATTTGTTTATATTTTGTAATGTTGGAGGATGAAGCAAGAAGATGAAATGCTGAAATTTTCTTAGATTCTGAAGAAAAAAAATGTGATGCATAAACCACAATCAATGTAAAAACCAGCTCTTACGTACCTTGCAAATTGTTAGAAGTTAATCCACACCTAGCTGGGTTCCCCCGCTTTCCCCGGCTTTAAGCATGGTTTTTAGCAATCACAGCCTCCGTGGTCGAGGGGTGAGGCTCTCGACCAACAACCTTAAAAAATAGTTGCAGGTGATATTGTTAATTCTGAAATTGAAATATAACGCTAAATAAATAGGTGCCAGTGGTCGAGTGGTTTAAGACGCCCGTACCGGTAAAACAAGAGATCCTGGGTTCAATTTCTAGTTTTTACCGTTATCTTTTTATTTTTCTGTGTCTTGTTCTGTTTCACGTTTCTTTAGATTTATTAGTATTATCTTCTTCGACGATATATTACATTGATGGGGGTTTAACCATCAAATTATATAAAAATAAAAAGTAGTTCCCAAAATTTTTATCTTAAAACGGCTATTTTATATAGAAATCTTTGACATTCCATAAAACTTATAAATAATAAAAATTTAATCCCTACTCGAAAATTGGCTGTTGCAACGAATATTTAAAAAGCATTTAAATTTTTAATTTTTTTTTTATATAAATTGAATTGTTTCGATTCTCGATTTCTCGAAAATCGATTCTCCAATCCAGGCCGTCCAAATACATACATTGGTAAAAATTTTGAGTCTCGTCGTATGTAAGTATGTTCATACGCCAAACATTAAAAGTCATTCCACTCGAACAACGAGTGGGTCGAACCATTCGTTGTTCGAGTGGAATTACTTCGACGAGAATCGAGGCCCCGAAGTTGTGCGTTTTGAATACATACATTTATTTAACATCAATAAAAGACCTGCATGAATATCGGCTAATTCGTACAATATTCTTAAAATTGTATTTTTCGGACTGAAACTTTTTATTTTTATTTTTTATGTGACACCTCACAAGAAGACCACTGTCTGTACAGTTTAAAGGCAGAGGAGCTATGTCGCCACCCGTTTGGGCATAGGCTGTATGAAGGGATTTATTAATGCGGGTCTTAAAAAAGCCCGAATTATATGAAGGAGGAAAAACAAATGCCCGTAGCTCGTTCCACCTACGAGTCTTATACAAAAATGAGTCGAAGAAGCGGCCCATTCTCATGAAGCCAATATCAACTGTCAACTAGATTAAAAGGCCGTAAATAGCTGCCTAATGTACTTTCAAAGGAAAAAAAACGAAATGAAGTCGATCTTAAACATTGGTCTTTCTTTATTAATTCATTCCTCAAGGGTGTCATTTGGACCTTGTCTAATCGATGCAAATTTATATTTTCTAATGAAGCAGATACTGTGTTATTTAAAACGAACTAATAACTATGTAAACATTCTATTATTTTTATACATATTGGTGACTAGACTTCGCTATCTCTACTAAAATGTATTGATTGATTTAGTCTACATGACTCAGCTC
Source organism: Hesperophylax magnus (assembly GCA_026573805.1). Classification (NCBI taxonomy): domain Eukaryota; kingdom Metazoa; phylum Arthropoda; class Insecta; order Trichoptera; family Limnephilidae; genus Hesperophylax; species Hesperophylax magnus. The sequence continues at coordinate 4,915,449 of JAIUSX010000114.1, forward strand.
CACATTTAACTCGAAGTCAAAGTATCGCACCCTCCACAAATCTTACCCCATCGGTTATTTGTTATTTGAATGCGGATAAAGAGACGCGATCTGTTTTATTCTGTGGATTGTATGGGATCTGTGGATCTGCTGAATCTGCGGATCTGTGGATCCGTGGAACGGGGTTTTGTTCTAAATTCAAACAATCGCCCGCCAACACAACACAACGGAACTCCAGCGAGCAAAACAACCGACACTGTAACTACTTACACACCAATAAAGGAGATGCTCTCTCAATGTGGGTGATTTTTCCCGATTGGCAGATGGGCACTTTAACTTTCAGGCCAATCTATTGTCTTTGCGAATACTCAAGACACAATGTTTACTTCAATTTTTTAAATGATAGCGTCTTCGAAATATATTTGAAAATAGATTGGATCACGGAGATTATTGAAGAATGTGATGTGTAACGTGATTACACATCTGCCTTGATGATGGACACTGCAATGCTGTCCGAACGTTGGCTAAAGTAGCGCAACACGGCATAATACCTTGAAAACAAATCACTACAATACTTTTGGCCGTGAAAATCTCAAATCATACCTAATGAATGTACCAATTATATCGACATTTTTAATGCAACAATTTCGATGTTTAAAACACACTTCAACAATTTTTTTATGTGAAGATATTATTTCAGTTTATTTTTTTATTTATTTGATCCAGTTTTAAACCACTGTAATGAAAGAAAATATTTTTTGTAACCATTGTTTATAACCCTTATGTACAAAATTGAAAACGCGGGTGTTCAAAACTCGCAATGTAAAATGCGAGTGTTCAAAACCCGCAATATAAAATGCGGGTGTTCAAAACACGCAATGTAAAATGCGGGTGTTCAAAACCCGCAATTTAAAATGCGGGTGTTCAAAACCCGCAATGTAAAACGCGGGTGTTCAAAACCCGCAATGTAAAATGCGGGTGTTCAAAACCCGCAATGTAAAATGCGAGTGTTCAAAACCCGCAATGTAAAATGCGGGTTTTGAAATTACATCAGATAATATTTATGAACCCTAAAAATATTGCTTGATGGGTTTCATTACCGAGGGCATTTGTTAATAATTTGAGATGATTTAAATAAAACAAAACTGTTTAGTTTTAACTGCCAAACAAAAAAATAATAAAGCCTTTAAAAGATGTAATCTGCGTAATTTTTTTATCTTCTTAATTACAAATTACACATTAATGGACGTATCTCATTAAATTAAATTAAACATTTATCAAAAAAAAAACCACGAAAATGTGATGTAGGTAGTAAGTAAATAACCTACAAACAAAAAAGCTATTGTTTTCAATGTAATTGTTTCTTCACAAAGTAAATTATTTAAAAAATATAAATTTAACATACATAGGAACCTATGAATATGCCACAGTCTAATCTGACTTCCTCCCAGCCAGCCCGCTCCGTTCCGATGTAATTACTTAAAACTATCCATTGATCGGTTCTACATGTTACAGTCACAAAGTGAATTCATTAACCCCCCCTCCCCCTGTCGCACACCCCTTCAGCTGACCCTAAATTTGATCAGAAGGGGTAGCAGATCAGAAGGCCTCATCTGATTCTAAACCATTCCGGCCACTAATACGCTAGACTTGGCTAATTCGACTTAAAGTAGTCCGTGATTAATAAACTCGGTTATTAACGTTAATGTTAACTTAAATCACATCGTAATTATATTGTCTAGTCTCAACAGTAATAAAACGGTATAAAACAGTCTCAACAGTTATAAACAGTCTCAACAGTTATTAACAGTTATAAACAGTCTCAACAGTTATTAACAATTTCAACAGTTATAAACAGTCTCAACAGTTATAAAACAGTCTCAACAGTTATCAACAGTCTCAACAGTTATAAACAGTCTCAACAGTTATAAACAGTCTCATACACGCCTAACAGTTTATATTATTTAGCTTTATTAACTATAAACATTTATAATGAATGAAGTTTTTGTTTACAATGTGATATAAATGCTTCTGATGCATTATTACGTGTTATGCTGTAACATTTATAATAAAATAATTAATAGTAATTCGGGCATTAATATAAGTTTCGGCAAGTTTCGTTAATGTCTTGTTTGTGTCTCTGGGAGATAACTATAACATTATAATTATTTAAATAAATACCCGTTTGCTGCTACAGAAAAGCAGATATCAAAGCTTTGGTTGATTTCTACTAGTAAAAGTAGCATGGCCACTTGCGGGGCTTTTTCATCACAAAATTTAATTTTACATTTGAGACCTTTTTATGAGATTGTTTTTTTGCAAATATCTAGTACAGATGTGAGCTATTGTATTTATTCATAGGCCATAGAATTCGATTTTTCCCAATTTTAGTGAAAACTTAGGCATTTAATAATAATCAAATATGAAATAATAAAAAATAAACATCTTAAAAAAGGTGTTTTTATGACCAAGTGTTAGTTGCGGGTAATACTAGTTGTACCACGCCACGTTGCTGTGGCTCAGTCTGTCTGTGCAGATAGATAAATAGTAGCGCGTGTTGGTTTTTATGGCCGAAATGCAGCTGCCGAGTCACTGGCTTTGTTACTCCGCCGAACAACTTATTGGAGAGTAGAGGTTATCACATGTAGAAGAGACAGTGGGCGAGTCAGTTCGTTGTGATTAGTTTTAAGTGGTGTTGTCTTGGTTTAGCCAAGTATGAAAAATTAGTTTATAACAACAAACATCAAAAACTCCTTAAATTCTAAATACAGATTTTTTTCCACTGACTGACTCGGCCGAGCACTCGGTAGGTGAAAAAAACTCTGTTACCTTTCACAGGTGACATTTATATAATATAGGTTTATAAAAACACACGCGTATTCTAATGCAACGTTGTGTCAAAATTTCAAAACAATCGGTGAAGAACTTTCATAGATTTAAGATTTTGAACAAACGATAATTTACATTTTTATTTACGTAGATAGATAGATATTTACGACTTATTTGCTTTCCAACGTAAATCCACCGCCTAGAATTTAATTTTAAACCCATCAAAATGATTATTAATCTTTTAATTTTTTAAATTGTATATTTCATTACATTGAAATAGTAGGTAGGAAAAAACAATTTCGAAAATAATTATCATTTACTAATTGAAAAATTAATTTAAAAAACTTTAAATGCTTGTGGATGGTACACATTTAACAAATCGCCAAAATTATTATTCTTTATTTATATCATACGCCCATACGGGCTTTTACAAACATAGGCTATAATAATTTAGTGGAACATTATTAAAGAAGTTAAATTTGTTAAAGAAATTATAAAATATAATAAATGCCAAAGAATAATAATTAATATTATGTATACTAGTTTTTATTACTCAAATAATAATTAATATCAAATATTAATTAATATAATGTATATTAATTGAGCTGACCGTGAATACTGGCCATGTTGAGAAGCGCTGGCTCAGAGTAAATGAATGTATACGAATAGTAGGAGACCCCATCTGTGTTTTACAGCAACAGTTAATGAAAATCTCGTTTCGGTTTGGCAAATTTAATTTCGGAGATTCGCAAACTTTCCTCGGGCGAAAATCAGTTCAGTTCAAACTCGCTAATATTTAAACCATTATTTGTTTGCTACAATTAATTACGTTTTATGGGAAAAGCTGACGGAACGTACTTTTCAATTGTTGTTTTCTGGTGAAAAGTTTTTAGAAAATATAATGATAGCAAAAAATTCTCAATACACTCCAAAAACTACATCATTTTCAAACTGCTAATAGAAATATAAGTAGAACAATTTATTTATCACCATAAATACTAACGAATTACTAGATCCTTGCCAGAACCTTACCAGAACCTTACCAAGACCTTACCGGAACCTTACATATTGACTGGAAAGTTTGAAGCCTTTTCACAACTAGGTGAATTATTTAGCGAAGAGACATGGAATTGTACGTACGATGGTGAATTTCATAAAAAAATGACATAATATTGTTACACTAAAAAAAGGAAGTGTCATTACGAAATAGTAGGTTTCGTGGTTTTTAATGTATTTCTGGTGCTTTTTTGACAATGTTTACGAGTGTTCAATTAAAAATACATTTATTTTTAACTAATAAAACATCTGTTATTTTTTATCGCTTTGCAAATATAATTCTTGTGCATTTGTTACGTACCAAATAAAAAAGTTTTGATGTTAAATTTCTGCTTAATTTATTTACTTTCAAACACATATTATTAATTGAATAAGCACATTGATAATGTTTTCTGCATACCCGATGACTAATATCAAAAACGGCCCATGAGAACACAAAATGATTAAAATTGCAAAAGCGTTAAAAAAACCGATTAAGGCGATGCACTACGTCGTGAAATATTTTAAATTGAGCCGCTATCAATAACAACCATTACGTAGATGGCGATAAGGTTTAAATTCCCGCTTAACACCATCTGCCTGTTTTGATTCATGCAAGAAAAAAACATGGCCAAAAAGTGCCTTGTATTTTATTTTGTGTTCAGGCATAAATATTTAGCTTTTTTTCGATCATTTTATAAATAACTTAATTTGCCACATTATACAATAAAATCATAACCGAAAATGGGTTCGTAAGTAGGAGATTTTGAACTTTAAAGCAGTTTTCATAGGCCTTTACATTATTTTTTACTGGGCTTATAAAAAGACTTATCTAAAAAATATTCGATTATTTCAAAGGCCAAGATGTATTCTACTAGCAGTATTTAATTAAAGCATCTGAAACATTTCTAGGCGACCAAATTTTCAAACCAAAAACACATGATTTTGCATTACTACGTATGGCATCGCCTTAAAGAATGAAGTTATATTTTTTCTGTTTGCATAGGAAAGTCTATATACAAGTGTCAATATTTATTTATCTTAGTTATTCTCCTCTATTAATTGTACTGTGATTGTACTGCTAATATTTAGTTGTCTGTCCGTCGGAATTACATATAAGTTAATTCAATGTTTGGAATATGTAGGTACCTACCATCTACATTCGATTACTATTTGGTAATGAACAATGAGAAATGGTAAACATATAAAATCATCTCTAAAAAGTTCAACTTCACTTTTCATTAGTCGATAATAGTCAATACAATCATCAATATCATCTCTACAAACTGTAATTTTACAGAACCCAGTTACTCAGGTTGTAATATATCGCGTTAGGTAACGGATATTACCTTATCCCGAGGGAGTAATTCTGTAAAATGTATTCCAAGATATCTCACAGATTGTTGCGAGAGTAGCTTACAGACAGGTTCGATTTCCTTCAAAGAATTTGTATGCGCTTTTGTGCTGCGTTCCTAGCTACTGACTGCTGGGCCCGAGCTCGTCGGCCGTACCGCTATATGGGTGAGCGGTTAATTAATTAAAAAGTGCTAATAAACGGATCCGCTGTAAACAAAAGCGGCTTGTCTGGCTCAAGCCACAAGAGCAGATTCAATATATCAGACGTGGTTGGGTAGGTAAAGCGTTGCGTTGACTGGACGATTTATTTATTATTATTGTTTATTAAAATCGTTTTACACATCCCACATTCAAAACCTAGGACGTGCCTGTAGCCATCCACATCCCACACTCAAAACCTAGGACGTGCCTGTAGCCATCCACATCCCACATTCAAAACCTAGTATGTGCCTATAGCCATCCACATTCCACACTCAAAAACTTATTACGTACAACATTCAGTTTTAGAAGGACGTGCACAAAATACAATAATATCTTTTCAGACCCGATATTTTCCTTATTCAATTTACTACATGCATTTTGGAAAATAAATAAATCAACGTGTTATTTACGTACCCTCTACCCTTACTGTGTGTCAGATATCTAAGTTATTTTCTCATTTTCATTTTATTGTTTTTCTTTCTTTATTTTGTTTATATTTGAACATTATTTTATGACGTGGGTAAGTATCTATAATTTTTATATTTGTACTTATCTATCTACGTATTGTAATTTTTTTTTTTATATTTTCCAGTTTCGGTTTTTCTTTTTCCTGTAAGTAATTTGAATTTTATGCGGAAAATTTACTGGTTCATTTGGGTTCATACAACCATGTAACATGTAATTATTCATATAAAATATGTATATCTGTTTGATTTACCTATAAACTAAAATTTAAAAATTAATTAAAAGGCAGCAATTTCATAGCCCAGTAAGTAAATTTTAGTTACAAGGCTTAAATTTACTATCGTGACGTGTTAGCTTTTGATTTTTTTTTTCCGAGGATTGAACGAATTCGAACTGATTTCATCTTATATTCTTAACACATAAAAAAATCGGCATGTGTGTGTTTGGCTCGCCAAACTCTTCAAAAAAGTAGTTGACCGAAAATTTTAAAGTTTGTTCTTATTGATGCCAGGAGTGTTTAGAGAGTGGTTTGAATGGTAGCAGAAGTCGGGGACGCTGGAGGAATACTTAACGCAATATCTCTGCACCGGAAAGAGGTACAGAGTCGAATGAAAGTCGATGTAATTTAGTTTATTAACAGTAACATTGTGGTATACTGAGCCAAACGACCTTACTAGGTTTTAATATTTGACAGCCTTGCTGTTATTAGTTTGTTTGCTTAACAGAAAATGCCTCAGTAATTAGTCCATGTCCAGTCAGCGCCTGCAAAAAGACATCTTCCTTACAAAACAAATCATCAAGATGGACTATTTGACCTGTCAACCCTTTTTGTCAAAAATAAACCGAATTAGTAGGTCTTTTTCGTTAATTGCATAACTTAAATATATTCTAATTTTTGTCACGGTACTTTTTCATTGCAATAACCTAGATATAATAAAGCTTTTTTATGTTCTAAAGTTTGAAATCGGTCAATTATTGTTTCTCCAGTAGCCTAGGATTTCCGGAACCAAGAACAAACAATTAAATCGTAGTTCATTGAACCTGAGTAACAATCACAGATAGACAACTAAAAATAATATGTTTGACTGGCGCAGACCCGGTAAAAATCACGGGGTAGTCTGAATTTTTGAAAATTCAGTTGTTTTTTATCAAAATAATTTTGTGCTAAAAATATTAAATTATCTGTAGGCACTTTATTGCTTGTGTGAATTATTTACAGTATCAGTTCCAATTTTTTAAATGACACAAATCCATATCAAATCCGTGTTCATTGAACCAAAGAAATTAGTATTTTTGATAATAACTTTTTAAATAAAGATTTTAAAAAAATATTAAATTAGAGTGTCCTTCCTTCAACGCAGTGCCGTCCCGCCAAAGTGGCAGCTTAATTAATGAAGTAGAGAGCGTTCCGCAGTGGCGTGCCGTGCCGTGGAAGGGGCCGGGGGCGGTGGTGCGGGTGGTCTGGCTAGGTGTGGGAGGGGGAGGGAGGGAGAGGGGATGAGATTTGTTCGGTTCTGGTGCGCCACTTATTATTAACTAGACCCGTGAAAAATCACGGAATATTCTAATTCTGAGTTTTGTGAAGCTGAAAGTATTTGCCTCAGGATCGGTTCCATCAAAAAAATAATTAGAGACGATCAGGAGTTGACCATTCGAATAAGTAAACTTAAAAAAATCATTATTCGAATTTGTCAAAGATCTGACAAAAATGTAACCAAAAGATATACACATGGAGGAAAACGAGTATTGCTAATTAATTAAGAATCTCTTCAAATTATTGGTAATCCGGTGAGAACGGGATTGCAGGCCCTTAACAAATAAATTTATAGGTTTCCTGTTAAGCTTTTAGTAAAATGCGAATATATGATGACGATGTCGGAACACGTGTTCATAAAAATCTTATCTTTCGTTTACTAAAAGTTTATCAGGAAACGACCTGCAATCCCGTGTTACCAATAATTTCTTAATAAATTAGCAATACCCATTTTCCCCGTGTACATTTCAAATACCTTTAGAATAATAATAATTAATTAAGTTGAAATAATGTTGGTATCTACTTTATTTAATGCTCATCAGTTCCAATATTGAAAAAAAAGTCCATTGAAGTTGAATAATTTTGCGAATTACGCAGGAATAAAATTTCAAACCGAAAGTAGTATTTTTTCACTAGTTTTTTTCAAACATATCTAAGCGTTCAGACTTCATTGATAACATATGATTAAAGTCAGTTAAACAATATCTACTGCAAATACAGATACCAACTTTCCAACTACTTAAAAGAACAAGAGATTTTGCACAGTTTTTTTAAAACACTTATTTATTGGCCATCCGGGATAATAAGTCGGTTATTTAAAATACTCACCCAGTACTATTAATAAAACCGTTGAATTAATAAATAAATTAAATAAAACATATTAAATATTAGTTAGCAAATGAATATTTTCAGCAAAATATTGGCATTCAATTTCTCTACAACGAATTCAGTGAATATGTCGACCAGACGACCAAGTTAATTCTCAAGTTCTGTGGACACCAATACGAGTATATTCGTAATAGAGAGAATAGATTCGTTGAGTTAACTAATTTGCGCGATGGGAAGGAAATGTATTATTTACTTGTTAAATTGGAACTCATTCATTCATTCATTTTCATTTAAATTTACACACAGTACAATATGATACAAGATATAATTAAAATATTTTGTGATTATTGATTATTGTACCTTATCAGGTCGAAATTATTGGTTCCTAACTAGGCAAATTGCCCGTTCCAAGAAACCAAAAAATATGTGAAAGTAAGTGTGTGATTTGTCTATGTCTATAATATATCTCATTAATGTTTTAATTTGTGATGTTTAATCGTTACAATCTTATGATAGGGTCGAACTTGAGCTGTTGTGTATGTTTCAATTGTGTATGAACAATAATTAGAATAATGGAAGATATATATAGTGTGTGATTAGTGTGAAATTAAAGTTTATTTTAAATTAATTTAAATTTTATGCATAGAGAATATTATTATAAATAACCTAATGAAACACTTCACGAATCAAACAGAGCCACTGCAAAACAAAAGCGCAGTTTTTTTTATTTTTCCGATAGGCGTTGAATTGTTTTGCAAGACCCTGCCGCATTGTTTTTGGGGTATTATGCCGTGTTGCGCTACCTCCTTTTTTAGTCAACGTTTCAGACAGCATTTCAGTGTCAGATTACACATCAGCCGTGATGATGGACACTGTGATGCTGTCTGGAACGTTGGCTAAAGAAGTAGGTAGCGCAACACGGCATAATACACCAAAAATAAATCACTATAATACTTTTGGCCGTGAAAATTTCAAATCATACATTTTTAGGCATATTTACAAACATGTGACACAACGAAGAACCATTGGTGTTTTGTTCCCATGTTTTCATCGAAAAAACGTTATTTCGACAACTATTTTGCGTTAAAATTTATCGGCAACACAAAACAATATTTATAATAAATGTTTTAAAATGTTAAATGAACTCGTCGTAAATGTTAAGGAAGCTAAAAGTCTTGCAGCTTGTCGTGTGATTTGTCTCAATGTTGTGAAGTCCACATATTAGTACGTAGGTAGTAGAATATTCTTATAGTAGTTTTTGGAAAAAGGTTAGTATTACTAAATATAATATTTATATTTTATAGCTAAATAAAATATATACAAAAAAAATTGTTGATTTTTTATTTTAGTAAGCATCACAAAGATGGACTGTGTTTTATATTTTACTAGGCAAACATAATGTATTTTTATATCTGGATAATTTAATATAACTACATGTTTTAAAACACTAAATTAAAAAAAAACTTTCTTAGGAGGAAAATAATCAAAAGTGTTAAACAAATAAATAGCACTAATATAACTGGATTTAAAAGTCGTTATCACCCCACTAATCTCGTTCAGACCGCTAATAGCTTCATTCACAGCAATTCAATAAGTATTATACAAACAAGCCCTTAGGTCTAAACTCGCCCCGCGTCCCCCCTGCAGCAGTATGGACTGTATGGAGAATGGAATCTAATTAGCAAATGACATCAATTATTGCCCCGGAACCAGCAGGGGAGGCAGGGGCTAAAAGGACCGGCCGCCCTTTTTGAGTTTTTAAAAACCGATTAAATTGATTGGACCGTCGGCGTTTAAACCCTTTATACCGTTCATTTAATATGTTTAATTTTATTGATTTTTACGATTTTGATTTTTTTCAACCTGCCATGAATGCTGTTTTTTATTATTTTAGAAATACCTCACATAATGTTTAATATCAGAAGACATTTATTTTTAAATTCTTATTTTTAAAACCTTCATTTGATGATAAAAGTAAAAATGTAAAAAAAAGAAATGTTCAGAATGAAGATATAAAAGTTTCTTTGGGTTCTCTATGCGACGTGGATTCACAAGTTGCCCGCTTGAACTACGAGTTTCTGGACACCGTGCATATAAAAAGCGATGTGAACAAAAAATGTGCTTTAGATTATAATCTATTTAATTTGACTTAATTAATTTAAAAACACGTTTCTGCACTGAATAAAGGCCAAATTCACAACACATTGGTATACATCCAAAATATAAAAGTGACAGTAAACCATTGAACTGAATATACTATTAATCTTGATTCGCGTAGGAGTTATAGGTTTGATTAAATAAATGAAAATAGAGATCCAAAATCCCGGTTGAAAAGAAAAAGTAATTTGATCACAATGAAAACATAACAATCAAGTGCATCTCATACATCTCCCCTCGGTATATTTAAATAATCAGTGGAGTCAACAGCCGCTGCGATCTCATTGTTGGACAATTACATCGGAATATTAATCCGCCAGAGCCCCCGGAGTTGCTCGTACGTAATATTTTAATATCTGCACCACAAAAGGTGGACCAACTGCCAAACAAAAGCACGAGTCTGTCCCTATAAATACCCACCAGTTGCACCATCTGCAATTTGTAATGTTGTAGATGTTCAGTGTTGCCAGTGGTAACCTTCCAGATTATTAAATAAAAAATATTTTTTTAATTATAACCAAGTTCCCCGCGAAAAAATTATACCAAGAAATGAATTAACTGAAAATAAAATTAAAATACTGTACGAATATGTTATCTACAAATGGAAACACACGAATCATTTATAAAAACGTCAATGAACATTATGCATACATTTTACACAAATACAGAAGACTGAAAGTGGTTAACCCTTCAGTACTTTCATCACATTTGTTCAGTTTGCAATGTTTTCTGTGTATTTCAAATGCGCTGTATACACCTTATTTTTTAATTTTCCGTAAAAGCACTGTTTTAGAAACTAGATAAAATTATCTTTAGGGTGTGTGGATTTAATATAAAAAATATTATTTCTAAATAATAAAATTTTAATATCAAACCTGAAAAATGTAGTGAAAAACGCTAACCAAATTATTATTTAATTTTTTTACTCCAATCATAGAAAAATTAAAGAGATTTCGAAAACACATTCCTTTTGTTTGGAAAATTTGTGAGAAAACTGTAACTTCACTTTTATCTCCTTCATATAATAAAAAAATAAGAAATGATTTTTAAAGTTAAACCGATTGATACGATAGCGGCGCGAAATATAAATTATTATTCATTTTGGCTATTTTTAGGATTTTATTAATGGAATCCAGTAAAAATATTTGAGGCAAACTGGAAAGAATTATTATTTCTCTTTCTAACGTCAAAAAATATGTATTTCCAAATGATAGAAAAAGGTAAAAATACTTTTATAAAATATGGACGCTCGGTCATATATGACCCTCAAACGCTGGAGGGGTTAAATAAACATAGGCTGTACGTATACACATTTACAATTCCCTTCTCGGTAATCTAAAAACGAAGAATCGAATAAATAATTAACCAAAAAAGGTCAATCTCAAGATAAGTGAGCAAAATTGCAATTTAACTGGACAAGAATAATTAGTAATAAAAGAATAATAAGTTGTTATACCTATCATTATTATTAGATAAAAATAATATATGTAAAATGTTATGTTGTACATATTATTATTATTATTTATTTAATATGTAAAACAATAATATTTAATTATGTAGACCTCAGAACAGGTATAATACCTTGCGAGGTATTCACTCAAGCGATGTTTGGCATATTAAGCGAAGTTTGCAAAAACATATATTAAAAATAACTATTAAATGTTTGTTAAGGTTTTGATAAAAAATAAAATACATCGACTAGAGTACAGATCTGAGCGCGCTGCCGCCAAATTACGAAGTCAGTGCTATCGATAAGTAAACTTCACTGATTAAAATTACCAATCAGTATCAACAATAATCGCTGCCGTTTGCAAACTGTCATTGGTCGATGGCACTGACTTAATCCTTATATACTTTAGTCGGCCTTAGTAATTATGGAAATTACGTTGCGAACTGAAATAATAAAAGAGCAAAAATTACAAGTCAAGAAAAAAATGTGCAAATTTCATAACGTCAGTTTCACCACACGCGAGTCTTAGTGAGAGATTACTGGAATTCTATAGTGAATCTACAAGATTTTCAGGTTATCGGTCCTTCTTTATATCGTCTGTATTGAAAATTAAGAATACACACGAGATTGACGTATGGAAGGAAAGAGGGAAGAGTGAAGAGGGGTGGTGAGGGTATAGGGGTGAGGGAAAGGTTCCTTTCAAAAGCTATCGGCCGATTAATCTGGTAAGCGGCTGTACCCAATTGGGTATTCAGCAGTAAAGCTTTCAATACATCCTGAATCATATCAAAGATAACTTTATATCCGGGCAGAATCCTTTTCATATAAACGGTTTACCTACATTAAATCTGAGAATAATATAATTATTATTACAAGTAATTTATGATTGAAGTTAACAGCCAATGTTAATAATATTCAAAACATTTTTTTGATTACTTACGAATTATATCAGATTTTCATTACATTATATCATATACCCCTAAATAATTTCTTCATATAATTTTTTTTTTACAAATGGACTGTTAGATTGACTATTAGATTGTTTGTTACATATAAAATATGCAACCACAGTCATTAATTTGTCTTTGATGATTTTATGACTGCTATTCCGATATTTGTCTATGATTATGATAGAAAAAAAATCTTCATCAAATCAAGAGACGAAACATGTGCACTCGCCTGGTGTTTTGCTAACGAATGCAGTTGCCAGATGAAACAGGAGCTCTCGCCTGGTGTGTTGCAAACGAATCAAGCCACCAGACAAAACAAGAGCTCTCGCCTGGTGTGTTGCTGACGAATCAAGTCACCAGACGAAATAGGAGCTCTCGCCTGGTGTGTAGCAAACGAATCAAGCCACCAGACAAAACAAGAGCTCTCGCCTGGTGTGTTGCTGACGAATCTAGTCACCAGACGAAACAGGAGCTCTCGCCTGGTGTGTTGCTGACGAATTAAGATCGAACGACATGTAATTTTAATTTTAATGGAACATTGCTAATCCGAAGGAATTGGAATATCTTTAAGTCCGGCGAGGCAACTTTCAACACAGAATGATTTGATAATCACCGACCATACAAATAATGGTCGAATTTTTATATCCTTTTCCAACATTTTGGTGACATCAGGATTTCGTTAATGTCAATGCTGCGATGGACGAGAAAAGGTTTTAGACTGAACCAAGGCAATTCACTGCCTTTAATCTTGGATCAAGGATTGCCCAGATCACTCGACAAAGCCTGGAGTAGTGACTGTTTCACAACCCAGTATGTCATTCAAGAAGGAACCAGAAGTGTCCACCCGTTTTCTGCTTGCCGCGCCGTAGTGAATTAAGACCTGGTAAACAGGCCTAACCTTTACAGGTTAGGTCGTAGGTTGTATTTTGTAACTTTTCACAATAAGTACATACGATCTTAAGGTTTTAACTGATTTTATTGGAATTATTTTTAATCGTTATGACCATCAAATAAAAATAGGTATCCCTTATAAATAAAAATCGGATATGTTTATCCGAGACACTCTCTAATTTATACATAAATTTGATTATTGAAGACAATATAAGCGATTTTTAAACGTAAATTTTAAACATTAAAAAAACCAGGCAGAGCGGCGTCCCGGCAGGGCGAGGGTCCTGGGTTCAAGTCCCAGATGTGACAGTATCTTTATTCTGATTTTTCTGTTTCAAATTTTCGTTTAAGAATCGCTTATATTCACTACAATAATTAAACATTATAATTTAAGGTTTTACTCATGAAGTTATTTCAAAAATACAAAAAATTCTTTAGAACTTTGTAATCTTTCAAAATGACATGCAAAGAAAAATTAGTGCGGTTTTTTTTATCAAGATACTGTTGAAATTGTGACTGCATGACCATTTCTTAATAAAATATTACTAATTCAGAATATGTCTGAACACGCAGGTGGTGTGTCCGAATAAATACAATGGACGTGCGACAGTATGATTAAGAACACGTGTTCCAACTTCCTCAAAACATATTCGTGCTTTATTGATAGTTTGTTATGAAATCTGTCAATTCATTCTTTATATGTTATTCATCCCGTTTATTAACAGGAAAACTAATAATTTGTTTTCGTCTTAAAAAACGGGATGAATAACACCTCGTTTTTTAACACGAAAACTAATAATTTGACCAGATTCTTAATAAATTAATAATATGTCATCAGTAAGTTTTCTTCGTATATCTATATGAGATTTGAAAAAAATACTCTTTCCCCTTTTCGCCCACTTTAAAGAAGAATTTTATACCTATTTATGAAATTTTGAACACTTGATGTTCAAATAAAAGAAAATTACTGAATATTTCTGATTTTGAAAAAAAACTGCGCAAATCCTTGTCAACGCCCGGGAAAGCAAGTTATGAAATATTTACAACGGATACCTTTCTTAGAGTTTAATTCTCACGTTATCGTCGCCTCATTGGATATAAAATTGTTTAACAAATATAGATACCTAAGAATTTAAATATATATTTGTACAAAAATATACGATTGTTTTTTTTTGTATATTTGAAAAACCCCCTGAAGCGCAAACTCCATAAGAAATTTCAAGAGAAAAACAAAATCCTTTCGGAATTATTGACTTTCCTGAGAATTTAATATTTCCTTTCTGTATGGATACAATCACAATTGATTGTAATATAATGTCCCCCTCACCTGCCACCTGCCACCTCCCCCTACCTGGGGAGGTATTCACTCAATTTTTCATCTCGTACATTGAACAAAGGGAAGCGCTCCAATCTATTTTACAAGGAAAATAAAAATCTTGAATCGCCGCGTCTGAAAATGTTATATAATTTCTTCTGGAATAATTCACGGTACACTTTATTCGATTACAGATCCAAAGATTGGAATCTACAAGTATTAAAAAATTAAATCTATAAATATCACAAAAATTTTAATTTTCCTTTTATACAAAAAGTAAATTAAATCTCAGCCATTTTTCTTCGTATTAGAAGGCGGAGAAAACGCAATATTCATCACATTCTTAGTTTCCTTTTTTTGATCTTATGCATTATTACTATTACATCTCTTTTTTGTTATAATTCATCTAAGCTTCTAAACATATGGTTTATTTACAGAGATTGTATATTTTCCTCCGCACTAAGAGTTCACGATGTCATTGGATTTCACCTGTGATGTAGAGGTCACTGGGTAATTTGATTTTGTATATCATACTCACACACATATATATACCTATATATACATAAAATAAAATATAAAGTTAAAACGCTGAATATAAGAGCATAGAAATTCCAGGTGGCAAAATTGATTCAATGGAAGGTTTTTAAATAGTAAAAAAATATATTAAAACAAATTAAAATTAAAAATAATTCGAACAAAAATTTCAACACTCAAAAAGTTCACGATTAAAAATATAAAAGCCAACAATTTCACCATCAAAAATGTAAAAGCTATTGTTAATAATTTCAAGACATAACAATTTTCAGAATTAACAATGTAAAAACTATTTCAAGACATAACATTTTCACAATTAACAATGTAAAAGGAATTGTCAATAAATTCAACATAATACATAAAAATTGCACAAATAAAAATATATAAAAGTATTTTCAACAATTTCAACAGATGTAATAAATTCTATATTAGTCAAAGGTAAATTGAATCGTTAAAATTAAATTTACTTATTCAACCTAATAAAAATAAAATTACATAACATTATATGATAAATATCAGAACAATACATTTTTTCTCGAGTCTCTCGGAGAAAATTACACAACATAATATGACAAATATCAAGAAAATAATTTTTTCTCATGTCCCCCTCGGAATAATTACAAAACATAATACGACAAATACCAGGACAACACATTTTTTCATGTCTCTCGGAGAAAATTAAGTAACGTAATATGACAAACATCAGGACAATGCATTTTCTCATGTCTCTCGGAGAAAACTTACTGATAAAAAATATTGTTTTTTTATTAAGAATCTCTTCAAATTATTATTTATCTGGTTAAAACGGAATTGCGGGCCCTTAACGAATTAATTGATAGGTTTCCAGATAAACTCTTAATAAAAAACCAATGAACCAACCTCGATGACGTGTTCATAAAAATCCCAACATTTTTGCATTTCGTCATTATGGATTCATACATTCGTCACTCCTGGACACACTCATCCCCAGATTCCTTCCCAACCCTCATATATTTTTCCTTCTCAGAACTAAAAATACCCTCCACATAGCATCCCTAAAGATGACATAAGCCTTGAGGGAAATTATTTTCTTCAAGGCCTCCTGTGTGGAGCTAGTTTAAATATGTATATATATATATATATATATATTGTTTGTGTATTTGTGAACACGTTTCGATATTATTACGAATTTACTAAAAGTTTTTCAGGAAGCGGCATGCAGTCTCGTTTGTAACTGGATACCAATAAATCGAAGAGATTTTTAATAAATCAGCATCATTTATCTCCGTGCATTTAAGAGGAAACCGGGTGGTGTTTTTTCCATACAAACGTATTCCTCATTTCCCTCTCTGGATTTTGACACTAGAGAAAATATTTTTTTTACATAATATGAATATTGACCGCAAGCGTGTCGGTACGTTTTGATTTTTTTGATAAGTTACTTTTTATAGGAGTTATAACCCTTCAAAAAAAAATTGCCTTTTTTTAACGCCATCAACAAACGTTCAGTATACAAATAAGACGATGTATTTTTAAAAAAAGCAAAAGGTACAGACATAGAATGTTTTCTTCCAATACATTTGGTAAAAAAAATCTTGGAAATCGGTTCAGTTTTGGAGTAGAAAAATGAGGACTACAAAACCTCGATTTTGACAATTTTATTTAGGTATTATCAGGCTGAGGTGCATGTGTCCCTTTCTCTCTGTATTCGGTGGTGAGGGGGGGCGGAGAGGGTTTTGTTGAATACGTATACAGTCAACGAAGTGATGTGACATTCTCAATAATTATATCGATACACTAGTCCACTAGTGTTGTCATGTCCCGAGTTATCGATGTTTTTTTAAAATTATTTTTCTGTTTGGTGACTTATCTTGAGTGTGCCAATACTTACCGAGCTTATTTACTAAAGTTATTGTGACAAATTTAATTTGTTTACGTCAGATAATTTAATGGAAAAAAATTGAAAAAAAAAACACCTGTTACAGACAGACCCCGAGATGATTCCGTTCCGTATTGCCGAGTTGGATATGGAACACAAAAATTAATTAAAATATTTTTTGACAACTTTTGAAGGTTGTACTCAACATAATATTATCCCTTTATAGGACACTTTTTTTAAGATACAACTACCGAACCAAAAAAAAACTTTTATATTTGACTAAATATATTGTTCTAGATTTTTTTTTTCAAAAAAATTATATTTTACAAGAAAATGTGTGATGGTAAGTACATACACCACTGATCGTTTGATGGAATGCTGGTACAGCGTATGTTCAGTGGTACATGCATCTACCATATGTTGTTGAATCGATTATGTTATTATAATATCATATTATACAAATGAATATTGAAATCTATGTATAAGAGGCACCATATTGTTTATTGTGCTACATATTAGGTACATACACATAACTAGTTTAGTTTTTATTTAACTTTTTTAATACGTTATATTATTACAGAAAAATGCACTTTTGGGAATACCTCCTACATCACTTGACATTTTCAATCTTCTTCAATAATCTAATATTTTTTGTTTTTAAACGCTTTATTGTAAAAAAAATTACTGTTTAACATCTACACAATGAAATTAAAACAATTTATGATCCAGACCTTTCCCTCGCCGGTAAATTTCTTGGTATGCGACCGTCAATTATTTCTGGTAAAAGACATTGGGTGGTAGAAATTTTCTAACGATTTTTTGCCAGATTTCATCGTCCCTCTCAATTTTTTCATACAGCAAACCTTTTGGACTCCACACAACAAAATAACAATAATTACGACGAGTAATATGTAACTGGCCTTGTACTTGGTAGAAGTAATTATGATTCCGTTTTAATGTTAAAGAATGGTCTTCCAATTTACAGTAATCAATTATCTTTTGTGCAATTCCCTCTTCTGGTGACATATTTGCTATACTATAAGGGCATTTAATTTCAATTATAGAATCCTCACCGATAAGGCCATCCGGACTTGCCGCTAAAAAGTTTTTGGTTTTATCGATAAATAGCCCACAAGCGGATACCTGCAAACTTGTTTTTTTTGAAAATTACTCTATTGCTAGGCTTTCATTTTCTTTTCCATAATTTGTGGCCATAGTTCCTTTGAATTGTGAGTACAGTAAAGAGTTTAATACTCCCGTAACTTAAGTTTTTTGCCGAAGCTTATATATTTTTCCAAAGTTAGACGCCGTTATCCACTTACGTCTTTCAATTGCCCACAGATTGTTATTGCTTTGGCCTACCGTATTCCGTTCGAGCTCTTCCTTATTCGTTGAAGATAATTCTTTGAGAAATTCCTCTTTTTTCGTTTCAAATATTTCAGGTGGCATATCTGGTTCTAATTCCAATTGACCATAATTTTCATCGGGCCCTGTAACTTTTTTTCTTTTTTTCTGTCGTATTTTCATTATACTTTAGTTTTTTTTCGACACTTTTGTGTATTCTCCTTCGAACGTCGTTTTCTCTCTATAAAGTGCTTCGTGTATTTGCCGGGACTGTGGCCTTGGATTTTCTTTTGTATTCTTGAATGGGTTGCCAATTCACTATTCCACGAAGCTACTGCTCCAAAACATCTTGCTTGGTAAGATCCTCTTGTAGTAAAATTTACCCTTTTTCCACCTATAAATTTGGCGATAACGTTGTTGAATTGCTCCACAGTGTTATTTGTCACGTCAATAATAAGACTTTCTGCATTTGCTATTAGAGACAATAAGAATTGTTGGATATCAGTCCATATTCCACAATCTCGAAGATCGCTTACTAAATTTGGATCATCAGTATACTTCTCTAGTATGCACAATTTTTATCACCAAACACATGATTTGCGGTATTTTTATGTCCATTTTCAAAAATTTTTTTTTATCACTTTGTACTGTGTTTTCTTGCTCTTTCCTGTAATTTACTGCTCCAACTACAGCTCTTCTCATGCGTAAAACGTTTGCTTCAACCTTTTTCCTTATATGAACTGGTACAAAGCCTTTAGCGTTGTTGGTTTTTTTTCCAAGTGCTTTAATTTTGTTGCAAAAATTGCGGAGTAAGTGCAGTGGCGTAGCTAGGTAACCAAGGGCCCTGGGGCAAATTAAAAAATGGGGCCCCACTGCTATGTTAACTGATCAAATAAAAATATGAAATATACAAACACTTTAAAAATGGTAAGCTACTTAAGCTCTTTGTTGTGCACTGCAAAGTGCAGGGCAGGTCATAAAAATATTAAACAGTAACAACATAAATTACAATTAATACTTGGTGTAGGTTTGGCTAATAAAACAAAATAGAGAAGATTCAAGGGTTTATTATATAAAGATCGGGCCTACCAATTGACTAGATAACAATTATATTTACAATTTTTTCCTAGCTTTAGTTTTCGCAAAAGTATCAATGACTTCGTTTAAATCCAGGCTTGATGCGGTTTTGTTTACAATTGCTATTAGCAATAAATGTCGGAGTCGAGTTTGGCCCATCTTATTTCTTAAATAATTAATTATTATTTTTTTGGGTAAACTAATGTTTAAGACAAGATTTTTTATGCATAGCACAAAGGGTAACAATTATTTTTTATAAGCAATAACTATTAGCCTGAAACACTCATCCACATTGAAAAATCTCCTGATAAAAGATACATGACGCCAACGGAACTTGACGGGTTCAAGTCCCGTTGGCGTCATGTATCTTTTATCAGGAGATTTTTCAATGTGGATGAGTGTTTCAGGCTAATTATTATTGCTCTTAAATATTTTTTTATTATTTTAATTTACTTAATGACCTTTCAGCTACTGCTAGTGACAGGAATTGTAAAGAAAAATAACATTGCTGTAAATACTTCCGTTAGGTCGCATTCTAGCACTCCATATTTGCTCATTATTTCCTTACATAATTGGTGAACAGTTCATGCTTGAGTTAGTTGAGGTAAAACTAAATGGTAAATATTAATAAATTGAAGTGAAAAACTAGGCCTTTTATATCTGAATATTTTCTTTGGAATTCGTCACACTTTTGTAATAAAGTTGCTTCATCAACATGTAATAAAAATGTTGGTGTTAGAAAATCGAATATATGACAGACTGCACTCATACCAATAAAACGTGTATCTAATTGAGATATTACTGTGTCTAGTACATTATTGAAAATCTCAATTTTAAATATTTTTCTCGGTTTGGAAATCGGTGATCAGCAGCTAATTCATCAAAATGTTTTTTCTTTGAAAATGCCTTTTTTCTTGAAAATGGGTATCAATTCCATATTTTTTGCAGTTTCACGGGCTTTGCACTTGAATAATTCGAAATCATTTCTATAAATTTGCAACTTTGCTTTGGTTTCTGCTAAAACTTTACTCGCCTCGCCCAAATTGATGTCGCATTTTCGTAAAGTTTTGGATGCATAATTGATCTTGTTTAATACACTGTGCATGAATTCGCAAAGCAACACGAAATCGAAATTTATCATTTTTGTTTTAATACTCTCTCTCTCAGTACGCTCATCTTTATTAGGACTCTTTAGAACTATTTCTGATAATGCTTTGATAATATCAAAATAACGAAGTTTTATTGCAGATATCGTATTGACCCTACTGGACCATCTATTCGGATTTAGTTTTTTTAGAGTGGTGTCCGATTCGACAGTGAATTTTGACAGTAGATCCCAACGTTTGATGCTGTTTCCGAAAAAGTTATACAAATCTTGCAACGTTGCGAAAAAAATCTGTATTTCCACACAACTGCTAACGGCATCATTTATCACCAAATTTAAATAATGAGTGGCACAATGTACGTACTCTGCGTTAGGCAGCGTCTAGTATTTTGGAATAACACAACCAAAAACGATTAACTGGCCTATATTTAGAACACGAAAAGCAGTAGTACGATTTTGAAAAACACCTATAATTGTTCTGGTTGATGTCTGTTGGATAAGGTCCTGAAGGCTGTAAAGGCCCCATACCAAGAATTTGACGTTTTTCGTTATCATTAATATTTTATTAGTAATAATAATATTACATTAGTCTGTGGTTCCTCCAAACTGCTCCAAACCCTCCGCTCTTATGTGTGTCATGCACTTTCACATTATCGGCGGCGGAGGTATCTCCAACTGCAATAATTGTCGAATCTTCTTCAGTAGGCTTCTCAACCAACACTGCAGTTACCACATTATTTGAGTCACTTTCAATAGAAATATTTTGGCCAGATGTATTTGCAGAAGGCTGACTAAAAAACTTGCAATTTTTGTTTACTATCTTCTCTTTCTTGGCGTTGTTTGCGTTTAAATGCACCACTGGGTTTCTTCTTTTTATCCATATTTTAATCCGTCAAATTGACAACACTGCCAACCTACAGAAAGAATTTAGGGGAATTCCCTAGGCATAACTTTTGAATTTCTCTCAACTGAGTTGTCATGAATAAAGTGGGGTTGCAAGTTGCAACCTGTCATACTTATTTTGAAAATGGGAGAAATTTCCAAAAGTTCAGTTCGAGGGCCCCCTGAGCTTGAGGGCCCCGGGGCACTGCCCCGCGTAGCCCCTAGGTAGCTACGCCGCTGAGTAAGTGATTTTTGCACTCTATTTTTTGTACTATAAGGTTAGGACCATATGGCATTTGTTGCATTATTTTTTTCATGATGCTGGAGTCGCCATCACCAACTAGTTTGTTAAATTTCAATCCATGCATTTCCATGCTTCTCAAGAACCCTTCTGCTATTATGTGGGCTTCCATGGCATTAGCACTGTCACGCCAGTTTATGAAACACCTGTGCTCAGAAGCAACTATGTGTAGTTTAGTAGCTCTAGCACATATGCAGCAGTATGAGTTTCGCACTCCCAGAAATAAAACCTTTTTTGTTCGTAGTCCTGCGCCAGATGAGGAGCTAAATCCACTTTTGTACGACCTCTTTGCCCAGTGGCCATCTGCAACCACCGTTACCAAAGGATAGCCACCCTCGTCTACGTCACCGTTTAAAATGGCTAGCCTTTTTTCTTCTTCACCAGCTGCGATCATTTCTTCTAAGGCACATTCTTCAATTGTTGGCGCTAAACATTGTTCTATGTTCGTGTAAGTCTTACAATTCATATTTGGCATATTTAAAACCCCACAAATTTCATTCCATTGTGAATACCCATTTCCTGTACACATCACTCCTTCGACAACAGCAGTATTTATAGACATTTTCCGTTTCGGGTCTTCGGAGTGTACGTATTCTATTTTCTTGCACATTTTGCACTCGAAAACATACTGGCTTTCAATATTCAAGGGGGTTTCAGGGTCAAAATTCGAAGGTCTGTATTTGAGGTAGAATAGTTTCCAGTAAAAAGGCTAGTCAAAAACAGTAGAGTGATGCAGCCAGCGAAAAATAAAAACACTATACAATCACAAAGTACGTGATGTACCTACTGCGCCTATACTGCCGTTTTTTAAAAAAAGATGGTATGAATCTCCCGATATTACTAAACCAAAACAGCGTGCATCTTACTTTACTAATAGTAACAAGATGAATGAACTATGAGCGCAGAAGATATCTATTATATAGGAATACGCACGCTCAAGTCGCAACGCGTATTGACTTATCTGTTGCAGCAGGCAGCAACCTGTATACACGCACGCACAAGTCTCATTGACTTGTGCGTGTGCAGAAGATGAGCTCGTAACAGGCAGTCACATGTATATACCTACGCACAAGTTGCGATGTGACTGAGATGATGAGTCAACAGCAGGCGCTCTAGTTGCGAGTTGCGACATGACTTTTTTATGTGTGCAGCAACCTGTATACACGCACCCACAAGTCTCATTTACTTGTGCGTGTGCAGAAGATGAGCTCAGAGCAGGCAGTCACATGTATATAACTACGCACAAGTCGCGATGTGACTGAGGTGATGAGCGAACAGCAGGCGCTCTAGTTGCGAGTTGCGACGTGACTTTTTTATGTGAATACCGCACAAAAGTCCGAACTGCTCCCGTCTGGAGCCAGTGAGACTGTGGATTCCCCAATTGGCGACTTAATTGGACTAATATTACAAAACCCTGTAAGCTGATAGCTGATTTGGCCGTAACTAAGACGCCCCGTGTATCATTATTTCTCCAGACAATTATTTTATATTATATTTAATTAATATTCTTTTTAATGAATATTATTTTTAATATTGTGAAACAACATAAATTAATTAAATCAATTTACTTGCGCACGCCGTGATTTGAATCCGAGACCTCCGGACTCGAAGTCGAGAGCCTTACCCCTCAACCACGGAGGCAAAATAAATGTATCTACGTACATATTTGTAAGAAGTAATAATAATAATAAAGTTAAGTACAATACAATATTAAATAATGTAGACCTCGCTATTTTATTACGAATATGTACCTAGGCACCTACTTAATTTTTGGAATAAATGAATAACAGTAAATGAAATAATAAGAACTGATCGCGATAATATGACGCGAAGTCGCTGTCGGGCGCGGCGCGATTATTCGTGCTTCCAACACCTGCAGCCACGCACACACACGCATTGGGGTTCACCAATACACCGATAGCGCTTTTGCTGTCCCCGCTGAGATGAACGAAATAGAAATAATTTTTACAAATACCTATCGTTAAAATTTCTCGGCGTTCCTGCGCGCCCTTAAATCACATTCAAAGCAAACCTAACTCAACTCAAATAAATCATAAAATAAAATGAAAAATGTTAGGTCAGAAATATATTCAGACTTGTGTCATGTACCCCACCGTTTTTTATAGAGTTGATTGCAAAATGCATTTATTTTGAGTACCCGCATACATCAAATAAAAGCCGGTGTTTCATATGCAGGCGGGACTAGAGACTAGAGACTAGAGACTAGGGACTAGGGACTACAATGGAGAACTTTGCGCATACGAAATTGAATAGACGCCTCGCATATACGTTTATCTCCATGGAATAAAAGCGAACCCTTCCTTTTCCCTTTTCCTTTTTTTCAAAACAGAACTAATGCATAATTTTCATTAGGCCCGGCAGAGCGCGCCACTCACAATGGTACACGCCCACCTACCCCAGGGCGACCGAACGCCACCCTATCCCACCCTGCTCCACCCGGGGCCACCCTGCGCCACCTAGCGCCACCCTGCCCCACCCGGCCCTCTCCAGTCGGGCTAAATATTATATTAGTAAATGAGTATCTTCATCTTGTGCCTTGGAAGTTTTGACTCTGTTATGAAGCGGTGGTTGCAAACCATTCGGCAAGGTAAATGCAATGCAAATAACTATTCGGACTTTCGTCAAGGAACATTATTTACTGGCGCCATTTCTTTATTTGGACATTCACAGTACATTTCACTTCAAGTTATATGGTTCTAATAAAATTATACAATTAATAGTTAACATACGTATGTGTCTTGTTAATTTCGTCTTTGATGAAAATTATAGTTCTTAATTATTTCTAATAATGTAAATATGAGTAATAAAAAGAAAGAGTACAAAATAGGAAGAAGGTGTGTGGAGAGATGAAGAGATTTTTTGAATTTCATTTTAATAAATAAGTACACGAAGTTCACGAATTATAATAGATTATTAATACAAGCTTTAGATAATTAAGTGCAAATATTTTTTAAATGATTTATCGCGCCAAAAATTTTGATAAATTAGTTTTACATATTAGAAAAAAATCATGAAAAATGTCCAGGCTTAGCAATTTTTACTAGAGGTGTAGTTTGTGATTGTGCGAGTGATTGGTGAGTTATTTGCTGCAATGGTGTTGTTGGTTTCCATATTAAAAAGCGAAGTACGCCTCATTGGAATATTTAAACCAATGACAGATAAAAATTCGGGACTATATATTTTATTATTGAGCAGATTATATAGGAACAATAGATCTGACAATGTACGTCTTATACAACGTCTTTTTTAAAAAACCTTTGTGTGTAGCCCACAAGAGTCTCATCTGTTTCTAACCAGAAGGAGCCAGTGAAACTATGACATCTCCAATTGTGGTATGTTGGCTGAAGGTAATGGGGAGGGGGAGGTGATGGGGGGTGGAAGGTGGGAAAGTACCTGGCTATTCAGATCTGGTCACAAAACACGGCTAAAGACATTTCAAAACTTCGATTCTTAGTAGTTGAATACAAGAAATAAAAATAGGCACTAAATGCCAAAAAACTGAAGGTGAGAAATAAGGAATTTACTTATTATCTTCTTATTTAATTACCTTACAATATTTCACCATTTTTCCAACAGACAAATAATTAACATTGCTGTCACGTCTCCTTTTTTGTCGTTTCAAATAAAAATAATTTATAAAAAATTCACCATTTTTTCTCAAATTGTCACGAAACCTTTGGTTTCGTAGAGGTTAACATTTTAATTCTTCTATAATTAATTTCTAGATTTGAATATAAAATGTGATGTTTTCTGTTTCTAACACCGTTTAGATCATATTGCTCACTATGAAAGGAATGGAGACACAACGATTTCTTTGAGACTGTATGAGCTGTTCCTAAAAGCGAACAAATTGACTCCACGGGTAATAGCTGTTTGAATGCAAAACCGAACAAATTAGCCTGACGGCTTAAAACAAAGTGTGTAATATTGTTTCATGTAGTTAAAATGGATAACCACAAAGTGTTAGCTATACAAAATATATATTTATAATTGTTGATGGTTTCTTTACGTTGTATCTTTTTAACGTTAGAATTTTTAACCTCACTAGGACAAGCCTGTGTTGAGGTTATAATATGAATGTTTGTTAATAAACGCCGACCACTAGTTCTCCATTCTCTATAAGGGGCTGCAGGAGGATTGAAAGTGGGGGGGGGGTGTAATTTTTTCACAGTGTTAAGGCGGAATGGGTGAGCGGGTGGGGTGGTGTGAGTTGGAAGAAGCTGGCAAGGCTGGTTACGGAAATGGATGATGAGGCCGGTATGATTTTATATTATTCCTCTTTCCCCCTCTCCCCCTTCCAACCACTACCCACCCCGCCCCTCAGTCTCATCTCGCCTACAAACGTAATCAACTCAAACTCATTCGCCTGTCCTCAATTAATGGACTTCTCAACTTTAATGCCTGTTTATTGTAAATTAATTTTATTTTTTTTATTTATTCGCTAAAGTTTGTACGCTGAATGTTTGTCATTTCCCACGTTTTATTTGGATATTGGAGAATTGTATATGTTAACATTCAAATTCATTAATTCACTTTATTTTGTCTGTTAACTACTGTCGAACATGTATATATGTTTTATTAAGTATTTGGATCAAAGGGTGGGGTTTTTTGGGACTTTGGTGAAGCACATAATCGATCATTTCTTAAAATTAAATCTCAATTTAATGGTACGATTTCATCCGACGACAGAATATATATGGCTTTGTAGCAGCAAGCAATTTTACAAACTTTTTTATTAAAAGGTATAGTTTAATGTTATCCGCAAATAAGAGAAACATAGTAAAGGTTCAAGATTTGAACCCTGTGGTACTCCACCATACACCTTCAAGTATACTTGAGCTGAGACTTGTGCACGAGCAAGTAGACATGAATGATTGAAGGTATAAATAAACCACTTACATTTTAGGTGTGTGGGACGAATATTGCACAAGTTTGATCAAACTTGTGCAATATTCAGTTGCGCAAGTATGTGGGTGGTTTATTTATGGCAAGCATGCAGTTCAAGCATACTCGAAGGTGCATTGCGTATTATTTATTTGTCATCACTCAGTAAATAATATTAAAATAATGTTGTTGTACGCTCCTGCTAACAAGCTACTTGCGGTAACTTAACGGGTTACTTATTAAGCAATAAAAATAAAAATAAATTAAATACGGCCTCCATTTTGTTAATGCGAGTCTTGAAGAGGGCAATTATTTGGTTCCATAGAATAAAGTACTATATTATATGTTTCGTCCATAGTTTTCAATAATAATTGTTCTGTAATAAAAAAGTTTTCGACCAAATATGTAGTGTATAAATTTCGGGAACTTCTAACATTTGCATATAAAAATATTGAAAACGGTATTTGCAACCCAAGAAAACAAATATATAAATTTATATATTGCTCCTCTGAATTACATTTAAAATTGTATGCCAAATCCCACTGTCGGATTTTAAATATTAATAAAAAGTAGATCACACCACAAAACAAGATGTAGTCAAAATGAAGATTTTACTTACCATTAATTACCATTCCAAAAGCTACTTACTAATAAACGCGCAACGAACATTCACTTATCTTGTAGCTTTTATATTTAATAAGATTCTAATGCATATACAAAAGCGAAACCAATTGGACCAGTGAACTCAAAAAAACTGAAAAATGGTTAACAGATTAGTTAAATTTTTATTGTTTTTATTTTTATTTTACTACATTAGTAGCCATTGTTTATATACATGTAATTGTATAATTATGACTGTGAGTGTCTTTAAGTATACTGTAAGTCTTTGAGTATGTTGACTGTGTTGTATCTATCTGTCTATGTATTTTATACCTTTGTATTGTAGTCACTTGAAATGTTATTCTTCTACATCTATTTTATATATTGTGGATTCTCGTTATATATGTGCTTTAGTGTTATAATTAATATAATGAATTTGGCCTGCTGACAAACTGCTTTGTCGGTTTAGTGAATGCTTATAATGATGATTGAACATATAAAAATATATTTTCATCTATTGGCTCTCTAAAATAGATATTTATTATTGATATAATATTATTTATCTGTATTGAAAGGGAAATCAAGTGCCTTATTTTATCATTATACAACTACCAAACAAAACTCCGTACAAGTTTGTTAAAATAAACACACGGTAGAAAACAAGATATATAAATTGATTTTTTTATTTATTTTGAAGTTTGAGAACCATTGGATGGAGAGGGCTAAAATGTAGAATTATAGGATTCCTCTCTCCTCTGTAGACACAATGCTATTGTTTGGCAGATATTATGACGTTTACACGTTGGGATAAATTATTATACAATTTAGGAGAGGAAAAATACGTTTTTACGTGTAGGTACAAAACCGCCGAAGTCTGCATGAATAGGTAATATATAAATTTCTTGGTGACTATATTTTTCATATTTTTAACTGGATCCTTAGAAAGGTGGAGATATTGAATAATATAAAAAGATCTTTGAGAAAAAATCTAATGGCAAAAATAAAAAGGTAAGGAAATTCAAGCCGAAAAAATATAAAGTGATCACGACCGCCCTAGGAGATAAAATACAGGATCTGGACGAACCAGATAAACTTGGACTCATGAATGGATGTAGAATAGTTATAATAGATTCATTATAAAAAACCACAGACTTCTATATATTGCTCAGAAGTCGATTCTACGTAGAATACAAGTACTTTCTTTTTAATGTAAAATATTTATTTAGATTTATCTAATTTGTACTAAACACTCGTTGTTTACGTGTTTATTTTTTTAGAATTTCAATTTAGATTTGATTAAAGTTAACTCCGCATATATGAGACGCCGACACAAATAGTTTCTCTCGGGGCTTTCATCTTTAGGGATGCGGTGTGGATAGTATTTAAGCAAAGGAAGAAGAGAAATAGTATGGGTAGATGGTAAAGGTTGGATAGAAATCTGAAGGTCACTGTGTCCAGGGATGACGTATGAATCCATCTCTCCCACTGCGTTGCAAGGCGATGGGTCGAGAGAGTCCCGCTGGAGAGGACAAAGGGTCTTCCTCAACCGGCCTCTTCCGATCTGGCCCGCCACGCTGTTGGTGGGCATCTGCCGCCAACACAAGGGAAAACCTCAACCCATAACCCCTGCTAAGTCACCAGAAGTAGCGAATCGGTGTGACCTATCGCAGGGGTGTTGGCTATGGAATCAATGATTAGTGCTTATAGTGTTCACGGTTAGTGTTTATAATTAATAGCAATTTAGAAGAAATATATCGATACTCATTTTCGAGTATGATTCGATTGAATAATAATTATCTTTTATACAACGGTTTCAACAAATCTCTTTTCAAGTGTCTTTAAAAATCTTCAGTGTTTGAGATATCAGGAGATAGCGCAACAACAACAAAAAGAAACCCGAAAACATTTTCAGCCGTGTGAACCGCGCTTTACATTTCCAATGTCATTATTACCACCAGAATTCCTGTTGTCACGCCCGAACAAATATTAATATTGTAGAACGTCGAATACACATTCATTTTGTAGAAATGCGGAGGTACCTACCCTATGTTCTGGGGATAATGTAACTGTGGTTACTCTCCGCTACATTTGATTTTTACTCCAAAATGGTGTTGGGGCTTAGATTAGATAATAGAATTCTAGATGGGTGTATCGAAGGAGTATCCATAGGTGGACAGAGAAAAAGTACTTTTGCTAATCTATTAAGAATCTCTTCACCGTTATTGAACACACTGATCCCCAGATTCCAACCCACCCCTCATGATATTTTCTTTTCTAGACATTCATCTCCTTCATTTCCTTAAAAATACACTCCATACAGAATCCTCAAAGACGACATAGGCCCTGACGAAAATTATTTTCTCTGGGTCTCCTGCGTTGAATTAATCTCAAAAAATCACATCGCTAAAAGAGATTGGTGCAAATAATATAATAATTAACAGTCATTAACTTGCTTTTCTTAAATGTCGTTTTTTCGAACTGCCCTGTATTTTATTTTGTATATATATTGTAATATATATTACAGTAAATGTGGTGAACGTATGTCTGTCGGTATGAAAGAGACAGGCATATCTGAGTGAGACAGCATGACCGAGACGTATAAAAAGGCGTGTCTGTTGTAACTCGTCCTCTCTTAACAACAACATCTCGAATACTGTACATTAGTAATAACACTAAATAAACCAAATAGTATGGAGTATCCAAACGACTATTATTTACATCTTATCTGAGTGATCGACACGGCAGATCACCACAGTTGGCGCAGCCGAAAAAGGAAGCTGAACGGCCGCAAAATTCTTCCTGGAGGAAGAACCGTAGCCGCAGCTGAAAGAACTACAGTTGGAGCAGCCGAAAAAGGAATCTGAACAGCTATTAAATTCTTCCTGGAGGAAGAACTACAGTTGGAGCAGCCGAAAAAGGAAGCTGATCAGCCATTAAATTCTTCCTGGAGGAAGAACCACAGTAGGCGCAGCTGAAAGAACCATAGTTTGGTTATAATCCCACCGAGCACCGCGGAAGGGATTATTGTCGCATAAAAAATAAAATAATTTGGGGGCAGCTTCACGGACAGTATCGGACATTGAAGGAGCATCAAGGCAAGGAACTGGTGAGGAGATTCAAGGCGCTGAGCTCAAGGAATCAGCAGCCGAGAAACCGGATGAAAAACGGATCCAGGCAGCTTGTACGGGGACCCGACACGGGAAGGCGTGGCGGTGGTGACCGGACGAGAAGGACGACCAGGAATCCGGACGGAGCCAGAAGACGGTCGGACGCGGAAGGGCGGCGATCGGCGGCAGCATCAATCATCAGATTCGTGAGTTGAGTGCTGTTTGTTGTTGTTTTTTCTGATTATTGGTAATCTGTGTGGAAATGGAGGGAGTGGGTTTACCCAGGTTTTGTCACCTTAGGGACGGGCTGGAGACGTTCGTGCTACAGTTTGAGCAGTTGATCCTCGTCAATGATGACAAATTTAAATCCGAGGATAAAAAGAGGGCGGTTTTAATATCCCACCTACACACAGACACGATTAATCTACTGATAGATTTATGTTTTCCAAAAAAAATAACAGATTTATCGGTTGAAAATATATTTTTGTTATTAGGAAACCACATTGGTGTTTCAAAGAATGTGTTTAAGGAACGTGGAAATTTTTTTGCGGCGAAACAAAAAGTTGGGGAATCTATAAATGATTATATAGCTAGGTTACGTTGTCTAACAAGATTCTGCAAATTTGAAAGCAGACTGGAAGAAAACTTAAAAGATATTTTTGTGACTGGTTTATTAGAAGGTCGTATTAAAGAAAAAATGTTTTTAGATGCAGAGAAGCTGACTTTAAAAAGTACATTAGAGTGCGCATCGGGAATGGATTCATTTCATAAAAATATTACGTGTATTAAATCCGAGAGTGTCGGGCTCATTTCTAGAAGTAAGAAAAATTTTAATAGTAGTGCAGGTAGGAATTATTCTACTTCACCGGCGCGGGCGAAAGACAAAAATGTTACAATTCCCAGAAAGAAATCAGTAGAACGTATACAACAGTTGAAGTGCAAATATTGTAATTTAAATAATCATGATTCCAGTAATTGTAGATTAAAAAACGTGACGTGTTTTAATTGCAAAAACAAGGGACATTTTAGTAAAAATTGTCGCGAAAAAAAACGGGAGGAAGTTTCATCTGTGTTTGTGAATTCAAGTGAAATAAATTCAAGGTTAACAAGAAATACCGATCCCATTTATTTATCGTTAAAAGTTAATAACGATATCATCATAAAAGGATTATTTGACACGGGTGCAGGAATATCGATCCTATCGGATAAAGATTATTGGGAACATTTTAAAGATGTACAATTGAAGCCGAAGAATTTAACCCTGAAGGGTTACAATAATTGTAAGTTACAGTTACTTGGATGTTTAATTTTGTCAATTAATTTCAATGGTATTACTAAAATAATGGAATTTTGTGTTGTAAAGGATGGTTCAACCACTGTGCTAGGTAGAGACTTCGTAAAAGAATTTAACATTGGTTTTACGGGTTTCGAGACGGTTTCTTCACAGTTGAAAAGTGAAATACTCACGCATAATATTCTCGACGTAAACAATAATAGTGTCGATACGTTAGTGCGTAAATATCCGGAGGTATTTTCAAGTAAACTAGGTAGATTCAATAAATTTAAAGTTCATTTAAAATTGAAAGAAAATGCAGAACCGAAATTCTGCAATCCGAGAAGTATTCCTTTCGCTTTGAAAGCGAAAGTTGAAACGGAATTGAACCGTTTACAAGAAGAGGGAATTTTAGTTCCGATTAGTTATAGCAAGTTTGCATCTCCTATCGTGCCCGTAGTTAAAAGCGATGGAAGCATTAGAATTTGCGGGGATTATAAATGTACTGTGAACCCACAATTGATTGTTGACAAATATCCCATGCCGAAGATAGAAGTTTTATTATCACAAATTTCGGGCGGAATAATATTTTCAAAAATTGATTTACGTCAAGCTTATTTACAGTTGGAACTAGACGAAGAAAGTATGGAATATACTACGATTTCTACACATTTAGGATTATTTAAATTCACTAGGCTAGTGTTTGGGATTAACAGTGCACCGGCAATATTTTGTAGAACTATAGCTTCATGTCTACAAGGTTTGAAGAAAACAGCGGTTTTCCTGGATGATATTATGGTTACAGGAGAAACGATAGAGGAACATAATGCTAATTTAAATGCAGTTCTTAATAGGTTAAAAGATTGCGGTTTGTGCGTAAATATTCAAAAGTGCAATTTTAACGCTTCATCGGTATGTTTCTTAGGGTTTGAAATCTCGAAGGAAGGGATTAAACCTATGGAAGATAAAACGAACGCAATTAGTAAAGTCGCGCAACCAAAAGATTTATCAGAGCTACGCAGTTTTTTAGGAATGGTAAATTTTTACCGATCTTTTGTGCCAAATATGTCTATGTTATTAGATCCTTTGCACAAATTATTGAAAAAAAATACGAATTTTGATTTTAATCAAGATTGCGTAAAAGTTTTTAATAAAATAAAATTAATTTTATGTGATAATCGAGTGTTAGCACATTACGATCCAAATGTTACTTTGAAGGTAGTTACGGACGCCTCAACGAAAGGTTTGGGTGCAACATTGTTACATGTGTATGAAAATAATTTACAAAGACCTATTTCTTTTGTTTCTCGTAAACTGACAGAAGCGGAAAAGAAATATTCAATTTTAGACCTCGAGGCTTGTGCAATTGTGTTTGCTTTTAAGAAGTTTTTCGAGTACATTTACGGAAGGGAATTCATTCTAGAAATAGATAATGAACCTTTATGTAGAATTTTTGGTGAAAAAAAAGGAATTCCTGTTTTAACTTGTAATAGATTACAACGTTATGGTGTAATTCTCTCATCTTTCAATTATAAAGTTCAATACGTAAAATCAACATTAAATTGTTCGGATTACTTATCTCGCGTACCTGTAGGAGATCCTGTTGAGGAAAATAATAACTTTGATTCAAGAATTTTGTGTTTATTCAAAAATAATAGCGAGATGCCAATAGATGTTGAGGAAGTTAAAGCAGAATCTAATACGGATAAATTATTATTAGAGATAAAAAATTATCTTAGAACAGGGTGGCCAAATAAAGTCAATAAGGATGATTGCAAATGGATTTATTGGATAAAAAGGAACGATTTATCAATAATTGATGATTGTATTTTCTGGAACCATAGGTTAGTAATTCCAATAAGTTTAAGGGATAAGATATTAAGCTTATTGCATAGATCTCATCTAGGGATTGCCAAGATGAAAGGGCTAGCTAGAGGCTATTTTTGGTGGCCAGGGATTGACAGTCAAATTGAATTTTTAGTTAGAGAGTGCGGAATTTGTGCGGAAATTCAACCATCACAACCCAAGAGTGAGTTAACTCCATGGCCGATAACGGAAGAAATTTGGAGTAGGGTTCATATAGATTACGTAGGGCCTATCGGAAATAAATATTTTTTGGTAATCATAGATTCAACCTCAAAATGGTTGGATTGCGTGGAAGTAAATTCACCTAACTCAGATAATACCATTAAAATCTTAAAGAGATTATTCAGTTATTTCGGTAGTGTACAAACCTTAGTTTCTGATAATGGAGCAGCATTCATGTCAGCAGACTTTAAACAGTTTTGCGAGAGAAATGGCATTAAACATTTAACAACACCTATAAATCATCCTCAATCAAATGGATTGGCAGAGAATGCAGTCAAAACGTGTAAAAATTTTTTAAAGAAAATATTGTTAGAAAAAAAATTTCAGTCAGGTTATAATGAGAAGTTAGAATGTTTTCTCATAGATTATAGGAATGCACCACACTGTACAACAGGGTTAGAGCCAGCAGTTGTAATGTTTGGTAGAAGGTTAAGGTCAAATTTGAATAATTTTATACCTAGAGGGGGGAAGGTAAAGGAAAATGTGATTGATAAAGATACCAAAATGAAAATGTCAAAATGTCAGGAAAATCAGAAATTCTATTATAAAAGGAATAACAAAGTATCTACGAATTTTAAGATTAATCAGAAAGTTATGGTTAGGGATTTTAGAGACCAAAACAATGATAAGTGGGTACCAGGGAAAGTACATAAACGTTTGGGAAATAAACTATATTTAATTGAGGTTAAATTGAATGATAAAATCATGTACTGGAAAAGACATTTTGATCAATTATCCAAACTGTGTGTATCATGGGAAAAGAACCCTAGTATTTTAATCCCTGAGTCTGAGACGAGGAGGCTATCGTTCGATGAGTACGATGTCTCCGACTTTGTTTCGGATGACAATCTAATGGGTGACCCTCTTTTTCCTTCCAGCTCCAGTGAACCCGTGGCGTCAACGTCGGGGAACTGGAAGGAGCGCCTTCGACCAAGGACAGAGAAATCAAAATAAGCAGCAGTCAACTCTCCGAATCAACATGGTTATAAATAAAAAAGAAAATGTTGTAAAATAATAATTAAATATGTGTATGTATGTTTTATAATTATTATTATGATAATCATGTTGTGTTACTGTCTGCTGATTTAAGTGTGGAGGGATGTGGTGAACGTATGTCTGTCGGTATGAAAGAGACAGGCATATCTGAGTGAGACAGCATGACCGAGACGTATAAAAAGGCGTGTCTGTTGTAACTCGTCCTCTCTTAACAACAACATCTCGAATACTGTACATTAGTAATAACACTAAATAAACCAAATAGTATGGAGTATCCAAACGACTATTATTTACATCTTATCTGAGTGATCGACACGGCAGATCACCACAGTAAATTTATGTGTTTACCATTGTAAATTTAAAATCTGCTTATAACCTTTCTTCACATCTTTTTATTTTATTTTTCCTTTTTTTAATTTCTCAATTCTCTTTTAAATTTTAAATATTAATTTCATCTAAATAAAAAGTAAAATTTCTATTTTATAAACTCATATGTCAATAATTTTTTACTGTATTGCTATTTTGTATTATCATATTTGAATATTCTTTTAGTCTATTCTCTACGTTTATATTATGTATTTAAAATACAAGTTAGCAACTTCTTATATCAACCAAGAAAACTTTTCATATTATTTATAAAGTGCAATAACTAAGTAAAAGTCAATACACTAGACTAAACATGAATCGCTTTTAATAAATGCGCGATGTCAACTCGGCCACCGGTCGGTGGCCGAGTTGACATCGCGCTTGGGTCTCACTCGGGCGTAGTGTGTTCAATTCCTCGACTGGCTAAGTCCTCCATCACAACACAAGCAACATTTTCAGCTTACTGTGGTGGTAGTAGGAGATTTTCAAATATTGTCAGGTTATTCGTAACCTGGGAATGTTTGTCTTTCTTTAAAAAAAAAAAAAAAAAATGCCTATTTCTGACTGTCCTAAATCAGGTAATCTCCTAGTTGGACAGCCAAAGATCACCGTAATATGTCATGTTTTAAAAAAAAATAATAAATAAATATTATTGTATTTTCCAGGAATATGGTCTATGAGTACAGGGGGGGTAAAAGCTGTAGGTTATCTGAAAATATAATGAATTTAACATTAACATGGAACATGGAAACACAAAGGCAAATCATTTATAAATATAATGAAAATAAGTGGGTTTAAATGATAGCCTTGAGGCACTCCTAATGTTACTTTAAATTTATAAAAAAAAATTATCAATCAATTTTATCATGAGTTCGCGGTTACAGAGGTAGCTATTCAGCTATACCAAGGGCTCTTCGCGAGAAGAATGTTAATATTTACTTTGTCTGATGAGGAAAAGGGTATACAAATACCTTGAAAGTCTAGTCAGGAATCTAACAAATCCTCTTTCGCTCAATGTATTTTACCTTTTGTAGGTACGTTCCCCCTGTACCCAGTGCACGAGTACTTAAATACATATAATACCGTGGGCTGTATCTTTGGAGATGTGGATTAATAACAGTCTCGTTCTGACACCGCTACCGTCAACACCTTACAAGTGATCGCTCCGCAATTACCTGTGCACCTGTGTTTTTCCAAGTGTTAATCCTGACCGCAACTCTGGGTAATCTCGCCCGCTCACTAATTACCGTTCCTACCCGGCTTAGCAACCAACAGTGAAAATTCCCGCTCGCTCGCTAATCACCGTTCTCACCTGGCATAGTAACAATCAATGACAATACAGTTTCAAACACAAGTTCGTAGAATTTTCCGCCCGTTACCAACTCGTTAAAAACATTTATTATTTTACAAAAGTGAAAGTTACCAACCACAGTTTTATACGCGTCAAAGGTCCCCTAAGTGATCTTAGTGAAAAATAAACAATATTATAACAATCAACAGCGCCGCCAACCTCACGTTTCCGTTTGCCGCCGCTTTGTTCTGTGCCAACATACAGTCCACCGATTGCCACGAGCCCCTCCCGTGTCTATAATCGAAGTTTTTAAATAATCTAAGTAATCAAGTCATCGTGCCTTCACGTTTTTATCTGCCACATAAAGTTTTTTCGTGAAAGTGCCCACCGCCGCAGACATTTTGTGCCACAGTTTATACAGTGACTTTGAACTTTTGTGCTGACCCCAGTGTTTGTAGTCTATAGTGCATTCCGCCTGAAAGAAGAGTAGGGCCATCACTAGCCACCAAACCTGTGCGTCCCACAAAATCAGCGCTGTGTATCTCCACCGATCAGTCCAGCTCTACCATCGAACTCAGTAAGTCTTTTGTCTTTTGTTATATTTGGCATACAGTCTCTCCAAGTTGTAAACTCACTTTTATTCCTGTTTAAATTCCATACTAAGTTCATTTAATTTCTCCTTTAATTTACGTCATGGCTTCCCCCCGCTCTCAATCATCCAGCCCCACAGAGATGGAAAATGAATTGATCGACCTTGAGTTGGTTTCATTCTTAGATGCACGTCCAGATAAAAATACTATTTCTTTAGAGGAAAAAATCCATGTATTTAACCTAACACATCGGCAATATGAGCTGGCACGCTCACCATCCAACTCTTCCCCAAACGCAGGGAATATTACCCCAACTAATTCCATCATCCCCCCTCCTCACCCAATTGCTACCTCCTCCGGCCACTATCCAGCATCCCCAAATGTTAGCAACCGCAAGCGCCCCACCTCATTCTCTTCTAATGCCAGCGAATGCTCTGATGCTGACGAATCGGCATCAGAGTATTCGGAATCGGACTCATCCTTTGGTACCGAGGACATGCCATGGGAGACGGTCAAACTCTCCCGTAAAAGAAACAGAGATAGGAAATCTCCCACAACCTCCCCCACCAACATCGAGCCGTCCTCCCCATCAAAAAAAAAACAACAGCTCTTACCAACCACCGTTGAGGCCGTCCAAGACATGCCTTCCATCCATCCGACTACCATTTCACCACCCCCCCCACCCGCCACCCCTCCCCCGAGTTCTCCCATTCCTCAATCTACCCCTCAAGTAGTAGTCACAAACTCTAGAATCCCTCCAGTGGTGCTCCACTCGAAAACCGGTTGGGCAGCCCTGGAGAAGTCCCTCTCCGACAAGGGTATAGACTTTTACGCCAAGAATCTATCAAAAACCCTCAACATTCACCCGAAAACCCCTCGCGATCACCACCGTATCACTAAAACTCTAACAGAAAAAAATATAGACTTCCACTCCTTCAAACTCAACGAGGTCAAACCTCTCAGGGTCGTGCTCAGGGGCATCCCTGAAGAAATAACAAGCCAAGAGGTCAGCGACGTACTTGGCTTAACATACCCTGTTCTCTCGGTTCACCGTATGCGGACAGGCCCTAACCGCCGAGAGATTCCTCTCATGCTAGTAAACCTCACTAAAAATGAAATATCCAAAAAAATTTTTACCGATCTAACCCAAATTCTCCACCTTAAAATCGTAGTAGAGCCCCAGAGAAAGAGACTGTCCGTTGGACAATGTCACAGATGTCAGTTTCACGGACACTCGTCTTCATGCTGCAACGCGACTCCGCGTTGCGTTAAATGTGGCGAAAACCACCCAACGAGCGCATGCACAAAGCCCCCCACGACTCCCGCTAAATGCGCTCTTTGCGCAGGGCCTCATCCGGCCAATTACAAAGGTTGCCCCCAACGCCCTGCTCCCCGTTTTTCCAACCGGTTCCAATACGTAAACCCTCAAAATATCCGCCCCCTCATGCAATATCCAGTACGGAACCCAAATTCCTGGCCTCGTCCTTCCTTCACAAACTTTAACACTCCTAGGATCCCCCAAGCCTCCCAACAATACCGACTAGAAAGACCCCCCACAACCCAAAACATCGAACCTCTATCTCAAGTTAACCCCCCCGTCGCATCTACCTCAGCACCTAACCCCCCGCCCGTGACCACCGTCACCTACCCGCCTCTACCCGAACCCACTACCCTGCCCCAAACCTCACCCAACGCCCCACCACCCCCACCCCAAAACCTCCCAGCTAATCTTATTAAAGCCCTCCAAAACGCTGCCGCCCAACTCAAAACTGCCATGGAGATGAACTCTAGGCTGCTCTCCAACGTTCAAATACTTCTCAACTCTATCCAGTAATATCATTAAAATAAAATCTCTTTTTGTATTTTTTATTTTTATTTAAATTCATTATAAATAATAATTAAAATCTCCAACAACCATTAAAATCTTTAAAATGTCCAGACAATGTAGAAAACCATCAAATCTTCAAGCTGCATACTGGAATGCAGACGGTAAAGTAAAAGATTTCCGAGGAGAAATCCTTCAATTTCTGATGGATTTTAACCTCGATGTTCTCCTAATTAACGAAACCTGGCTAAAACCCAGCAAAACAATTAAATTTCCGAATTACATAACTTACCGCACCGACCGAACCCACTCTTCAGGCGGTGGCACCGCAATCATTGTTAAATATTCAATCGACCACTGTATCATAAACTGTCCCTCTTCAGAAAATATCGAAACTACCGCTATAGTCATAAATACTCTAAATAATGGTCCAATTAAACTCATTTCCGCGTACAGCCCCCCCAAAAGAAAATTCACTGCCCCGGACCTCGACAAACTCTTTGATAACTCCTTACCCACAATAATTGCAGGCGATTTAAATTCAAAACACGGCTCTTGGCATTCCCGAACCACTAACACTAAGGGTAGAATTCTTTTTAATTACGTAGCCGACAAATCACTTATAGTATCTGCCCCCGATATTCCCACATTTTTCCCCAAAAACGCAAATCACGACCCAGATGTCTTAGATATAATAATAATGAAAAATTGCCCCTTACTCTACACCCTTCAAACTGTTAAAAAATTATCTTCTGACCACGATCCTGTACTCTTGTTTTTATCCGACGGCTCCCTACCTTCAGTACCTTCACATAGATCCACACGTAAAAAAATTCAATGGCAAAAACTCCCCAAACTACTAGAATCAGTAAAAGTTCAAACATCAATTACCGACGAAGAAAGCCTCAATTTAGCCACTAAAAATTTCACTAACGACATAAAAACAGCCGTAGACCTTGCCACCGTCGAAGTCGCGAATGATAAACAAAGACCCGACCTTCCCGCAGAACTGAAAGAACTTATAAGAGAAAAAAACTTCGCCCGAAAGGAATGGCAAAGATTCTCAAACCCGATCGATCGCATTCGTATGAATCGTCTCTCTCACCAAGTAAAAGTCGAACTCCAAAAATACAGAGACGAGCAGTGGCACGACTTCATCTCCACTCTCGACGACGACAGAACAGCCTTTTGGAAACTCTCCAAAACCCTTAGAAAACCCCCGACCAGAATAAGTCCCCTTACGGGCCCAAAAGGCACAGTGTATTCCTCTAGAGACAAAGCCGAGACTTTTGCCGACAGTCTCGAAGAACAATTTTCCCCGACCACGACCTACGATGACCCTCAATTCGTTTCTACAGTAGAATCAACAGTCTCATCCATCCTGACAGAAACCCCCACAGACAATCCAATCCCGTTCACAACCCCTCAAGAAATTTCCAAAATTATAAAATCTTTGAAAACAAAAAAATCTCCCGGTCCCGACTTAATATCAAATAAAATTCTAAAGTGCCTCCCCTCCAAAGCCATTTGCTCTTTCACAGCCATCAGCAACGCATCCTTTAGACTTCGTTTATTCCCAAAAGACTACAAAACTGCAGACGTTATCCTTATCCCTAAACCTGGTAAAGACCCCCTTCAAGCCATAAACCACCGACCGATTAGCCTGCTTCCCTGTGCAGGTAAAATTCTTGAAAAGCTTATCCTCGCTAGATTGAAAAAAATAGTCGACGATTTAAAAATCATCCCCGACTTTCAACACGGCTTTCGATCGGGCCACTCAACTCTCCACCAACTTCTGCGGGTGGTCGAACAAATTACAAACGGATTCAACTCTCGCCAACACACTGTAGTCCTCTCCCTAGACGTCTGCAAAGCATTCGATAAAGTCTGGCACAGAGGTCTCATTTATAAAATGTACCTTCTCGGTATCCCCCTTTCAATGCTTCAACTCATAGCTAATTTTATTAAAGACCGTAAATTTAGAATCAAATTAGATGGAATTTTTTCCACAGTGAGATCGCTAAGAGCAGGTGTCCCTCAAGGCTCTATTCTCTCGCCAGCTCTTTTCAATATATACCTAAGCGATATCCCCCGCCCTAGCATTCATAACTTTCGCACCAAAAAAACCAAAATAGGCAAATTTGCAGACGACACTGAAGTCATGTCGACTTCAGTAAGCGAAATGACCGCTACACGACGCGTCCAAGACCACGCGTCGAAACTAGAATCATTTTTTAAACAATGGCGAATTAGCATCAATCCCTCAAAAAGCGCCGCTTGTGTTTTCTCCCGTAGACGCCCTAAGCGACCCCCTAACATCCACTTGTTCGGCGAAAACGTACCTTGGAAAAAAAACATTAAATACCTCGGAATAACTCTAGACAGCAGACTAACTTGGAAAAAGCATATAACAGAAACTCTAAATTCAGCAAATAAAACTCTTGCAGCCCTTTATCCCATGATATCTAAAAATAACAAAAAATTATCTCCAAGGAACAAACTACTAATATATAAATCCACTATAAGACCTAAACTCACTTACGCTAGCCCTATATGGGCACACGCTTCAGAGCCCCAGCTAAAAAGACTACAAACATTTCAAAACAAAGCCATACGCATTGCCCTGGGAGCTCCTAGATGGATGAGGGTTGCGCAACTACATCGGGACTCTGAAGTTCCCCTCCTTAAAGACCATATCTTAAGTCTCGCGGAAACATTTTATGCGGGCCTCCCCACCCATGAAAACGCGTCCATCAACTGTCTCGCACAGTACGATGAAAATACAATAACTACCTTTAAAAAACCCAAACAAATCCTCCGTAAGCCTTAAATCCCCCATATTGCAGCCATGTTTCCTTGCAAAAATATTTTAAAAACACAACCAAAATTAACTTAAAATTTATCCTACAACCAATTTTAAAATCATGATGAAAGAGAAAGGGGCCTTTTTGGCCCGGAGCTCTATATGCCAATATTTCAAAAGTCAAAAGTGGATTAATAAGGAATGGAATAAGCGAACGTAGAACTCTGTATGTATTATATGTTGTTATATCTGTTGTAGGTTGATGGGCGCCATTGTTGTTCTGCTGTCACCGTTAGGAAAATAAAATACATTAATCGCTTTTCCCGCCACTAAATTCTAATTGGCGCACCTGCTACACCGGCTTTATAGTATAAATCTATTATTGTAAGATCGGAAAAACTTATTTTATTTTATTTAAAAGCACGTAAATGTTTAAAATTCGCGGCTAGAATTCTAATATTACTTATTACTTAACAGTAATGTTTTCCGTGGTAAACTTCTAACCAAAATTTCGACTACCTGCGTAATTATATTAAGCACAACACGGCATAACAGTTCTAAAATGAATCACGATAATCAGATTTTTTTTATTAATTGATATGGAACAGTTAAATGGAATAATTTACAGAAATTGAACAACTTCGTTAGTGTGCAGATTATTTCGTAGAGAGATGACAATTTATTGTGTAGCGCAGTTTCTTTGATGTCTGCCATTAAGTTTTCTGCATAACAATTTGGTAAGTTTCCCTTTACAAGTCACTCGCTTTGTCCGGAGAAAGAAGACGTAGAAATTTCATATTTCTCATTGTAGTAATTTTAATTCCGAAAATTGTCCTCATCTGCTCTCGTCTCGAGATTTACAAAAGCAACTCGTTTTACCATAGACAAACTATTCCCATTGTTCGTCAGCTTTGCAACAAACTGTCGAACGCTAAATTTGTTTTGTTTGTGTTCCAATTTCATAAATCAAAACGTAAAACAATGGTGGGGAGCTTTGCGAAGTTTTATCAACAGTTTTGTGGCCTTTATTTTTGGATCTTCTCAAAATATTAATCGTGTAATGAATTTAAATGTAATTTGAATATTTTTTTCACAAAGACGTAACATTTCATTGTTGTATCGAAACTTCAATATCTAGCCTGTGCAGACTTTACTTTGGGACAAAATATTGATTCAGCATATATCTAACTCTAAATATAAACGTAAATTAGAACATGAACACAACACTAGGTTCACGAAGAAAGAATGTAGGCTTTTTCCAAAATATAGCAATAAATACGGACAGCGAACCCTAGAATATAACGTGCCCAAAATGTTCAAAATGTTGCCAAGTAACATAAAAACATTGTGAATTCTCAAATCGATTCATATATATACTAAAAACATGGCTCATAAGTAGAAATACTTTATACTAATCATTGCCATCGATCAATAGTTGTTATTTATTAGCATGTAGATTTAGTGTTATAGACAGTAGACTGTGTGCCAACAATAATAATCTGAGTATCTAATAAGTTGCAAAAACATTACGTATTAATATTATTAGTAATAATTTTATGTATTTTTTAATTTTCCGACTTTATGTCCGGGTTAAATCTTCCCCACAGGAAAAACTAAACCCTTCCACACACTTTTTCACAAATTATCATCTAGTCAATCCACATTATGCAAGTTCATTATATAAGCATAATAAATACAAAATAATACAAAAAAACACGTCAAATCACCAGAGGAACAATATCACAATCACATGGGAAAATAATTCACCGACTCCAGATATTTTCATCAGAGGGTTCCGCTCGGTAGAACTTCTAATTGGACCTATAAATCCTACTGATCCCTCAATATAAATATTTAAAAAATCTTTCGTAATCCTACATGTATTTAAAATTACTGATTTTTGCATTTTTATGTATAAATTCTTTGACAGATCTAATACGCCTAAATTTTGAATGAGAGAGCTAGGTATAATGCCAGTAGCCGAAATAACAAATGGTAATATTTTTATAGTCTGAGAATGCCTGAGAAATCTGTGTATTTTCTTATTTTCATATTTACATTATAATTGAACGTGTACATTTTATTTATTGGACAATTAGTATATCGCCGCTTTTGTGAGATATCACCTCAGGGGCGCTTTAGAGTTGATGCAACTATTACAAAAAAAAATATTACAAAAATAAAGTGAAGAGTCCACCGCGTCTACCAACAGTACCAGCACGAGGTTCGTCATCCGTCCAGGTATCTGTCTGCTGCTAATCAAGCGCTGACATAAAATATCCTCACATAGATAAGAGACCCTGGCAGCACTGCTGTGATCATTCATTTCCATGTAATCCTGTTCCTTGTGATTATTGAAGTGATACATTCTGCCCGCAATAAAAAGCGACGGTCGGGATACTAACTTACCCTGGGCTTAGCGAAACACTTGCTAGGGCCTTCAGAGTTTTCGTGAATTCCGTTGAAAACATCTGACGATGTTCAATGTTTTGATCGACGTTCGTTCATCGCGAGTGAATGTCGAATATTTTTGAGCAAAATTTCCGAATATTCACTTTTGACACATTGCACTCAAATCTCATTACTATTAAGTTTTAATAACTGGTTGTTGAGTTTATTTAAAATGTTGATTTTAAAAATAATTTCAAAGGGATGTTGCCACATTTCCCTTTAAAATACTAAAAAAACACAGAGTGGTTGCAGGACGCGTTCTAGGACTTGTCCGGCTGCCACGAAGGTTACATCTTGTTGACAATCTGCTTAATTGTAGTTTAACGGGAAGAAACTTTAAGGAACAATAAAAAGCGTTATTTAATTGCATATTGTATATAGTCAGTCTATCCTATCCATTGTACTTAATCTTTAACAAATCTCTTAAAACAGGACAATTCCCCAATAGCTGGAAACATATCTATCTCACTCCAGTGTTCAAAAAGGGTTCTAAAAATGATGTATTCAATTACAGACCTATTTTTATTCTATCTAGT
Source organism: Hesperophylax magnus (assembly GCA_026573805.1). Lineage (NCBI taxonomy): Eukaryota > Metazoa > Arthropoda > Insecta > Trichoptera > Limnephilidae > Hesperophylax > Hesperophylax magnus. The sequence continues at coordinate 4,960,371 of JAIUSX010000114.1, forward strand.
ATACCTAAGCTCTTTGAAAAAATCATTCTAAACAAAATATCCTCTAATATTAAACACGTTATTACCAATTACCAACATGGGTTTGTCTCATCTAGATCTACTCTCACAAACCTTACAGTATATGTAAACTACATAAATACAGCATTGTCTAACAGGAAACAGGTAGACTCCGTATATACCGATTTTTCCAAGGCGTTCGATAAGGTCTGCCACAACATACTAATCAATAAACTTGTAAAATATGGGATAAGTGGTAATTTACTGGCATGGTTGATCAGTTACTTATCTGATAGATCACTTTTTGTTAAGATTAATGACTGTCTATCCTATGAATTTATTGCTACCAGTGGAGTCCCACAAGGTTCACACCTGGGACCTTTATTATTTATCCTATTCATCAATGACGTTACCAGCATTTTCTACAATGTCGAAGTTTTACTTTTTGCTGACGATATGAAGTTGTTTAGGGTCATTAATGATGTGTACGACTGCATAATCTTGCAAGAGAACCTTAACAACTTTTTCAAATGGTGTTCTAGTAATAAACTGCAACTAAATATTAACAAATGCCAAGTTATGAGGTTCTACAAAATAAAAACCCAATAATGTATAATTATTCATTGTGTAATGTTTACTTAATCTCTGTAATCGAAATACTTGACCTAGGCATAATGTTTGATCAAAAACTCTGTTTTCTATCTCACATAACTTCTATCGCTAACAGGGCTATGAAAATGTTAGGTTTTATAGTAAGAATTTCCAAGGATTTTAAAAATATCAACACATTAAAAATTCTGTTCACAACTCTCGTTAGAAGTATTCTAGAATACAACTATACAATTTGGCCACCTGTCAGTTGAAAGAGTCCAACGCAAAATTTTGAGGTGTATTAATTTTAGGCTTGGAATTCCTTTAGAAACAATATATTATGATTTCTTATTATATTCATTGAAATTGCTTAAGTTAAGTGATAGAAGAAAAATTTTTGATCTTATATTTTTATACAAAATTATAAATTATCAGTTGGATAGCCCTGACATATTAATGTTGATTCAATTTCATGTACCTACCATTAGATCAAGGTCCTCTTGTATGTATTATTGTGACAATTATACCACAGTCTCAGGATATAACTCAGTTATAAATAGATTGCACACACTTGGGAACTTTTATGCTAAAATCGCAGATACTTTTAATATTCCCCTTGTAAAGTATAAAGCTGCACTAATAATACATTTTAACGCCACTTACTTGAGGTCACTACATAACAGGCTATTGTCATTGCTTCTTTCTTTACTGTTATTTTATTTGTTATGTTTTTACTAAATTTAATTCTTTAATTTTTCTCATCAAAATTTAATACTGCACTATGTATATGTAAAAAAATTAAATAAAAACTTTGTATGTAAATGGCACTTGTGCGGTAAATTCTAAATAAATAGTTAATATTTAGGGATGCATTTAATACTGTACTTATAAATAAGGAGTGGTATTACAAATTACAAAATTACCAACACTTCTTAGTGTAATAGTATTTTTTTGTTACATTACATAAAATATTATATTACTATAGAACAAGAAACTTAGTAAACAGTAAACATATTAGTATATTAACGCGGCATATGGTATTTCAAACGGTTATAATAAAATATTTTATTTTATTTTTGAATAAATTAATGAGTAAAACCTCAAATCGTAATATTTAATCATTGAAGACAATATTAGCGATTCTCAAAATGAAAATTTGAAACAAAAAATTAAAAATCTTCATTTTTTTTAATTTTTAACAATGTTCATCCTAAACTTGTAGAAAAGTCAACAGATTTCGCACATTAAAATAAAAAAAGGATATTTTATTTTTATTTTATTTTTTATTTCTTTTTATTTAGGAAGCAAACAGTCGTACAGTAAAAAATTATAACAATAAACATTCATATGTTCTAGACCAATTAAGTTCCATTGAGTTAAATATTGATTTAGTATTTTTTACCTACACAACATATTAAATGGCAAAAAATAAACATAATATTGAAATACATAAAATTAAAAACAAAAAGAAAAAATACAACGTTTCGCATAGCTATACTATTCGCTACGGGTGATAATAATGTAATTTTCACAACAAAAAAAACGAATAAAATAAAAGTATTTTAATTTATTAATTTATTAAGCTGAATTTTATATGATATTAAGTTATGGTTGAAAATGTCTACATCTCGTAAGGCATTGTGAGTTTCACAGATCCGTACTATTACAGAGTTTTGCGCGTATTTGGATTTACAATGTGGTATTCTAAATAAATCGTTCGATCTGGTGTTTTGATATTGAGGATTCCAAATTACTGAGGCGAATTCTAGTTGTGACCGTACATATGACATATATAACAGAATTAGGGTGTGTGCTACCGTAAAAGGCTTTGTAATGCGAATAATGAAACCCAATTGCTTATAGGCTTTTTTTAGAATATTTTCAATATGATCCCTAAATAACATTTTAGAATCTAGTATTACTCCAAGATCTCTTATTGTTTCTACTCGTTGTAGGGGTACATGGATTTTAGTTTGTAAGTATAATAAATTGAATGTTTTTTCGTGTAAAAGTAATAACATTACATTTATTTAATTGTACAAATTATATCAAAAATGCGAGGTGGTTCTGCTCCGGGATTTGACGATCTCACCGTAAAAACACTAAAAATCATTAAAAATTATGTTTCTACACCAATCTCTCATATTATAAACAATAGCTTTAAGACAGGAGTTTTCCCGAGCACGTATAAGAAAACCATAATCTCTCCAATATTTAAGTCCGGTAGCCCGGAGGACATTTCTAATTATAGACCCATTTCACTCTTATCTAATATATCGAAAATTTTTGAAAAAATTGCTAAAAAAAGACTAACTGCATTCTTAAATAAAAACAAAATTATAAATGAAAATCAATTCGGTTTCACAGAGGGAAAAAGTACCCAAGATGCCATTGCAAAAATTTCATCTAGTATTCAGAGTACCCTGGACAAATCAAATAAATGTATAGGAATTTTTATTGACTTAAAGAAAGCATTTGACAGTATTTCCCATGAAAAACTTATATTAAAATTAAAAGAAAATGGCATTGACCACTTAGCCCTTAAATGGATAGAAAGCTACTTAACAGAGAGACCTCAAATTGTAAAATTAAACCAAACTTTTAGTACACCACTAACAAGTACATTTGGCATTCCTCAAGGCACGGTCCTCGGACCATTACTATTTTTAATGTATGTAAATGACATTTTCCAACAGAAAATCAAAGGTGAATTAATCTCTTATGCTGATGATACTGTTTTATTAATAAAAGGTCAAACATGGGAACTAGTTAACAAAATTGCAAATGAATGTATTAATATCTTAAAATCATGGTTTGATAATAACCTACTCACACTTAATGCTAAAAAAACAACATATGTATTATTTTCACTACAAAAAATACCTAAACACAAAGTAAATATCATAATCCATGATGAAAATTGTGACAATGTCAACTGTAAACTACTTAATCCTATGTGTACTGTAATCAACTCTTCTTCTGAAATTAAATATCTTGGTGTGATCATCGATGAAAATCTGAAATGGAAAAGCCATATTAGGGAGTTAGTAAAGAGAATAAGGAAATGTATATATATATTTGTTAGGTTAAGAAATATTTTAAATGTGAAAATACTAAAAAATGTATATTATGCTCTTGTCCACTCCCTGCTTATTTACGGAATCATAGGTTGGGGAGGATCTTATAAAAACAACCTAAACTCAGTAAAAGTCTCGCAAAAAATTATTATAAAAGTAATACTTAAAAAAATGTCTACTTTCCCAACAAAATTGCTTTTTAAATTGTTTCCAGTACCAAATATTGATGATATATTTAAGCAAACTTCCATTATAAAAATGTGTAAAGAAAAAAATAACAAAGAATATCAAGAATTTTACAAACTCATGAGAAATGGAAATCAATTTATTACGCCAATCTTTAAAACAACTCAAATGCAAAACCATTATATTTACCAAGCCATAAAAAACTACAATAATCTCCCTTCCAAATTGCGCTGTATTATGAACCAACAAGAACAAATAAATAAAATCAAACTTTTTTTCCAAAAAAACTTATATTAAACAAAAAAAAAATATATATATATATTATAATATATATTATTACTATTATATCACATAATGAATTATGAATCTAAGTAAGAATCGTGGCTCCCTTATCAGGCACAAGAGCTCCTCTTTTCTGATAAGGTATACATGACCAATTATGAACCTTAATATTATATTTTGCAAAATATGTATGTATTAATGTAACCCATATGATGTATATTAAAATAATAAAAAAAAAAAAAAAATCTATGTTTAGATATAGTTGATTGTTTTTGCAATATTCCTCAATTTTACCAAGATCTTCTTGTAATTTTTGGATATATAGACAATAATCTAGATTACATTTAGTTCGGGAAGAATCTTGCAATAATACATGAAGATAGATAATATTAGCTTCAATGATTAAATAAAATCATTATTGGAAACTGAGTGATGCCGTTGAAAGGGTTAATCCCCTATCCATGAGAAGGATTTTAATTACAACACTATTTTCGATGTACACTCTACCAACTATCATTTTGACAATCAAGTTAATATCTCCTCGGTATCAGTTTCAAAACAAAAAATAGAAAAAATAATCGATACTATTTCTAGCTCACTGGGTGCGGGTAGTGATAAATTTCCGGCTTTCTTTATCAAAATGTGTAGCAAGGTAATCTCGAAGCCCCTATTATTGCTCTTTCAATCCTCATTGAAAGAAGGTATCTTTCCTGATCGTTGGAAGAGTGCTCTCATCACACCTGTTTTTAAGTCTGGGGCTAAAAATGATGTCCAGAACTATCGACCGATATCTAAATTACCAATCTTTAGTAAAATTTTTGAAAAAATTGTTCATGAACAACTATATAACTGCATCGAGTCTGTAATACTCGTGAACCAACATGGCTTTATGAAAAAAAGATCGGTTGTATCTAATCTTGCCATTTTCATTGAAAATATTACTAAATCAATGGATGATCAAATCCAAGTTGACGTAATCTATACAGACTTCTCAAAAGCGTTTGATAAAATTGACCACAGTCTTCTTTTGTCCAAATTACTAGCTTTGGGAATTCATGGGGATTTATATAGATGGTTAGTCTCCTATCTTAATGGGCGCACTCAGGGAGTAACAATAAATGGCTTCATCTCTGAGATTGTAAATATACCCTCAGGTGTGCCCTAAGGATCTCACCTGGGACCGTTACTGTTTACAATTTTCATCAACGACATTATAAAATGCTTTAATTATGCAAATGTTCTACTTTTCGCTGATGATATGAAAATATTCCTGCCTATTAATTCTATAATTGACTGCTTTAAACTACAAGAAGATCTGTATAGGCTTAATGATTATTGTATCCGCAATCATCTCAACGTGAACACTTCTAAATGTTATGTAATTACCTTCACTAGAAATAAAATTAAATTTGACCATAATTATCATATAGCTGGCCAACTACTCAAAAAAGTTACACAAATTCGTGATCTAGGTGTTATACTTGACAGTAAACTTACATTTGAGGCTGATATGATTGTTAAGAAAGCCCTTAGAATGCTAGGATTCTTATTCCGTATTGGAAAAGAATTTAATAATATCATAACACTTAAAATATTGTATTTTTCTTATGTTCGCAGTCATCTTGAATTCGCTTCTCCCATATGGAATCCTCAATATAATATTTACATAAATCGCATTGAAGCCATCCAAAGAATTTGTCCATCATTTAAATTTCAAATTAAATTCAAACCTTGACGTAAACAGCTCGATGGACCTTTATGGACTTAAGCCATTAAAAACTAGAAGAGACTCCGCAGATATAATATATCTCCATAAAATTATCAATGGCTTTATTGATTGTTCTCCCCTTCTGTCTGAAATTAATTTTAGAGTCCCGAGCGTTAGAACTAGAGAAAAATCACTTTTTCATCTCCATAAATGTTCTACTAATATCAGACAAAATGCGTTTATATTCAGAGCCTGTAGTATATTTAATAAGAATTTTAATGATATGGACATATTCACAAGTAATTTAGGAACCTTTAAAAGATATGTAATGACTAACATTAAATAATTTTAAATATTCTACTGGAAGTTATCATGTTATTGCTTTGAATCCTTTCCAGTTTATACCTTCCAATTTATACTCATGTGTTCAATTTAGTTGTAGGTATACATTTATTATATTGTTATTATTGCTATTGTGTAGTGCTTTTATTGATTGCTGCTGTGTTGAAATTTTACAATACATTATGTTTTGAATTTTAGCTGGTTATTAGTATATCAGTTAAATTTAAATTTTTGAAATTTAGCTGGTTATTAGTATATCAGTTAACTTTAAATTTTAATTTATTTGTGTTCCTAGATCTGTTATTATTTTTTATTTATTATTTACAATATTGTATTTTTTGTAAATCTCTCAGGCCACGGGTACAGAACCCTTAGTTTTTTGTTTTAATATTCTTTATTATTTTTATAATTGTAAGTGAAAATCTGTTATTGGATTTTATCTTTATTATTTAGTTTATTCTTATATATGTAAATAATCTGTTGATTTTCCCAAATAAATAAAATAAAAAAAAATAAAAAAAGAAAAGGCCCGAATACACTATCCATTTTAGTCACCATTGATTTTATACACTTTATTTTGCCCTCTTGTCTTAATTTACTTGCCAGTTGGGAGCGGCTCAGTGCGTTGTGCGGGCGTTGTGTGTACTAACCGTATGGGCAACTGCACCACCCACCGGGCGGGTAGGTACTAGGTAGTGCGCAACGCTCACTGCCCACCTGTAATGGTGCGAATACATTTGCGAACCGAAACGCGAACCGAGACACGAACCGAGACACGAATTCCGGGAAAGGAACGAAGCAACCGCAAGCGGCGTTTTGCGCCATTTGCGGTTGCTTCATTCCTTTCCCATAAATTGAGGTTCAGTTCGGCAGTTCGGTTCGCGTGTGTATACGTAGCATTAGAACCAGCTATAATAACAATGGCGGAGACGCGACAGTCATAGGAAGCCATTTGATTAAAACCCCATTTTAATTACGCAATGTTCATACTGATGCGATCCATATCCTCAGCAGGTACCTACCCGCAGTAGCACCGATACTACCCTTACTGGGACAGGGGAAACCAATCAGTGGTTGACGTACAATTATTTTTATTGAAAACCGATTTCAAATAGTGAATATTTGAAATGCGGCCCTCAATTTTCCATCATTGGGTAATAACCTATGTAATATTTTTTCTAATTTTATCGCAATATATATTGTCACTCGAATTTAAAGAATAAACTAAAAGTACACTGTACCGCAGACTAATTTGGTTGTTTGGTATATTATTATATAAAAATATTTGTACAATATAATCTGTAAAATATTTTATTTATTTTTGCAATATCTAGCGTATTCTGTTATTCTGTACACATATGTTCATAATTTCAAAGTTTAAATGGATGGTAGTATTCCCAAAATGAACCAATGTTAAAAACATAAAATGAACTAATGTTAAAAACATAAAATGACACTCCCTCCCTAAACACGAGTTATTCTCAATTAGGGAGGCGTTATTAAAATAAATTAAAAATACTAAATAATTTGTATTTTACTTATTAGTTTTTTTCTATAGATTAACAGACATTATATTTTTTCTTTTTTTAAAATCTGTTTTATAATACATATCAATATATATATATATTTTTTTTATTTTTATGCCTTACGAGTAAATTATTTTCCTGTTTTCGTTCTTACTGGTTTGCAACAAACATGAATAATTGTATGCATATACGAATGTACAATGTACATACTTACTTTATATTTGAAACTTTGCTTTATTTACGAGTAAATTATTTTACTGTTCTCAGTCTTACTGGTTTTGCAACAAATATGAATAATTAAATGCATATATGAATGTACAATATATGTACGAAACAATATTCCGTCCGTAGAATACTGTAAATGCGTAGGTAGCTGGGTACACTTTGATTAGTGTTTCAGTCTTGGTGGATGTTTGCAGAGGTTTTTAATAGAGTTTAATGCCAAGATCAGAGAGGGATTGATTCCCAAGTCTGAGTCGACGAAAGGAATTTAAGACTGGCAAAACTGAATTTAATACTGAATTAAGAACACTTGAAAATATTTCTTGAGATTTGTAGACTTTGGAGATGGTTCTTCAGGAGAGAGGTTTCTCTTTCAGGGGTAGTTTTTAAACTGACTTTGTATGGAATTCGGTTCTCTATTTATAGAACGTTTTCAAATCGGGCGCTCTCGGGGGAGTTTTCACCCCTTTCGTGAGGGGTGAGTTGGTTAGGTATTTTTCCTCTTCGCAATTAATTTGTTAAGAGGAAAGTTATATTTTAATATGATACCTTTAACCGAGTCAGTTCAATTTACCCAAACCATCTCCTCCAGTCCCGTTTATTTATTTTATAATAAATTATAATAAATTATACAAAATTTCATATTGGGGTTGAAGTAAAATATCTTTGGTTTGAACATTTCCCAAAGAGTAAAAAACATATTTAGGTACAATTCTTTAAGTTATTATGTTAGCATATAATCATTTCTTGATGTTGATATTTATCCTGTGGTCGTATCTTCTGATATTTTCCTGTAAATTGAGTCTGATGTCATCACAGGTGGTCGAATCAATTTTTGTTATCAATGTTTGATAAGAACTTCAATGGAGTATGCTGAGCTGTGATTGGTTGAAAACTCGGCGGCCATCATGGAATTCCTTCCGGGTAGTATGGAGGGGGGGTCACGTAAATACTGGGTCGCTTCCTTAGAGCAGCTCATTCCGTGGGTTGGTGGCTCCGAGTGAGGTGATGGATGGTTATTTTCAGATGTGTTTCACGTTCTGCTGTTATATTTCTATGTAATTGTCTTGATTAATCACATAATTTGATTGAGTAATTATGATTTGAAGATTTCCAATTGTGTCGGCGACACGGTATCGAGCGGTTTCGGGGTTTGAGTGTTCTTGTAATTTTTTTACGGAGCCGGATAGATAGATAGAGAGCACGATCGTTCAGTCGTTTTTTTGTGGTTTGCGACATAACCACAGAAGTCGTTTTTGTCTGGCTTGAGTTTCAGCCAGGCCCCGCTACTTTTGCCGGCCGGAGGAATCCCGCCGGCCCACTGAGCAGGCGCTCGCGCCCACCCAACTGCCTTTATCAAGGCAACACTTTTCAAGCAATACTCGAAAAACCGTAGACTCACGCTGGCCCCCGCAAACCGCCCACAAGCTCCAGAGACGTGCTCCCTCTTTAAGAGGAGGCACCGACTACCGCCTGTTAAGATGTTCCCGACGAGGATGCTCCCCGCTGACCACGAGGACTCCCCGGTCGTGGTACCGCCCGGCGCCCACCAGATAGCGCTTCGAAGGAAGACAGGGACCATGCGCCTTACGGTCCCCGCACCACAGCCCCGCTCCGAGGACCCAAGGACCCGGAGACCATCCACCACCACGACTGCCACCACGCCCGACGAAACTGAGATGACGGAGCCCGCAGCAGGCCCCTCCTGGGCAACAGGACCCAGTCCTGCCCCCAGGCGCCCCCCGATAGGCCCAGCGTCGGCCTACGTGGCGCCCCCGAGGCCCCAGCAGCCGATGGAGACGGCTGCCCCCCAGGATGGAGGCTGGACGAGGCCGTCCAACCCCGCAAAGAGGCCCATGTCCCCACGGGGACCACAACCGCTCCAGTGTGGCAACCGTTTTGAAGAGTTGCCCGAGGTAAGCGAAGGCGCCGGCGCGCCGCGTAATAAGCGTGCCAATAATAATCAATCTTTCTCCCCCGCAGGTACCGGCAGGAGAGACCGTGTTCCCCCGGTTGTGATGACCCTGGGGAACATGACACACGCGCAGATCACAGCTGCGGTCCAAGGACATCTGGGGGCGGGTAAGCTCTTCACTTTTAGGTATAACAGGGGCGGCACGGCCAACATCTTCGTGCGCACGATGGAGGACCATCGCGCCCTCACCAATGGACTGCGAGCGGAGGCGCGCGGCTTCCACACATTCACGGCCGAAGCCGAAAAAATGAAGAAGGCCGTGATCAAGGGCCTGCCTCTAGTAGATGTACAAGACATCGCGGCGGATCTGGAATCGCAAGGATTCCCAGCTGTGAAGGTGGTCAAGATGACTGCCTCAAATGAGTATCCCATATACTTAGCGCACTTCAATAAGGAAGTCAACATGGGACAGCTGCGCGCGGCCGTCAAATACCTGTGCCACTGCCGCATTCGACTCCAGAAGCACAGGAGTAATCACCTTCAGCACGGCACCCAGTGCTACAGATGTCAAGACTTCGGACATGGGTCCCGAAACTGTTCGCACACAGCAAGGTGTGTAAAATGCTTACTGGAGCATGCTTCGGCAGAATGCCCCAAGAAGACGAGAGACGAGCCCGCCGCATGCTGTAACTGCTCAGGCCCGCATCCCGCCAACTACAGAGGCTGCCCCAAGCGGGTAGCGTACGTCGCCTCAATACAGCAGCGACCTGCCAGAAGGCCCCAACCTCCTCCGGCAGAACAGAACCCGAGCAGGCCACCTCCTCAGCCGAGGACGGATGGACGCACATGGGCCAACGTAGCCGGAGGCACCGCCCCCGCCCAAGAGCAGCGCGAGACCGCGCCGCCCCCACAGCCCCCCCGCCCCCAGCCCCGCTCACAGCAGGAGCCCGTGCGCGCGCCCACCACTACAGAGGACGACCTGGACATCATGGCCCTGCTCCAAGGCCTCCTGAGGATGCGATCGCAGCTCGCCCGCTGCACTTCAAGAGCAGAGAAGCTCGTCGTCCTGATGGAGCTCCTCACGACCACCCTCGATGTCTAATCCCGAGAAGGTGAGAGTCCTCGTATGGAACGCATTTAGCGTGCGCAACAAGACAGACGAACTACTCGCATTGGCAAATGAATTAAACACAGACATAATTCTCTTATCAGAATCCCACTTGAATCCAAGCGTACCGCTGAGAGTGCAAGGCTTCGAGATTTACCGAGACGACCGACAGGGAAGATCAGGCGGAGGAACCGCAATATTCGTTCGACAATCAATGACGTCCACAAGAATTCCCACTCCGAAGTTGAAGCACGCTGAAGCCACGATTATCGAAGTCACCATAGAGGGTAGAGCGCATACCATCATCTCCGTATACTGCACCCAAAGTAACCTAGTGAGAGAAGATCTCAATAAATTGCTCAATCTGGGACCAATCGTTGTGATAGGAGGCGATTTGAACGCCAAACACAACTACTGGAATAACTACAGAGGAAATGCGAACGGAAATACGCTCTTTACACACATGCAGACAAATACCTATTCGATAATGGCGCCCGACAGACCTACGTACTACTCGCAACGCTCTAGATATCCGAGTACTTTGGATATAGTACTCGAGAAAAATGTTAAGACAATATCTCCACTGCGCACATTAGACGAGCTGTCTTCGGACCATCTGCCCGTGTGCTTTACTATAGGCGGCACAACTTCAAGGACCCCCAGAAAACAGCGCAATTATAAGGATGCGGACTGGGAAGGATTTAAAAAGGAAGTCAACGAACGAATTCATCTCACTTCGGGAACTCTGCGCTCGCCACAAGAAATCGACGCAGCTACAAGCACTCTCACAGAGATTCTTCAAACAGCACAAGATACACACATTCCTCTCAAAGAAGTACATTCATACACGATCAAGCTTCCCGAGCACGTTTTATCGCTCATCAAGGACAAAAATCGCCTGCGACGCATGTACCACCGCACGCGTGACGAATACTTCAAGACAGCGTACAACTGCCTGCAGAGGGAAATCAAGACTGAAATCGCAGAACTCAAGCGCGAACTTTGGGACAAAAAAGTCGCGTCGCTCACGCCGAAGGATAATTCATTATGGAAAATGGCAAGCGCGCTGAGACATAAAGATTTCACAATCCCCCCGCTACAGAAATTGAACGGCCCTGGGACGGCTCTGTCGCTACAAGAAAAAGCTGACACACTCGCCGACGGCTTCGAGAGAGCCTACGCCGCTACAGACGGCCTTTCCGACCCGGCTACGGACCGGATCGTAGCTGACTCTCTACGAGATTTGAACGAAGCAGAGCAGACAAACGCTGAAGATATTCATTTCACAACGCCGAGCGAGATTGCGGTCACAATCAAGCGACTCAGAACGAACAAGGCGCCGGGAAGCGATCAAATTCACAACATTTTACTCAAACATCTCCCTCAAAAAGCCATCATATACACTACAAAATTGTTCAATGCCTGCCTCATGACTGGGCATTTTCCCCAGATTTGGAAATCAGCGACCGTGCTGCCATTCGCAAAGCCGAATAAAGATAGAACGCAGCCGACAAGCTACCGGCCGATTAGCCTACTATCTACGTTGAGCAAGGTATTTGAACAAATTATACTAAACAGGCTTGTCCCACACCACGACGAACACAAGACTTTGCCAGACGAGCAGTTCGGCTTCAGAAAGAGGCACTCCACGACCCATCAACTCACCAGAGTAGCGGAATTCATCGCAAGAAAATTTAACGAACATCGCTTCACCGCTGCTGCGCTCATCGACCTAGAGAAGGCATTCGACACCGTATGGATAGACGGGCTCGTGCATAAGTTGCACCGCACCAACACGCCCATATACCTAACGAGACTGATACAGGAATACCTAAAGAATAGATCGTTCAGAGTGTTCATAAGGAACGTGTTATCTTCAATGCGTGAGATTCCAAAAGGCGTGCCGCAAGGAAGTTTACTGGGACCATTTCTCTTCATTCTGTTCACCTACGACATCCCCCGAGACGAGAGATGCAATCTGTCTATCTACGCAGATGACGTCAAACTATACGTTTCCTCGCTGAAAGCGAACATGGCCGCGATTTACCTACAGAGGGCGCTCGACGCGCTCGTAGAGTACTACAAGAAATGGCGCCTGAAACTGAACGAGGCGAAAACCGAAGCCATCATGTTCACGAGAAAACGTATAAATAGAACACCTGACTTCAACATCGAAATGGGAGGACACAGCATTGAATGGAAAGATGAAGTTACATATCTCGGCCTGACCATGGACTCCCGCCTCAACTGGAAATCTCAACAAGCAAAGATGCACGCGCGCACGCGAAAAGCGATCGGCATGATGAAGCCAATTTTCAATAGACGGAGTCCGCTACTTCCCAAAACCAAACTCCTCGTCTACTACTCGCTCATTCGTCCGGTACTCTCGTATGCGATTCCCGTATGGAGCAGCATCTCACACACAGACCACAAGAAACTACAGACACTTCAAAATCTCTGCATTAAAATCACATACAACACGAGACTCAGAACAAACTTGAAGAGATTACACGAACGAGAACAAATTCCAACACTATACGAATTCACACACAGACTGACTGCACGCTTTTACAAATCACTCACACTTAGTAAAAATCCACTAATACGAGACATAGGACAATACAATGCTCCGAGCGACCTGACATTCAAATACACACACAGACTACCTAAACACATCCTCATGGACCATGACCACATATGGCACATACCAGAATCAGACGCGGACGAATAGCGAGCAGTAGGTATTTCCTAAACTCCCGACTTTCCTCCTAAATATATAATGTTTATATATCTATTTATATATTTATATAATATTTTATAATTTGTATGTATATGTATGTTTATTTTCTATCCTCCCATAAGTATATATTAACATAAAATCAGACACACACACACACATCTCAAAAATGCAGGACATCATATACCGATGTTACTGAAGGCCGTATACGTTTCAAGTTGACGTTCGGCCGCTCCTTCCGGGTAAGGTTTTCTGCGATTTTCCTTACTCCCAACGGCAAATGCGGAAGGAACCCAACAATAGGGCGCAGCCGAAATTTCCTCCCCCCATTCCCAACACAACACAAACAGACACGTATGTAGTATATGGCCGCTGTCGGTCGCTGGTGGTGCTGATGCTGGATGAAAACATGCAATTTTAGTAGGGTTTTTAGGTAACAAATTTTTTCCCTACCGAGAAAATACAAGGCCTCTAAGTCTATAAAAGCCAGGTAATATTTGAATAAACCCATATGAGGTAAAAATTGTGAGGCGCATATGACGCCGTTCTATTTGTATAAAGAACATTAACTTTAAATTCAGTAAATTTAAATGATTCACCACTTCATGGAATATAAGAATCTAGAAAATAAAATAATAAAAAATTTTTTTACGATCAAAAGGATAGGGAGAAAAAGCGACAAAGCGGAGATTCGTTTTTTTGTGGTTTGCGATATAACCACAAAAGTCTTTTTTGTCTGGCTTGAGTAATCAGCCAGGCCCCGCTACTTTTGCCGGCCGGAGGAATCCCGCCGGCCCCCAGAGCAGGCGCCCGCGCCCCAACTGCCTTTTTCAAGGCAACGTTTACGCATAAAAATACTCAGTACGCATATCCACGCTGGCCCCCACAAACCGCCCGCAAGCCCCAGAGACGTGCTCCCTCTTTAAGAGGAGGCACCGACTACCGCCTGTCAAGATGTTCCCGACGAGGACGCTCCCCGCTGACCACGAGGACTCCCCGGTCGTGGTACCACCCGGCGCTCATCAAATTGCGCTTCGCAAGAAGACCGGGACCGTGCGCCTTACGATCCCCGCACCACAACCCCGCCCCGAGGACCCAAGGACCCGGAGACCATCCACCACCACGACTGCCACCACGCCCGACGAAACCGAGATGACGGAGCCCGTAGCAGGCCACTCCTGGGAAACAGGACCCAGTCCTGCCCCCAGGCGCTCCCCGATAGGCCCAGCGTCGGCCTACGTGGCGCCCCCGAGGCCCCAGCAGCCGATGGAGACGGCTGCCCCCCAGGATGGAGGCTGGACGAGGCCGTCCAACCCCGTAAAGAGGCCCATGTCCCCACGGGGACCACAACCGCTCCAGTGTGGCAACCGATTCGAAGAGTTGCCCGAGGTAAGCGAAGGCGCCGGCGCGCCGCGTAATAAGCGTGCCAATACTAATCATTCTTTCTCCCCGCAGAAGGGACCGCGTTCCCCCGGTGGTGATGACACTGGGGAGCATGACGCACTCCCAGATCACAGCCACGGTCCAAGGACATCTGGGGGCTGGTAAGCTCTTTACCTTTAAATATAACAGGGGCGGCACGGCTAACATCTTCGTGCGCACGATGGAGGACCATCGCGCCTTCACCAATGGACTGCGAGCGGAGGCTCGCGGCTTCCACACATTCACGGCCGAAGCCGAAAAAATGAAAAAGGCCGTGATCAAGGGCCTGCCGCTCGTAGAAGTAGAAGACATCGCGGCGGATCTGGAATCGCAGGGATTCCCAGCTGTGAAGGTGGTCAAGATGACCGCCTCAATTGAGTATCCCATATACTTAGCACACTTCAATAAGGAAGTCAACATGGGACAGCTGCGCGCGGCCGTCAAATACCTGTGCCACTGCCGCATTCGATTCCAGAAGCACAGGAGCAATCACCTTCAGCACGGCACCCAGTGCTACAGATGTCAAGACTTCGGGCATGGGTCCCGAAACTGTTCGCACACAGCAAGGTGTGTAAAATGCTTATTGGAGCATGCTTCGGCAGAATGCCCCAAGAAGACGAGAGACGAGCCCGCCGCATGCTGCAACTGCTCAGGCCCGCATCCCGCCAACTACAGAGGCTGCCCCAAGCGGGTAGCGTACGTCGCCTCAATACAGCAGCGACCTGCCAGAAGGACCCAACGCCCGCCGGCAGAACAGAACCCGAGCAGGCCACCTCCTCAGCCGAGGACGGATGGACGCACATGGGCCAACGTAGCCGGAGGCTCCGCCCCCGCCCAACAGCAGCGCGAGTCTGCGCCGCCCCCACAGCCCCGCCCACAACAGGAGCCCGTGCGTGCGCCCACCACTACAGAGGACGTCCTGGACATCATGGCCTTGCTCCAAGGCCTCCTGAGGATGCGATCGCAGCTCGCCCGCTGCACATCAAGGGCAGAGAAGCTCGTCGTCCTGATGGAGCTCCTCACGACCACCCTCGATGTCTAATCCCGAGAAGGTGAGAGTCCTCGTATGGAACGCATTTAGCGTGCGCTACAAGACATACGAACTGCTCGCACTGGCAAACGAATTAAACACCGACATTATTCTCCTATCAGAATCTCACTTGAATCCAAGCATACAGCTGAGAGTGCCAGGCTTCGAGATTTATCGAGACGACCGACAGGAAAGGTCAGGCGGAGGAACCGCAATATTCGTTCGACAATCTATGACATCAACAAGAATCCCCACTCCGAAGTTAAAGCACACCGAAGCCACGATTATCGAAGTCACCATAGAGGGTAGAGCGCATACCATCATCGCCGTCTACTGCACTCAAGCAAATTTAGTGAGAGAAGACCTAAATAAATTGCTCAATCTGGGACCAATTGTTGTGATCGGAGGCGATTTGAACGCCAAACACAACTACTGGAATAACAACAGAGGTAACGCGAAAGGAAATACGCTCTTCACACACATGCAGACAAATACCTACTCGATTATGGCGCCCGACAGACCTACGCACTACTCGAAACGCTCTAGATATCCGAGTACACTGGATATCGTACTCGAGAAAAATGTAAAGAATATATCTCCACTGCGCACGCTAGACGAACTGTCATCGGACCACCTGCCCGTGAGCTTCTCCATAGGAGGCACAACTTCAAGGAGCCCCAGAAAACAACGCAATTATAAGAATGCAGACTGGGAAGGATTCAAAAAGGAAGTCAACGAACGAATACATCTCACTTCGGAAACTCTGCGCTCGCCACAAGAAATCGACGCAGCTACAAGCACTCTCACGGAGATACTTCAAACAGCACAAGACGCACACATACCTCTAAAAGAAATACACCCATACACGATCAAGCTTCCCGAGTACGTCCTATCGCTCATCAAGGAGAAAAATCGCCTGCGACGCATGTTTCACCGCACGCGCGATGAATATTTCAAGACAGCATTCAACTGCCTGCAGAGGGAAATCAAGACCGAGATCGTAGAACTCAAGCGCGAACTTTGGAAGAAAAAAGTCACGTCGCTCACGCCGAAGGATAATTCCCTATGGAAAATGGCTAGCGCGCTGAGACATAAAGATTTCACAATCCCCCCGCTACAGAAATTGAACGGCCCTGGGACGGCGCTTTCGCTACAAGAAAAAGCAGAAACACTCGCCGACGGGTTCGAGAGAGCCTACGCCGCTACAGACGGCCTTTCCGACCCGGCTACGGACCGGATCGTAGCTGATTCTCTACGAGACCTGAGCGAAACAGAGCATACAAACGCTGAAGATATTCACTTTGCTACGCCGAGCGAGATTGCTGTCACAATCAGGCGATTGAAAACAAACAAGGCGCCGGGAAGCGATCAAATTCACAACATTTTACTCAAACATCTCCCTCAAAAAGCCATCATCTACACAACAAAATTGTTCAATGCCTGCCTCATGACTGGGCATTTTCCCCAGATTTGGAAATCGGCGACCGTGCTGCCATTCGCAAAGCCGAATAAAGATAGAACGCAGCCGACAAGTTATCGGCCGATTAGCCTACTATCTACGTTGAGCAAGGTATTTGAACAAATTATACTCAACAGGCTTGTCCCACACCACGACGACAACAAGACTTTGCCAGACGAGCAGTTCGGCTTCAGAAAGAGGCACTCCACGACCCATCAACTCACCAGAGTAGCGGAATACATCGCAAGAAAATTTAACGAACATCGCTTCACCGCTGCTGCGCTCATCGACCTAGAGAAGGCATTCGACACCGTATGGATAGACGGGCTCGTGCATAAGCTGCACCGCACTAACACGCCCATATACCTAACGAGGCTGATACAGGAATACCTAAAGAATATATCGTTCAGAGTGTTCATAAGGAACGTGCTATCTTCAATGCGTGAGATTCCAAAAGGCGTGCCGCAAGGAAGTTTACTGGGACCATTCCTCTTCATTCTGTTCACCTACGACATCCCCCGAGACGAGAGATGCAATCTGTCTATCTACGCAGATGACGTCAAACTATACGTTTCCTCGCTGAAAGCGAACATGGCCGCTATTTACCTACAGAGGGCGCTCGACGCGCTCGTAGAGTACTACAAAAAATGGCGCCTGAAACTGAACGAGGCGAAAACCGAAGCCATCATGTTCACGAGAAAACGTGTAAATAAAACACCTGACTTCAACATCGAAATGGGAGGACACAGCATTGAATGGAAAGATGAAGTGACATATCTCGGCCTGACCATGGACTCCCGCCTCAACTGGAAATCTCACCAAGCCAAGATGCACACGCGCACGCGACAAGCGATCGGCATGATGAAGCCAATTTTCAATAGACGGAGTCCGCTACTTCCCAAAACCAAACTCCTCGTCTACTACTCGCTCATTCGCCCGGTACTCTCGTATGCGATTCCCGTATGGAGCAGCATCTCAAACACAGACCACACGAAACTACAAACACTTCAAAATCTCTGCATTAAAATCACATACAACACGAGACTCAGAACAAACTTGAAGAGATTACACGAACCAGAACAAATTCCAACTCTATACGAATTCACACACAGACTGACTGAACGCTTTTACAAATCACTCAGACTTAGTAAAAATCCACTCATACGAGACATAGGACAATACAATGCTCCGAGCGACCTGACATTCAAATATTCACACAGACTACCTAAACACATCCTCATGGACCATGACCACATATGGTACATACCAGAATTAGACGCGGACGAATAGCGAGCAGTAGGTATTTCCTAAACTCCCGACTTCCTTCCTAAATATATAATGTTTATATATCTATTTATATATTTATATAATATTTTATAATTTGTATGTATATGTATGTTTATTTTCTATCTTCCCATAAGTATATATTAACATAAAAACAGACACACACACACACATCTCAAAAATGCAGGACATCATATACCGATGTTACTGAAGGCCGCATACGTTTCAAGTTGACGTTCGGCCGCTCCTTCCGGGTAAGGTTTTCGGCGGTTTCCCTTACTCTATTACGCAAATGCGGAAGGATACCCACAATAGGACGCAGCCGAAATTCCCCCCCGATCCCAACACAACACAAACAGACACGTATGTAGTATATGGCCGCTGTAGGTCGCTGCTGGTGCTGATGCTGAATGACACATGCAATTTTAGTAGGGTTTTTAGGTAACAAATTTTTTCCCTACCGAGAAAATACAAGGCCTCTAAGTCTATAAAAGCCAGGTAATATTTGAATAAACCCATATGAGGTAAAAATTGTGAGGCGCATATGACGCCGTTCTATTTGTATAAAGAACATTAACTTTAAATTCAGTAAATTTAAATGATTCACCACTTCATGGAATATAAGAATCTAGAAAATGAAAATTTTTTTTTTACGTAAATATGAATTCTTCTGAAAGATTCTGGAGGTCTGGATACGTATGATACAATATACATTGTACATACTTACTTTATACTTGAAACTTTTCTTTATTTACAATATTATTTTATTTGGATTTTATGTTAATCTTAGTATTTTTTTTAGTATGTATTTAGTTATGCTATTATCCATGTATAATGTTACACTTACATACATAAACTGTCAATTTACTCTGTAAAAGCCCGATAGGGCGTTAACGAATAATAAATAATAAAATAAATAATTATCAGGTGTTATTATTTAGATTTTATGTTAATCGTATTAGCATTTGATTTTTATTTATTTTTTTCTATATAGTTATGCTATTATCCATGTATTATGTCACATTTATACACATAAATTGTCAATTTCCTCTGTAAAAGCCCGATAGGGCGTTAATGAATAATAAATAATACAATATAATAATTTATTCACAATATGGATGCCATGATTAACATCCTGATAATAGCCACACGGAAAAAATCCTTTATATTATTATGATATATTATCAAGGTAAATCGATAAAACATTCTTAAATTGATGTTTTTAATTGATTGTGACGGCACAAACCGATTTCTCTCCGTGTAATTTGTAGCTGGAAATCGAAAGATGTTGGTTCTTTAACTATAATTTTAAAAATATCTTAGGCAGATAAAAAATATAAAGAAAAAAAACATGGTTGCCGATTTGTCCATTTTCCGCGTCGACGGCGACGCGGCGGTACTTACCAACCCACTACATGTACTCGTTTGTTCGCCGGCCGGTGGGTGAATGGTGAATGGTGAATGCAGCCTCCATTAATGATGGAATATGAACAGAACAGGGACAGTTAGTACCTCCTCAACTACCTCCAACTAAACTACAAACCAACTGCCGGCAAATGTCCATTTAGATTTGGATTCATTATTTTCCTCCGCAAATGCAGAGCTAATCAGAGGACGGGAACAATGCAAGCAACAGTTCTATTTTATAACATCTCTTTGTGTTCAACCAGATATCAAAAATATTGTCTAATGGCCTACAGTACAGGTACAGTAATTACTATACTACAAATTTAGTGGCCTCGGTGGTCGAGGGGTACCTACCTAAAGCTCACAACCAACAAACCGGAGATCGCGGGTTCAAATGCCGACGTATACAATTAACTTTTATTTAATTACTTTGTTGATTCATAATAAATTAATTAAAAATAATATATAGTGTACTTGCGGCATGTTACCCACTTGAAGATACTCTCATTATCGCCTTTGTGAAAGATCAACATTCAGAACTGAAATTTTGCTTTAAATGGCTTTAGCCGTATTTGGTGACCAGATCGGAACTCCTTCCTCTTCCATGACGATATGAATCCTTCCTCTCCCAACACCTTCAGCATCACCTCAAACCCCAATTGGGGATACCATATTCTCACTGGTTCCAGACGGTTGGGAGCAATTGGGACTCTTGCGCGGTATCTACTAACATAAAAAATGGTCGGATCGTGTCAAGAGTCAAGAGAATATTATGTGACGTTTTATAAAGGTGAACAATCCAAGGACTGTGTTCCAAGTTCCAAGACAGCGTCTATAATAAGACACTACGGAAAACGTAGTGTTGCCTAATTAAAAATATGAAAAACACATAACACTCAGCTGGAAATGGTTGGGTAGGTACCTAACTATAATCCACCTTCATTCGACATCAAGGTAGACAGGCTGTAGGTGCCATACCTGTACACATCTGTACAGTCTGAAGGCAAATGCACCCGCGGGATGATTTGACAATAAAAAGAGTGATCCATTATGGCAACAAGAAAAGTGCATACGACGGTGATTAAGACCCCAGCCAAATGGTATACACTCATTCGCTTTGCAATAACCCGGAGTGAAGAAATACACCCCTGACGCCTTCGTAGGGGGACACAATACACCGGATCAGGGATGTATTCGTCATATATTTATTAACATTTCGGAATAAGCCGTTTGCAAAAACGGCAGAATATCTGGAAAGCTCGGAGCAGATTTGTGGGTCATTTGCATGACATGACATCTATGTAATTCGGTTTACAAGACATTTTTTAAGGATAATGCATTATTAATAAAATGGTTGATAAATATTACGGTTTGTTAGAGTAGAAATTCAAAAGTAATTAGGAAAGGGGAATCCTTTGGAAGTTGTTTATAACCTCAAAATATTTAACTCTTCAGGCATATTCTGTCAGACGGTCGGAGAATTTCAGCTTTCCAATATAATCAAAATAAATGGAAAATTTCTGAACGTATCCGAAAACTAAAAACTGAGTATGTGAGGTGGTGAAATAGGGGAGACCCAGGCAAAGCGGATGTGTTAAGGGAGATATTAAATAAAACACACAATGTTTGCATAACATAAAAACTTTATAAAGTGTAATGCTAAAAAAATGTTTGTCTACAAAAGTAAAATAAATGAAAAGGTAATATTAATTAGAATTATAACAATAATGTGAATTTAAAAAAACTCTTCGTATTGTTCACTTTGCCCGGGTACCCGGGCAAAGTGAACTTGGGCTCCGGGCAAAGAGAATTAGGAATCACAATCGTAGTAGAAGTAAGAACCATATCCACTATATGAGGTGCATGATTCGTGAGCCCAACTTTTACACTGGCTGCATTGAATCCAATCCTCTGTTAGTGGTTCAACATAATTTTAGTCACAATTAAGGCAAATCAATTTTTTCAAACTTTTAGTCCGCTGGTAGATGGGCCAAGTTTTTTTTTCTTTATTATTTCTTTTTTTTTCGAATGTTGGCTTCATTTTTGTCTTTTTGTATGTTTTTTATGGGATATTTAATACGCAATTGAACATAATCAACCAAAAAGTTCATTCGCTCGGGCAAAACGAATGGTCCATCCACTTTGCCCTATTCGCTTTGCCCAAGGCAGTATCAAATAAAGTTTTGTTAAAAAATACAATGTGGTTTCTGTATTTCTTAATTAAATTTAGTTTTTTAGATAGGAAACAAATAAACATTGGATGAAATAAACTAATCTTCACATTAAATATAAACAAATAATAATAATCACAAATACCTTACCTTCGTTTATCGTATGAAAATTCTAAAAAAACTATTTTTTACCAAAAGGAGCGTGCGTTCTTGCCAAACGACAAATATTCACTGTCATGGCGTCGGTAGTGATGCGGTACACCGATTGTGAGAGTATTAACGCATTGTAGTGGTAATTTTCGGAAATATTCAATTCATCCGCTTTACCCGGTCCATTCGCTTTGCCTGGGTCTCCCCTACACTCTCATATTTCATTGTTAGAAAATAACATTTTTTTTAAATATTAAAATTTATAATGCAAACATAAAAATAAAAAAAATGGAATGACTTAGTAAAACGCACTTATTTTATCAGACAAATATATTGCACACTTTATTCTCACCTCACTTTTTATTAGACAAATACATTATACACGTTATCCTCACCTCACCTTTTATTAGACAAATATATTACACACGTTATCCTCACCTCACCTTTTACTAGACAAATATATTAAACATGTTATCCTCACCTCACCGTTTTATTAGACAGATATATTACACACGTTATCCTCACCTCATCTTTTATTAGACAGATATATTACACATGTTATCCTCACCTCACCTTTTATTACACACATATATTATTAGACAAATTATACACATATATTACACACGTTTTCCTCACCTCACGTTTTTATCGTTTCGTACAAAACAAATTTTCCGGATTACGAATAACCCGACAATACTGGAAATCTCCTAACTATCTTTTAACCATTTTTAAAAAATGCCTTTAAATCCAAATAAATTTATTTTTAAACAGTATTACATAGCTGTCATGTCATGAAAATGACCCCCAACCACACTAGCGTCATCTGCTTAGAGCTTTCCAGATTACCTGCCATTTGATGTAGTTAAACGGTGGTATGAGCTGAGTTTGGTCCTGGTGTGGTCCGTACCTCGCCTGCCCCACCTTTCTCTCACGTATGCCACATCTTTATATTAATGCTCCGGTTGGCATTTCATTAAGGTGAAAAGACGCTCCCGTTGTCACAACAGTCGACACAACGCAGGTGGGGCTGCTCGTAACTCGTGACACGCCGCGTGCCATGGAAAAATATCACATTTCGTAGAGTGCATGAAATGTGTAAGATTCTTTCTTCAGAAAGGGGTTACATATATCATTTACCTGTACCATTCACTCCTACCTTCAGAACAACTGTATCTCGTGGCGGGCTACGTGGCATAGTGACTTATGCACTGGGCTTTCAATTTGACAGCCTCCGTGATTGAATGGTTACGACCCTTGAGTACGAATCCGAAGGTCGCGAATTAAAATTCGGTGTACGCAAATAAATTGTATTAATTCAATCAAAACAATATGTAGTATATTTGCGGCACGTTACAGAGTGGTTACTTTCAGAATTGCCCAGGAGTAGACCACCTTTCAGGATCGAAGCATTGGTCGTCTTTGGTGGACAGATCTAAATAACTAGGTGATTCTCCAATGTTCTGCTCCGTCTCCTTCCCCTTCTCACTACCGTCAGCCTCACAACACCCCCTGATTGGGGATGTCATAATCTGACTAGCTCCAGGCGTTGGGAGCAGTTGGTACTCTTGTGTCATATTCACGTAAATTTTACTTTTCTATTTCACGAGTGGTGATAATTAAATACACGGTGTTCAGAAACTAATGTTATAAGCAGAAAACTGGAATCTTCTTTACTTAGAGAACCCAAAAACTTTTTTTTTTCATTTTTTATATTTCGATTTTTTTTTTCGGCAACCAAAGGGTTAAAAAAGTTCTCGAAGCGGGTATAAATATTTTAAAAGATAATCAACAGCAGACATTAAACCCTGGAAACGAAGTTTTCCCAAATTCAACCTAAAAAATACCATCTTTGGACTTAAACTCGAAAACGAAAGCTCAAATAAAAAAAAGTTATACCTCAAAATCTACTTCAAATGTAATATTAAATTAACCAGTTTCCCGCTTGTACCACCAGTTTCCGTATATATTGGCGCTGCAAGTCTTGCAATCCTGATTACTGCTTGATAGACCTTACTTTCCAAAAGACTGTTTTAAAAAACAAATTAATCAATTCACAAATAATAAGTTCTGTTTAATTACAGCCTTGCCTTAATTTAAATGAATGCTTGGCCCAGCTGTGTTTAGTAACATTTGACAAGAAATTAACATTCATTGAACACACATGAATACCATGACCACTTTTTATTGCTTTCATATTGAAGTTCCAAAGATTTCAAGATTTTAAAAATATAATGTGCACACCCGGCCAGTTCGAATTTGAGGCAATACAAGACTCTAGTAACGGGGTTTTTTCGAGCCTAACATTTTAACTAATTCCGACAAATTCATAACGATAATATTAATTTTTTTGAGCGATTGCTACGATTGATCCTGTTGATTGACTATCATGTACCAAGAAGAATTGTTCATCAGAAGTTACCTTACTGTTGTAACAATATAGGGACTAACGCAGAATTAAATTCCATCATGAACCGACTGCACAGTTCAGGAAATAAGTACTATATATATTGACACCACGGCAGTGGCGGTTCGTGCAATGAAGCAGGGGTAGCTGTGTTTCCCCTAAAAAAATAAAGGTGAAAGGGGTAAAAGATCATGTGTCCATACATCTAAAATATGGTAGTATAACTTTAATTTAAATGTTACCACTTTATAAATTGTACAAAGTTACTTCAATTTTAATATTTTATGAGTTACATAAAATACTTTATTTTATGTAACTCATCACACCAGAGTTACGTGGCCGGCCACAAATGGATTTCTGCACAACGCAGCACAATAATACACTAGTGAGACAGAGGGCGGCCCGCCCCAGAGAATCGCTGATTCCACATAGGCGGAGGGGAGAGGGGAAGTCACATGGACTTGAAATAAACGGTAGCCGACATGGTTGTGCATTGTTTAGTTTGAGGAGAGCCTAAAAAAACTAACACTTCCGAAGTGAAACTGATCATTTATAATTACCCCTGGTTCTCTGGTGACCAAGTTTTGTTTGGATTTGTCATATTACCTACGGAGTACACCTATTTGAATTAATTTGAAGTTGACGGTCTATCTCGTGTTTGCTCATCATTATTATTCTTACAGTTTTTCGTTGAAAGATTTTATTTCTTCTATGTAGGAAGGTGTGGGTACATATAATACTTACTCTTAAAATGTTGGAAGGTGTGGGAATATATAATGCTTACTCTTAAAATGTAGGAAAGTGTGGAAACATATAATACTTCTCTTTATATTGTCACATACTAAATCCCTAACACATTCAAAAGACCCGCGAACCTAAAATTAAGACGCAGACAGTTGGTACCACTGCCAGTTGCGCACTCCGCTCGGCGCAAGGACGCTTGGCCAACGGCTTCGATCATCGGCCGCCATGACTGTAGATTCAACCTTCTTCTTGAGACCATGTGTGGGCAGTTCACTACGAAGACGCTCACGGAACGTTGTCGTTCTATACGACATGTTTGTGTGTTTTGCTTTTAAATCCGGTCTTGAGAAAAGTGCCGGCTGCATCATCGAAGACCGATACGCGCGCGATGGCGCGTATAAAAGGCCACCATCACGGTCATTACTCTGTCATCTGTGAGTAGCGCCGCCAAGGTCTTCACTATTGCTTCACCCGGAACAACACATGTAAGCCTGTTATATAACCATTCCTCATTATGTGCCATTTCTTGTAATGTCCTGATAAACAAGCTTGCCAGCCAGAACAAAATACGAGAGAGATTGTCTAATTCTAACAGCCAGGAAATAATTTAGGATGTTAACTGTGTCCTCATTTGTGTCCTACAATGTATCTGTTGCATGTGAATACATCCATCTATAATCCCAATTGGAGTTTCATTTGACGAGAGAAGTGTGATCTGAATTGTTGGAATAGTTCCCCGCATAAAGGCCAGATGGCCGACCCTTCCTGAATGAATTAGTTTCTCTAATCTCTACGCTGAGCTGATTGCCGAAGCCCATGTAAACCCCCTCAAATTCACAACGTGGGACCCACAAATCCACAACACTGGCGCTCCAATTCACAACACTGGCGCACAACGCGGGACCCACCAATCCACAACAATATGTAGGAAGGTGTTGGTACATATAATACTTACTTTTAAAACAAATGTTTGTGCCTCCCCACTTTTTAATGCCGCAAACCGCCACTGCATTAAAAAAATAATATTCCTAAAATTGTAAACAGTTGTTGATATTTTGTTACTACACTCTGTATTTTTATCTTCATTACATTATATCCTTATTTGTATCATGAGTGTAATGCATCTAATAAAATGTAAAAGCCCAAATGGGGCGTGAATAAATGAATAAATAACCAGATCTGAATAGCTAGGCACTTGCCAATCTTCCTCTCTTCTTGTCCTTCACCTTTCTTCACAAAAAATCGAAGATGCAATCATCCAATTATCTCTACCTCGCTTGGATTCTTGTGTGGTATAACATCAAAATAAAACAGTTTTAATATTTTTTTATATTCCATTTATTAACTAATTTCATCCCAACCCTGTCTACCAACATGTCGGGCCAAAATACATCATTATTTATTATCACATTGGTTTGTCTTTCAGTAAAAATATATTTTACTTATGAAATAAAAATTACAAAAAAATAATATTAACTCTGAAAATGAAAATGAATTGGTAACATAGTACTCCGTGTAGTACATACATATATTAAAAAATTAATTAACAGTTGGAATCTCACAATGAGTATTATTATAATTACTGACCCTTTTTCACTATGGAGAAAAAAAACTTATTTAATTATTTTTGTTGTTTGTTTTTGGGGTGTTATGCCGTGTTGCGCTAACTCCTTCTTTAGCCGACGTTTCGGACAGTGTTGCAGTGTCCATCATCAGGGCAGATCCGGTAGATCTGCCCTGATGATGGACACTGCAACGCTGTCCGAAACGTCGGCTAAAGAAGGAGTTAGCGCAACACGGCATAACACCCCAAAAACAAACAAAAAAAATGCTTTTGGCCGTGAGAATCTAAAAACTTACCTTATTTAATTATTGTTTACTTATTGTATATGGTGGGTTAAATTCACAGAATTTGAACAATTCATCAAATTCCAAAGTTCTGTTATTATTTCACCATGGGCCGGTTGTTTCACAGTACTTGAATGATGACAGAACTTGAATCTTAACTTTGAAATTTGATGAATTGTTCAAATTCTGTGATAAACGTCCTAAATATTGGTCTGCAGAGTGTTTATAATAAAATCTTGGTTAATTTGTTGGGTATTTAATCTATAGAAGATAAGGCTTCAGGATGTTGCTGATAAACCACTTGTCGGAGAACTGAAGATGGTTTCCCGGAGTTGAGAGAAACACCAACTTCCCCGCTTCGTCCATCGCTTTTAAACCTAAACGGTCCTGAAAAATACATAAGAAATAAAGTACAAAGTGTGAAAGGTTTTTATAAAATTGTATTGAAATGGACAAAATTCTAATAATTAGAATGAATAAATTACAACATTGGCATAAGTTAATCAAGGTACACACTAAAATATAGTTTGGTATTCGGTAAATAGATGGCAATATTATGTATTATATAGTAAGGTGGAGTGAAATTTTTTTTTTTGAGAATTTCGAAATCGACATAGTTGGGAAAGATGCTCCATATATTAACAATTACAACAAAGATAATAAAAAAAATATAACAATTATTTTACAAGCAATAATTGTTCGCCTGAAACACTCATCCACATTGAAAAATCTCCTGATAAAAGATACATGACGCCAACGGGACTCGAACCCGTGTCCCTTCGATTTCCGGTCGACAGCTCTGACCACTGAGCTATGGCGGCTTATCTCTTACCCGCGAAATTATTCAATATATACTAGTGTTTCATTCAACAATTACTGCTTGTTACATTTTTCACCTGAAAACAACCAACTTTATTTTATATGAGAAAGGCATTGTAAGTGCTAACTCTCTCACTAGATGGCGTCGAGACAAATTGTCTACATTTTTAGGTGAAATACTTGAACTTGTCAAATATTAATTATTATTTTTTTGGTAAACTAATGTTTTTAAGACAAGATTTTTTTATGCATAGCACAAAGGGTAACAATTATTTTACAAGCAATAATTGTTCGCCTGAAACACTCATCCACATTGAAAAATCTCCTGATAAAAGATACATGACGCCAACGGGACTCGAACCCGTGTCCCTTCGATTTCCGGTCGACAGCTCTGACCACTGAGCTATGGCGGCTTATCTCTTACCCGCGAAATTATTCAATATATACTAGTGTTTCATTCAACAATTACTGCTTGTTACATTTTTCACCTGAAAACAACCAACTTTATTTTATATGAGAAAGGCATTGTAAGTGCTAACTCTCTCACTAGATGGCGTCGAGACAAATTGTCTACATTTTTAGGTGAAATACTTGAACTTGTCAAATATTAATTATTATTTTTTTGGTAAACTAATGTTTTTAAGACAAGATTTTTTTATGCATAGCACAAAGGGTAACAATTATTTTACAAGCAATAATTGTTCGCCTGAAACACTCATCCACATTGAAAAATCTCCTGATAAAAGATACATGACGCCAACGGGACTCGAACCCGTGTCCCTTCGATTTCCGGTCGACAGCTCTGACCACTGAGCTATGGCGGCTTATCTCTTACCCGCGAAATTATTCAATATATACTAGTGTTTCATTCAACAATTACTGCTTGTTACATTTTTCACCTGAAAACAACCAACTTTATTTTATATGAGAAAGGCATTGTAAGTGCTAACTCTCTCACTAGATGGCGTCGAGACAAATTGTCTACATTTTTAGGTGAAATACTTGAACTTGTCAAATATTAATTATTATTTTTTTGGTAAACTAATGTTTTTAAGACAAGATTTTTTTATGCATAGCACAAAGGGTAACAATTATTTTACAAGCAATAATTGTTCGCCTGAAACACTCATCCACATTGAAAAATCTCCTGATAAAAGATACATGACGCCAACGGGACTCGAACCCGTGTCCCTTCGATTTCCGGTCGACAGCTCTGACCACTGAGCTATGGCGGCTTATCTCTTACCCGCGAAATTATTCAATTGCTCAGTGGTCAGAGCTGTCGACCGGAAATCGAAGGGACACGGGTTCGAGTCCCGTTGGCGTCATGTATCTTTTATCAGGAGATTTTTCAATGTGGATGAGTGTTTCAGGCGAACAATTATTGCTTGTAAAATAATTGTTACCCTTTGTGCTATGCATAAAAAAATCTTGTCTTAAAAACATTAGTTTACCAAAAAAATAATAATTAATATTTGACAAGTTCAAGTATTTCACCTAAAAATGTAGACAATTTGTCTCGACGCCATCTAGTGAGAGAGTTAGCACTTACAATGCCTTTCTCATATAAAATAAAGTTGGTTGTTTTCAGGTGAAAAATGTAACAAGCAGTAATTGTTGAATGAAACACTAGTATATATTGAATAATTTCGCGGGTAAGAGATAAGCCGCCATAGCTCAGTGGTCAGAGCTGTCGACCGGAAATCGAAGGGACACGGGTTCGAGTCCCGTTGGCGTCATGTATCTTTTATCAGGAGATTTTTCAATGTGGATGAGTGTTTCAGGCGAACAATTATTGCTTGTAAAATAATTGTTACCCTTTGTGCTATGCATAAAAAAATCTTGTCTTAAAAACATTAGTTTACCAAAAAAATAATAATTAATATTTGACAAGTTCAAGTATTTCACCTAAAAATGTAGACAATTTGTCTCGACGCCATCTAGTGAGAGAGTTAGCACTTACAATGCCTTTCTCATATAAAATAAAGTTGGTTGTTTTCAGGTGAAAAATGTAACAAGCAGTAATTGTTGAATGAAACACTAGTATATATTGAATAATTTCGCGGGTAAGAGATAAGCCGCCATAGCTCAGTGGTCAGAGCTGTCGACCGGAAATCGAAGGGACACGGGTTCGAGTCCCGTTGGCGTCATGTATCTTTTATCAGGAGATTTTTCAATGTGGATGAGTGTTTCAGGCGAACAATTATTGCTTGTAAAATAATTGTTACCCTTTGTGCTATGCATAAAAAAATCTTGTCTTAAAAACATTAGTTTACCAAAAAAATAATAATTAATATTTGACAAGTTCAAGTATTTCACCTAAAAATGTAGACAATTTGTCTCGACGCCATCTAGTGAGAGAGTTAGCACTTACAATGCCTTTCTCATATAAAATAAAGTTGGTTGTTTTCAGGTGAAAAATGTAACAAGCAGTAATTGTTGAATGAAACACTAGTATATATTGAATAATTTCGCGGGTAAGAGATAAGCCGCCATAGCTCAGTGGTCAGAGCTGTCGACCGGAAATCGAAGGGACACGGGTTCGAGTCCCGTTGGCGTCATGTATCTTTTATCAGGAGATTTTTCAATGTGGATGAGTGTTTCAGGCGAACAATTATTGCTTGTAAAATAATTGTTACCCTTTGTGCTATGCATAAAAAAATCTTGTCTTAAAAACATTAGTTTACCAAAAAAATAATAATTAATATTTGACAAGTTCAAGTATTTCACCTAAAAATGTAGACAATTTGTCTCGACGCCATCTAGTGAGAGAGTTAGCACTTACAATGCCTTTCTCATATAAAATAAAGTTGGTTGTTTTCAGGTGAAAAATGTAACAAGCAGTAATTGTTGAATGAAACACTAGTATATATTGAATAATTTCGCGGGTAAGAGATAAGCCGCCATAGCTCAGTGGTCAGAGCTGTCGACCGGAAATCGAAGGGACACGGGTTCGAGTCCCGTTGGCGTCATGTATCTTTTATCAGGAGATTTTTCAATGTGGATGAGTGTTTCAGGCGAACAATTATTGCTTGTAAAATAATTGTTACCCTTTGTGCTATGCATAAAAAAATCTTGTCTTAAAAACATTAGTTTACCAAAAAAATAATAATTAATATTTGACAAGTTCAAGTATTTCACCTAAAAATGTAGACAATTTGTCTCGACGCCATCTAGTGAGAGAGTTAGCACTTACAATGCCTTTCTCATATAAAATAAAGTTGGTTGTTTTCAGGTGAAAAATGTAACAAGCAGTAATTGTTGAATGAAACACTAGTATATATTGAATAATTTCGCGGGTAAGAGATAAGCCGCCATAGCTCAGTGGTCAGAGCTGTCGACCGGAAATCGAAGGGACACGGGTTCGAGTCCCGTTGGCGTCATGTATCTTTTATCAGGAGATTTTTCAATGTGGATGAGTGTTTCAGGCGAACAATTATTGCTTGTAAAATAATTGTTACCCTTTGTGCTATGCATAAAAAAATCTTGTCTTAAAAACATTAGTTTACCAAAAAAATAATAAAAAAAATATATTCATAATACCTGGACATCGCCAAAGCTTTATATTTTATCATTTTCACGATTTTACCTAAGTATTTATAGCTCATGTACGCGAAATAAAACACACATAAAATTTGTATTTTATCATTTATTTTACAGATAATACATTCGTAGATTGTTAGAATGGAACAAATAGTGGAAATAAAAAATGTACATATATTATTTACCGCATTGAAAAACTTGAAAATTACAAAAGTTACTATGAACGGTACTGCATTTTGGTGTTAAAAATAGGCATAAGGTGTCGTGACTCTAACCTTGTTTTTATTAATCCATCTCGCCTCAAGGGTCCACAAACAACGGCTGAGGCTTCTGTTACAATTTTCACACATCTCTCTGTAGCTTGAGTGTGGCAAGGAAAATTCTTTATCATTGGTAGTATGACATCCTCAATTATCGTGTGATCGGTAATGGCTTGTAAAATTGTCTCGTCACTTACAAATTTGGTTAGTGGTGGCTCGATTATATTTTTCCCACTTTATAAAATCAATATAATCATCTGCTGAAAAATCAAAAACAAGCACTTAGAAGGTACGAATAAAGTATGATTGCATTTTCATTTGCCGAGCTTTCAATATTCTTCTCAACGCCAACTCTCTTACGTATTTTCGGTTGTCGTTTAACATGGCTAACAATCATTGATGGTATAATACATATGAATTAAAATATGGTATAATACATCATTGATTGTTAGCCATGTTAAACGACAACCGAAAATACGTAAGAGAGTTGGCATTGAGAAGAATATTGAAAGCTCGGCAAATGAAAATGCAATCAGACTTTATTCGTACCTTCAAAGTGCCTGTTTCTATGCTAACAATATATTTTCGTGATGCCCAAAAAAGCCATTACGCTGGATTACTGGATCAATAATATCTTTTAAATCACTGGGCAAATACCGTGAAAGCACTATTTTTTCGTGTAAATGTCTTGCACAGGAAAGACATAATGGTTTGGTCTTAATGTTGAACCACATAGGTGCGTAAACTGTTAATACAAATGTCGTTAAAGTTACCATATTTTTTTATGGTTTTAGGGTAGAAATGTAAAGCCGAAGAATCCGATTCGCTGTAGTGAGCCACCTGGATTGTACAATTTTACCGGGATTTGTTTTTGATAAATTTTCATTGCAGAATCCGGAGTCAATAGTTTTACACATTTTCAGTAGATACAGCTGATCTGTACTTAAATCCTGTGTATTTGTCATACTTGATTGAACATTGAATGATTTTAAATTTCACGACAGGAAGTTGTTCACAATTATTTAAAGATTTACCAATAATTCCAGTGAAACTTTGCGGTCCAGTCGTGGTTCCGTCGATGTTCTCAAAGAGATGTCACAAAATGAGTTCGTTTGCTTGTAATTGACAGACAATCCACTGTAAAGGCCGTTTGAGATGTGATTCAAGGCGCCGAATAACACTTCCTTTGTACCCCATATTAACTGCAGTTCCGTCGTATCCAATTGCAACAATTTTTTCCAAAGCAATATCTTTCGAAGACAGTAATGAAATAATTCCATTACTTATTGCTTCAGATTTTCCGGTTTTTAATGAAATTTGTCCCATGTACTCGCTACCTGGTTCTTTTACTAAACTAACGTGTTCTTCAGTTATTATTTTTAGCCGGTTGTCCTCCATGCTTAAAGTTTTGTCCTTCCGTCCGTCGAAGTATAAACCAAATTGATTGCAATCGATTACTAACGACTTACTAGTAAGGGCAGTTCTTTTCTTCATTCGAGCTTGACGAATTTTACTCCTATACACAACGCGAGATGTATCGTTTTGTGAAATTAAGTCAACATCTTGTAATACAGCGAAAACAATTACAGCTCCTGCTCGATCTGAAATACAATATCTGTCTAATGTTCTGGCCACAACAGGGAAGTCTTTCACCTCATGGTGAGATTTATTTGGTTGTGCTTCACTTTGCACTATTTCTTGAGAAATTGAAGACGAAGCACATTTTTTTGAGAGTCTAAAGTTTAAACTACAAGAAGGAATAGCGTCAGTACCCCGATCTACTAGATAATGTCTAGCGGATCGGAAACATCGCCAAGATGATACGCGATACACTTCACTCTGTTTGATACGCGTTTGGGGTAGAAGGATTCGTTGCTGTGTGGGAATAGTTTAACTGTTCCTACAGTCCTACTTTATAATTATATTATAAAATAATAATGTAATTATATCATAGGTAATAAATAAACACTCAATTTTTTTTTACATAATTATAAGCATTTCTAAGAATCGGGAGAACATTATTGGTGTTTTCAGTGTTTTTATCAAAAATTCAAAGTGGTGGCGATGTCGTAATTATAAATAAATATTTTTTATATTTTTTATTTAAGATAAGTACATAACGGAGCACCAATCCCGCGTATGCCGAATTCTATATTACGAAAAAAAAAATTCTCCATACTAGACCGCTCCACCTTATTATATAGTCAGCGGTAGATGGCCGGACGCAGCCTCGGCGTCTCAAGTAGTACGTACAAAACTCGCTTAAATGGAAAGAGAGAGGCTCCTCCGATTACCTCTCACTCCAGAAGACACGTGGAAACTTGAGTGGCAATCAGCCGACGTGAGATATCCCCTTCTCGTGCACGACCCCACTGAGAGACAGTCTGGATTCTCACTGCCTCGTACCCCATGATGCCGTGCGCTGTAAACCACCGAACATGTGGTCAACGAATGCCCGCTGCAATCATTCCCCGGCAGGATTGATGAGATTGATGATCCAAAGGGCAATGCCTAAGACCCTAGACTGACTCACTGACCTAGACTCACTGATGATAGTTCCCTTGTGACCCCCACCATACAAAAGAAGAAAAAGAAGTACATACAAAATGACAACACGTCTGTTTGGCGAAGAGTCTAATTGTAAAGAAAACGTTTAAGTGGGGGGAGCACGTTGACAAATAACCGGAACAGCAGTACCTATACAGAATAGAGCAGCCATGTAAATTTTTTACACACGTTACTGACATAGTTGCAGATCATCACGACATTTTTATTGCTTATTATTGTTCTGACCATATTAAAATTTATTAATTAGCCATAAATAACACAACTACCCATAAAGCCATGATTGTATAATACAATACACTAATTAGCCCTAGTAATAATACGATTGATTTGAAGGTTAAAATCATGACCCAATAGTATTCTTGTTCATTCTTCGATGTGGACTCTCACCTTGGATGAGCAGCAAGAATCTAATCTTTGTAAGTAGCATGTGAAGACATTTATTACAGTCATGATTTCAATGCTCGAAATAAAATATTAAATTTTTTAATCCACACTGGAAGCTCTGAGGAAAATAAGTTACCTCCCTTTGAGGATGCTGTGTTAATGGTTTTGGTATATTCAAGGAGTAAGGATTGTCCATGGGTCTTGAAGAGACAACGTTGTAGGAGAGGAAACAGAGAGGCCGGTATATCTTCCCACCGTCGAGCTGTTAAACTGAAGAACGAGTCTTAGAAATGGTCTGTTCTCTTGTGACAAATGTCAAACATGTATGTTCAAATGTTGTGCGGGCGTTTGGCATGTTTCCTGACCATGCACCGGTGCCGAAGGGATCAATGATGCTAGTTCCTTGATGCATCTTCCATTGAAATACCAGTAGAACAGGGACTATAATAATTAATTAATCATTCCCCTATCTTAGCTGTTTGATTAGATAAGGGAATTATCAAACGGACAATGATTTTGCAGTCAAGGGTTTTTTCAAGTATTTTGGGGCTTCAGACCCAGAGGTGGCACAAGCAAGAGTCGTTTTAAAATGATGTAACTGTACTTGTGTATTGGAATAATTGGAATTTACACTAACAAAAAACTGTCCAAAGAAGCGAAGCTAGCAGTCCACAATAGAGTGCTGGTACCTACCCTGATGAATAGCAGTGAGGCATAGAACTGGCAGAGGAAGGATGAAAGTAGACTGAATGCCGTAGAAATAAGATTCCTGGGGCATATTTATTTATTTATATTTGTACGCCTAAAAAGGCTTTTACATAAAAGTGATACATGATGCAGTGTACATAGGAGAATATCTGTATACAGGAGATACTGACAGTATATAGATGTAATCCATTGTAAAGTAGGTACAAAATTCACAATTGTAAAATTGTGATTACAATTATAATGAGAAAATATTAAGAAATGATTAACAAACAAAAAAAAACTAAATATGAAGCAATATTAGTAAAATGAAGAGTAACATAAAGTAAAAAAGTAATTACAACAACACTACATATAAGACAAAACATTAAAACTAATTTACCAACGCTACTCTAATTTGTAGGATTTGACAAAGTGTTGGTATAGATTATGCTTAGTTCTATAAATGGAGACAATAAATAAATCAATAGAACCCCCATACTTGTTGCCCAGATCATGCATCCTATTGGTCAGTGAGTGTGTCTGATAGTTGGTTGTGTATGTATTGCAGAAGAATGTTTTATATGGTGTCCTTGTATTCCTAGTTGGCAGATGGAATTTAATAGTGGCAACGATGGCAGGACTATCAATTAAGTTGTTAATGACTCTGTGTAACACAACCAGGTCTGAAATAATTCTCCTGTCAGACAGTGTTATTAGATGCAATTGATTCATCAAACTGGGATAATTAATGTAATCAAAAGGAATTCTGAGCTTAAAATTTACGTACTTAAGAAATTTGTGCTGAACTCTTTCAATATTATTGGAGTGAACTTTATATAAAGGGGACCGAATAGGTGAATTATACTCCAATTGACTTCTGACTAATGAAATATAGAGGGTTCTCATACAATCTATGGACTTATAATCAGTTAGAGTTCTGCAAAGGAAGCCAAGCATCTTTAAAGCCTTATTAGTTATATAGTTAATGTGTGCAATGAATGACAAGTTTTCATCGAATATTACACCCAAGTCACGAATTTGTGACACTGGTATTATTTTAATATTATTTAATGTATATTCATGTAAGATTTTATAACGAGTTGTGGAAAATCGTATTACTTGACATTTCTGAATGTTCAAAAATAAAGCATTTTGTTCACACTATTGATGAAGCTGTTCTAAGTTATATGTGTGGTAAAACCATGTAAGAAATGTGGAGATCCGCAAATAATGCAAGGCTGATATAAGCGTAATGAGTAAGATTAAGAAAGGGACGATTAGATGGTTTGGGCAGGTAGAGCGAATGAGCGAAGAAAGGAGAATATGTGATGCAAATATGGTAGCAAAAGTCGGGGACGCCCGAGAAGACATGACACGATCAAGTCAATCAGATATTGGAGTCGGGCCATATCAAGAGTCAGAATAATATAAGAGTAGGTATGGGATGATGTATGAATGTGAATGAGGCAAGGAGTATGTGCCAAGACATAGTAGTTTGGCGGTCCATCCTCTCTGCCTACCCCTACAGAGACACAGCATGAACGCTAGTTAGTTATTGTTTTGTATCATTGTTGTGTTTATTTCTAATTTTTTATATCTATGCCATTTATTGCAGAAAGCTATTGGATTACACTAGGGTAGTATACTTATAATAACAGAACAATCTGTAAATCAACCAACCTCCTGGTAAACGTCGGATTCTTGCAAAGTTTGCATCTCCTTGGCCTGTCCCGGCTTATAGAAGCCGAACCACTCGGTCTCGCGCGGCTGCACGATGGAGTCATCCTCGAACATGACCAGCACAAAGTTCTGCAGCTGAGCCAGGTTGTCCACGTAGCTCTGGTTGACGGAGTTCTCGTTGTTGATGTCAGCCAGGAACAGGCTGTTCTGCTTGTACTCATCTTCATTGAGAGGGTCGTGCCAATAAGTGGCCTGGACTAGGAGGTGCTGAACCCAGCTGGAAAGTTAGAAGAATTTATGTTACAATAAAAAACTTTATTACATTTGATGACAATCAAATCGACCTTCAGTGCCATTTAGAATTTTGACATCATAACAGTCACTTAATAACAGTTAAACGCGAAGTTCGTTATAATCTACGTCGACCTTGTGTTAAGAATAAAAAATATTTTGTAATTTGAACATTTTTCCCGCGCTTTGTCTTTGCTGCCTTCAATTCACCAACGGATGGGAGGGGGCAGAACGCAAGATCGTCAGTCGTCGGGTGGGTAAGGGTTGCGGAGCGGTGTGTGGGCGGGGGGGTGAGCGCTCACTCGCACCGGCCCACGCCGCAACTTCAGTGTTTTTTTTATTATGTTGAGTGTCGGACGCGAACACCGTGTACGCTAAATGCGTTTTTTTTTATTTATTTTTTATTTTTTATTGAAACATATAAACAAGGTTACAATTTTTTTAACAATATAAACACCAATATTTCAATCACTCTCCTAATAAAGTAGCTGCTTGTGTTTAGGAGAGGACAACAAAAATATTTTTACATTTGTTTAAATTAAACAAAACATATTAGTAATAAAACAAAAAATAACAATAAAAGTAATAAAAATATAGGTTAGTTAATAAATGATTCAAAGAATTTAAGAGGCAAAAACATATTTCTAAACAATAAGTAAAGTTATGAGGTGGTACAAGAGTATTTTAATTTAATTTTTTTTTTTATATTTTTCGTAGTTTTCTTCAAGGGGTAATTTATTAAATAATTTTACACCCTTGAATATATAGTGATGTTGTGCTGTTGTGGTTCGTGCTAGTGGCACGGTTAGTCCTCCAACAGATATTATTCTTTTGCTAATATTCAATTGTGGTAAATTATTTTTGCTAAAGAAATCTTTATGTATTTGTAGAAGTGCAATTTTGTCATAAATTTTTGTAAGTGGGGGAACCGGGAAATCTTAAAAAACATTTATAGTTGGGTAGTAATATGGCTTTTTTAAGATGATTTTTATTAGTATTTTTTGAATAGTTTCCAATGGGAGTAGGGATGATTTATATGCAACCCCCCAAGCCACGATTCCATATTGTAGGACATAGTGCGCCAGTGCATAATAAATATCTTTTATTATTTCTAATGATACAATATTTCTTAGTCTAAAAAATATATAGATTAGTTTTCTCATACTGTCTACTGTGGAATTTATTTGACTTTTCCATTTGATGCTATTATCAATAATTATTCCAAGATATTTTATTTCTTTTTTACTACTAATGTGTATACAGTTTGAATTACAGGGTGCGAATCTAAGGAGGCAATTTCTTTCGTGAATTTTTATGTTTAGATTTACATTTGAGTTATTCCCTGTTAGGCTATAAGGTATAAAATGGGTTTTTTCGACATTCAGTGTCAATAAGTTTTCGTCAAACCATAGTTTAACGATATTTATTGCATTATTAGCTGATACTACGACCTCATTCCAAGAATTTCCTTCAATAGTTATCACTGTATCATCTGCGTAAGATATGATGTTTCCAATGATTGGGAGTTGAAAAAGTTCATTTACATATAATATAAATAGTAAAGGTCCCAGAACAGTTCCTTGTGGAATTCCAAAATCTATATTTTCTATTTCACTTAATTCGTTGTTTACTTTAACCTGTTGAGTTCTTTGATAGAGATAACTTTTTAACCATGTTTTAGCTTTGCCAGTAATTCCTATATTATTTAGTTTATTAATTAATTTTGAATGTGAGACACTATCAAAAGCTTTACGGAGGTCAATGAATATACTTAAGCATTTTTTGCCTCTATCTAATGTTTTGTAAATAAGTTAGCTTAGTTAAGTAAGTAAGTAAGCTTAGTTAATTCTGCAATTGCGTCTTGTGTGCTAAGTTTATCTCTGAAACCGTATTGACTAGGGTTAATACTTTTTTGGTTATCTGTATAATCAGTAATTTGTTTTTTTATTACTTTTTCGTGTATTTTTGCAATGTTGGATAATAAGGATATTGGGCGGTAATTGTTTACTTCTTTTGAATCTCCGGATTTATATACTGGGATTATAATGGCTTTTTTGTAGTTAGACGGGAATATTCCGTATTTAGTACTTACATTAATTATATGCGTAATCGGTTTGGTTAGAAAATTGCAGTATTTTTTCAAGATTTCTGTAGTTATACCGTCGTATCCTGGCGCACTACCATTTTTAAGTGATTGTATTATGTTTTCAATATTTTTTTCTGAAGTCGGTTTAAAAATTGAAAGATTGCTATTTGTTATTTTATCTTCATGTATGTCATCAGGTTGATAATTTTGGTCAATTTTATATGCAAGTTTTTGACCGACGGTAGCGAAAAATTTGTTGAAAATATTTGCGCACATTTTTGGTTCACGGATAGCATTTATTTTAGTTCCTTTATTGTTGACATTTATTGTAGACTTATTTTTATTATTTTTATTCATTATTTCATTTATAGTGTTCCATGTTTTTTTAGGGTTTTCCTTTGTGAGGATTATTTTCTCCCTGTAATATTTTTCTTTTGTGTCTTTGATAATTTTAATGAGTTTGTTCCGGAATATTTTGTATTCGTTTTTTACTTGGCTATTGGGAGGGTTTTTTTTTGTATCTATGAAAAGTTTTTCTTTGTTCCGGATAGATATGAGTAATCCTTGCGTAATCCATGGTTTGATTTTCCTTAATTTAGAACTAGGTTGATTATTTATAAAGGTTGTACAGTCTGCGATATGAGCATTTAAAGTTTCTTCAAAGAAGTTTGCGCACATGTCTGGGTTTTGGCAATTTAGTATTGAGGACCAAGATTCGTTACTTAATTTATTATTTAATTTTACATTGTTCAATTTGGAAATTATGTTAATATTTTTTCTAGAGTCATTTAATCCTAAGTTTTTATTTAAATCATGAATAAAAATATTTGTATGGTGATCTGTTATATCATTTTTCCATATAATAGATTTAATTTTTTCTGTGTGTTTAATATTGCTCCATATGTGGTCCAGGCATGATGGCGATTGGTTTGCAAATTCTCTTGTGAAATTATTTACACATGATATAAAGTTCATTTCATTCATAGCATTTATATAATCTAATTTATTTTTACAGTGGTTATTTGGACCAATATTAATATTTAAATCACCTATTACGATACAATTTAGATGGTTTTTGTTACATAGTATTTTTTTAAATTCTTCTATAAATAAAGGTACATCAGAGCTGTGTGTTTGATATATTGCGATTATATTGAATGGCATATTATTTAAAACAAAATTTAATGACAAACAGTTTGCTTTGCATATGTGTATTTCGGTAATATTGATAGCAGTAAATTTTTCTTTAGCGTATACTACAATTCCACTATTTTTATTAATCTGATAATTTGTATTGTAATTTTTGTAGTTTGGAATGATTGGTATATTTATGTTTGCATGTATGTGCGCCTCGGATAGTATTATGAAATCTGGCTGTGAACATAATGTATTTAGGGATACCAGAAGTTCATCCATGTTTTTATTTATACTTCTAATGTTTAGGTGCAAGATTGTTAGTCTATTTATTATATTGTCATAGATCTTATTGCATTCACTGGCTGCTTCACATACGTATTCTTCTATATTTAGATTTTTATCAATTTCGCTTATGTTAAAATTTTCCATTGTATTTATTTAGGTGTGATAAAATACGTATATAAAATTCTACGAGTAAATGAATAAGTAATAATGCTCATAATTAGTGTAACACTATTCTTGCTCGATTTCAGTTCATATCTAAAATTGTAGGTTTTGATTTTTTCTATAAGATTTATTTTATGTTTAGATAATACTCGGAGACATAGTGAGTGTTTGTTTAATTGACAGCAAAAATTAATTTGATTCGTTCTTCTTTTTATAATAATTACAATAAAAAATAGCGTGTGTAAGAATATATCAATAGTACAAGTGAACATATGGTGTAGAGATTTATTGCATATAGAATATTGGCAGCATGATATATGGGTTAGTAATGTATATAATAATAATTTTTACAAATTAATATATCTATAATTAGACTTTAATATTCTGTAATTTACTAGCATTCGATAAACGCAGTTGTGGATTGTTATTGTATTATCTATTTTCTGGTAGGAATATACAAATGTAGAACGTAGATGTAATGTATTGTAAAAATAAACATAAAAGTGTAGTAAGTAGAGATGTGTTATCATGAAGAAAATATTTAGGTTTTTTATCTTCAATATAAAGAATGATTTAAATTTTTTGGTTTTAAATACATTTATTCTGACTTTAAAGTATGTAGAATGATGAAAGATTTGTCGGTTTTTTAATGTATAGACTATAGAATTATTATTTTTTATATCTTGTGGATATTCAAAAGTACATGCGTATTTGTAAGACATTGAGAATAGACATGAGATATTTTTATAGACATCTTTAAAATTTATAACAATATTCCAATTTTTGTTCCATAAGAGCAAGTATTTTTTTGTAATATTGACAGTTCGTTTGATTATGGACATTTTTTTTTTAATTGTTAGTATCATTTTTGAATATTTCTTAGAATTTTCAGTTTTAATAGTAAGTATACTTGTTTTATATACTGGAGATTGATAAGAAACATCATGTTTTTTTAAAGCATATGTCATAGCATTATTAATTTTGTTAGTTTTTAAATTTTTGAAAGTGCAGGTACATGCATAATATATTGACAATAAACATGGGTTACTATGAAAAATATACCTTGAATCCAAATTAGTATTCAATTTTCTGTTGTGTGAATGCCAGCATTTTTTTATAATATAAACAGTTGGTTTTATCATTCGCATTATGATTGGTAGGAAATGACAGTTGAAATCTGTCATTTTGAAAAGTGCAGTTTACACACCTCGGTTGATTTGTTGTGGCTTGACATTCTTTGAACAAGTGAGCAGCTCCACAGTGCGAGCAGGAAGGCGAATTGTTTTTCTCTTTCTGGTTGCAGTTACTTGATTTATGTCCGTAGCGTAGACAGAAGTAGCATTGTATTACTGGGCAGGCGTCGCCAACCGTAACTCGCTGGTAGCCAATGTTTATTTTTTTCTTTATTTAATAGAATCTTCCTGGTTGTGCTATCTACTTCTACTATGTAGTTAGCGGTGTCATTGTATTTGTTTTTAATTATTGCTTTTATGTTAAAAATAGATTTTTTTTCTGTTTCTTGCGTTACAATTTTGATATCCTCATTTTTGTCCAAGATATCATCAGTAAAATCTTCTTTGATAAAGTTGTTGAAAATTCCCTTGAATATCATTGTTGGTTTTTTCTTTGTTAATTCTTTGCAGTCAATATCATGTAGATCTTTAGAAATTAAAGTTTGTAGTTTTTTAGCATCTTCTTTATTAACACAATCGATTACAATTCGATTTTGGGAGATTTTTTAAATGCCTTCAATGCATATTCCTAATTGGCTGGTTTTAAAGTGCCTTTGAATTTTATTTTGTATTTCTGTTGATGTATCTTTATTTTTTGGAGTAATTAAGATACTGTACTTGTTTTTTATATTTTTTGTTTTTTTATATCAGTATTTGCAGGCTGATTATTCTCCAGAAAGCCCATTTTGGTAGCAACAAGGCTTATATTCCCTAGCAGTTCTGTGAGTTTTGGTGACAATTTCCCCATTTGTTCTTTTGTAAACTTATTGCTTGGGTCCATTATAGTATTTTGTAAGGAATTTATAATTTGGTTTGCCGCAGAGATGAAAGAAAAGGTGTCACTGGTGTCCATGGTACTGCTTCGAAATGTAGAGCGGTAAAAGGTTTAGCGGCCCTGCGTGGACGATGTTGGTCGGCG
Organism: Hesperophylax magnus; assembly: GCA_026573805.1. Classification (NCBI taxonomy): domain Eukaryota; kingdom Metazoa; phylum Arthropoda; class Insecta; order Trichoptera; family Limnephilidae; genus Hesperophylax; species Hesperophylax magnus. Next base: position 5,004,034 of record JAIUSX010000114.1, read on the forward strand.
GTCGAACGTCGTAGTCACGTACACACACACACACAAACTGAGTTCAACACTGGCCAGTAGGGCGAGCACAGAGTTCGGACCGAGTAATCGCTGTTTATCAAATGTTTTGAGAGCATACTTTTTTTTTTTTAAATTCGGATTTAGGTTATTACAGATGTACTACTACAGCTTGACACTTCTTTACTACACTGCTACTGCTATTCCGTATATATTAGTGCACTATTTTTTGTCAAATACGTTTAGAATATTTACTTGTTTAATTTTAAACAGGAACGAAATTCACAGCGTGTTTCTGTACAGCGGTATTATTGTTGTCGTTTGCCTGGCTACTCTACGAGTTAAGGTACCTGCTTAAATTTACACATTATTTTTGGAACCGAAAAAAACAAAGGTGGAAGTTTAGGCTTTTTCCCTTCCGGACAGCGACGGTCATGTATTTAAAAAAACCGACCCCTAATGAAAGTAATTAAGTACGACAATATCAAAAAATGCAAATAAGAAAGTCAAACAATTACACATTTGAACAAAATAATCATTACTGAACCATTAAAAGGGCCACCATCTTGAACTGAAAACGGAACGCACAAACAAATTTACAGACGGACAAAATACGAAATGATTGAGTTAAAACAAGACTTCACTTTACTCAGTCATCTATTTGATTCGTTTCATATTTCTGAAAATGTTTTAAAAATAAGTTAAAACATATATTTTTTAAAATTGTCAATACAAACTGTTGAAATAAACCAGTAAGGTCAATTTTATTGGCTTGAAGAGTCGATTGGTCACATTAGGTTTTTGCAAACCTTGTAAAGACCACACATCTAATACTATTAGTTTGACAACACTATGATTTTGAAGAAATTTAATATTTTGACAGGTCTAGATACTCGTGAGCGTGAAATACCTGAAGTAGGCGGCATGGTTGAGCAGACGCCGCATGTAGTCGCAGGCCGAGTGCGCGAGGGCCCCGCAGTTGGGCAGTCCGTACACGCCCTGGTGCTGGCCCCCCAAGGACACCAGGTTGAAAATAGGCGGGATTTGGTCACCGCATCTCTGCACAACAGCTCTCCTGAAAAATAAAGTACAAGCAATAGAAGTCATTATGTGTTTATTAATCCTAATAACTAATTGACTAACCATCATACAATTCTGTCATGACGCACACTCCTTGCTTCATACATTCTCTTCTGTTATTCTGACTCTTTTCATGACCCCACTCAACTATTTGCAGCGACCGCGGAAGTGGGGGGCAGAGGTGGCCAAATGCCCCCCTAAAATCAAATGGGGAGAGGCCGCGCCCCCTCCAATTTTACTACCTGGGTAAAGAAGGATTATCTGTGCTGGTAAAGATTATCTGCCTTCACAGTGCTTTTTTTCATAAATGAAAAAGTGTTTGTTTTTTTTTTTTTTTATGTGACACCTCACAAGAGTGTCCCTGCCTGTGCAGTGCGCGGACAGGGGAACTATGTCACCACCCGGTTGGGCGGCGTTGTGAGGCGGAGTAAGGTAGGGGCTGTAGGAAGGGATTTGTTAATGCGGGCCTTGAAGAGGCTCGGATTATAGGAGGGAGGAAAAACAGATGCCGGTAGCTCGTTCCACATACGAGCCGACTTACACAAAAACGAGTCGTAAAAACGGCCCGTTCTCATGAAGCCAACGTCAACCGTGAACGGGTGTTCAGTTCGTGTCCGTCGAGTTTCGCGCACGTGCACCGGTGCATCAGGAATCAATGCTGCTAGCTCCTTGGAGCAGGCTTGTTGTATACAAGAAAAGGCTAATACCGATCAAAATATAAATATGGAACTCACTATGCCTACTATGCCCCGTGCTCGAGCCCCTCCAAAACGCTTCAGTGGCAGAGCTCCAGCTGTGCAGTTGTCGCCTAGGGAAAGTCTCCGCCAAAAATTTATAAACTGGTCTAAAAACGAGTTGGAAAGAAGGTTTGAACAGCCTTGAATGAATCGCCTCACCCAGCTCGAATCTGTTCTACTTAACCGTTCAAAGGAATTATCAGCAAGCGACATCCAGACCGAATTAGGCGTTCACGCAACTGATTTTGATATTGACTCACTAGCACTGCAAATGAAGATAGCTAAGAAAGCAATACCCCACATGAAAACTGTCCGAGAGTACGCAAGAGAACTGGCTAATCTACCTAAAGTTTCAAGAGCAATGATTAATGAAGTAGAAAAGTTAGTAGTCTTGCTCCTCACCGTGCCAGCTACGTCTACGTCGTGTGAAAGGTCTCTGAGTGCCCTCCGACGCATCGGAACATTCCTCCGACTACCAATGAAGCAGAGAAGACTTACTTACCTAGCAATACTGCACGTGCATAAGGCGGAAACATTTATGTAGTTTAGATTTAAATGAAATTCTTAGGGAATTTGCTTCAAAGACGGCTGAGAGACGCAACGTTTTTGGTATCGTTCAATGAATGCAATAAAGCAATATTTAAAAAAAAAGTTTTTTATTCGCTGAACCTGTTATTTGTTTGACCTAGTCATCTCCGTTTTGTCTTATTTATAACTAGTTGATTGACTGGAGAGGAGACTGAAGGAAGAGGGTGACTAAACAAGTTTGCCCTATGCAAGTTTGTCATAGAGTACTTCCGCGGTCCCTGACTATTTGATTCCACTGACTGTGGAATGTTTTCCCCGGGGTGTTCCTGACTTTCTCTTCCATGCACATTTTTATATTTTAATTATTAATTACAATGACTATTGGATACAAATAGTATAATAGTATATTCACAGTCTTTCTCAATAGGGATTCCTATTCCGAGGCGAAATGTAGGCTGTTGTGTTGGAGTTAATCATAATTTTTATGATTTCCTCATCTATAAGACCTCATATTCATATTACCTCATATTTGTTAACTGCGTTTGTTGATTTCCTCATGTTTATGTTTGTGGACCTCATTTTGATGTTTGTTGATTTCCTCATCTTCTAGTTTGTAAACTTCATCTTCTAGTTTGCAAACCTCGTCTTCTTGTTTGTTGACTGTAGATTATTGTGTTAGTGTTACTTTATAATTTTTTGCACTGTATTTTCTCATTATACGCTATTTCCCGTTCATCACATAGCCATTTAAGGTCCTTTTCTTAATCTTGTTTATTAAAATTACATGAACTGTGGTCGTACATGGTCTTACCACACATGCGCCTCAATGAATGTGAATGAGGCAAGGAGTGTGTGCCAAGACCATGTTTCTTTACAGTCTGTCCTCTCTGCCTAACCCTGCGGAGAAACGGCGTGATGGTTAAACCTCAGGGATTTCATTTCTAAAGCATTCAGTTACCTTTCCTCCTTCTACTGACATACATCAGAGTTGGTATCAGCACTCCATTGTGGACTGGTGTAGAAGCTAATAAGATAAATAATACAATACCATTTACAGTAGATTCTCACTGATTCAGTAATCTGGAGGTATCTGAGTCAGAGACAAAGTGTTTAAACAAAGATTAAGTGTAAGAAAACAATCATTGATATGCAGATATTATTTTTCTAAACAATAGAAAAGTGCAACTGTGCACTTATATAACTTTAAAAACTCAAAATTAACATAATCTATTGCAGTATCAACAATGTTTCATCAAAGTCAATTTGCAGAAGCAATATATATTTCAATTGCTGGTTTAAGCCTGTGACAGACCACGCTATAAGCGCATTATATTTGCGTGGCTTGGCCATGATGTGCATAGCGTAATGTGTCGCCTACCTTATGATTTCAAGAACTTTATATAATATGTAATACTCTATGTTTAGAGAAAACAGTGATGTCCAAGGCCGATGTTTTGTGCATAACTAAGTGCATAGCTTTAACAACTATTCATTAGGACAAAACTTTACCATTGAAGAGAATCTAATGTATGATGTTTACGTATTATTATTAAGTCTTATAATAATGCAATATTGACAATGCAGAATATTATTTAGCCATGCATTCACTTCGGTTTATTGCTCAAGATTATTTATGAAATCTATTTGAAATTATTTATGTACGCAACACTTTATTTCAACATGTCCAGTCCATTGCAATCTTTTTTTAAATTAGCTCTAAACAGAAGGCCCTGAGCAAAATAACTTCCCTGAAAAGGGGATGCTCTGGCCTTACCCGGCCTTTGTGGTCAAGGGGTAAGGCTCTCGACTAGCAATCCGAAGGTCGCGGGTTCAAATCACGGCATGCGAAAGTAAAACTTATTTAATTAATTGTTATTTCACAATTCATTCATTTAAAATAATATATTTTACTTGCGGCACGTTCCGGAGTGGAAGATTCTTTCAGTATCGCCCTGGTGTAAGACCGAATTGAAACGTTGCTTGAAATGACTTTAGCCATGTTTGGTTTGGTCAGGTACTCACCCACCTTCCTCTCCCCCGTCTCCTTCCCCTCCCCACTACTTTCAGCCTCACAACATACCCCAATTGGGGATGACATAGTCTCACTGGCCACAGAGGTTGGGAGCAGTTGGGACTTTTAGCAGTATTCACAAAAATAAAAATGCTGTGTGGAGAATCTTTTAAGGAAATGGAGGAGAGGAGGTTTTGGGAAAAAGGTGTGAGGGGTAGGTAGGAATCAGTGGCGGTCGGTGACTTTTTGTAGAAGGGAAGCTGGACATCAAATGCTTATACTCGTACTTACTACGTACTTGATATCACATATGCACATCTAGACGCTAGCCCACGAACAAGATACAATTAGGTACCGTCTAAAATTATCTCCATAAATCCATTAAGCTCCAAAACTCAATATTTCCAGTATCCAGAATAAATTTTTTTTTTCCCCAAATGGCCGAGACACAAAACTTTTTCGCATTAATGATTCAATTATACAACCACACAATTCACTATTATCATTTAGAACACGTTGGCAAAGTATCCAAGCTCAAAGCAGCGCGCACATACAATCCAATGGATTAGTAATAGAGTATACGATTCTGTGCATTATACATATGAGCATTAAAGGCGGTTTTTGTTCGTTGGATGCTGTCATTAAAATCGTATAAAGTTGACGAAGATGTTGGCTTGCGGGTCTCAGTGCGCATGCGCGGAAAGAACGTACGTTCTAGCATTCTTGGATATGGTTTACAGATCGCTTCACGATGTCTTATAATAATATTTGTATGATTTTTTATCACGCCGTTTTTGTAAAAAAAATCACATTAGGGTCGCTGTAGAAATCCAAATCTTTTTACTCTAAAATGCAAGGGATGCGAAGCATCCACAGCATGTATGGACGGACCGCGCCCGGTAGGAATCACCGCCACACATTCACCGCCAAGACACCCCGAGCACCCCTGCTAGACGTATTGATTAGCCAATGCATGGTTCCTGGACCATGTCTTTGGGACCTATAGAAACTTAGAAAGCTGTATATTTAAATTTGTATTTATAGGCGGTATATTTACAAGAATTGGCTGCCTTGTGAAAAGCCCACAGCGTTGAAGCCGTCCTCCAGGAGGGGGTCGTCCTTGAGCAGGCGGCACGCCATCTCGATCTGTCGGTCCGCCGCCATAAAGTAGCCGTTCTCCAGGTCCTGCGCCACCGAGTCTCCGATCTGCAGAGACTTCACGTACACCCCTTCCAGCTGCTGCTCCAGGAAGGTCTTGAAGGGGCCCAGGCTATAGGGCATGCAGCATGCATCACCTGAGAGTCGAGGAAGTAACCAATGTACTATATGATGGGAATACAGAACTCCCTCACTAATCCGCCACCCCAAAAACCCAAAACTCAAGTATCCAATTAGAAAGTGGCGCACATAGTGTGGTGTGGACACTAAATATGCCTAAATTAAAACACACCTAACATATTAATTTCGGTTGTCTTTGATGTGCATTATTCCAATGCATATGTGCATCATTGAAATTAATCATTTTCAAAATTCGAACTACTTGTGTGATGTATAACATAATATTACAAGTGACATTCTTTAAATTATTTAAATAAATTATCTTTTTAAAAATTCGAATTAGGTATATACCGCATGAATTTTACAGGTCTGCGCTAGTATGACATAAAAAGAGTTTTTAGGGTGAAATTTGTTACATATCATGTTTACTCTTGTGAGAAGACCCAATTTTGTAAACTTAATCAAATGAAAAAGGTGGCGGAGCGAAATGAACAGAAACACACGCAACATTTGCTAGAATATACAGAGGACTAACCAAAATGTCCTTAAACACCAATAATTAAACCTGGTGAAATTGTCAGCTCTAACCAAGCTAGACGGCGGTATAGTAACTGAGTAAAAGTAGTTAACCCAACCCGTGGGTATACAAAGCTCGGCTCTCAAGTCCAGTCGTCGGCAGAATACTGAATATAACATGTCTGATTTATTTATACTAACAAAGATCCCAAATACAATTCAAGTATTCTTCAGAAAATTAAAGAATGTTCGTAAGAACTTACCGAATCAAAAATATATGCCAATTGTAAAAATATAAAGTTAAGTTTTAGAGTAACTAGAAACGCTTAGTCCGAATACGTCAAATAAGAAAAAAAACATGGCCGAACTATCAAAAGGTAAGAAATTTTTAAACTTTGATTGATAAAAACTTATATGGAACTTTAATGCATCTTTTATCGTCTCCCCGACGTAAATTAATAGTTGTCTTTTATTGTAATTAAATTGAACCGATACTGTTACCTCAAAAAAATATTGTATAAGGCGTGTCCAGCTATCCTAAAAGATTATTAAATTGAATATGTATTTGCTTACCCATCCCATGCCAAAGTACTATCGGCTTAGAACAATAACAAATTTGAAAAAGAGTGAAAACTACAATAAATTTTAACAAATTCATTGCTAGAGTGATTGCCGGTGATAACCTTTCTATTAATAAAATAATTGAATTATTGTAAACAACTCAATCGATAACAACAGGCGCCACAATGCTGCTTTTCGAATGACAGAAGAAAACAACAATTGCGAAAAATGTCAACAGAAAAGTCAGCTGTCACCGCCTGACATTTGGCTATTAGAGCGGTGCTGCCACATTAAATAAATCAATAAATATGGCGAGATTTATATCGAGTACCTCTCACCTTAATTGACTAACCATCACGCCCTTTTGCGCACGGTTAGGCAAAGAGGACGGTCCGCCAAACAACTCGGTATTGGCACAAACTCCTTGCCTCATTCACAGTCATACATCGTTTCATACATACTCTTCTATTATTCTGACTCTTGACCTGGCCCGACTCAAGTATTTGATTTACTTGATCGTGCCATGTCTTTCTCGGACGTCCCAGACTTCTTTTTTTGAATTGAAATTTTATTATTTAGAAACAGTAATTTTTATTTTTATTTCGTACACCGGAAAGACAATTTTATCTTATTTCTAGAAGAGTATCTGATTTTACCTAAAATTGAAAAATAAGATGTACATAGCGCATTTGAAATTCACATAAAATAGTGCAATCTGAACAAAAGTGATGAAAGTACTGAGGGGTTAATTAGAAAACCTATATTTCTACTTTGATTTAACCACTAGAGCGATTTTTAGCAAATTTTGCCAAATGTGCAAAAATGTTTGAGCGATCATTTGCCATAATGTGCCAAATTTTTTGAACCTACAAATATGGAATAGATGGTGAATTCATTTGCTTTAAACCGCAGTAAGCAGTTTCATATGTTTACATATTGATATTTTGAGTGATGGTATTAATGAAATAATATGGTAAATGTGTGTATAATATGACACCAATCGCTCGAGTGGATTATATTTTGATGAGACATGAAGCAAAAAAAATAGGTTCCAGTTTATACGTCCAATTAGTCCGATTTGGCATCCAACGCTCTAACGCCGAACGAAGGGAAACTACAAAATCCGGCTCACGCGCGACGATTATTAATTTATTATTCGTTTTTACACTCGGCGAACAGAATACATATTATATTAAATTACTTTTAATGCACAATTTTGACAAACGTCTTTCTCATTTTGCCCCACCCCTAATGGAAGCTGGACTTTATTTTTATCCATTATAGGCTGCCTCTGTAAGCAAAAATGTTGCTTTTATTTTATTACGCCCAGCCGTGCTTTTACTTTTTTGATTGATTTTCTGCCATAATTAAATTTAAATTCCAATTAAATACCTTTGTACATGGGTACTTACACTGTTTTTCCCTCATGTTGAAATAAATAAACTGTAATGGTAGAATATTTTAAAATATTTAGGTTGAAATGAAGTATTTTCATCTTAAAACAAATAAAAAGTCAAAACTATTTTTCATAAGTCATAGAAATTCGTCATCATTTTCAACAATAAGTAAGCATACTTTAGCAATAAGTTCATTATCAAACATTATTATTATTATTTTGGTTAAGTAAGGGGAGAGGTAAAAATAAAAGTTGTCTTTGGTTTTCAGTTTTATTTTGATGTGTACACCCAAATATTTTTTTTAAAATATAAATAAATAAAACATCATCACTATAAAATTATAATTAGGTTGTTACTATCTACAATATCATACATTTAAAATTATAAAAATATGATACTGGGCGTCCACCGTTTTGTTGACACAGTCTTAATCTAAAAGTATTATATTATAAATAAAGAATTATTAATAAAATTAATGTTTGAGCAAAACATTGTAATACAATTGAGACATTAAGGAACTTTGAACATTTTTCATGCTATTATTAATAACATTATTTTATGTTTACAATTATAATACCAATGCGAAATAATTTTACACAATAAAGTCGCTCTTCTTAGAATGTTTAATTTTAATAATATTTAAAAAAGAAAAAACAAACTGTTCAAAATCGATAATTTTAATGCGAGACTTTTTAAATTTACTGTTTTTCCAAAATTATAATATTTTCTTACCCAACACATTGAACAATACATTTAATGAAAAAACGTAAATAGGTAAAAGTCGTAACAAATCATTAACCTTTTTTCCGTCGATAACATTTTATTAAGTCTAACAAATACCAAGCAGTCTCTATTTTTTCAGGTTTATAAAAAATACGAAGTTTTCTACTTTCCTCACAATGACTAATTATAACTAAATAATATTTTTAATTTAAAGTATGGTAATATGGCGAAATGACTATACTTTATACAATAAATTCTAAAATGAATTATTTTACGATTAGATGTAACATATCTGCTTTTAGTGGAATTACATTTACCAAACAAATTTTTAAATTATGATTCAGTCACATTTAACTGTTTTTTTTATGTGATAGCCAGTGTAATGATAGCTTCCCAAATTGGGGAATATTGTAAAATTGTTTGAGAAGTTGTAGAGGGGAAAAAAAGTGAGAAGAGAAAGTGTAAAGAATTCTTATTATTCATTTTCACATCTGGTCACTAAGCATAGTTAGATCAATTGATGCTATGCTTAATGCTACGATTCTGGATCAATTAATTTGGTATCATAAAGCTTTATGTGCAAATGAATCCGAATACCGAATCATAACCATACATGATACTACAATAAATGTAATAGTATAATGGACTGAATATTCTCAGTCTGTGCGGACAAAAACTTTTTACACGATGTGGAGACGGTGAATATAAATGTTTAATAAAACTTAATGATTGCAAAATTCTCACGGGAATCTCGTTATTAGTGAGAAGTCTCAAATGGGAATCGCTTCAATTGCCTTTGTAAATGGTCAATTGGTCGCATAATTGACGTAAATATCGACAATTTTATTGACCGTCCACTTAGTCTTTTTAATTTTCTTAGACTATTTTTCTAGCATCGTAACATTATTTTTAGCGAGATTACATTTATAGAGAGTGCAACACTAAAATCAATCGATATTGAGTGGGCGGGAATTCAAAACGAATCCATTATTATATTTATAATTCACGACAAAGTTCATGACTGTATCTGATTGGTTGGAAAAATAATTCTTCTTCTGGAAGGTCATTATTCGGGGGGTCGAGGAATAGGGTTTTTGTGGGGCGAAGGGTCGTCAGGGCGCTAGTGTCTCCGAAGAGGTTCTTGTTCAGTTGTCTGGACATGGGGGTCAGTTTTCTGTAGCTGCTGTGCAGGATCCTTTTGGAAGATGTGAGCCGTTTGGACCTCATGACGGGGGTGAAGGTCTTCGGATTTGGAGGGGTCTTTTGTGTCAAGCAGGAGCCTTCTGGTGCACTGGAAATAAAAAGAAAGGATTTTATATTAAATTGCTGTAAAAGTCTAGAACAATCGGAATAGAGATAACTAACATTATAACATAACATCGATTGGGTATACTACTTTTTTTGTTTTTCATACCAAATACTTTTAGATGGTGGAGGTGTTTAGTAAAAGTGGATCCGTTGTGAAAAATTAAGAAACGATTTCTGTAGGTTTCGAAAAACTACAAACAGTTGAAGTAAGTCAACCATCAAAACATGAATTAATTAGAACTTCAGTTAGTTAAATATTGAACGGCCAATCAGTTCAACTACATCTTCTATGAGGTATTTATCGGTCTCCAGATAAATCTCATCCACATTCGTACATTTGAACAATGAACACAAACATTCCCGTTGCGAAAAATCTGATGATATTTTTACCCGCACTCGTGCATTGTACTACCATGAGCGGAGAACGTTGCTTGTGCAATGATGAAGAACGGTGAAGGTCAATGCTAACAACCGAACTTTTTCTAAATGCCTTGTTTCCTAGGCATTCCGCGTAACCGCGCATGCGCATTTGCAGAGTTCGGGGATAAATTTATAAATCCTCTTGTGACGAATTATTGGACCGTTTGTTAGTTGAAGAAAGTTGCGTTAGTTTCTGGCGGGAAACGCACGCGTTCGATGATAATCTTAAAAGATATTGTTGTGTATATTCTCCGTGTAGTGAGATTTCATTATGCTACTTATACATGCGCGAGCCGAACTGCCGAACTGAACCTTAACTCATGGGAAAGGAACGAAGCAACCGCAAATGGTGAGAAACGCCGTTTGCAGTTTCTTTTCCGTAATTCGTGGCTCGGTTCGCGTTTCGGTTCGCAAATGTATACGTACCATTAGAAATAGGCACACTTAAAATATTTCAGTCCCCACCATCGAAGCAAGGCTCCAACCGTCACCTATGAAGGTGACTGACGATAACTAGCAGATTATTAAACCCGTGACGCCTGGGTTGGAACATGACGCTTCGGACAACTCGGCCACAAACCGGTAATTTGATTCAATCGATTGTCATATCTCCCCGGGTCCAATTTTCTACTTATAAGTACTTGTATCATATATGACATGACACATTATGTTAACTCCACCTCGGTATTCCCGTTGAAAGCATAAACTATAATTACGCAATGAAAGAATTAAATTTATTAAAACTCTCAGATCGAAGAATTACATCCGACTTAATATTTAAGTTCTAACTTGTAAATGGTAGTATAGACGGCCCTGATTTACTTAACCTCATTGAATTTCATATACCTACGAGAGCTACTCGTTCAAAAATCCTGTTTAAATGTAACAATACCTGAGCATTTCAAACAGCACAGCCAACGTAAAAGTATGTTTGATAATATCCACTATTTCCGTAGGTTTATTGCGGGATAAAAATAGAGTATTTATTTACAAGTAAAATATATTATTTTTCTTTAAAGGTTCGTATCATTTACGAGTACATTTTCCCTATCTCAAAAAATCCCCTTTTGCCAGAAATAGATACATGAATGTGTTGGTTTTCCTCATTAATTATCATGATGTTATCCCGATAGAGAATTGAATTCAATTGCACATGAAGCAGGTAAAATACCTACCATAACTTCAGAATGTTTATTTGGGTAATCTCTATTCTCTATTTATTATCTAGCCATGAGACATTAAACTCAATAAAACAACAAATAAGAACAATAAACGGGTCGGAAGTTGGAATGTAGACAGGTACCTTAGGTACCTACGCAAATAAAACAGAAAAAATAAAACAACGGAGAAGATAAAAATTATTAGATTCATTTTTAGTGACAATGAAGGTATTATTTTTTGCTAGGGTCCTAGGATAAAAGTACTTTTGTTTAGAATATATAAAGTAAAGGAAAATATTAAAGGTTTAAGTATGTTTGTTAATTATGTAGTAACGTTAAATATAAACCAGTTCGGCTGTGTTATTATTAAACTAGGTATTATCAAACTGTGGTGAAGCCGCTTATAGACGATCTATTTATTTATATTATTTCCACATAGGTTCTCATAGTGAACATCTTTTGACAAATTGTTTTATTTTTATTACCTACGCCCTTATTGATTTTCGAGAAAATTATAGAAAAAACGTCGAGACAATACCCTAAAATAATCCAGAATCTTAACGACGTAAGTGAAGCAGCCGTGCAGAAAAATATGCGCGCGCGGCCCGGTGTATTCGACAGACATACGGTTGAATTTTCCATATCGAATCTCTAAAATAAAGTGGGAATCTTAACGACATAAGTGATGAAGTCGTGTACAAACAATATTCGGCGCTCGGCCCGGCGTAATGGACGGACCTACGGTCGACTTTGCCCTAGCAGGCCTAGAAAATCGATCTTTCCGTAGGGTATATATTAAATATTTCTGATGAACGTATTACTAAAATCTCAAATGTTTCTAGAGGGATCCCTCGAGAAATTACTAATTCATCGTCTAGAAAAATAAAATATTAATATAATTTTATAGATGAAAAACGTTTTATAAAATTTTACATAAAATATTTTCATGGTATGGTTCTGTTTTTATTGTGTGTAATAGTGTAATCAGGGGCGTCGCCAGCTTCCAAGCTAGAGGGAAGGAACAAGGAAGTAGTCAGATTAATATTTATTTTTATTTTGGTACAGTATTTTACATTTCTTAGTACAATTTAGTAATGTTGGCCTCACTGGGTGGCTTTCCCGTGCTGAGGCCTCCATTGTATAATACAAAAAAATATTCAAAATACATTTAAAGAAAATAAATATAATGTTGGTGAAGAAAAAAAAACATAAGGTTAAGATAGATTTAAACAAAAAATATAGATTTCAAACTAAAGTAAAATAAAATTAAACGAAAATAAAAATAAAATGAAATAAAGTTAAAAAATCGTTATATCTATATTATATGTTGTGTGTTTGTTTGTGAGTGATGTGTGTTTTATATTGGTTTTGTGTGTTACGTGTAGGTTTATAATTATATAATTATAGGTATATAATTTTATTGAAGTAGTATCGTGTAAGACAGTGCTGTGCCAACTAATCGTGATTACTTGGAGATATATGCCATGAGCATATTTAAAAGTTAAACATAAATTTAAATGACTGAATATCACTGTAAATTGTATATTTCACAATTTACCTATGAAAATGTTATTTTGCATTTGGAAAGGTCAAACAAAAATTTGTTTAAAAAAAAAAGTGTATATGACCTACATAGGTATTAAAGAAATTACTTCGAAAAACAATTGCAAATATCATACGTTAGTTTCTGCTCCTGAATAACCTCGAAGCCTGTGGAATTACGGCATCCCCAACGTAAGTGACGAGAACGAAGGAATGGAAAATTAGTTACAACTCTCATAAAGACGAAATTTTTCCCATGGTTAACTAACCATCAGGCAAGGGTTAGGCAGAAAGGACGGAGCGCCAAACAACTAGGTCTTGGCACACACTTCTTGCCTCATTCACATTCATACATCGTCTCATACATACTCTTCTATTATTACAATATTTTGAAAAAATACTGAACAAAAGCAGACAAGATACATTAATACTCGGAGATTTCAACATTGACACTTCCATAAACACACCTTCTTCTTTAAATTTTATCAACACCTTATTAACATACAATTTCTCAATACAAAATAAATCATATCCCACGAGAGTCACTGATACAAGCAGCACTATTATAGATCACGTTATATCAAACAGACAAAACATTTCAACAACCATATCGAATATAGATGACCCGCTTAGTGACCATAATATACTAATTGTTGACTTTAAGAATAATTTAAAAAAATGGTTTAATAATAGAACTAAACCACGCTTTACTAAACCTATCATCAACAGTATGGCGGTAAAATCTTATATTGCGACTAACAAATTTGCTATCAACTCAACCAAACCCGAAGACGGTTACAAAGATTTTAATGATTATGTCAAAAATGCATTAGAAGCAGGTAAAACTACACCGAACGTAAAAACAGGAAGGCGGCAACATCTTAATACACCTTGGTTTGATTCTAAACTGAATTTTCTAATCAAGGAACGAAACCAGCTTCACAAGCAGTGGAAACAAGACCCAGGTAATATTACTCTTGCAATACGTAAAAATAAACTCAGAAACATAATAACTAATTATAGGAGAAGTCTGAAAAACAAATATTACATCAATAGCTTTCAACAAAGCCTAACTAACCCAAGAAAAACTTGGAAAACCATTAACTCAATTCTGTCTAACCGTGTACATAAACCCACCAACACAATTGAATCTCTCATCGTAAATAATTGTGAAATTAGGGAACCCCGTGAAATAGCGTTGGCATTTAATGAGTTTTTCCTGTCAGTTGGAGAAAAATTGGCAGCTGCCATTCCATCATTCCCGGATGACTGTAATACAATATATGTAGAACCAAAGGCACGACAATCCTTATATATGACTAGGACGAATAAGGATGAGGTAATAAAGGTCATCTCGAAACTTAGGTCGAATGCAGCGGCAGGAATCGATGGAGTAACACCGTGCATTCTTAAAACCTGTAAAGAAGAACTAGCGGGGCACCTAACCCAACTTATCAACTTCTCCATAGGCTCGGGAATATTTCCAAACCAGTTAAAGCTAGCAAAAATTATACCAATTTTTAAAGAAGACTGCAAGAAGTGTATTTCTAACTACCGTCCAATATCGATTTTATCGGTATTTTCAAAGGTGTTTGAGTCAATTATCAAAGATAGACTGATAAAATACATCTCTAGCAATGATATCCTTACACCACAGCAATATGGCTTTCGGAAAAACTCCAATACCCAATGTGCCACTTTCGATTTCATTTCTAACATTCAGCAGTACATAGACCAGGGCGAATATGTGGCAGCTATATTTATAGATCTGAAAAAAGCCTTTGATACGGTAGATCATGAAATACTTCTACAGAAAATGGAACATTTGGGAATAGTAGGTAAATCTTTAAATTTGCTCCGAAGTTACCTAGCTGATAGATTTTGCCTTGTCGATATCGGAGGGAACCTAAGCGGCTTTGGAAAAATCACATGTGGAGTGCCACAGGGCTCTATTCTTGGACCTCTACTTTTCTTACTATACATCAATGATATAACTAAATGTGGCATCTCGGGAAAACTTCAACTTTACGCTGATGATACTGTGATTTACTACCATTGTAAAAATCTGAAGGAACTTGAAGCTCTAATGAATAAAGATCTCGCAAAGCTGGCAAAATGGCTTCGATTAAACAAATTAAGCCTCAATGTTAAAAAAACCCATTACCTTACTTTCGGTAAAAAAGATAACATGGGTATGAATATTATTCTTGGAAATGAAAAGCTACAACATGTTCAAGTAACGAAATATTTGGGGTTACTCATAGACTCTAACCTCTCGTGGAACTCCCATGTTGAGAATGTAAAATCCAAAATTTCCCCTATAACCGGTGTACTTTATCGACTCCAAGGTGTGCTCCCCACATCTTTACTGCGTGCAACTTATTATGCTATGATTCACTCCCACCTGAGTTATCTAGTTAGTATCTGGGGCACCATTACCAAAAAAAAAAGTTCGGAAATACAAGTAATTCAAAATAGAGCCGTACGTAATATATATAATCTGCCATGGGATACACATGTCAAAGATATATACTCACAGACACAAATACTTCCCTTTACAGTCCTTCCAAAGTATAACATCACAACTGCCATTCTACAAATAATTCAACACTCCTCACACACCAACACTAAACCAGTTTTTAATTCTGACATACACCAGCACAAAACACGATCACAAAATCAAATACATTTATCGTCATCTACTTACACGACCAAATTTGGAATTAACTCCTTACAATACATTGCACATAAACAATATAACACATTACCTAGTAATTTAAAACTTCCGGCAACAAACAAAAAAACACTGGCAAAAGCTCTTAAAAGCTATTTCCTTAACAGTTTCATTAATGACTAACACAATCTTTCTCTAGAACTCCATAATAACATCTGCGTTTATTTATTTTAATGTATTTATTTTAATGTATTTATTTTAATGTATTTTATTTATTTGCCTTGTCCTTTCTAATGTTGTCTTTCCCGAAATGAGTTTTATAAACTCATTGGGAATAATACATTATTACTTTGTTATCATTTTGTAATGTATTATCTTGTAATAAAAAAAAAAAAAAAAAAAAAAAAAAAAAAAAAAAAAAAAAAATTATTGACTCTTGACATGTCCCGACTCAAGTACCTGTTTCACTTGATCGTGCCATGTCTTCCCTGGACGTCCCGTATCCCTAGTATCCCAACAATATTTAGACGAAAGTCCTTTGTTATTTTCTTAAACGGAAATATTTTAGTTTTGTTTAAAACATTGATGTAGTCATGATTTGATTTTATGTAAGTAACGATGGTGTAACATTATGTGTAGGTAGTAATGATGTGGTTTAAATTTTAGATAACGACCAAAGGGCATTGGTATTATACTAGTAGGTAATCCATTTTAAATCCTGTCTATAAAAGTACCTACGAAAATTAAAAGGAGTGTTACATTTTTTTAGATTTCAGTGATAGAGAAGTAAGCTCGTTGGCTCACTAGTAACTTACAATTTGAACATACGTAAATAAATAGATTTCTTCACGGAGAATACGGACAAAAATTAATTTTGCTAATTTATTAAGAATCTCTTTAAATTATTGATAATCCGGTTAAAAACGGGATTGCAGGCTTTAACGAATGAATCAACAGGTTTCCTGGTAAACTTTTAGTAAATCACGATGTCAGAATAGTCAAATCATGACCGGTCGGTGGCCGAGTTGACATCGCGTTTGGGTCCCACCAGGTCCCACCCAGGTGTAGTGTGTTCAATTGCTCGGCTGGCTAAGTCCTCCATCACAATACAAGCAACATTTTCAGCTTACTGTAGTGGTAGTAGGAGATTTTCAAATATTGTCAGGTTATTCGTAACCCGGGAATGTTTGTCTTTCTTTTAAAAGTTAAAATTAAATTAAAAATTTCTCACGTTATCATATAAAGATATAACATTTTTTAAAATTAAGGTGAATTATTGAGGTAAGTCTTAGAAAAGGTGTTGTTTTGCAAAGATTATTCTATTTAGTTGATAAGAAACACGAGGGACTACTTTTAATGCTAATCAAAAGAATCGCGTTGTTATCTTTTGTAGTGCATTTGTACCTAGACTGTCCGCAGTCACGATATTAAAATATTGTAGGCATAACGAAATCAGGTCGCCTATTTCTTGCATGTATTGCAATTGTGCGATGAAAGGAGTGTAATAATATGACCAAAGGCATACTAATATAATGTTCATACTAATCGAACACCAAATATCCTGTTTCTAGATTGAAATCGAATAACGAAAAGCACGAGAAACGAATAGCCGCAACGAATTTGTGTGAATGAATGAAATGGCTACTAAAAACATCATACATAGCTAAATGAACGGAACGCATTAGAAAGAGATAACCATTCAAAGAATATGTGTACAGGTGAAACGGCTATATTATTATGAACGCCCCTCGTTTCTCTTGCCTCCTCGCGACACCAGTTGCGAGCTTAAGCTGGCTCTACACTCGCGCGCGAAGTCGCGCCGTGAATTCACGCCGTGAATATACGCCGCGATCCGCGCGTGAACTGTGTCCATCCACACTCGTAAAGCTTCAGTCTTGTAGAGCGCGCTTTAGAGCGGCAGGTGCGACGAGCATTTTTGTATCAACGTTATGCTCAGACTGCTCGCCGCGCACATGCTTGCCCGTCAACCAAGCGCGTTATCTCAGTAACCTGTCTTCCATTTTAATTCATCTAAGAATGTGACACGAATGTAAATGGTTCTAATGGTATAAGTTGGGAACTCCCGAGGAGTCTGGTCATATCAAAAGTCAGAATAACAGAAGAGGACTATGTGACGATGTATGAATTTGAATGAAGCAAATAGTGTGTTTCAAAACCGATTTGTTTGACGGTCTATCATATCTGTCTGCCCCTGCCAGAAAACGGCGTGATGGCACAAAGCTATCGTGATGGTTAGTTAGTTATAAATATGCCCATATTATAAAGATTAGCAACACTTCCTCATAACGTGTACTGCAAGAGTACAATACTACAATCAGCGCACTTTTATAATAAAGACTTAATCTTGGGTAATTGTTACCTATATTTATGTAGGTACTTCTGATGAACATTTTTTTTTCATCTCAACAAACCTCTTTTATTTATTTTATTTCGGTTCGGGAAGGAGGTCCGAGCAATCTTCATTTTTAAATTCATCTATTTGAATTTCATTTTGTTTTCGGTAATGATTGAAGGCAAATCTTGGAAGGGAAAATTAACCAACTTCCCGACATCCGATCGAGCTGAAACTCGGCAGTTATACTTGTTGTCAATGACAATGCATTCTATCAATCACACACACACACTCAGATATATATACGCAATTCTCTGAAATCGGGTGACATTAAACAAATGTCGGTCCTATTCATTTGGCGAGGTTAAAACAGCCATATATATTTTAAGCAAGCGAAAGCGAAGCACTAAGTAGTAAAGTGATGTCCTGTGTTTTTGGTTTGAAAATTTGATCGCTTAGAAATATTTGAAATATGTTAATCAAATACTTCGAATAGAACTCACTTTTTGGAAAAGGGTTTTTATAAGCCCAGAAAACTATAATGTATGAGGCCTATAAAAACGGCTTTAAAGTTCAAAATCTTCTACTTACGAACCCCATTTCGGTTATGGGTTATTGTATTTTGTGGCAAATTATGTTCTCTAGAAAAACGATTGGAAAACAATTAAATATTTGTGCCCGAACTTCGCGATATAAAATAAAACACAATTTTTGGTAATCTTTTTTCTTCCTTATCTCAAAACAGCTGGTAAAGCGGGAATTTAAACCTTATCGCCATCTGCATAAGGAGTGTTATTGTTAGCGACCCGAATCCAAATGTTACACGACGTGGCGCATGGCCTTAATGTAGAAAATTAAAAGAGTCACGTACAGATCTTTCATTTATTTCAATGAGCTTGTTTTTTATATTCTATTAATATTATTTAATTAATGTATTATTTGAATACGCATATCTGTGCACACCGATTAGTATCGAAAGTTTCACGAATTATTTAGAAACACCGCCCGCAGTCCCCTCTTACCCCGCAGTAGCCCAAAGATATATGAGCTTCCCAATAAAACTAAAAAAAAATCTCCATTTAAAATCAACCTTCAGCTCGACCACAGTTCCTCTTTAAAAATAGGTAATGATTTTTAAAATGAAATCAAACATTAAATCTGGTCTTTGTAAACGTCAAACGTTAAAATGTATTTTGTTATACATCCAGTACACCACCACTGCACAAGCGAAAATCTCTTTAAAGATGATGTAACTGTACTATGTAGGTAAGAACTTTTTTACTTCCGTATTCTCAGTAGAGGAATATTAAATGCATTCAAGGCGCTCTAGTCTTAAGTACCTACCTACCTACATCATAAGATATAAGAATAGGTCACCATACGCTATACCTCCATATAAAGGCATACTGCATACCGTTAATAGCTCAGTTGTAGCGTCTCTCTCTTACTCAATAAACGACGCACGCAACACTAGAGAGGTCACAACGGAGTTCTCAGTGGAAGAAGTCATACGATGTGTGTACCGTGTAGGCAAGTACCTACTTGGCGTCTCACGCATCCATGAGTGGGTTTTCTCGCAATGATGATAATATATGAGTCAACGTGGTCACACCATATTATTATGCACAGTCATATTATTATTTTATTATGCTCTTATCACGGCTATATCGGCTAGCATTGATCTCTGCTATAAATAGTTGTCCCACTAAAAATTGTATCAAGTTATTGTGAAATTATGAAACGGTTCAATGATCAACTACGTACTAGTTACTACTGCGATGGTGATGTCATTTTCTGTTTTCCTGGAGGTCGATGTTTCATTAAACACGAATAGTTCAACCATGTACCTAATGGGCTCTGGACAGAGTTATTCGAGAACAATTCAGGCTAATTTGTTGGTTTTTGGGAACCACTTTATTTAACTTTTTATCTCCTTTACTGTCATGGTAAGAAATGATCTAAACAGTGTTAGAAAGAGAAAACACCTCGCTTTATATTCAAATCTAGAAATAAGCCAGATAAGAAATAAAATGTGTACTTTTATGAAACCAAAGGTTCCGACCGCAATTTGCAACAAAAACTTATTCAACTGTAATGACCGCTCGGTGGCTGAGGTGACATCGCGTTTGGATCCCATCCAGGCGTAGTATGTTCAATTCCTGCATCATAACACAAGCAAAGGAAATGTTTGACTTTCTTTAAAAAAAACTTTATGATTTTTAAAAGTATTATTTTTATATGAAAAGACAAAAAAGTGAGATGACAAAAACGTTTGTTAAACATTTATATAATACAAAAGTGTGTTTTTATATATATTTTTTCTCACAAAAAACTTAAGGTGAGCCATTTTTATTTGTTTTTTTATGTTTGCATTGAAAATTTTTATATTTAAAAAAATATGTTCATTTCTAATAATAAAATTTTATTTCGCTTACATCACCTTTGAAAACAGTTTGAGAACACACATACAAAATTGCACTAATGCACTGTCCAGGTCTTTTTAGGTTCACGAGTTCAACACTGCGAATGACACATTGTATTTTAGAGTTCAATCATGACATTACATTCCTTATACAGTAAATAAGTTGGATATCTAACTTTTTTTTTTGAACATAACCTTAAATTAATTGATTCTTAAATCAGATTTTGGGTAATATCAAATGATTCTCCTGTAGTTTTATAATATATTTTTTATAAAAATTTAAAAGGTAGGTAACATAAAAAAATATACCTATTATCGTGTTTTTTTTATTTAACATTTCCATCCATTTTTCTTTCATGTTTTCAATTGCCTCCATAATCACACCTTGGAATTACATATTTTGAAGACTTCTTTAATAAAAATGGAGCCATAAAATATGAATAAATTATTATAATTTACGTCTTTAATATAGATACTCCGACATAAATATTGAATGCACCGAGTTTATAAAATCGAAGTCGTTAAATATTTGAAAGAATGGGGCAGCGCCAGTTGCAGTGGGGTAACTGGATACTTGCTACCGGAACTATCCATTATAAATGCACTTCTAGTTATTTTAAGTCATTTGGGCTTCGAACAATCGATATATGTCTGTTTAACAAAGAAATGTATAATTATAACGACCAAAAATTTGTTTCATTTTTTCCAGCAATCATGGCTGTCCCTATGCCGGCGCAAAGGGAACAGTCCGATCCGGACTTGATTATACATATCACTAACAATACCTAATATGTTGATAATACCTAAAATTGTCCTAACACATCGACCATGAGATTAGTTTTCACAAAAACCGCGCCACAAAGAAATACAATTCAAACGAATATTATTTATTACAGTGATCACCTACCTAAGCGTCTACTGGTTTTGACAAGGGGTGTAAAGTTACTTTTAGCTCAGGTTTTGTTCCAGGTCAATTTTGTTTGCCCACCTTTTTGGTTTGGATGACATTTGTTAGTTGGCATTTGATAGTCGTAGAGAATCTTCAACAATGTGTTGAAATTATTACAACATTTTATATAATTGTTCAATTGTGAACGTGGAGAAAATTACGTAACTAACAGGATAATGTCAAAAAGTGATGATATCAACTGGCCTTCACGATATCTTTCTAAGGGGATACTTCAAGGAAAAGGTGTACACACATAAACCAACCACAACCTCAAGGACAAAATTCGCAACGAAATTGCTGAAATAACGCCAGAAGTCTGCAAAAATGTGCCACCTTAGTAATATTTAAGACTGTATAATCGAGCAGTAAAATATAAATTAGATAATTGTATTTCATTTAACAGTAATTTGAGAAAAAAACATCGACCTGAAACATAAAACGGACCCTTTATTATATAATTATTCTGTTACAATGACTTGCCAAATTTCGAACGATCTAAGGTCTGAATCGTTAGTGGATAAGTAATCAAAAGGAATGTAGTTTTTTAACCTACGTACCAACTGTCCGGAGCCAATGAGACTATAGCATCCCTAGTTGGGTTATGTTGTAAAGCTGCAAGTTGAAGCTGGACACGGGAGGACACGGGAAAGGTCTGGTCAGATCTGGTCAGTAAATAGTAAACACGGAACACGGCTATTACCACTTCCAACATTTGCTGAATGTTGGATTTTTTCATCAGGTTTAACTTAGAGTTTCTAAACATTTAAAAATTTAAATGTTTTTGTTATATATCAAATGGTGTGGATACTAATTATTATGTATCTGTTTTAAAATTTGTCTTAAGGCGATGCACTACGTCGTGTAATATTTTAAATTGAGCCGCTATCAATAACAACCCTTACGTAAATGGCGATAAGGTTTAAATTCCCGCATAACACCATCCGCCTGTTTTTAATTTATGCAAGAAAAAAACATGGCCAAAAAGTGCCTTTTATTTTATTTTGTGGATGTTCAGGCATAAATATATTTTTTTTCGATCATTTTATAAATAACTTAATTTGCCACATTATTCAATAAAATCATAACCGAAAATGGGTTCGTAAGATGGAGATTTTGAACTAACGCAGTTTTCATAGACCTTTACATTATTTTTTCTGGGCTTATAATAAAACTTATCTAAAAAATACTCGATTATTTCAAAGGCCAAGATGTATTCTACTCGCAGTATTTAATGAAAGCATCTGAAACATTTCTAGGCGACCAAATTTTCAAACCAAAAACACATGATTTTGCATTACTACGTATGGCATCGCCTTAAAAGCCAACATTATTATTGTTGGAAGTGATATGCACGATATTATTATTGTTGGAAGTGATATGCACGATATTATTATTGTTGGAAGTGATATGCACGATATTTGCGACAAGTTTGCACGACTATGGATCATGATTTTAAAAGATAACTTGCGATAAAAAATATTAACCATGAAAAGTAACAGATACGAAGGTAGACTGTTTTCCGCAGGGTTTGTCGATAAATTAAAATCGTGATCTGAAACAACCACCCGTAGGTTGACGACCTTCCTGACAGAGCGGTAAGATCCTTGGACTGGACTGCCAGGAGGTCATGCATACAAAACAACAACATATTATTTAACCCGGCAACTGGCACGGTATTTTCAACAAAATAAAATTAAATATGTAATAAATTTTGGGTTATTATGCCGTGTTCTTTACCTTCTTTAGTCAGAGATTCGGATATAGTTTCAGTGTCCGCCATCAGCTTAATAGTTCTTTGTATTCGATTTAAGACAGCTAGATATTAAAATGATTAACGCTTGCAATACTATTGCTTCTACATTCATAAACGCACACTTCACCACGATCTACACATCTGCTATGATGATGGGCAGTGTAAAGCTGTCCGTAACGTTGGCTAAAGAAGTAGGTAGTGCAGCACGGCATAACAGCTCAAAAATGGTGACCGGGTATCTCATCAAAATGACATTTCAACACACCTACAAAAAGTGATATAAAGTTATGAAAAGTGATGAAACAAAAACTAACTTACCTATGTAATGTATTTAACCTAGCTTTTGTTTCATCACTTTTAATGACTATATAACTTTTTAAGTGTCATTTTGATGAAATATGGAACCATTTTGAAATTATCTTTATTTTTACTTTTCATGTTTTCTGCATCTTTATTTTTGGGATATTATGCCGTGTTCCGCTACCTCATTCTTTAGGCAATGTTTCGGACAACGTTGCGGTACCCATCATCAGGGCAGATGTGTAATGTAATGTATGTGTAGGTAATGTAATCTGCCCTGATGGTGGACACTATAACGCTAAGAAGGAGGAAGCGTAACACGGCATGACATCCCAAAAAATAAATCAGGAAAATACTTTTGGTAGTGAAAAACGCAAACCAATCTTCTCTTTAAAATTTATTTAATACCAACATAATTACTGTTATATTACTACAGTCATAGAGTTTTATTAAAGTACAAGAGCACCATTTGCCACTAACTAATGCGTTTTCTTTATGTACTAAACATGTAGTTAAGTATTCAATAGAGTGGTGAGTAGAGACCCTATTGGTTGAGTGCATTGGGTGCAAGTTGGGTACATTGGGTACATTATTACGTCATTGGACGGAACCGCGAGAGGGCAATCGTAACCAGGGCTGACACCTGCCCTAAATTTGATAACTACCAATTAATTACACTTCATTTCATTAGACATCGCACTGCCACACTATCTGAAGTAGGTATGTGATATATAATGCATATGTTGTTTGTTTTTTAATCTTAATTTTTTTGACATCATGTTAAACAATTTTATATATATTTTTCTTTTCTCAGAATTTTATGAATTATTTTTTAAAATTTAAATCACAAATAAAATATTTACACAAAAGCATAAAAGATTTTTTTAATCTTAATCTAAAATCGGCGTGTGAGGCGATGACTCCGCTGCAATCGTGTGATTGTTTAGGACGGAACAATACCCTAATATGAAGTCGGAATCATAACGACGTAAGTGAAGAAGCCATGCACAAAAATATGCGACGCACGGTTCTGGTGTATTGGACAGACCTACGGTTGAATTTGCCTTAGCAAATCTCTAAAATAAAGTGGCAATAAGTGACAGTGTAAAAAAATTCAGCGGTGTGATGGATGGACCTACGGTTGAATTTGTGCTAGCAGGACTAAATAAATGATCTTTAGTGGGATTTGTTTAAAGTATTTCTGATGAATGTATTAGTAAAATCTCAGATATTTCTAGACGAATACCTCAGGAGTTAATAATTCAACGTCTAGAAAAATAAAATCTTTTGCTTACCACTAATTTTACAGTAAAAACTCGAGCAAACCCCCGTTATTAGAGTCTTGTATCGCCTTGTGTGCCCCTGTATTTGAAATAATGTGTTTTATTTTAGCGACTGGATAATGTTTATGATTAGAAATCGCAGTAGAGTCCTCCCAAAACTAAAAACTAAAATATCTCTAATAAATGTGTTTACCTCATTTATGGCGTAGTAGGTAATTACACACGCACTTAAGTTTATGAATAATTTAGCTACCAACAACATCGTTTTTTTATCTAACTGAATCTCGGTGCTTGTAACACGATAGTATTCATATATTATGATACATTGATGTATGTATTGTATTTAGATGAGGCATGAAGAGTAAAAATAGGTTACGCTTTTTTACCTTCAACTGACCTCCAACTCTCCCAACGCTCTAACTAAAACTATCGAATCCGGTCTACAACCACCGCTTAACGCGTTATAATATTGGAACAAGTTTCGACGTGATATTAGTATCTACGCAGTAGCGTCTTTCATTGTTGCTCTATGTCAGCGATTCTTAACCTCGGGTCGCGACCCAAATTTGGGTCGCGAGAGGTTTTGGGTTGGGTCGCGGAAATCGCGTATTGATATCCCGATCGATGTCACTAAACTAGTATAGTCACAATTATTACTACTCTCAGAACAAGGACATCTATTGTTCACAATCGCGACATGTTAGTTCTGTTTTAATGGGCGGAAGGGCGCGGGGCGCAAAGCGAGGAGTGCGCGCCATCGCCACCGCTCGGCTCACGCAGTCGGCATCGCTCGGTTCGGCTCGGTCACCACCCGCGCCGCCCGCCGCACCGCGCTGGTCGGTCGGTCTCGTCTCATCTCGGTCAGTTTGCTAGCGAGTTTGTTTACGATTGCACGCTCGTTCTCATACTGTTTTACGTGAATAACGTTTATACTTGACTACAATACACTCTTTGTTGACAACTACAAAGTGCTACAAAATTGTGATAATCAATTGTGGAAGATTAAAAGTGCAACTCGCGATTGCTGTTATCGAAAGAAGGTAAAATATTTTTTTCCAATAAATGACATTGTTAGCCTACAATTCGCCGATGAACGAATAGAATAGTATATTTCTATAATTTGTCGTTTTGTTTCAGTAAGTCTTTCGAATTGTGGACAGTCATGGCGAAACGGATGTTTACATACGAGCAAGAATTTTTAGCCTTAGGATTTATTGAAATAAAAGATCGCTCTGGTGTGCCACGTCCACAATGCGTGGTTTGTACGCAACTTCTTTCAAATGAATCGCTAAAAATAAACAAATTGAAGAGACATCTCGAAAAAGTCCATCCAACGTACGCAAATAAACCGCTTGCTTTTTGGAAAGAAAAAGAAACACAAACAAAGCGCATGAGACTTGATGCACCATCAAGTTCAGCAACAGTTTCGTTAGAAAAAACTACCTACGCTTCTTTCGAAGTAGCTTTAAAAGTAGCTCAATGTAAAAAACCCCATAGTATTGCTGAGCAGTTGATTAAACCAGCTGCAATAGCCATGGCAAGAACTGTCTGTGGAGATGAAATTGCGAAGAAGCTGGAAATGGTGCCAATTTCAAACGATACTGTGAAAAAGAGAATAGATTTAATGTCATCAGATATTTTAGAACAATTAATAACGGATCTCAAAAAAGCCATCAAATTTTCAATTCAAATCGACGAATCAGTTGATATTGAAGATTTCCCACAGCTGTTGGTGTACGTAAGATACAGAACTCCACAAAATTTCAATGAAGAGTTCCTGCTTTGTGAAAAGCTCTCTGAAACTACAACTGGGGCTGATATATTTCTTTTAATAGACAAGTTCTTTGTGGAACACCAATTACTGTGGGACAATTGTCTCGCAGTCTGTACAGATGGAGCACCGGCAATGATAGGGAGTCGCATCGGGTTTTGTGCCAAAGTCAAGGAACGAAATCCAGAGGTTGTTTTAATACACTGCTTTTTACATCGAGAAAACTTGGCTACACGTGATATGCAGCCAGATCTACATCAGGTGTTACAGGACGTAATACAAATTATAAATTTCATAAAGGCACGCGCTATGAACTCTCGGATATTTCGACTGATGTGCGAAGAAATGGGTTCAGAACACCAGAATTTATTATACCATTCGGATATTCGCTGGCTATCCCGCGGAAAGATTCTACGAAAGATTTCGACGGCCGGCATAGTCCAGTGGTAACGCATTGGACTGCCATTCCGAAGGTCGCGGGTTCGAACCCGGCGTGCGCAAATAAATTTTATTTGATTAATTTGTGTTTTTTCACAATTAATTAATTAAAATAATATATAGTATATTTGCGGCACGTTCCAGAGTGGAAGATACTACCAGTATCGCCCTGGTGTAAGACCACCATTCAGAATTGAAACGTTGCTCCAAATGGCTTTAGCCGTGTTTAGTGACTAGATCTGAATAGCCAGGTACTTCCCCACCTTCCTCTTTCCCTTCCCCACTTACCTTCAGCCTCACAACATCCCCCAATTGGGGATGCCATAGTCTCACTGGCTCCAGACGGGAGCAGTTGGGACTCTTGTGAGGTAATCACTATAAAAAAAAAAAAAAAAAAAAGCTCTCTTCTTTCTCTTAAAACAGAAATAGAAATATTTTTGACAGATAAAAGACACGAATGTGCTGATCGCTTCAGTGACAACAAATGGATGGCTAAATTGGCATATTTGGGTGATATTTTCCACCACTTGAATCAGTTGAACACAGAAATGCAAGGTCAAAATCGCACTGTAGTAGACATTTATGAAAAAATTACTGTTTTTAAAAACAAAACAAAACTTTGGCAAAATAAAATTGCTCAATGTCAATTGGCAGCGTTTCCAACATTAAACTTGTTTTTGGAAGATCTTAATCTTAATGAAAACCGTATTTTCGTGGAGACCATGCCTATTTTTTTAGAACATTTGAGAAGACTTGAAAATGAAATGGAAAGATATATTCCACAAAATGTCCATATCGTGAAATACAGTTGGGTAAGAAATCCATTTGAAGTAGATGTAATGGGCGTTGAAAACGATTCAGCTGGATTACAAGAAGAATTGCTCGAAATGCAAGGTGATGCACTTTTAAAAGAGAGATTTGCCAGAACGAGTCTCACAAAATTTTGGGCACAATTATCTGGGAAGCCTGTTCTGAGCAATGAAGCTGAAAAAGCCCTGCTACCTTTCCCAACTACTTATTTATGTGAAGCAGGATTTTCATGCCTTGCTGTTATGAAGAATAAGTACAGGAATAGGTTGGATCCTCAGCATGACATGCGGTGTGCACTTTCTATAAACATAACTCCACGTATACATGATCTTTGTTCAAAAATACAACACCAGGGTAGTCACTGATTATTTTGCTGTAAATTTTTTAACTGTTTTAATGCTGGTCTGATTTTAATACAGAACATTTAAATAAATTTGTTTATTTCTAATTTTACCAATACATCGTATAAATTTTATAGTATAAAATTACATAACCTGTCAATGGAAAAAAAATAAAAAATTAGATTAGGGTCGCGTACTTCAAATATATTCGTACCTTGGGTCGCCAGCCAAAAAGGTTAAGAACCACTGCTCTATGTAATGATGGCGAAATCGGGCTAAATAAACGAAGATCTAATTTCAATACAATTACAAATAACAACAATCTAAAGTAGGTACCCAAGTGTTTGTGCATTTTGTTTGTTTATTGTGTATTAGTGACAAAGGTCTGTTTTTCATGAAAAACAGACGATGTCCTTCAAAGATTGTAATGTATACCTATCTATATTATAACAAAGGTGCGCAGTAAACACATTTTTTACGATTTTTGCCGTTTTTTATGTTTCTTATTCCTTAAAACGCTTTTAAGTATTAAAACTTATTTATTATAATTTCCAATTCCCTCGGACAATAGGTCATACGATTTGGAAATCACATAAATTAGACTATATTTAAAAGTGCGGAGCAAAAAATGGCTGTTTAGAAAGTAAATTTTTTTTATTTTATTTTTTTTTTATTAATATCAATAGCAAAATTTGTACAATATGTAGGTTTAAAGTATAATATAAGTATATTTTTTGTATTTTTTTCACAGTCCTCCTCACTAGGGTTTCCTGTTCTGGGGCGGCAATAATTTCAATAATTTAATATTCAATTTATTGGAATAACTTTTAATCAAACAAAAGCGAGTGCTCGTGTTATACTTTTGCGGAGGTTACTTTATTAGGTTTGTTACGATAAATAAGAATATTTTATTTGATTTTGTTAATTAACCCTTATATTTATGATTTTCAATGAGAAAGTTTATGTTAAAAACTAAGTTGTTTTTTTTTTGGTTCTTTGAGGAAAGATCTCAATATTATGACTAAAAATGCTGATTATTATAATGTTTTGTAGAACAGTAATAAAGTTGATTTATAAAATTAACGTTTTTTATTTACATACTTCATACAACAATAAATAATAAAATGCTGGTATAATTCCATTAAATGATACTATATGTATAAAAATGTACTTTGAGTATGTGGGGTGGCCACAACACCCCGCGAGTGTTCATGAGGCTAAAAACCGCGCGAGTGATCGAGGGTTAACACAATTTGATATTTTGTGTAACTTGTAAGTTTTGGGGCCCCAAAGCTTCTGCCCAGACTACCCTAAGCCACTTTGCAAAACTGTGAACAAAAGTAGTCGAAATTCTCGTTTTCCACTTCCCAGTTGTTTCTTGTAGTAATTAAGTTGTAACGATGTGTTCTGCGGGTATTTAAAAATGAGGCGGAATAATAGTCAAATTTTATGAAAGCCATAATTAGTATTTTTTTGAAATATAGAGATTACAGGCAGCCCTGTTCATCCTTCATGAAGCAACAATAGGCCAGACGTGATGGCATGTAGCCGTAGCAGTGGCAGTGGCAGTAGCGGGCAGTGCCAGTTAAGTATTTAAGGGCCCACTATTCGAATTTCATCCAATTTCCGAGATATTTTCCTTAAAAGTTTGAAGTTTTTAAGCTCTTAAAAAAATATATGTTATTCTTTAAGATAGTATCTATTTGTTCCAAAAGCCGAAACGGTAATTATTTGAAATTCCCTCGATAGAAATAAATCGCAAAGTATGCTCCGAAAAATATTATTAACACTTTTATTTCTGTTATTTTACTTAAGTTATGTATGAAAAAAATCACAATGCTTTTTTTAATGCTACTCAATAGACCCCGAAAGTGATTTTTGCTATTTTTGAAATACGCCGTGATTTATTAAACATTTTCACAACAGTCGCTTACGTCTTATGATTCTAAGCATGATTATTGCATCCCCTCTCACTTCCTCACGCGCGTTCGCTATCTGCCTTTCAGTCACTGCTTAGAGAGCTTCGCGGATGGTCGTGTTGTTCTACATTTCGTGATTTCTCCTAAATAATATTTATCGTCAATAATAATATTGGTATGGCGTGGTATGTTGAAGATCCCCTCCCCCTCTCTGAACGGGTCACGTAGTATGGCTACTGTATATATTGCGCGAAGAAATTCTAAAATCAAGCCGCACTTAATTTACAACGTTCTAACAGCATTACGTTTGTTTTTTTTTTGTCCTATTGTATTTGTCTGTTTCTGAGGCGTTTTGTACTTGTTCATTTTGATTGGATATAGTTTTAACTTCGCTTTTCCATGTTCTGAGGAGAGAAAGTTTGCAAAGACAAGTTTTCGTAATCCATTTAACAATTTTTGAATTTGAGGTTCAATCTTGTGCAAATTATTTTAGTTCGTCATATTTTAATGGAAAATATTTATAAAGTACGTTGCCAGAGCACAGAATTGCATTCGTTAGAATCTTGTACAATGAATAATTATGCCCTAGCTAATTGCATAATATTCCATATGCATATTTAGGTATGTTCTAAAATGGTAATTATATGTCCTATTTAAATATTTTTCATTTTAAAAATATTAAACTTAAAAACTTTACAAAAAACTCAAATCAGAAATTGGTAAATATATAAATCGTCTTTGCAAACTTTGACATCTCATATCATAGAACTGTATATCTGATGTTAGAACGCGTTCCAACTAAGGCTTGATACAAATTCTAAGCTTTCTGGATCGAGGCAAGTAATATGTATAATAACACTGTAGGTACCTGGAATATGTAGAAAGCGACCCGGTCAGATTTGCATCTCTGCCAATGATTTCGTACAATAATAAGACACTTTTACGGTGGGGCAAACTACCGGCATTTTCGATAATGTATCCAAGAACATAAAGATCTTCATACTAGTTCTCAAACTTTAGGGAATTTAATTTGAGGAAGTTAATTATTGATTGGATATATAATAAATAATTATTTTGTTTTTCTTCCAATAAAAATTAGGTTTTCTATTATTTTATAGTTACGTACTTATTTATTCCAGAATTCGTCCATTTGAAAATAGTCTAATTTTTTAGGCGATCTGTTTTAAATAACTAACTAACTAACCATCAGGCCGTTTCCCCGCAGAGGTAGTCAGAGAGGACGGACCGCCAAACAACTCGGTCTTGGCACGCACTCTTTGCCTTACTCACATTCATACATCGTCTCATACAAAAACCACTTAACTTTAATTTATATTCGTCGATATATATAAATGTTTATTGTCCTGAAGAAGGTTGAGTTCAACCGAAACCGGTCGACGAATATAAATTAAAATAAAGTAGTTAAAACAAAATATTTATTTCATTTTGTTCTTTAATTATATTTCAGATGTGACTATACTCAACTGAAGAACGTTTTGTCCACATCTTGTAAAGATGTTGAAGCACTGAGGTAACAATAAAATCATTTACGCCCTTCACATTTATTTAGAAAGTTCTTGAAATGTAGTTATAATCAATGTTTTTATTTTGTTCCAGCTTCCACGAACAACGGGAAAGCATACCTGTTGAGAATACATATAACGACATACCTAAGGAGAATATAGATAATGGAGGAAGGTAAAATGGATTTCAGAATTTCGATTAAACTATCGTGTTGTGAAAAAAATATATACCGTTAACTTTTTTTTTTATTACAGTAAATCTGATGTACGTGTGTACTACAACAAAAAACGTAAAATTGTAAACAAGAAACCCATCGGCCGGAGAGGTCTTTCTCAAAGCATTGACAATTGGTATGTTATAGTGATTTACTTTACTAACATTTATGTATTTTATTTTACTAACGGTAAAACATAAGTTCTAAAGAGATGAATTATTAATATACAAACTATCTGCTTTATGTGAAAGAACATCCGCTTCATTCGAAAAAATTAATCTTCAGTAATACAAACATTCAAAAATTTATAATACTTTTATTGGTATCCAAATCATTATCAATATCCACTTTTATTTGTAGTTTTTCATAAATCAATTTTGCTTTTCTAGGTTGGATAAAAATGATGCAGTCGAAGGAGGAGAAGAAAGACGCATCGTCGACATTTTCTTTTTTATTAACCAGCTGCAATCCATATCGGACCATTCTCCTTTTGGATGCGGATTTCGAAATCTTATTCTTAAATCTGAGCAAAGAGTTGGTCTAATGTCCAAAATACTATTTGAATGTAACATGTGTTGCGCCAAATTTACAGTCAACACATGCGACCCAAAACCTAAACATACCATGGACGTCAATGTAGCAGCAGTATCGGGGATGACTCCTGCAGGAATTGGGCTTGCTCAACTGTCCGAGTTTTTGACGGCTGTCAACATACCCCCGATGTCCGTAAAATTTTTCCACAAGACAAATGTATTAGTGTCAAGAGAATGGGAGAAATGCGCGTTAGTCGCCATGGAAGTCGCAGCGAAACGAGAGCGTCAAGCAGCTATCGAAGAAGGTTGTCTACAGGACGGAGTGGCGGTGATTGACGTGATCGCGGATGGGTGTTGGTCGAAACGATCATATAGAACAAATTATACAGCCCTCTCCGGTGCGGCAGCAATTGTTGGCAGAAGATTTGGAGAAGTTTTATATCTCGGAGTTAAAAATAAATATTGTTGCATTTGTGCAAGAGCTGAAAACCGAAGAGTATTGCCTAAAGAACATGTTTGCTACAAAAATTACACTGGACCTTCAACTGGAATGGAAGCAGAAATTCTTGTAGAAGGGTTCAAAACTTCAGTTGAATCTCATAATTTGATATATGGGCGGCTAATAGCAGACGGAGACAGTAGTACTTATCATAAACTTATCAAAACGAGACCAGAAAACCTGCAGAAAACCTTCTTCAATAGCAGATTGACGCTCTCGCTCCACTGTGACTTCCACTGCGAGTAATGCACATTTCTTTCACTCTCTTGACATATATTTGCTTTATTATAATGTTTTTGGTACACCAGGGATAAGTCGACAGCCGTAAAAAACTCAGACAGTTGAGCAAGCCCAATTCCTTCAGTCATCCCCGATGCTGCTGCTACATTGATGTCCATGGTATTTTTAGGCTTTTGGTCGCATGTGTTGACTATAAATTTGTCGCCACATTTTACATTCAAATTTTATTTTGGACTTTAGGTCAGATCTGGGCTCAGATTTGACAATAACTTTTCCAAATCCGCGTCTAAATGGAGAATGGTCCGATATGGATTGCAGTTGGTTGATAAAAAAAGAAGGTGTCGATGGTGCATCTCTATTCTCCTTATTCCGACCGTGTCATTTGTATCCAACCTAGAAAATAAAAAGCTGCCTTAAAATGGATATCGATCTATGAAAACAATAACATTGATTTGAGTGCCAGTATAACTGTTATAGTTTTTTAATGTTTGTATTGTATTACGGTCTTCATCATATGGCACCAGCGTCAAACGTTGTTACCAGGTTGTCTCTTTTCATATAACCCACTTTCATTCATCACACCCAATTTCACGTTGAATGAACCCGATTATGTACCTGTTGTCGCTGACGTCTATTATTTATTATACCTGACGAGTTTTATTTTTATTTATTAATATTTAAACATGCTACACTACTTATGAAGATTGTCAGCAGGTACGTAGTGACAACATTTTATGCAATTGGTAAATTTTCAAAGAAGGTATATGTATAAATAAAGATGATGATAAATTACCAACTAGATCAATTGGTTAAATTAACAGAATAGTATAAATATAAATATGTAAACAGCAGTAAAAAACTTATACACTAAACAAGTACAAATGAATGGTCACATCAATAGTTTCATATATTATATAGGTAGGTATATGAAGTATTACAAACATATAATGATATTCCTTTTCCTAACAATGTCAATTCTAATTACAAATACAAGTGCTTCAATGGGGCATCAATATAAATATCCGTATCTTATAGTAATTTCCTTTTATTATATTTGACTTGCAATACAAATGGTATTATTTTTGATTGTTTTTAGTTTATTGTATTTTTTGGGTACAACATAGTTTAAGGTTCTTTCACCGTATTTATTGGTATATCTCAGAACCACCAATTCTTCATTGTATTATGTTTGTGATTAAATTACATTTGACAATTTAAACAAACAAGATTTAGAGTATTTAAAAGTATATCGTATGTTATAACCAATAAAGTTCAAAATTAAATTGTAAGTTCACATGAACTTAAACTATTAAAAATAGTAGTTACAAAAATTTCTTACCTTTGTGAATAAATAAAGCACCCTCCAAACAAAAATACAGAAGCTTTTTTGTGAGAGTAGGTACATCATTAAAAATATATGTTGGAATGTAATTTTATGATTCATACATGTTATATTACTCTCATAATTATTGAATTGTTTAAATGAATAAATAAATCATTACAAAACTGTCTTCTGATTTATATTTAAATCCTTGAGACACTAATGGCCCACACCCTGATAAAAAAGCTTAAAAATGTATAAATTATCTTCATAATACAAAATATGATAAGTATAAAAAACGTATACATCTATATAATTTATATAAATGTACAAAAGTAGATAATACATATATATTTTTTATACAATATGTCCGGGGGTTAAATGTGCAAGGAAGGTGATTCTACATGATAGTACAATTAAAAAAGACGATTTTTTGAAATTTTAACGTTTTAAGCTAGTTTTCGGATAAAAAAAATTAATTGATTGTACAGAAAAAAGTATATTGGTCTATGAAAAAATGTTTTTTTAAGGAAAAAAAAAATGAAATTTCTCCTCCTTGAAACCTCCTGAAGTTTTTGAACTTTACCCCCGGACACCCTGTATAGATAAACTTATATATATTGATTTTATAAAGTCATATTTTTTTACAAATTACATATTATTATAAAATTAAAAAAATAAATAATTTATGGATTCTGAAATACCCCACAGTTTGACTTCCTTTGTATTGTGCCAGCAGAGCTCTGCTGTTGGCAGCTGACACGTGTTGATATTATTTCACATTTGTAAAAGTAGATTTAGTTTGGAGTCGTGTTAATAGATGTCTCAAATTCAGGACATAATAATAATATAATTATTTTTCTTGAAGTGACGACAGAGACCCTATAGGCAATCTTACAAAGGTTTAAAAGTTGCCGTAGAGGCAATTCTCAAATTCTGATAGGGAAAGTGCACTCTTAAGAAGGTTGGGGGGAATTTGGGATTCAAGCTTCAGAGATTCAGCAGTCAGCCGACTCAATTCCTGTCACTGCCACTGAACCGGTCGTTCCTAGAATATCTAGATCTATACTGATTTGAAAGAAAACAAATAACCTCAATAATTAACGTAATGCTACGCATACATACGCGAGCTAAACTGCTGAGCTGAACCTCAACTTATAGGAAAGGAACGAAGAGTGTCACTACACGTTGAGTGAATACCTCACGTAAATGAAACGCCTATTTTTATTGGTATATATATTTGTATTTTTAATTTTTTCATTGGTATATTGTTATTTTATCTGTATAAACATTGTAATTATTATAATAAAACAAATAATATTATATAAACATTGTATTTAAATAAATGTGCTTAGCTGGAAGAAATGGGGTCTACCCATAAGCTACACTACACAATCGCAAAAGGCGCGAAACGCCGCTTGCAGTTGCTTCATTCCTCGAAAGCGAAATCTTGAAAACACATGCCTTTTATTTAGAAAACTAATGCAAGAAACTGTTAACTTACTTTACCAATAAAAATATAGTAATAATTCCCAGAGAATAACAACAAAAAATAATATATTGGTTAGCGCAATATAAACGTTGATTTCTATGATTTATATTTACCTACACAATACATTCATGTTATTAAAAAAATAGAATTCATCTCAAGTGGCAACGGTCAATTTAAAAATAATATATTATTTTTAAGCAATAATTATTAGCCTGACACACCTATTTAAATTGATAAAATCTGCCTTCTTGTTGGCCAGTCAGGTGCTCTACTAATTGCGCTACGTCGGCTTATTCGAAACCCGCCAAATTATTCAATGTGTGCTGGTATTTTTCATTCAACAATTTTTGTTTTATTAACCTTGATTCTTAAAAATTTGTTTATCATTAAAAAATATATAAAAATAATACATCTGAAATAATCTCTCTTTTCCTAGATAGGAATTTAACGTCTCAGTCTACAATCAATATATGCTGTCGGTGACGGAGATAACCATCGGGAACATAGAAATGATGCTCTTCATTATGACCGAGTTTTCAAACCATCCACGAATCAGTCTGAAGAAATGTGTAGCAATGCGCACATCCCTTCTGACCCGTAGATGGTCCATTTCGAGCATACCAAAAAGAAAGTCAGTAGAATAGAGCCACGGGTAGTACCCATACTCCCTCGTGTAGAGAAATCTCAGGAATTCTCCATCTCTTTCCCTTCCCCACTCCTTTCAAGAGACAGTTATTGGGAGCAGTTGGGACTTAAGTGTAATTTGTAGCGAGAAACTCAACTTATTCGCACGGACGCATCAAAACACAATTCTATCCTATCGTCTCGGCATCTCTCGTATCTTCAGTGGTCACTGAAGAAACAAGTCACCGTTTCAGGGTTTGCTGCTTCCCAGGGTCAGTTAGTAGCCATAATTTTCAACCGACTACAATCAGGTTGGACAACAAACAACCTGTGCCATACACCATACCGCCCATACAAGATAAACGACATACGATAAACCTTGAACATAATCAACATACTGCAAGAGATAGTGGCTTTGTGCTTAATAAGTTGGAAACATTGTTGTTCTTTGTCCTAAAAATAAAATAAATGTAGAATAAGTAAATAATATAGGAACAGGCTAGACAAGTAGTGTGAAATGTTGCTAATGAAGACAGAATGTTAACAAAACCGCTGACAACAACACTCCTTATATAGATGGCGATAAGGTTTAAATTCCTAATTAACACCAGCCGCTTGTTTTGATTATGCAAGAAAAATACGACGAAAACCGTTTATTTTTTGCGAAGTTCAGGCATATACGATAACAGGAATTGAGGAACATTTAAATATACATACGTATAATTAAATGTTAATTTTCTATAAGAACTTAATTTACCACATTATACAATAAAATCATAACCGAAATGGGGTTCATAATTATGAGATTTTGAACTTCAAAGCAGTTTCTGTAGGCCGGATACTTTATTTTTTTCTGGGCTTATAAAAATCCTCGATTGTTTCAAAGGCCAAGATTAATTAAAGTCTCTAGAATATTTCCAGGCGATCAAATTTGCAAACCAAAAACACATGATTCCCCAAATGGGCTAGGTATGTTGTGTGGCTGAAACTAGTGGGGATCTCATATTTCTGTTTCATTTTTAGTAGTAATAATACTACTAAAAACGATGATAACTTTAAAATTATTATTATGTCTGTGTTATTTGTCCAATAAGCCATTAATTGTGTCGAGGGTTCAATTTCCGCCTCGATATGCAATTAGCAATACAATACAGCCGTAGTATGTAGCCGCAGTTGTAAGTGATGAGTGATGAGTGGTTAGTGGTACATTTATTCAATGTAAAAGAGTGAAAGTTTCCCTTATTCATGCTTTGTATCTGGGTTACTATGCCGTGCCCATTGCAGTGGGACCCTCGCGTGTAAAGCAGGCACAAGGGCAAGGCACAGTGACCCAAAAAGGGCTAATAATAAGATATGAAAATAAACACGCTTACTTAACTTATAAGCAAAGTTACTGCAATCACATTTAACCATTTCAAACCCGTGTTTTTCACACAGG
Organism: Hesperophylax magnus; assembly: GCA_026573805.1. Taxonomy (NCBI): domain Eukaryota; kingdom Metazoa; phylum Arthropoda; class Insecta; order Trichoptera; family Limnephilidae; genus Hesperophylax; species Hesperophylax magnus. Next base: position 5,042,190 of record JAIUSX010000114.1, read on the forward strand.
AATATGAAGAAAAAACATATCTTTTGATTTTGTCGCACAAATAGCCATGAATTTTGCGTGACCGATATTCCTTAATTTTATAATCTACGCGTTCATATATGGCGTTAATTTAATCATTTTATGAATACTTTGTGCAAGGTATGGTCTAAAATATTAAGACAAATTATTTGTCTGCGCCCGATACATACGCAATAACTAATTAATTCTATTTTTAAACTACGAAATATTGAAGGAAATACGAGCGATTGCGTCTTTATTCGATGTGAGTAAGCCTGCCGTCCCACGGGTCGGTGAGCAATCGATATAAACCGAATGCTGCAAGACCCCGCGCAGAAAATTAAGTTCGCAATAATAAGGTAACGTCTGCAGCGCTGTTCAGTGTGGGACTTTTCTGCACAATGTCTTGCAGCATTTGGCTCATGTTGATTGCTTACCGACCCGTGGGACGACGTCTTTAGTACCAAATTCGATCCTTTCCACTTCCATTCATTTCCTTCCTCTTGCCCTCTCCGCTACATTCAGCCTCACAACATACCAATTGCGATGGCATAGTCTCACTGACTCCAGACGGTTGGTAGCCGTTGGGACTCTTTTGCGGTTTCATAAAAAAAAAATGAACTATGTATAGACCACCAATTATCAATATCAGATTCGGCTCTGATTAGTTTATTGTAGTTATAGTATGTTGTAGGTATTTAAAAAAAATTACAAACCAATTCGCATCAAGAAATAACCCAGTAAAGAGGTAATTTTGATTTATTTATAATATAATAATGTAAAAGCCTGATTAAAAATACTAATTTCCGGTGTGTCTGTAACTCCTGTTCAATGAACTTGCAGAACTTGGATTTGCTTTGAATTTAAGTGTCATTTTCAAATTTGGAACTGTGTTTGAACAAACACTGACAAGCGTTACTGTAACCGGTAATATAATATTTTAACCGATAATTATTTTAGGGAAAATTGCAGAAATCCGTTGCGCGCAAGACAGATTTAAAATATATAAATACTTGATTTCAGCTTCATTATTACAAAAGACGAATATTATTTATATCGAGAGGATAATATGCACAAAATAGGTTATTATGTTCTGAGTTTGGATTTTTTAAAGTTGACAAGGGAACTTTAATCATTGACAAGACGTGAATGATTCAAATTGCAGTTTCTTGCAGAGAAGCTGAAACTAAGTGGCATTTAAAATAATACGTGGGTACTGAGTGTGCAACGTACTTCTGCAATTTTACCGTATTTTAATTGTATTTATTTTTTATATTGCTAACACTGACTGGCTAAACCTTAAGAAATCATCAAAACCTCAAAACTTTACCCCTAATCATTCATAAGTCACGAGCAAATCCGGGCACTAGTAAAATTATAACACTACAAAAGCATATAACTTTCGGCATATGATTGATTATAAGGCTTTTTTTATTGAAATATTAATATTGTAATAAAAGGAGTTATATATGTGTATAATCTGAATACTCGCATCCAAAGTAGGTACCTACGCTTATGCCTACCTGTTAATTGGTAGGTGCTTATTTATTAACTGACCAGTTACGTTTGTATTTATTATAAAAACAGTCTTGACGTATAAAATCATTACGGAAAATACAGCTACCTGTAAATTAATTAATTTATCAATAATATATATTACCTGTTATTTTCCAAATACTCCCAAAGTAGTCTGAACTTCCACGAAACCACAACCAGCACATAATAGAGAGATTCCCAAACTCTGTTGTAAAAACTTAACTCCATATTGTCTGCTATTATTTGAAACTTTTCGCATGTACCTAGCAACAACAATACTCTTAATTCGTTTTATTAACTTCACTTATGCAACTGTTTAACTTTACACAATGTTGTGTCGAGTTATAATTTTGTTATTGAGCTGCGAACAACTTACGAACACGAAAACAACACTTTGACTGTCGCGTGGTAATGATTTACATTGAATACACTCGGTTATCGATATTTCGGAACAGTTCTGCAATATTTGTCCACTTGATGCGTGATAGGTGTTGCCTGGCCGAAGTGTGGGCGGGAAGTGAAGTGTGAAGTAAGTGGGGATTGGGGAATGAAGTACGAAGAGCTCACAGGGGAAAGTGAAGTGATAAGGACATTGAAGCAATATGCACTGAAGTATTCGAAGCGATGCGGAACATTTTATTAAGGTCGGCAGTAATGATTATCAGCTCCGAATGTTAGATAAGTAATTTTATCTATTATTGGAATTGATTAGTATTAGTATATTTATGTAATTATGTAACAACTTTAATAACTTTAGATTTATTGGTATTATACAGGGTTTTCCAATAAGAGGTGTTATTTTGAATAGCCCGCTATTTCGGTAGATGTTACTTTTGAAGCTGTCAGTTTTTGACATTTGAGAAGTAGAAACTACGCCATTTATAAAAATGGAACGATACACGCATTGAAATGATTAAAATTCACTTGAGTGAATCAAATGCAAATCATCTTGAGTGATGAGGCCCATTTCCACCTCGGTGGCTTCGTCAACAAGCAAAATTGTCGCATCTGAGGCTCGGAAAACCCAAGAGTTATTGTTGAAAAGCCTCTCTATCTTCAACGTGTGACTGTTTGGTGCGGTTTATGGTCCGACGGAGTCATTGGACCTTTCTTTTTCGAAAATGAGGCTGGAGCAACAGTTACGGTGAATGGATTGCGCTATCGAAAGATGATTAATATTTTTTTATTGCCGGAATTGGATGGTATTGATCTGGACAGCGTTTATTTTCAACAAGACGGCGCTACGTGCCACACAAGCAACGAAACCATTGATCTTTTACGATTAAATATCAAAAAACAAAATACACCTCTTATTGGAAAACCCTGTATTATTTTTCAACGATATGTTATTTTTTTAAATTTTAATAAGAAAGATAAATATTCCCGGGTTACGAATAACCTGGCAATATTTTAAAATCTCCTAATACCACCACAGTAAACGGAAAATGTTGCTTGTGTTGTGATGGAGGACTTAGCTATCCGAGGAATTGAACACACTACGTCTGGGTGGGACCCAAACGCGATGCCACTGAGGATAAAATTGATGGATATAACGGATATTGATTGATATATCCTTCTAATGTTAGTGAAGGAAAAAATTTCTGTTCAAAAATTGAATATTCATTTAGACTTTTAGAAAAGTCGATGGGTATCTTATATAAATACAAACAACGGATATTTTTATCCGAGACACTATCTAGGTTACAAATTAATTTTTCAGAACTTTATATATATTATGAAGCAAACATATTTAAAAAAAAATACAGTGTGTGGCAAGCATACGCACGACGGAAGTGATACTTTTATTATTCTTCTCTCTCTCTTTTCATTTCATTCTCTCTTTTTTTCTGTCTATTGACATATTTTTAAGTAGCATATGATAAAAAAAAATTAAAAATTATAAAAATATGGGATTCGAACCCGGGTCCTGCAAAACGAGTGTCGAACGCTCTGCCTCTAGACCGCGAGGAGAGATATTTCGCGCGACGCGGCGTTATCGGCCTTGATTAGTTATTTTAATGATTCAAAATAAAAATAATAAATCAAAATACCGAGCGACTCTACCGGCTCGATTTGTAAGCTATATTTCGACCAAAATATCATATAGGTACCGTAAATTAAAGTAAAGGTAAATTAACAAATTTATCTAATTTTTTACTGCATTATTACAAATCGTTGATAAAAAAAAATAATTAATCAAAGTACCGAGCGACTCTACCGGCTCGATTTGTAAGCTATATTTCGACCAAAATATCATATAGGTACCGTAAAGTAAATTAAATTTAAATTAACAAATTTATCTAATTTTTTACTACATTATTACAAATCGTTGATAAAAAAAAATTAAAAGTTATAAAAATATGGGATTCGAACCCGGGTCCTGCATAACGAGTGTCGAACGCTCTGCCTCTAGACCGCGGTTATTACGTATTTGACCAAAATATCATATAGTCAAAATATCTAAAAGTCGCAGCACGAGAGCATTTTATCACTTAAAAAAAATTATTATTAAAAAAATCACAAAAAGAAAAAAAATAATATTTAAAGCGGGGATCGAACCTCGGTTCTTCACGACGACAATCGGGCCCTCTGCCTCTAGACCGCAAAGCTTAGTTTGGAGAGTGACCTAAAGTAGGTATATAATATTGGCTAGGCTCCTATAGTGAAATGATCACGGTTTTTCATGACGGTCATGAGTTGGTTTTACTCCGGTCCTCGAAATTGCATAACGCGCGTAAAGAAGTTTCACTTCAAAAATTAAGATATTCAATTACAAACTAAACATCAATGATTTTGGCCGAAAGTTTTTGTTTTACTTTTTTTAAATTAAACGTATTATATTTTCTGTCGCAGTAATTTCTTTCCGAATTTTATTATTCATAATATAGCTAGGTGCTTTCCTAATTGACAATCTAATCTGGTAAGTTTTTAGATTCTCACGGCCAAAAGCATTTTTGTTGTTTGTTTTTGGGGTGTTATGCCGTGTTGCGCTAACTCCTTCTTTAGCCGACGTTTCGGACAGCGTTGCAGTGTCCATCATCAGGGCAGATCCGGTAGATCCGAAGATGTGTGAATTTTGGTTGTCGAGTTTGTGCTTATTTATTTGTGGCCTGGGCCCATCCAAGTGCGAAATGCCAACGGAAGTGGCGACATCTTGTGGCGAATTCTGAAAGCTCAGTATTTATGTTAGCCTGGGTCCCGTCCAAGTGCGAAATGCCAACGGAAGTGGCGCCATCTTGTGGCGAATTCTAGAATTAGAAAACCGATTGACAGCGATTAGAGAAGATGTACCCAGTATCAAGGTATAAATGCAATGGTTTTATATTGTGTTATTATATGGTATTGGAGTATACTTAGACATGTTATTTGCGTTTAGCTTTGGTGTAGCCGTCAATGAGACGACGGAGCTAAGCTCAACAGCTCTTGGTATCCGGTAATTGACGGCTACACCAAAGCTAAACGCAAATAACATGTCTAAGTATACTCCAATACCATATAATAACACAATATAAAACCATTGCATTTATACCTTGATACTGGGTACATCTTCTCTAATCGCTGTCAATCGGTTTTCTAATTCTAGAATTCGCCACAAGATGGCGCCACTTCCGTTGGCATTTCGCACTTGGACGGGACCCAGGCTAACATAAATACTGAGCTTTCAGAATTCGCCACAAGATGTCGCCACTTCCGTTGGCATTTCGCACTTGGATGGGCCCAGGCCACAAATAAATAAGCACAAACTCGACAACCAAAATTCACACATCTTCGGATCTACCGGATCTGCCCTGATGATGGACACTGCAACGCTGTCCGAAACGTCGGCTAAAGAAGGAGTTAGCGCAACACGGCATAACACCCCAAAAACAAACAACAAAAAAAAGACAATCTAATCTGTTTTGCATGTCTCGTCCTGTGTCCGTGTATCTCTTGATTGCAATTTATTTTTTTGTATTTGGGAGACATCATCCCTTTTTATGTTTAGTAAAATGTGTATTCAAACATTTTTATTTGTTACAAAATAATACATGGTTTCAAATTATAGCAGTATGCAAAATAAATATATTAAACTATTCTACTACTCCATAAGGTGGGTGTTCAAATTTAAAAAAACACAATATTATCGAAATGAAATTTAATCAGTAAATACATAATACGAGACGAAAACAAAGAGTGTTAAAACTCTGGCGAAGCCGGGTAGTAATTACATAATGGTATGTAATAAGATTATTTATTTATAGAGATATACGTATTTTTAGCTTGCAACACGAATCATATTTTACTCTGTAACCAACGGTGTGCATTTTCTGAAAATTGCACTCATAACACTGGTAAGGTTTTATGTAACTCACTTTCGACACGCATTGTTCTCGCTATAGATACATATTACGACAAAATAATCTTACTAAAACATCGTTTTTCATTGTAACTATTAATTAATTTCTTCAGATAATTAATAATTATACAAAAACAGAACATGAAACATGAAAAATCTTTGTCGATTTTCGTTTTGAAAGAATCGTGTTCGGATGAAATAATTACACGCCCCACATAAAAAAATAGATACACAGTACGGGCCTTACTAATAAATGTGTTTCTAAATTTTAAATTTTACACGACTGACAAACAACCCATTAGGTAATGTGATTTATTTATTTATTTTTTCATGTTCTCCATAAAACGGTTATACACCAATATATCATGGAGAAGATTACAAATTAAAAAGTTTACAGAGGCAGTTTTACTATTTTGTGACATATGTTAAAAGATAGTTACTGAATTGTCTGTAGGTGACATTGAAAATGTCGATGGCTAATGCAGAATCGTTAAGCAGTTGATTGTAAATAGTTGTTCAACATTTATTTTCACTAGAGTAGAAGATACTCTCAGTATCGCCCTGGTGTAGGACCACCATTTTTTAGTGAATCGGAACTAATGAAAATGATAATAATGTGTTTTGAAATGGGTTTCTGTTGAAATGTATTGTCATAATCATAATCCACCATTTTTACCTATTTCGCGAATAGGCCAGACTTTCTTATCAGGAAAGTGTATTCATTATAGAAGATAAAATCTATCGTCACCGGAAAGATGTTGGAAAACCCGAACTATCAAATATTCACATATACGTCAAATGTGAATATTCTTCAATTATTCACATAGGTATATGTCAACTGTGAACATTCTTCAATTATTCACATATATGTCAACTGTGAACATTCTTCAATTATTCACATATATGTCAACTCAATCAACTGTGAACATTCTTCAATTATTCACATATATGTCAACTGTGAACATTCTTCAATTATTCACATATATGTCAACTGTGAACATTCTTCAATTATTCACATATATGTCAACTCAACCAACTGTGAACATTCTTCAATTATTCGAACGGTTAATTATAATTGTGAAATAAAAACAGTAACTTGGTAATTTATTCAACTGATAACAACTGTAGGATGTCACCACAGTTTCAATTTATAATTAATTTCGTCATGATTTTTTCTGCATCCGTATTTCTGAATACTAATATTAAATGTAATTAATTATTACAAATAATATTTGATTGAAGATTTAGATAAATGGATAAATGATTGGACAAATGTGAAAAGTTAATTAGTGTTATATGTTGCACCTATACAATAGCGCAGACCCATGAAAATTTACGTTATAAACTGAATTCCTTAGAAAACAGTTTTGGAAATGGAAATTGTTAAAAATATTATATCTATTATCTTAATATATAAAAATCATGTTTCATTAATTAGTTCGTACACGCTAATTTCCGAAACCGCCCAACCGATTTCAATGAAATTTTATGAATGTATATGGTTGGTGGCGCTGTTGTCGAGATGAACATACAACTTCAAATTTTAACTTCTCTACACCTACCAATCGTACGTCAAAGGAAAGTACCCGATCAATGTCAGGTCTCGAGTACGACCGGTACGTTCGACTTACGGAGGCCGGTGGCTCTTTCTTCTCTGTGACATTTATTTGCATGTGTAAAAGTACCTGATCAAAGAGTGGGTACTCTCGACCCGATCAGTTCCAGGAGGTCGTGTAAAATGATCGATCGAGCTACAATTTAGTGATCCAAATAAATTAGTTTATTCGTTAAATCCTTACCTAGCTAAGCCCTCGCTAGCTAAGAAACAGAGAGTGGGAGCCCATTGCTTCGGACCACTCAGCCACAAACCAGACTCGGAGATCGCCAGTTATGAACCAATGATTGACAGAACATGATTCAGTATTTGTAAAGGGCTATAAACCCACGTTAATATTAATGTAATAATCATTAATGAATTGAAGGTTCCTCTTGCTAGTGCGGACGACGCGACGCCTCACCGCCTCGACGCTAGCCAGTGACCTGGCGTCTGCATATCTGTGACATTAATCAACCAATTCAGCTCAAAAATATTTGATACGATCCGTAAAAAACAAAGTTTAAAAAAAAAATAATACATCTATTTTAAAATGTCTTTTAAAACTAACAAAAATGGTTTCATTGAGTATTGAACCTTTCTACCTAGGAACTGGAGTCGACAACTGAACCAACCTCGCCAAATGCCGATTGGTAGGGACTGACATTTATTTGGTATATTTACTGCTGTAATGTTATCCGATTTCAGTCCGTCCGTATGTCCGCGTGTGACCGCGTGATTGCCTCCAAAAGTTAATAGAATGCATTTTCATCGGCAACGAGTCTATCTGCCTAGTTTCAGCTCGATCGGATGTCGGGAAGGGGGTTAATTTCCGCTTCCAAGATTCATTCCAGAAAACAAAAGGGAAATTAAAATAGATAAACTAACAAACAGAGGTCGTTGCATTTACCAGGAAAATGTTGGAAATTGTTAATTTGTATTAAAAAATATGTACACACGGTGTCGGGAAACTCGTACTACAAACGGGAAATTTAAAATCACACAAAGAGGCTAAAAAAGGAAATTTTTTTCGATCTTTTTTCGGCAACTTTAATTTAAAAAATACTTTGAGCCTGGTCATCGCTTCAACGCATTTTAAAAGACATTAAACAGCTGCGACCGATTGTCCTCTATCAAATATTTTTGTCTCCAAAATATCCTTCTTCAGTGATCTTTTTATTCTGTATTTCTCGTGAATCCATTTTTTTAATGGTGAAATGATGATTTGAATTTAAATTTATTTTTAAAAAGAAAACTAGATTATTAAAATCTTTTAAAATATAATTTTGAAAAAATATTAGTTATTCAGTTGTCGCTTTTAATCCAACAATTCGATTCATTCGAAAACGAAAGCTCAAAAAAAATATATATTACACAAATATGAATACACCGACTCCAAATGTGATTTACTACGAGTTTCCGAACACGGTGTATATCATAAATTTGTAAAGTAGGTTGGGTAGGATGAATATTTCGTTCTAGAGTAATGAATAATGATTCAATAATCAAAATACGTACACGCTCCGGACGTTATGACGTCACCGGAACCTACGCCATTAGCTACCAGTCACAAATACTAAATATAATGTTTTGGATGCATGTGGTGGCAGTGAAAAATAAGCAGAGGTCGCCCAAAGATGAGATGGGCTGACGACTTGAAGAAACTGGACACATTTGAAGGACACCTATGTTCAAAGCTTGCTGGTTGTAAAAATGCAAACTTTAAAAATTAAAGTATTTACAAAAACGTGCTAAAACACCTATATAAGTTAGATGGTAAATATTAACTTGAATTTAATTCATATCTTGTTTAGATTATTTCTTTTCAGTGGGAAATTATTACAGGTTACCTAATATTTAATGTCTGCAACTAATCTAGATTCGCGTGATAGAGATAGCGATTTGCCAGTCATTGAAAATATCTGAAATGTGGATTCGCCGATTCCTGGATATCATGACTTGAACTTGTGACATTAATTCGTAGAAATTATCAGATAATTAGTTGTATTTTTGTGATTTGTGAGTTTATCGCTAAACTTCCCGGATGTCTACCAAAAATTATTTAAGTAGGTACTTACGTTTGCCTACACGCATAGATACAACATAATATAAATGAACCCTTGCACTAGAATATCTATATTTTTATTAGTCGTCTCCACGACTTGTTTAAGAAACCACACGGCAGAACATATGTTCTAGCACAGCAAAGCATGATAAGAGGAATGGTTCTGGAAACCGAAACTCCCCCGAGAGTCCTAATTGCTTCCAACTGTCTCGAGTTCCCCAATTGGGTTATGTTGTGAGGCTGAAGGGAGTGGGGAGGGGAAGGAGATGGGGAAGAGAAATTCGGGAAAGTACCTGGCTATTCAGATCTGGTCACCAAGCACGGCCAAAGCCATTTCAAGTTTCAATTCCGAATGGTGCTCTTACACCAGGGCGGTACTTTATTATTTTTTTCCTAGGAAAACAATTTCCCTCAGGGCCTATATCATCTCTGAGGATGCTGTGGGGGAGGTCTTTTTGAGGAAAGGAAGGAGTTAACATGGATCTTGAAGAGACCCATGCTATAGGAGGGAAGAAACTCGTTCAAACAAATCGTTCCACAGCCAAGCTGTTGAACTCAAAGACCCGTTCTCATGTGACAAATGTCAACGATGTGGGCGCGCGTTTGGCATGTTTCCCCATTATGCACCGTTGCCGAAGGATTCAATGACGCTGGTTCCTCGGGGCATCTTCCGTTGTATAATATGATTGTAATCCGTTTATTGAGAGAGGAGAAACTATCAAACGGAAATATCTTTCGAAATGTTATAATATATTTTTTAAATCTTGTAAGTACTGTATATAGATGAATAATTTTTCGTTCAATAATATAATAAAAAATATATATTTACCAGAAAATGTTTAGTCAGAAATCTATTGCAAAGCTCAGCGTCGTAGTTAGTTCACAGCTCGTCATTCTCTTATCTGATCAATACTATCACAGTGTTTTAAATTCCTAAACTTATTCTGAGAAGTAGACTGTTTACAAAATAAGCGATGAGTAACATGGAATTACTCAGAGTACCCGGAGTAGGGACTTCTTGCTAAGAAATACTATGTTATTAGTGTTATTGCATTACCTGTGCAGTGAACACAGAACAGCCTTGGCGTGGTAACATTGAATCATTCTTGTTTGGTTTCGTCGGCCATATTCATTAAATGCAAGGCTAGTCCCGACCGATTAATGTTTTAAATAAAAACTCCATTAATTTTTTAAAAAATAAATTGAGTTACGAGTATATTATTATGGGCGCGTCAATGTAATTATTTTAGAATGGATAAATGTGCGGAAGAAGTATAAATGAGAACATAACGTTCTTTTAAATGTGAATACTGCACAAGAATCTCAGACAAGGCACCCCCCAAGTATTGGGGTATATTTTGAGACCAAAGGGACTGTGGGAGGAATGAGATGGGGTAGTTATAGTTTTAGAAGATTTTCCCGTGCAGCTTGGAAATATTTGGGAGTAATGTGTCAAAAGAGAAAAAGAGAGAAAAGTTACTGAATAGGTTGGGAAAAACATTCAGAAAAAAATGAATTTTTCCCTTGTAGTTTGGAAATATCCTCACCTCCAGTGTGACAGGAGAACAGAAAGTCGAATTGGACATGATGTCTGACATTTGATCCATTCACACCCGCATTATTGTTTCCAAATATATAAAATATGTAATGCTTGATAATACCTCAGAATTTTATTTGAAAATTTTTGGTATTTAATTTTTTTTTAGAAGCTTTTCTACGTTCATTTGGCTTAATATTGGACGTCCGAGGGTATTTTTTAAATAGTAAGGTAAAATAAACATAGCACAAAAAGTAATACAAATAACTGTATCACATCAAAAATGCACATTTACAATGTAGTGATAATCTCTAAGGTTTGAAACAAATACAATTTTAAATCAAATTCATTCAGAAATAAAGAAATAATCTAGGATAATCTTTAAAAATTCGCCATACTAATCGAAAATATGTCCGTCACTACCAGTGTTAATTTGAATGAACATTGAAATTCATTGCAAATGACTGTGAACAGTGAATTGAACTGATGTTATTATAGAACACATCTTTATGCGTTAAAATATTGGTAATTCGAGTAGAAAATATTGATAACTCAGTTATCTCACCTTAAATGAAGTAATCAATGACGGCAGAAATTCGATGAAACTCACAATCAGCAGATGTCAAAATATTTATCGTTTTTGTGGCGGGAATAAGGATTTCAACCGAACGGAAAAGACCTGACGAAGAGAGTATGAAGTATATTTGGTAATCACATTATCCTTACGAAGAAAGTTTGATGTATATTTGGTAATCACATTATCCTTACGAAGAAAGTTTGATGTATATTTGGTAATCACATTATCCTTACGAAGAAAGTTTGATGTATATTTGGTAATCACATTATCCTTACGAAGAAAGTTTGATGTATATTTGGTAATCACATTATCCTTACGAAGAAAGTTTGAAGTATATTTGTTAATCTCATTATCCTGCGAATATATTTATTTTATTTAAAGTACTATTTACTCATTTGTTTCCGGATTCTATAGGTAAATTGCGGAGCGATGAGATATACCAATTTATTGAGATAAGTTACCAGCTTTATGACGAAAACGTTTTGCGTTTATCTCTAATTATCTGACTTACAAATGCAATTACAATGAAAGACTGTGAAAAGGTGACACACTTAACTCGTATTAATTCGTAATACTTATCTATTTGACAAGTAGTCAGTGATTCATTGTTGTACTTACCTACCTACTTACCTAGCAGCCAAATTATTTTTTATTTATTATTTTCAGGTATTATGGAGTTTTACGCTTTCTCCTTCTTTAGTCAACGTTTCCAACGGTGTCACAGTGTCCACCATCAGGGCAGATGTGATCTCAATATCAACTGCAAACGGACACTGTAACACTGTCCGAGACATTGGCTAAAGAAGGAGGAAGCGCAACACGGCATAAATAAATCACGATAGTATTTTATTTTTTCACTACATTCATATTCATATTCATGGAAACTAGAAACTACACCAAGAGCACATAATGATGAAGACATAAGTCCGCTCCAGGCGCAAGGCGCTGATAACACCTAACAGTCCCAACACATCACCCTTATTATCATTAACAAAAAAACGGTGCTACACAAATGTACAAATCACCGGATATTATTGATTACAGCGATCAGATCACCTACCTAGGCGTCTACTGGTTTTGACAAGGGCTAAGAATAATATATATTAATACTAGATGAAAAGGTGTTTTTTAAACGTATTGAAAGCGTAATAACTGTATAAGCGAACGAAATAAAAAATATTCTATTCATGCGTTTTTTATCGCCTACTTAATCACGAGTTTGCAATGTAAGTAGCTCTAATGTTATGAGGATTGCATAAATGACATTTCTAGGCGTACATTAAATTAAATTTTTACATTTTCGTATTCTTCTGCTTGTATGTAGTGAGTTGAGTTGAGCTCAATCAGATAAAAAATCGCTGATAGTTTTTTGAAATTTTATTATTTATAATCATTTTCTATTTGTTTACAGTAATATCGATGTATTTTCTGTATATGAATCCGAATGAATTTAATTTTTGTTTTAGTAGTAAGACCCGCTCAAATTGTTGTTTACGACAAGTTTAATATCAAATAGGTACTTACCTAATCGCACTTTGGTAATATCACTTATTTAATTACCTAAATATATCGAATACCTACTTACTTTAGAAATATCATTATTTACCTAACCATACGTAATATGAAATTCTTACCAAAGCTTACTTTCATGAAATTGATATTATACTGAATTGTGGTATCAATTTCTCTGCTTAGTGTGTGGAGTTTTAAGTTTCTCAGGGGTGCAGTTAGTAATACGAGTCGGTCGATAACATTCAATAAGGATTTGGTAAACCTTACACCAACATACTTTTTTGGCTTCACTGAAAATAATGATAAGTCAGTAGACTACAACTTCAGGGGATGATTTTTGAACTTTTAAAGTTATTTGAATACCGCACAAGAGTCCCAACTGCTCCCAGTCGTCTGTAGCCACTGAGTTACTGTGGTATGTTGTGGAGCTAAAGGTAGTGGAAGGAAATGAGATTTTTTCAAATGTGAACTGCACAAGAGAGTCCGGCTGTTTTACGTCAAAAAGTGTCTCCCACAACCGGCCTAACCCGATCCATCAAGACCTGACCAAACCTCACACCCATGAACCCAGGTACCCCGGCTAAGTCACCAAACGTAACGAACCACTTGGGGCGACTTATTGCAAAATTTTCCGGGGTGGCGGTACCCGTACCAGCCTCTCAAATTGAAGGATTGTGTTCAATAATGAGCATTTTGAGCAAATATATTTTTATTACATAAATTCATCTGCGTACAGGTATAAAATAATTATTTGTGTTTTAATATTATAAATATCACTTTTTTTACATTCACATTGTTTATTAAAAACATAGCTATAATAAAATATAAGTGCAGTATTGTGTTTATAAAAACTTGCAACAATTTTACGTCATATTTACATTTTCTAGACATTATTGTATAAAAACACACATAGAAAAAATTCCTATTAAAATTTAACAAATGCTTCAAAACAAAATTCTAAAAACAAGTTAATTCCAAAATATATTATTATGACAACTAAAACAAATTATTAATGCTTCTGCGAATAACTAAAACTGCATTAAATATTATATTAAACCATTGAAAACAAAATTGGCGACTGACAAATGAAAATTTGAAACGGAAAAATAAGAAAAAGTTTCAGTCACATCTAGGAATTGAACCCAGGGCCTCTTCACCCTGAACTTGTAGAAAAGTCAATAGATGTCTCACATTCAAATAAAAACGGAAAAAATGGATATATAACAAAGACATTATCTAGATTGCATTTAGTTCGGGAAGAATATTGCAATCCTACATAAATGAAGATGACGTTGGTAATTTTTGACTGAAGGAATTAGGGTCGGATTAGCTCAGTGGTAGAGCAAAGACCCGGCAAGGCTGAGATTCTGGGTTCAATTCCTAGATACAACCAAATCTTTTTCTGATTTTCCTGTTTCAAATTTTCATCTGAAGGTCGCTAATTATATTATAATAAAAAACAATAAAAAAATATATATAACCCTTTGCACTCAAAAGTTTTTTGGTATGTGCATATATACCGAACTCAAAGCATTTTTTAAGAAAATAAATCAATTGAATTGTAATTAAAAACTTTTATTTTTCTTTGTTTTGGTAAAATAGAACTCTGTAAATGATTACTATTTAATTGCATTAATAGGATTCTTGTAAAATTATATTAAAAAGTAAAAAAATATATTAAAAATATTGAGAAATAAGACTTTATTTTCTTGCCGCATTAGCTGCGGCACTCGAGTAATATGGCAAACCATGCATGCCGCCCCCATGGCGGCACTCGAGTACTAAGGGTTAAAAGTAAAAAAATCTGCATAAATGGTAACTTACAAATTGAGAATTATATTAATTTTAAATTGTGTATAAAACAAAGTTATAATTTACGTTTTTGGTATCTTCAACAAGAAATATTATATTATTATTTTATTTTTTCTTCCACATAATTAATAATTATTAAATAGTATTAAGTCATTGACTGGCATAATCTAGAAGAGTATTCATTGCAAACATATTGCTGTCCTTATGTTTCTGTACACTGCAGAACCATATTACTATGAGTTTATGAGGCTGCAATAGATTGGAACATTAAAGGGTATTTTTAAAACTCTATAATTGCAATAAGAAAATAATTTCGCTAGCTTAAAATTTTCAGACAGAAAATGCTGTGGAAATTTCATGATGCCAGAGCTCACCGTCTGATAATTCATCATCGTTCAGACAAACAGAAGATGTTTGCTTTATAAATTATTATTTATTAACTGCTTCTATGTAATAATATTTATTACGACTAAAGAAATTGAAGATGGAGAATTCAAATTACCAAATTTAATTGTGTAGGTTTTTAACGATAACCGGATAAAAAGTGCAGAGACAAAATAGAACATGATAATAAAAGATTGGGTTAGTTGTTTTTCACCACTTTTCTTCAATGTTCTGTTTAGTCATGGAACCGTTTTAATTAGTAAGCAAGTAAATTGTTTTATCAAAATCACACAGGTCATATAGTGCTTTATCTGTCACAAGATGACACATACTCATAAAACTTCTTCCATCTCTTTTTCTATTTAGGTCAGACACATAATATAAATACATTTAGAAAGAGAGAACACCAAGACCACATACGCTCCCGCATAATTTGAAATACATAATTCTATAAAAGATAACCCGGTTGAGGTTTACCAATTTTTTTTAACATAAAACATAAAAAGTGAAGTGACAATGACCTTTACATACCTTTGTCTAATTAAATGTGTTTTTTAGTTTCTTAAAAGTATTTTTACAAGAAAACACTAAGACAAGCTAACAAACACTATTGGTGAGTGATTTAAAAAAAACTTTAGCATTTAAATTTTGAAAATTGTAATTGCGTATGTTCATTAGTAATATTAAAATCTGAAAGTCTTTCAACTGTAAGTTGGAATACGGTCAAAAACCGCGAATCTATTTGAAATTGAATGACAAGCAGGAATATTTGTTGACATCATTTTTCTTTTGTATAGATCAGAGGGGTTAACTCATTGCGTCCCAACATCTTCTTTCTGTCAAGTCAAGAGTGTCATAGAAACTTAACCCTGTGGACATATTTCTAAAGGTACATTTCCTATTCTTTGTTCTTGTGCAATGAAGAATAGTAAATTGCCAATAAGTTCAGTACTTGACAGGTTAATTGAAAAAATAGGTAACAGTGCATTGTGATGAAATTAAGAATACGTTATAAAGCATTTAGCAAGTGTTCGACAATACTGGTACACTGATTTCTTCAGAATCGCAATTAATTGTAGCATCACTTCATAACAGGTAGCATTTTTTTTTCATGGTTGCAAACAATATTGAAGTGTTCTTATTTGCTATTTATTCTTATTCCTCAATACATAATTATGCACATTCATTCAAATACAAAAAGATTTTAATGGAAACTGATGTCGCCAACGTATGGAATTAGTCCACACAACATACAACACACATTCCCAACTAGCAAATAAATAATTAAGCCGTCCAAAGGCAAAATAAGGTGTATAAAATCTTTTGTGACTTTCACAGTATTTCGATATAAATTAGTGTTCAACTATAGCTTGTTACTTGTTCGCACTTGTCTAGCTCTCGGAATCTGGAGTAAGGTGATGGAATATCTAGCAGGCGAGTCCTCCGCCCTCGTTCCTCATGCACTCCCTCCTGACGTAGTCCAGCTGCTCGGGGCTTAGGCCTAGGCCGGGGGCCTCAGCCTCGAGCTGCGCGGAGCCCCCCACGCCAACCAAGTAGCCATTGAGGCGCGCCGCCAGGTGAGATTGCTGCAGCATGGGGCCTGTTTTCAGCCCGATGGAGGCGCACAGGTCCTTGTGGCCCTGCAAACGGTACTTTTGGTGGTAGCTGCAAATTAAAATAGAAGTATATATTATTTAATCACAGTTGTGTCAGTTGGTGACAGTTGCCAAAAATAGTCTCCCTGGTGTCGTGTTGCCTCTTGTGCGTATACCGTATATCGCAGGCAACTGTTGCGTCGCAACTACTGCTTGCAAGTAAAGTTGAACTAACACAGAGTGTAAAGGTTTTAAATCATCAAGGAAAAAAGGGAGATAACTTGAATGAGGAAAAATTGCTTGAATATTATAAATCATTTTTCTTCATTGTTCAACAGAAACAAATATTGCTCACTTTGTAAGAAGCAGGTAACATTACTGTTCCAAGTACTTGGGAAACTAGTTCCAAATGGAATGATTAAATAATAGCAGACCTATCTACTGGGGTCAAGCAGTTACGTCCAGTGCAAAAGTAGCTGTCACACGTTACGAACCATTTGTGGCGACCTACGGCAGAGATGTTGGTTATCCAATGAATGGTTCCCGGGGCTGCGGTACGTGGAGTGGTGTGTAAAGTATCTGAACGAAGCTAATCGTATACATATACACATTTTTGCATAATGATAATCTTTTCTACATTTACTTTTTATTTTGTAGTTTTGACTTCTGAGTTGACAAATAAAAATTGATCCTAAGATGCTCACTAATTACTACAAACAAAAATGTTTGTGGTAATTATGTAGAATTAACATACTCTTCTGCAGGGTAGAACTGTCCAGCAGGCGCCAGCTCCGTTCTCAGTCTCTCATTTGTCTCCTTTTTCATTTTCTTGTAGGAAGCTTCGGCTATAATCTTCTGCTCCTCGTCGTGGTACAGGATCATAGACATATACTGGAACACAAAATAATTAGAATTAATGTTTATAATCAGACATTGGATCATCCTGTCCAGCGTCGATGTGGATTTGCACAGGCATAATGCATACTTATGTAATCATAATCCCTCCCACTGCAGCACAAGGCGATGGGTCGGGAGACCAGTTTAGCCCAGTCAATGAAGGTTTTGTGTCGGAACTAATTCCCCGAAAGCTGAATTTTTCACAGATGTTAGAAGACCTTTAGACATGTATTTTTACAAAAGTCCCCGACTTTCCCCCTTGTGCTTCCTTCCCCACCCCCTCTTGAATATATTTTTGAAAGCCTTTCGGAATACGCTAATATCTCCTTAATCGTTTTATAAAATCAGATTATTTATTTTTCGTTTAGTTTTTAATTAGTTATTCTAAAAAATTGTATTCTTTCATTTTTGCGAGAAAAGCTATACAATCTCTACAATTTATTAGTAAAGGAAAAATATCAGTTTTTAAAATAGTATTTCAGAATATATTTGCACATAACTTTTTTCTGAGCCTGTTAACGAAAAAAAATAAATCAACAAAACTTGTAGACAATATTTTTAGCTATAAAATAATGTAAATGACGATGGGTTTTAACTTATAATAAGGCACGTAGGCTGTTAATAAGGAGCACGGGGCGCGGCGGCTCGAAACGCGCAGCGGTTCGCAGCGTAGCGAGAAATTACAAAAACCTAAGGAAAGTAATGATTAATTCATGTTTTTTTTTTATATAACAAATTTGTCTAACGTTGAAGAGTTTTATTGTTATTTACCAGTTTTAGTTCGGTGGGGAGGGGGGTAATATAATTATTTTCCCCTGCTTAATGAAGCGCTTTCATTATCCACCAACCGCCGTGCCTCGGTCTGGCTAAACAGTCATATTATGTTGTATGATTGTTTGTTACTTATTATTTAAATAAAGGTATGTGGGAAATTTATGGGAATCAGTTTACGCGTCCTCAACAGTAACCCACATGCTCCATGGACATGAATATTCTCGGGCAAACAGAGCCTACACTTTAACAGCAGCGTCTCTTGTCCGCGTAATGAGAGAAGAATATCGAGATATTGATGGGAAATTAAGACAAATAGAAAATATGTATCAAGATTTAGTTACGTGGAGAAAAGATATGGAGGAGGTTAATAATGATGACAATCTAAAAGAGAAGATTCCATATATTGAAGCAAGTGACAACAGGATTAAGGAATCATCGAGTAGGACTGCCAAGTTGTGGCTTTACCTTCTACATTGCATCGACCTCATTCTTAGATTTATATTTGCAGAGAAGTCCGGGAATCGGAAAATGCACCTAAATACTATTATTGATATGCTTCCATTTTTCCACCCCGCAGGACATTTACCACACGCAA
Organism: Hesperophylax magnus; assembly: GCA_026573805.1. Taxonomy (NCBI): domain Eukaryota; kingdom Metazoa; phylum Arthropoda; class Insecta; order Trichoptera; family Limnephilidae; genus Hesperophylax; species Hesperophylax magnus. The sequence continues at coordinate 5,061,401 of JAIUSX010000114.1, forward strand.
AATCAGCACATATGTACGTTCAAAGTATGCTGCAACTCGAATCAAGAATAACTAAAGAAGAATATAAGCTATTCACTGAAAATGGGTACTTTACAATAAGAAGAAGCGACAGATATTGGTCCGGTACGTGGACGGACATGATCATCGAGCAGTGTCTCATGCGACCAATGAAGTCAGTAGCAGGTTTGACACTTGGGCGCGGAATCACTGACAGCGCTTTGTCAAAGTGAAAACTTGGAACCACTTACTACGTGAAAGTGCAAGAGAGCATTGAAGAATTCATCGGTATAGAATTTAATTTTACTGAACAGCATGTTGAGCTGCACGAATCACGGAAGAAAAGGGATGAGCTAGATATAAGAAAATATACATCATGGCTAAGACAGCACAGCCCGTTCACCAAGCTCTCGGGGGAGCTGGTGTCTTTATCTTCAGGGTTTATTTCAGATAATAGTGTCAATCGTGATAACGCTTATGAGGTGGGCCTGGCAGCTATGCAAAAAATGAAAGGATTTAATTTTGGAGATATACGATTAAAAAGGAAATACATGGTGACTACCCAGCAAGATTCAAATCAGCAACTGTCAGGACGAGACAAGTTGCAGTAAACCCCCAGCAGCTATTTAACAGAATACTGTGCATTAGTTATAGTCCTATCAAGCTTTCGACCTACTTAGGATATGAATTGGCTTCAAGACCCCTTCTATTTTTGATGAAGTCTCCCTTCGTAAAGGAACAAAATCATGTATGGCGAAATTATTCATGACGAAGTTGATTTGGAAAATGCTGCAATAGTCATCGATGGGAGATACCTCCTACACTCTTTTGTTTGGCAAACTGAAACTACTTTTGGAGACATCATTAAATCATACTCACGTTTCGTCCATACAATTTGGCAAACATTCTCTTGTCGTTTTCGATGGATACCCTGAAGAACCATCTGTAAAATATGAAGAGCAAAGACGAAGGTCGGCTAACAACTCATCGTGCGATATTTAATTAAACTTCAATACTTGTTGTTTGACTAAGAAGGAAGCTTTCTTATCTAATAAGAAAAACAACAAAAATAATGCTTGAAGCACTGTGTCATGAACTTAGTGAATCTGGTTTGAAAACAGTCACGGCCGCAGGTGATGCCGATATTGACTTTGTACTAACCGGCATCGAACAACTCAACATCTTCTCAAAAGTGATTGTTGTTGGCACGCATAGTGATCTTTTGGTATTACTTGTAAGTCTTGCTCCTGAAGGAAAATCTATTTTTTTTCTGTAAAGATGTTGGTGGAAAGGCCCCTTCAAGAACTTTCTATATCATAGAGAAACCTATAATGTTACATAAAGATATTCGAAAACACATGCTATTTACCAATGCCATTAAGGGCTGTGATACGACCCCATCTTTATATGGGTTAGGAAAGATAAAAGCTGTTGACATGATGAAAAACATGATGCATTTCAGGAAAAAGATGCAACTGAAGAGAACTTGTTGCAAAATGGAGAAAAATTCGCTCTCGCCATGTATGGTCTTGGTAGCTAAGAATAGCTAATTGAATGAAGCTCGATACTATAAGTTTACCAGACTAACGACAAAATCAGCTTTTAAATCTAAATTTGACTTGGCGAAACTACCACCTACTTCAGAATCGTGTCATCAACATTTGTTGAGAGTTTATTTGCAAGTACAGTTTTGGTTAGGAAACAAACTAAACCCTATAAACTGGGGATGGAGGTATGAAAATGTAAATGAAAATGGTGGAAAGAAGAAATTTTTGCCCCTGATGACCTTCTTTCTCTCGTGTCCTGTTCCTGCAAGTCTGGATGTGAAAATTACTGTGGCTGCAGAAAATCTGGATTTACCTGCTCTGCCATGTGCTACAACCGTAACGGATTATCATTTCTGAACACACCCCAGTATGACGAATAAATGGAAGTCTCTCTTGACTAGAAAATTATTTGAATATTTGCCTAATTTTGTCATAGATAATATTGATAAGTATATAATATAATTTACAAACCGTTTTGTCATTATAATATCTTTTGAGGTGAAGCTTGTTTGAAAGTAAACCATTTTAGATCTATGCATTATTTTAAGTGATTTGTTGTTTCGGTATTTTATTGTTTATAGGTGCACATAATAAAACAAGTGAAAATTTCCACAAAAGAATTTTTAGAACTTCGCCATAACATAAGTTCTGCAATATTTTAATGTTGTGAAAGGGTAGTCCCACGCTGTTGTAGGTATTTTTGGCTTATTTCACATAACTTTATTTAAATAATATGTTACAAACAATCATACAACATAATTTGACTGTTTAGCCAGACCGGGGCAATATTTATATTACCCCCCTCCCCACCGAACTAAAACTGGTAAATAACAATAAAACTCTTCAACGTTAGACAAATTTGTTATATAAAAAAAAAACATGAATTAATCATTACTTTCCTTAGGTTTTTGTAATTTCTCGCGGCGCCGCGAACCGCTGCGCGTTCGAGCCGCCACGCGCTGTGCTTTTTATTAACAGCCTACGTGCCTTATTATAAATTAAAACCCATCGTTACATACATTATTTTATAGCTAAAAATATTGTCTACAAGTTTTGTTGATTTATTTTTTTTCGTTAACAGGCTCAGAAAAAAGTTATGTGCAAATATATTCTGAAATACTATTTTAAAAACTGATATTTTTCCTTTACTAATAAATTGTAGAGATTGTATAGCTTTTCTCGCAAAAATAAAAGAATACAATTTTTTAGAATAACTAATTAAAAACTAAATAAAAAATAAATAATCTGATTTTATAAAACCATTAAGTAGATATTAGCGTATTCCGAAATGCTTTGAAAAATATATTCAAGAGGGGGTGAGGAAGGAAGCACAAGGGGGAAAGTCGGGGACTTTTGTAAAAATACATGTCTAAAGGTCTTCTAACATCTGTGAAAAATTCAGCTTCCGGAGAATTAGTTCCGACATTGGGTCTTTTTTTCCCTTCATTGACTGGGCTAGTTGGAGAGGTTAAAGTGTCTCCCCAAACCAGCCTCTCCAGATCAGGCACGCCACACAGCTGGTGGGCAGGTGCATCCTGAACACACCCCACCGATGAAACCGGGCACCCCTGAATTATAAACTAAATTACCAAACGTAGCGAACCACTTGGGGTAGTGCCCGCCTCCCAAAGCTTATTTCAGTAATCACAATCTTCAAAATATAAGCTGTACAAATTGGATTGGTTGATATTTTTGTCTTTCCCGGGAAACGGGGTATATTTGCAGATAAAATTTAAAAAGAAATTGATTTGTTTAGAGATGGCGTGTTTAAATTTCACTGTTTCTGGTTTTGACGGATGGATTTTTTTATAATTTATGTGTAGTGTATTGAAAAAATAAGAAATATTGATTACCTGTCTCTTGATCTTGGTGGTGAGTCCGTACTCGTGGTTATGCCAGAACATTTCCAGGAGTTCATCGTATGAGATTTTCTTGGGGTCAAAGTCAACCTCTATTACTTCTGTGTGGTCGGCTCTGAAACAAAACAATAATATTTGAAGTTGGGTACATTCTAACAGTTTTACCAAAGGAATAAAGTGTATGTGCTTCCTACGGATAAATCATAATTTTAATTTTATTTGAAACCGCACAAGAGTCCCAACTGCTCCAAACTGTCTGGAGCCAGTGAGACTATGGCTCCCCAATTGGCTGAAGGTATCGGGGAGGGGAAGGAGTTGAGGGAGAGGAAGGTGGGGAAGTACCTGACTACTCAGATCCGGTCACCAAACATGACTAATGCCATTTTAAGCAACGTTTCAATTCTGAATGATGGTCTTTCACCAGAGTGATCTTTCACTGAGAGTATCTTCCACTCTGGAACATTCTTCAAATATGCTATGCATATATCATTTTTAATGATGGTACTTGCTTAATTTACACCGGGATTCGAACTCGCTACCTCCAGATTAGTAGTCAAGAGCCTTACCCCTCGCCCACGGAATATACACTTACATGTTCTTGTATGTAGGGCTGTCGAAGATGCCTCCCGCATAGCCCACGCGTGTGCGCACTACACCGAGACGCGCACCAAACAGGCTGTCATTGGACCAGAAGCAGCCCATGCCGAAGGTGGCTTTCTTTACCGGAACCTCCACATAGTGGAGCGGGTTGGAGCCCTGGAATTAAACAAAACTATGCTGTGGGAATGTTCTGCAGAATCAGACAAATTTATAATTTTGGAGGCAAGTATGAGTTACTCCGTCCTGGGAATTATTCATAGGGTAACCAATACCTCTCCCAAAGATTAGTGACTTTTTAGAGGTGCCCGGGTTCATGGGGGTAGGGCGTGTTCAAGTTATGGCAACGGATGCGTCTGTCCACCAACCGCGTGGCGTGCCATATTGGGAGAGGCCGCTTGAGGGAGTCTCTTTGACCTCTTTGAAATAATCATCCATATTCTGTTAAAATAACAAAATTTGATATCTTTCATAATATAAATTCACAGCATTATTATTTATGTGCGTAATATGTATGTGAAACCATTATTCACATATGGTGAGTCATGGACAGTGGCTCTAAAACGGGAACAATGTACCTTCTGCTTTGAAAATAGGATAGTTAGATGTTTAAAATGATTATAGGTTCAAGACAAGATAATGAATAAGACGTGGAGACATAGAGAGGCATCAAAAAACCAGGTAACTAGAATAATATCAGTCATGGTGCAGTTAGGACAGTGATTTATGGACCACATGCTGCTTAACCTGGAGAGGCTGAGAGAGAAGGATTGCTGCGAGCGAATAGCAATACTTACTTTACTCTACAAGAGCTGTAAGGCTATCAAAAGTAAGTTAGTAGGCTATTAAATAGATTGAAATAATAATTATATATAGTCCACAAGCCGACAAATCTCTAAGAACCACTAATATATCTCAATAATGACATTTTACAAAATAAAACTTTAAACAGAAATGCATGTCGTCTATACCTGTTTGGACAAACGCGGTTGAACAAAATACATTTTACTTCTTAATCACAAGATTACACTAATACAATAGTAAAAGATTGGTCGAATAAAAAGTTTATGTTGTAAACGATTTTGTCAAAAAAATTAATTAAATATTAACAGAGCCACAGAGCTATCACAGCAAAAATAATACATAGTATTGTTGTAAGTGCTTCAAGGTACATTTTGAAAACAACCAATACCATAGTTAGGTACCTACCTATTAACTATCAATTAATATGGTTTACAAGAATTGCATAAATATACTGTTTTATAGCAACACTGGGTTGGCTTTTGACATTTGAAAAATTAAATTTATGAAAACTGAAATTGGCGAAGTTAGTTAGACCTGCGAACCTTATTTCAAAACTATTATTTTAATTCCTACGATCTTATAAAATTATATATGGTTTTGCAAACTAATATCTTGTCGATACGTGTTCCACTAGCGATAATGGTGTGCACTGCTCATAATTTGTATCAAAAACCAACAAACATATACATAATATGTTTGTTTGTTTTTGAACATTTATTTAGATGTATGCAAGATTTTATTTGTTCATACATCTAATAGAAAAAATACAGTTAACTTTGTATAAAAGTAAGTATGTAAAGTGCACAACATTCGGGAGGTGACTCTGCATGATGGTAGAAGTAAAATACTACCCACAATAATTTTCAAAAAAACATCATAAAAAGTACCCGTCAAAAATACCTATCAATAATACCAGTCAAAATTAGCTACTAAAAATACCCATCAAAAATACCTGTAAAAATACCTACTAAAAATACCCATTAAAAATACCCATCAAAAATACCTACCAAAAATACCTGGTAAAAGTACCTATTAAAAATATTTAGTCCCGTATAAAATACTTTTTATTAAATACAATTTTGGAACCAGGTATTTTGGAGATTTGTCACAAGTACAAAGTATCGCATGAAAATACCTGATACTTTTACTGGGTACGATAAATACGCCTCACACCTCTATTCTGTTAGTATTTTTCGTAATTGGATAAGAGAGGTGGGTCCTGTGAGTACTTTTCGTTAGTTAGTACAGGTACAAAAATATACTGGTTAGAAAAAACATTCTCAAAAGTATTTTATACCGATCTGAGAATTGATGAATTAAGAACAAGTAATTTGTAAAACTCACATAATTTCTACTAGTGACTAAATTTCTACCCACAGATTGACACAGATTCCCCCAATAATTTATCGAAATCCATTGGGGGGAAGGGTTGTTAGAGAATTTCTGTGAAACAATATTCCCCACAAAAAATTCAAATTCATGGGGGGGGGGGTTGTTAGAGAGCTATTTCTGTGGAAGGTAATTTTTTTAATTAAATTTCACAAAAATTTCCGATGTAACTTTTTTTTTGTGTCCTCTGGTGCTTTTACTTGTTTCGTAAATTACCTATTAAAATTACCTGCTAAAAAAATACCCGTTAAAAGTACCTATTAAAAATACCTGCTAAAAATACCGGTTACAAAAAAATCCCAAATATTTTATACCTATCTCAGGACGGAGGACAGAAAGTAATAAATACTATAGTATTTTGGAACCAGGTATTATGGAGATTTGTCACAAAGTACAGCAGGAAAATACCCGGTACTTTTACTGGGTGCGATAAATCAATACCTCCTTGCAGGGGAAACGGATAAATACCTGTTAAAAATACCGGTTACAAAATACTCAAAAGTATTTTATTCTTTGAATATCTGCGGAGTGGGGACAGTGGGGATGGGGTGTGACGGGGACCCGAGGCGTGCTGAGAAGTCACAGAACTACTAGCAATAATACATCGTTATTCTTATCTGCGGAGTGGGGACAGTGGGGACGGGGTGTGACGGGGACCCGAGGCGTGCTGAGCAGTCACAGAACTACTAGCAATAATACATCGTTATTCTTATCTGCGGAGTGGGGATAGTGGGGACGGGGTGTGACGGGGACCCGAGGCGTGCTGAGCAGTCACAGAACTACTAGCAATAATACATCGTTATTCTTTCTATTTTCTCACTATTGATTTGGCGAAAGACCAGTGAAAACTAACACGCGAAAAGGAATTCGAGACCTTGGCGTTATTTTCGACGCAAATCTCTTTCAAATCCCGTATTTCAGACACTGTCTCCCGCGCCAAATAATGCTTGGATTTGTTCTCCGTAATGGGCAAAGATACAAAGATACAAGGTAATGGGCCACCATCATCGAAATTTTATTTTAAATTTCTTCGGATTTGTTTGGTAAACTGATGCGAATCTTCAAACTTCCTTTTAACCCCTACGTCATTTCCTCCCGTCTTCCAACATAATATATCAGTTTCAGCTAATAGTTTCGGCCGCACTTTCGGTTCCGGCCAAAATTAGCCGAAACTTCGGCTCAGCCTAAACCCGCGTTCGTGATGTGTCGGATGAAGTTCGACTTTACTCGGTACGCCTCTAGAATAACTTATTATTATTTTATTCAAATAAGTTGTCTTAAAGTTCAAAGAGTTTGTAATAGTAAAATATTATTTAATTTTGTCGCTAAATAATAATTAAATAGCTCTAAATAATATTTGGATGATTTGTATAGCGCCGTTTTTGTATTGATATTACCAAAACAAAGACTAAAATACAATCTGATTGTTCACTATAGTTGTGTTCAAAGATTATTAATTTTTTTTAATTCCTTTTAAGCTAAAGTAGGTACCTACCTATCGCATACATTGAATAACTAATAAAAACCAGAGATGTGCAAAATGGGTACCCAAAACCATTTGAAATGCAAAATGGAAATGGGTCAAAGCCATAGACATATGAATATTAGTAGACCTGCCCTAAGTGATTAAAAGCGTATTATCCCCACTCCCCATACCGGTTCCATTGAGCCGGCTGGGCTCGCATATGGCCTCAAGTGAAATTTGAAAACGTGACGTCATCATTCTTGTGCGAACTATGGTCGAGGCATCATCGGTTCATTTTACGAAATAACACGGCAAAATGTTGACTTGTGATATGAAAACTTGTAAAAATAGATGTGAAAAAGAGAATAAACCCAATTGTCGTATTACATTCCATAAGTAAGCATTATTTTACTTTATTTTAAGCTTATTCACACCGTATTATATGGATCAGTTTTAGAAACATATACTATCACATCACAATGTAGCGATTCTCAAGTGTGCTCATCGTTGTTTACTGGGGTAAGTAAATTATGAGACATTTGTAAAAGTGTCTTAACTAAATACTCTGAAACTAACTACGACTCTGAAAATAGAAGCTGCCTTACTTTGCCGAATTTGGACTTCGCAAATTAGTTCATAACGTGGCGAGTAATTTGCGCTCCCATGTAGAAATGTCTATTCATTCAAAAGCAGATTTTACTTTTAAGAACTAAATGGTGATATTATAATGCGAGATGCCTATTTACTGTCAGATTGATTTATTGACGAATCACAGTCAGCCTTACTCCCTTCGTTCTTCAACAGTTGATTTTACCCCTCGCCATTATCTTCTCGTCTATTAATTCCTATGTCTGTGGTCAAAGCTTTTCCATTTGAAAATGCAAAATGGTTTTTAGAAAAGCATTTCAAATGCAAAATGCAAAATACCCATTTTCAAAATGCATTGAAAATGCAAAATGGTTTCTCAGGTCAAACAATTAAAATAATAATGGAATTTTTAAACAATTTTGTCATTTAATAATGGAAATCAATGTAGAACAAACATATTACATGATGGTAAATCCAAAAACACCACGACTACAGATTATGAAACCACAAAAAATTTGCGCGGGACTAATGTTGCCAACGTAAAAACATAAAAATCTAACATTTAATATTACAGCGTCATGGCCCCATGTTCAGTATTTGAATCAATATTTTTTGTAATGGTATCACTCAATTGCCAGGGCTTCTGCCAGGTGACAAATGTAAATTATCTCTCATAGCGAGGTTGAGGAACGACTGATATTTGAGGCTTATAAAAAAAAGATGAGTGTAGATAGTGAAGAATGTTGCAAAAAAGCATTTCAAATGGAAAATGCATTGAGAAAAGCATTTAAAATGCAAAATGCAAAATGGTTTTTAGAAAAGCATTTAAAATGCAAAAATGGAAAGTACCCATTTTGCATTTTGCATTTCCATTTGAAATGGATTTATTTGAAATAAAGCACATCTCTGATAACAACTAACCAAAAAGAGCAAAAAGTAAACCAATTCACTTATTAAATTGATGTTATTTTATTTAATTGTGTATTTGATTTATCACTGTCTCAAACTCTTACAATAAAAACGTTAAATTTGGGGGTACATAAGGTTTTTAACTTATTTAAATAAAAATTCTGCCGAAACTAGAACAGAAGCCGAAATTCAGTTTCGTTTAGTGCAATAATTGTGGATACCATAGTCCCTAAGCTATGAGCAGTTGGTACTTTGGTGTTCATAAAAAACTAGCCAGACAAGCCAGGTCATAATCAAAACAACACTACTTATTAATATATTTGATCATTTTCATGTTATTTTTCTAGTATTAGTCGTGTGTTTTCCACAAACTCTATGAAGAACGTGTTTATTACGCGACGTGAATAAAAAATCGTATAATAAAAATTAATTGAAACTGATGATGACAAAGCGAATATTATTATTTCTTTCATCCAGTCAGATAGCGAGTGACATGTACAGTGTACAGTGTAGAGTCGCGAATGGCAGATAACGCTAAACTTATGCAAGAGCCAGGTGAGAATGTTACATTATATCAATTAGTCAGTAAATCAATTGTGACGTAATTATTGTATTCAATACTATTAATTTATCTACTTCTAATACATTATATCCGTCACACGTGTAGCTATGCCCTTCATATTTAGTTTGTATTCCGACTTTTATTCGGACCGGTTGGTAGCTGAGTTGATATCGCGTTTGGGTCCTACCCAGCCGCAGTGTGTTCAATTCCTCGACTGGCATCTCCTCAAGTCCTCCATCGGAACACAAGCAACATTTTCCGCTTACTCTGGTGGTAGTGAGGAGATTTTCAAATGTTGTCAGGTTATTCATAACCCGGGAATGTTTGTCTTTCTTTTTTAAATTAAAAAAAATAAATTATGTAGGTACATAGGTAGTACTTATCTACCAAAAAACCCATATAAACATGAATTTATAAAGGTGCGTACGTAATGAGAGAAAATTTCTCCACGTGAATATTATATTCCAATTGTAATTTCCCCCACGCGTGGGCACGTGAATTGTGTAATTCGCTGTAATATTTCTATTCTATGGTAAAATTCATCCATAAGTGCCATTGGATATTAGACACATAGTGACTTTTACCCTTAATACACAGGAACGATAATGTAGGCACTATTGTTTAGAATATTAATCGTTTGTTTTTCTATTTTTTTAATGTGAAATTGCACAAAGTCTCAACTGCTCCCAACCGTCCGGAGCCAGTGAGACTATGGCATCCCCATATAGGGTATGTTGTGAGGCTGGAGGTAATGGGGAGGGGAGGAGATGGGGAAGAGGAAGGCGAGGAGTTCCTGGCTATTCAGATCTGGGCACCAAACACGGCCAAAGCTATTTCAAGCAACGTTTCAACTCTCAATGGTGGTCTTACCCCAGGGTGATACTGAGAGTATCTTCCACTCTGGAACGTGCCGCAAATGTACTATATATTATTTTAAATTATTAAATTAATTTTACTTGAGCACGCCGGGATTGGAACTCCCGACTTCCTGCCTGCTAGTCGAGAGCCTTACCCCTCCACCAGGGAGGGCCCAAAACGTATTAGTTCGTTTTGTTGTTAATTACTTTTATCATAACATTACAAAAATTGTAAGAAATATCAATATTTAGGTCATTGACGCGATTGTAGCTAACTGATCGTTTATGCAATTGAAGCGATTGACAATTGGGGATTCTCTTTAGACTTTGGTATCCAAATAATATTCAGAAATTGAGTGTTTACAAAAACATCTAATCTAAAAGAATGCAATTTAAATTTGCACGGTCGAACTATATTTTTAAAAACAAACTTTTCGGGTTTTTTGACGATAACAATTTTATTTTATTTACAGTGATAAAATACGAGAAGTTTTGTTTTTCAGAACATCCATCTCGGAATAAGAAACAATAATAATATTATGAAATGTTAGGTCTGGTAGGTAGGTACCTAGTTTTCTAAAATATATTTTTTCACTTAGTAAAAGTGATTTGTACTACATACGTTCTTCTGAACACTTTTTTTTCAATATCACAAAATTATCAATATTCCATGTATTTTTGGCCAAAACCATGACATCGAGCAACAACAAAACAATTATTTATTAAAAATCTTGAAGTAAGCACCTATGTTATTATTTTTCTATATGGGATGATGAATGTCTGCGTAATAACGTGTAATTTCGGTAAACAAAGAGTAATAAATATGGACTCACACATGGAGTTATGTCAGAGTTGAACATTTCCACCAAGCACTGAACTAGGCACCGCTTACGAACAATAATAAGGAGCTAATAAAAATGATAAAGTGATTCCACATAGTCTTGACACACTTTTATCAGACTAATTCGGCGCAGCTATCTGTAGATTGCCAAACAATGTAGGTACTCGCGGTATAAACTTTACAGATAAGTAATTCACGAACATTTGGATACTTGCTCACACGAAAATAGTACGATATCACGTCATGTAACATAATATTATACTTAAGTATTATGTTTTCGTAACCATAACAAAAGATATAAACTTACGTTGCTCGATGGTGGCTTCATTTTCGTGCTGAATTTGGAGAAGAAGTTGAACATAGGTGATCAGTGGCTGCAGCGATGATCGGTGATCCAGAATGAACACAAATTTCACTTATGAAAATGGAAAGTGCGCCGAAATACCTAACCTCCGAATTGTTTGACGCATAGGAACGAGGAACGAGACACGTTACGTTTAGTTCGCTTTGACTACCAAGTGCTACTGGCATAAATATATATACCACTCTCGCTACTGGCTACTGGGTTACTAGTTACTAGTTACTAGGTTACTGGTTCTGGTTGTATTGCCTACCAGCACGCTACCAGCCACGAGCCAACTGACGTAACCTTGGTGCTTGGTTCCCAAACTCACAACATAATATTATATCGGCATTATTTAAGAATGAAATGTTCACAGCGCTGGCCAAAATATTCACCACGTTGGATTAAAGCAGCTGTTTGTAAAGGTTAAGCACTTCAATAATAAAGATAGAATGTTATTTTTAAATTGACATGTTCACGTGGAGTGGTTGGAATGTATGCCACGCAAATTGACGGTGAGATAAACTCGCTGTAAATGGGCAAATTATTACATATTTTAAATGACGATCAACTTAAATCTTTAAAAATAAACCCACAAATTTAGTCGTAATAACGAGAATAAATGATAACCCATCGGAATGTTCGAAACTTGCCAAATGATTTTACGTCTGACTGTCACGGAACTCTTCCCAAAGAGATAGGCAAAGAAAAACCCATCTAAATTATTTTTATTATTAGTAGGGAAGCACACGGATGTTAGTAGTTAGTTTGGAGTACATTTCATTGAAATACAGGCAAAACAAACATTACGTAGGCATCCTTCCTGACTCCAAAGATGTTTAAAATAGTAAAGAGCGTCCGTAAAGATATGAAATATATATATATTTAGGGTCACCAAGCCAGATGTAATTTGCAAGTAATGTATGTAATTTAGTAGCCACTTTTAAATTAATAATTGTGAATTAATGGCGTCTATGTGTATAAGGGCCGAGGCTGTACGTGTACACGCCTGGTTGTGTGAGGTCAGGAAAAGGGAAGGGAAGGGGATGAGGGAGAGTCGGCTAAAAATAGTGGAGTTGCGCAATCCCCAAATAATAATATCGTTTCAGTCATATGTCAGATACGCAGTAAGTACTTAGTACACAGTTGAACCAGTCTGTAGGACCTGTAGGTAGTGTAGGTACCTATAACTTTTTGAAATAATGGCATACAGAGCTCCGGGCCAAAAGGCCCCTTTCTCTTTCATCATGATTGAAATTAATAGGTTGTTGAAAAATAGAAGTAATTTAGGTTTTATGAAAAATATTTTTTGCAATGAAACATGTCTTTAATATGGGGAGAATTAGTCTTTAGGTAGGATCTGTTTCGGTTTTTTGTATTTTTGAGGTACCGGGCGAGGCAATTGATAGACGCGTTTTCATAGGTAGGTAGACTTCAGAGTCCCGATAGAGTCGGCAAACCCTCAACCATTTGGGTGCTCCCAGGGCAATACGTATAGCTTTATTTTGGAAAGTTTGGAGTCTTTTCAAATGCGACTGAAGCGTGGGAAACCTGTACTACACAAACCGAAATATCCACAATCCGCAATATTACGTTCTTATATTGTCACTATATACCTATTTCTTATCTGAGTGAAATGCGACATGTCATCATCCGTCATCCGAATTTGCCAAAATGATACAAAGATTTGTTTTTGATAATTTGATAAACGGCCGTCTGCCTTGTCAATTCTATGTAGACAGTTGACCTACTTTGACGGTGCTATTAATTTGGTCAGATCAGAATAATTGGATACTCGGACGCGGGACGGGTGAAATCTAAATAATAGGTACAACGTTTCAATATGGTCGTATATAGTCAGATATACAATATTTATATCTCGTATATGGACTAACCAAATTCTTGTAAGATTCTCACACGATTCGATTTATAACGTACTGATTTGTAACGTACATTGTCGATAAACTTAACGCGAATTAAACAAGATCGAAATTATAAACTTTGTGTCATTAGGTAAATTAGTCAACAAGCTTACAATAAATTTTACACAACTGCGTTCTTGATTTCGATAAGGGCCTACATGTTTTAATATTCAAAAATTTCTAACTAACTAACCATCACGCCGTTTCCTCGCAGGGGTAGGCAGAGAGGATGGACCGCCAAACAACTCAGTCTTGGCACACACACTTCTTGCCTCATTCACATTCATACATACTCTGCCATTATTCTGACTCTTGACATGGCCCGACTCAAGTAGGTATCTGATTCACTTGATCGTGCCATATTTTCATCGTCGTCCCCGACTTCTGCTACCATTCACCTTTTTGCGTTATATATTCTCCTTGCACTCCTTTCTTCGCTAATTCGCTCTACATGCCCAAACCATCTAAACGTCCCTTTCACTCTTTGCGGATTTCCACATTTCTCACACGATCATACATGGTTTTACCACACATACGCCTCAGGGATCTCATTTCTACAGCATTCAGTCTACTTTCATCCTTCCTCTGCCAGTTCCGTGCCTCACTTCCATACATCATTGTAGGTACCAACACTCCATTGTGGACTGCTTACTTCGCTTCATGGGACATTTTTTTGTTAATGCCAACTGCATTCAGTCCTCCATTAATGGAGTTAACTGCATTTACCCTTTTTTCAATATCTCTGTCAGCCTTCCCATCTCTCGTAAACATACTTAAATACACGAACTCATCCACCTGCTCCAAGTATTCCTCATTCACAACTTTACTATATTGCACACTGTTTTCGTACTCTCTCTTTCAAACACCATTACTTTAGATTTACTTACATTCATCATTAACTCATTATTTATGCATACTTCGTTCATCCTAGACATGAGAGACTGTAGATCTTCCATACTGTTAGCAATCAGCACCGCATCATCAGCATACAACAGGCAACATACTTTCAGATTACTCAAATTCGTGCCCTATCCCACCTCTTTCAATTCTTGCATACAATTATCCATGTATAGACTGAATAACCATGGTGACATTACGCAGCCTTGTTTAACATATAATGTAGAATGGTCAACTCACGTCAAGACCTTGATTTTTTTGGTATAAGTCAGAATGTTTTTTGTCGCTCACTGTGCAATTGAGGATATTTTATATCACTTTAGTTTTAGCAAGGTCTTGACTTGACTTGAAACTTCTATTTTCTTATGTTTTCCCTGTTTGTCTCTGCTTTTATATACCATCCTTCACTCTTGCATTGTAAATTGTCCCAAATCTCGTGTCGCTTTGTAGTGTATTGGACTTAAGTCCATTAATCAATTAATAAACACCTTTTGGGATATCAAACCAACCCGTCAAACCACCGTTCACCCTAACACATGCAACGCTTCCCTCATACAGAGATGTAATTGCCTGAGTGAGATTCGTATTCACTCCATACTTGGACAACACCTTCCATAGCTTTTTCCTGTCGACTCGGTTGTATGCTTTTTGTAGATCTACAAATGCACAGAAAAGTTTCTGGTTTTTGCCAGAAACTTCTCAGTGAGCATACGCAGTGAGAAGATTTGGTCCATGCACCCCCTTACACTCATAAAAGCACCTTGCACATCCCATATTTTACCCTTTATTTCGTTTCTTACCCTTCAATCAAAATTTTATCATACAGCTTGCTAACTGAGCTTAGCAGGCTAATAGCACTATGACTTTGTATAACAGCATGATCACAGCCCTTCTCCGATCTAAATGCGTGTAACCCTCCTTTAAACATTGGTTAAAAAGATTGTACAACCATGTGAGAATTATACGGCTATAAATTGAGTCGGGCCATGTCAAGAGTCAGAACAACAGCAGGGTATGTATGAAGCAAGGAGTGTGTGCCAAGACCGAGTTGTTTTCTGGACGTCCTGTCTGCCTACCTCTGCTATTACCTACGACATATTCAAATCATTTTCAGAAAAGTAGGGCGCTGTCCCAGGTTGCTGAAAATTTCAGAACAAAATATATATTTTTTTTCAATGTAAAAATCATTTTCGGCTACAAAAAAAAAAAGATCCTCACTATTAGAAAGTCAGGGCCGTATTTAAGTACAGGCTGCCAAGGCCGCAGCTTATCGACAGCACCACAAATTGTAGTTGTGAAGATATTATAAATTTATTAAATTTTATATGAAACTCTAGTTACCCCCACCCCTTCACACCACGATAAGAAAATAATACGGTGAAATTTTCTCTCTGAAATTTTTTCTCTTTTCTTTCTTCTCTTTTTCTCTCTTACCCCCACAGGACACGAAAATTTTCAGGGATTTTTTTTTCTCAACACTTCAACACCTCAACTTATTCTGAATTAGCCTCGGGGTCGACAGATCCTAAAGATGGCTCTGCAGAAAGTCAGCAGATGAAGTATTGGTTTGGTGATGGCTTTGTATTCAAATTACAACATCACTGTTACAATTACAAAATGAACGCTCTTCACAGGTCTCGCCAGGGCCCTATGGGGGCGCAATTGGAGCAGTCCGCTCCAGGTGCCGAATTTCCAGGGTGCCAAGGCACTGATAATTCATAACACACCCTAACACATAGCCCTTGATATTATTGTTTATAAAAATGGCTCTACACAAAAGAACGAATCATCAAAATATTATTGATTACAACCTACCTAGGCGTCCACTGATTTTGACAAGGGGCGTCAAAATTATACTCTCGTATACGCCTTTATCGTTTACGCGTATACTTTTGCAAATGCATCCGTACCTTCAGAAGCTTGTACGAGAAGTTTATACCAATTGGGTTGTCAAGTTTATCTTCATATCTTGTGGCGCATGCTGTTCAGGAATTCTCATTGGCCGATAAATGAGCAACTTAAATTATGGGATTTGAGGAATTAACATTTTGTATTGTATGGAACATGCGTATTATATATTATCCGGGCTTTCTAAGCGAGGCGGCGGAATTCGAAGGGGAGTTGTATTGTGAAATTACCTACTCTTAAGTGGGGATATTTTTAGATTGGAATAATCTTTAAGAGGGCAAATCTAGTATTTAATATTATATAGCCACACTCAATACACATAATTACAGAACACAATAATTAAAAAAATATATATCGTCAGAGTGCTAATTGACACCTACATTTTTTAGTACAAATATGCTTAGCAATCGCTGGTTAAAATCCTTCTGGTACGTGCTGATAACACCCTGTATATACCTGCCTTAGGATTATCAGAGCTTGTATTCTACGTCATTTCCATTTATTCATGATGATTGTTTAATTTCTTTGTAACATTTGTTGTTTGTGTAATCTTTTTATTCTCAGGATGATATGAAAATTTACATACATACAATATTGTCTTTATAATTCATTATCTAAGAAATAATAATTAACTACATCTATTTTTGAGAAAATCACATAACTTTATTTGATTAGAACAGAAGAATGAACTCTAAATTTAAAACAAAAAAATAGTAATTTAAGTAGTTATTTTCCGAGATCACAAGTATATAATAAAACAAATACTAGTGTATAATTCATAAATTTTATTCATAATTACATAATGGAAATTTTGCAATAAAAACAGAAAAACTATAATAATAATTACAAAGTAATGGAATGTTCCGTTTCAGTAAAGAGCAGACAAAACAAGAGGAAGTAGATATTCCCTTCAAATAAGGAAAATATATAATTCTAAATAATATACAACCAAACATAATATTAATTAATTGTCTCAAATGGCAAAATAATAATATTACATAGTAAGAGGATAATTTAATGTCTTCTTTATATCCAATATTTCCAATTTAAACAATAATACTTTCCAAAATTATTTTGAATTTAAAGCAATACATAGATATTTACAAATTTAGAATTTTTTTTTGGAAAATCGAACATAGTTTTACAAAGCCTTTATAATTTACAATCCAAAAGTTATTTGGATGGACCGAATTTATATAAAATAAGTGTGTACTTTTAAACAATAAATAACATTTTCTAATAACTGACAATAAGGAGCCTTGTAAACCAAACAAGTTTTTCTTACAATTATTAAGTTAATTAATATATTTGAAGCACAGATGTAAACTCAAGGTAAAATAGTAAAAAATGTAAGGCTAAGAAAAATTAACACAATATTTAGAAACAATTTATTTTCGTATTATGAATTTATTAGTCTGATTTCGAAAGGAGAGATAAAATACATTTAATAGAAAAATATACAGCTTTATTTCATTAAAAGGACTAGAAACTAATGGAATGCGAAAAGCGTCTTAAAGGCAAGAATGATCACTAAATTATATACTTTTATACTTTATAAAAATATTTCAACCATTCGATATATTATTCAAGGGAGATAATTTAACAATATGTATCATCATTATTTTAGAATGAATTTATTGAAATGATGAAAGTAATTAAATTAGAAAATAATAATGTGATTGTTACTAATTGTTAATTTGTTACTGGTCAAGTTTAATAGGTACTGGGTTTGGAAAAGTTCACTGTAATTATAGTGAACCAGCCAAAATTATTATTAAGGGCAAAGCGAGTTTAATTAAATTTACCTAGGATCAATTCGATATGTGGGTTAAAGTAAATTTTCAATCAAAACATCCTTTTCTTTGTTTCGAAACGTTTCTCAACACATTTTTCAAAAGAAGACCACTTCCCAACACTTTTACAAAACATGATCACATAATATAATATGTTAAATTTCTCAAACTAAAAGCAGAACACATTTTTAAAAATTCAGATGTCCTCAAAAGCAACACGAAAAGTTGATTACTAATATCAAAAATAGTATTTTTTCTTAACAGTGCATTAAAAAGAATATCAAAAAGAGAATCTCAAATACATAATATTATGAAGATTTCATTTAATTCATTTACAGATAAATTTCAATTTACTAATTTATTAATTAAATATGTACCTAATTAAATGACGTAATGAATAAATTCCTTTTAAATTACGTTACAAGATGAAAATAAATATATTTTGTTTCAAGAATGCAACAGTAACAATAACTTTATCAATGTAGACGATGAAATTTAATATATTATTTTAATGGTTGATACCGCTGTAGAGATTAAACATTATCTAATGAAGGTATACACATGTTTGAGTTTTAACCGTTCCATAACCTACAAGAAAGGCGCTAAGACAAATGGCATATCTACCTAATGATATAATTTATACAAATCTATTTAATATGATCCGGAAGTTATTATTGCAATACAAGAATGCCGACATTCAATTATAGAATACATATTAAAGTGTAAAGAAAATGTGATCATTTAATGATGGAATGCTGCTGTATTGATCGAGAACTAAAATGTTGTATTGAGTGGAATCATGATGAGCGGATCATTGAAGATAAGAACATATAACAGGAAATTCCAAGGGCTTAACGGTAAGAGTAACGTCTATTGTTCTGGAGGATGCTAGCTGCAAGAATTCGTCAAATATAAATAACACGATTATGAGATTTTATTTGACGGATTTGAAAAAAAATTACTCTTAAACATTCATGTTACTGTACCGCTGACTATCGTGCTACAAATCACCGGGGTTCATTATTAACTGACATTTCAGTGAGGCCTCCGTGTATTCTAGTTACTGTCGCAAATGTTTCTGTTTGTTTGATGATGACAGAGCGTGGAATGTATCTTCCTTATTTGTAATTAAATATGTATTACTTTTGGCATTGGGATATTTTATAAATATTTGTCACTATGCAAGTTCCCTAATGGGGAAATTAAAGGGAAAATTCAAATGTTTTGAATTTGGGGTCCATTTTAGGCTATGGGCTGCTGCCCAGTCAATCCACGAGTTGCTACACTAATCACTAAAACATAGTCCTAGGCCCGTTCGACAAATGTCATCATAACAACATTTAAGTTTAATTTATTTTTCCATTTATTGCCATGTATTTCATTTGTAGTGACTTAGAGTTGACTTCAATCAAACATATGTCTCAATATTATATAATTTATTAATTAAAAATTAGTTTTCAAACAAAATTTCACTGAAAAGCAACATTTAGCTTTAGGCACTCCAATCACTTGAAAATTATTTTATACACATAAGATATTTTGATAAAGATTTTATAACACAGATTAACGTTTAGATTAGAAGAGATCAGAGTTAAATACAATACCAAGTCAAAGGATGGATTCTTATTGATTTCACGCCTACCTAAGCCGAATTGGGAGAGGACTGATGGACTCTGGACCGATCGCCTTGCACCGCAATGGCAGGGAAGGATTCATATGTCTGCAACTCCTGGACACATTGACTCTCAGATTCCAACCATCCCTCATACCTTCCTCTCCTTAAAAACACCCTCCGCACAGCATCCTCAAAGATGACAGAGGCCTCGAGGGAAATTATTTTTTTTCCCACGTGGAGTTAATGTAAAAGAAAATAATGTTTTTTTATCATTAAATGAAAAAGGCTACGATATCTACCAGATTATTGACAAGAAAACATTACATTTTCAGATTTACTCCGGGTTTGGTGGACGTGAAACTAATAAGTATCCATATAAGAAAATAGATAATATTGATCAAGAATTTTTAAACCATTTATTGGAATCAAAATTTTTCATAATTAAATTTTTTCAATTCAAAGGCCAGCTTGAATTTATTGCATTTAACTATATTAAATTTGAATAATTATTTTTACATTGCACCATCACAAATACCAATAGAACCATGTTATAAAATATGATAAGACACTACACATAGTTTTTGATACATAATGAATGATATGAATTTTATGACAAGATGATATTTTTTATTGTCTGAGTAAAATAAATATTATTTCTCGTTGTGTCTTAAGCAAGGTTTAAAATAGTTAAAATCACATAAAATTAAGGACTAAAAATCACAACACAGGTGTATTTTGACCTTACTCTGGTATTTTTAAAGTGGCACGATTTTCAAACACATTATTTCTGGCAGAATAAATTAAAGATTCATTTCTAACGGCGATTCATTGAATTTTAGAAAAAGATTGTATTAGTTCCGATGTGGGTTATTATAGTATAAGCAAATTAGTCACTTTACAGGAATGAAATATTAAATTATTTTTAAAATAAAATGAAATACAAAACAGTAGATATCTTTTAACATAAGTATTTATTAAAATTTTAGATGCAATTTATGTTTCACTTTTATCCAAGATTGATAGAGTGCATAATCCAGTTAATATAATACAACTCGGCTTAAGTTTTTCTGCAAACAAAAATATTACTAAATTACGGAGTTCAAACAAAACAAATGAAAGGTTTACAAACGCATCTGTGCACGCGACCAAAAGAGAAAATGAAAAACATACGATTTTTTCAAATCATAAATTTTTGTATCCACAATACCTTAAGTACATACATAAGTTTGTAGGTCTGTGGTTTTAAATATTGAAATTATAAGTCACCGTGTGATACCCAAGAATGTTTTTATCAAATTTGTAGATAACTTACTGTAAGAAGGGCCCATCAATATATGTGTAATAAGTAAATTGTGTACAGGATGACACAGAATTATGTGTGTTTGTAGCAGCAATAATCCTGGTCGTTTTAAAAATAAATAAGAACAAAGGTAAGGACACACTGGGCCCATGTTCGCAACGCAAGTAACGCATTAAGACATCTGGACAACTTCCAATCCATACATTTTCTATGAAAATAGATGCTTTGCAATGCCGATCTGCACTGTCGAGATTGGTGTGGGGTATTTGAAATGTAAAAGGGATGGCCGTCACGCCATTCAAACGTTGATTTAAGGTTATGTTTGTTTTGGCGTTTATTGCTAGCACGTGGGCCCAGTATGTCCTTACTTTCAACGTAACAGTCAAGAAGTGTTAGATTCCGAGCAGATGGAATTTTAAACGTAATCAGGTTTTAATTAGTACTGGGAATGTTCGTCAATATATTACAACATACTAAGTAGGTACAATCTCACAGGTAATGAGTTTTCATGGTTCCCCATATCAATTATTGTTAAAAACACAAATGTTGTTCATTGCGTGGCGGCGCCACTCACTAACATTATTATTAAATTAATTTAAGTACATATTTATTTAGCTACTGAATTTTAGACCGCAACAATTCTCACTCTGATTGTTAAATCACAAATTGTCATTATTAAGTACATTTTCATATGAAATCATCAAACGACATTCAAATTGCAAGATTCACAACTTTGGGGGTTGTTCCGCATTAGATACAACATATTTCCAGTACAACTAGATGTATTCCACTTTGGAAAATGAATTCATTCTGAATAATAATATTACGGGATATATTATGTGGAATGAATACAGTTTATTTCACAATTGAAATTGGAATTATTCCACCGGAGAAGTGATTCCAATTCCAATCAGACACGGGTTTCTTTCCGCATTAGAACTAAATACGATAGTCGTATTTCATTAAAGACAGGTACAACCGGAACACTTCTGTCGTTAAACAATAAAAAGGCAAGCAAAAGTAGGAATTATTATTTTTCGCACTGATGGCAACATGGTGATTTCATTGCTATAATAATATACACCATTCAAATATTTACATACACTCCAATAAAAAATTAAAAAAAACAACCAAAACTTATAAGATCAAAGAAATGACATTCTCGTATATACAAAAGTATAGGAGTTATTATTGCATATTAATCGATGATAATTGAATTACATAACATAGATATTGCGTTGCATTACTAACATTAAGTTGCTTGGGAAACAATTACGTAAAACCAAATTCACAAATAATATTTACGACTGATATTAGAAGTGCACTAATGAACCTCTTAAAACCGCGTTAAAAAAATGCTGTTTAACATTATTTGTAGTTGTTTTATTAATTGAAATAATATTCTGTTTAATCATTGAAAAAGCTATAAATAATTAAATATGTTAGCTGCATCGAGGAAGCAAACTACGTTATAAGACCTTTGGACGGGTTCAAAACAAAACCAAATAGGGACATCTAATTTATTAGGCGATTTTAGTCAATTGGCGTTGAAATGGAAACAATATCAGGTGACTTTAGTTGATTGGCATTGAAATGGAAACAATATCGGGTGACTTTAGTCAATTGGCGTTGAAATGGAAACAATATCAGGTGACTTTAGTTAATTGGCGTTGAAATGCAATCAATATCAGGTGACTTTAGTCAATTGGCGTTGAAATGGAAACAATTTCGGGTGACTTTAGTCAATTGGCGTTGAAATGGAAACAATTTTGGGTGACTTTAGTTGATTGATGCGTCCAAAGGGTTAAGTATTTAAGAAGCAATTAAAGCAAAGTTATTTGACTAAGTATAAACATTTTAACACAATACATAACAAAATTATATCACTGAAGTTTTAACAAAGGGACGGTTTTTAGGCACAAGTAAAGAAATTGTACATCATAAATCAATGTAATATTTATATTAGAATCTGTAGACTAAAATAATGATAGCATTATATAATTATTGATCTAAAGATAATCACACTAATTAATAAATAATATAAGTTCTTTTACATACAGAAAAAAAAATGTAAAGTCAAATAAATTTATCACAATACTGTAAACGTTAGGGTTAGATTTTTTTGTAAATAATCTGTGCAATGAACAGACAGTAAAAGAGTTTATAAAATTCATTTTTAAATAGTTGCCGATTATTTATAGAATATTTTATTTGTTCCCCGTATCAAAAAATTATTATGTAGAAAGTAATTGTTACACAAGAAATATATATAATAAAAAAACATGGCATGATCAAGTGGAATAATTATTCAAAGACGATGGATTAATAAAAAGTTGTCCAGCAAAATATGGCATATTTTCATTGCAGCATTGCAGGAAAAAATGATTTTCAGAAAAAAAATGTTGACATCAAATTACACAGCACCAAAAATAATAAGTATGTTTAAACAAAGATAAATTTTCACTTTTTCACTCAAATATACCGACATTCAATTTGATAACTCTTTAAGTACATAACCAATTAATTTTTCATTGCCATTAAGTACATTCATATTACAACATCTTCAATTAATAATTTCCTAAATTTAATTATTAATGCATTTGCTCCATTTTTCATAGACAAGTTTAAATAATACACACCCTGTTTAAAAAGTATCTCACTGATGGCATTTTAAAAGTTTAAACACATATTTACAGGCGGCGACCAACTGACTGTACTCGCGGGTCGCAGTCACACTCAAAGCAACAACTTCCTGCAGAAATGCCTACACACTGGAGAGTGTGAATTTTTCCTGGCATGTAAAAAAAGAAAGCAATGTTATACTTTCTAAATGTTTCTTTGTCTGTTTCGACAAACTTGAATAACAATAAAATGTAACGCAGCTAACATCATGTTGAAAAAGCTGCAAACTGTCGTTATGCAACTTTTTTGCTGAAAAATACCGAAAAGGTAACATATTTTAACTTTTGTGGCAAAATAACACCGCTCTTCCCTAGTTATTGGGAATGATAACTTGGGTAAATAAATAAACATCCACCACAATGTGAGAAAGAAATCGATCGAAACAATCGAAAGCCGTTAAATAACAATGGCGGCCATTTTTAATGTGAGTGACTAGGCATTCATGAAGGAAGATGTTGGTTGGAGTGAGTTTAGTGACGTCAAATCCCCTCTACATTATCAGTCAAGTTACAAATCTATACAAGTTCATACGTCCGTACAAAGATGAGACTGCCTCCTTTATACATTAAACACAATCCCAATTTTATACAAGTTTATACGTCCGTACAAAGATGAGACTGCTTCATTTATACATTAAACACAATCCCAATTTTATACAAGTTTATAAGTCCGTACAAAGATGAGACTGCTTCATTTACACATTGAAAACAATCCCAATTCTTGAATCACCATTCAGTCATAGAAAGTTCCTCACAAACAATATTTATAAATTAAATTACTTCATACAATCCAATATACAATATCAATGAATTAAATAGTTAATCGAAATGTTTCGATATATATTATTTTATTCCCAACAGTACACAACATTTACGAGTGTGTTGGTGCTAATTTCTGATAACAAATTTTACTCTATCGTTGTTTTTAAGTGTAGAGGACATCCCCTTAAAAGGATTAATAACATTTGAGAAATCTGGTTTGAAGACATTTACGTAAACACCGTTGACAAGGAAACACATCTAGTGCTAGAATTCTCAACAAATATTATATATCTTAGAGATTGACATGCGCCAAAAGGAGTGGTATGGTAATGTTGTGCATATATTTAACCAAAATGGAAAAACAAACTACATATAAAATAACAATCAACCAGTGGAAATTAACAAAAGATTACCCACAAATGTTCACATTACAAATAAAAATTACCAGAATTTTTTAGGGTAAATTATGTTACAATTTGACAAACACCAAATTATTAGTTTCTTGAAGAGAATCTTCGTGCCACAGCATTAAAACACTTGACTCATCAAAAAACCAGCGAGGGCAAATAAAAAAGTGTTTTTTAGACATGTGAATAAATTAAAATATGTAAATTACGTAGCATATTCGCGCCTCAAGTTGAAGATATTCGTATCAAAGCATTCATTGGAATAGCTTAAAATGCGTTCAGTTACCATCATTTCACACAACTATGGTCCAAATGTCGCACACGTAAATACTGATGTTTACACACTAAATGACAGAGTTATGGTTGGAAAACACCTTTGTCTGCCATATTTGTTCACTTGTCAATGGTCAATGTGGGTGACATATTGCAAAAAATCTCATCAGCTGATAACTTTAACATTCTCCCAATTATGATCCTTCTATTGATTTATCAAAGAAAATATTTTATGGACTATACATATGGATACAGTTGTGTACTTCACAACACAAATATGCAGTCCAAAGTTTTTTTTTTTTTTAACATTTCACCTATGTACATTTTGGACCATGGTTGTGTAATACGGTATATTACTGTAGCATATTTGAATATGCAGCTGCCTCCTAACCTTCCGCAGTCCTCACTACCTACAGACTCGAAATATTCTGTAAATTAAAGATTTACAAATATTAAATTATCACATCCATACCATACCATCCCTTTGGCACGCAATATCAATATAAACGAATCTAGAATGTACACGGATGATTATTTTTACATGACAACACAGCACCTATGGGAGCGTGCGTCCCCGACGACTTCGCTGGTGTTGCCGCTGAATCGTGGCACGTCGTTCTGGGGGAGGTTAGAGGGGAGGGTGCCGTTGAAGGACTCGCTGGCGATCAGGCTGGACTCCGTTGGGCTGGCGTTCCGGTTCTGCGCCCGCTGCTTCTTCAGGTCGGCCAGTGTGCCTGCACATGGAGCAATTTCATAAGTACCAATTACAGAGTGGAATTTGAACAATTGGAGAGTAGGAAATAAATTATAATAATACTCACTAAACTGATCTAGAATACACCTATGTCTACATATTTCCATCAATGAAAAATAAGAGAACAAGTTAAGCAAAAAAACTACCAAATCAAATAGGCTACGTGGCGATTTACTCAATGCCATAACATCAGGCTAAGTGGCGATTTATTCAATGCCACAACATTAATCTACATTGCGCTTTATTCAATGACATAATATTAGCACAATTTGAACAGTAATCTCTCATCAATCTGTAAATCTTGTGAATAATTCAATTTTAAGGAATTTAACACATTCACAGAAACAGCGTCTATTGAAGTTGTTTTAGAAGAGGTGTGATATGACACACCGTATTTTAGTCAGGAACGCAATACAACACAACGGACAGGGAACTTATGATTTTTGAATTGTTGTAGTACGTAGCCCGGACTATTTATGTCACAACTCGAACAATTCTATACATGATAGTGTAACAAGATGACACATGTGTCATGCGTCATGTGTCAACATGTGTTGTATCATGAACCTCTGTGTTTACAAGTGTCCGTCATAAGACAATAGCTTATATTTCCTGTAACACTTTTTATTCCCCTTTCAATACCACAGAGGGTGCAGTAGTATGTACATATATATATTAATTAATTAAGGTTAAAATATTTTCAGATTGAATTCCCATTTGAAATAGCAAAACTGTTTATGTTTACAACAACTGATAATGAACTGAAGTTCAGAATTCAATTTTGAATGGCGGATAAAACTTTATAATAATACAGTAATTTTTGTGTGTAATTGTTATGTTGCAAAATGAGTTATTTTATTATTTACATATTGAGTAATTGAAATTTTCTAATGTTTCAGTTGAGAGTTTAATAGAAGAAATGTACAAGAGAACCTAACTTCTGTTAT
Organism: Hesperophylax magnus; assembly: GCA_026573805.1. Taxonomy (NCBI): domain Eukaryota; kingdom Metazoa; phylum Arthropoda; class Insecta; order Trichoptera; family Limnephilidae; genus Hesperophylax; species Hesperophylax magnus. Next base: position 5,088,418 of record JAIUSX010000114.1, read on the forward strand.
TCAAAAATAAAAGTATGTTAAACATAACACCATGATAAATATATTAGTGGACGTACATGGATGTAAGCATTTGCTAACTGATTGTAGAGAAAAAGTAGAAAAGAAATGATTTGCGACGTGATATTATATACCGAGTAAGAAAAGAGAAGAGAGAATGAAAAGAATTAGGAAGGTTAGTGAGAGCAGTTAATTTATGGTTGCGTTGTAAGCACTGTGAGTTCCATGGCCCATGATGGGTTGAGGACGACACCGAGTAGTGGCCACTTGTGTACTTACGCGGAACCACTGAGGAGTCCATAGCCTCGGCAGTCGGTTGAGGAAACCCTGCATCATCACATAAAACTCAGTCAACTGTCGGCGACACAACTTCATACACCACAACTCTGTCAGTCAAATGGGAACCCAAGGATGAAAATATTATACAGTTCTAATGGGTACTACATAATGATCTATTGACAGGGGAAACTGGCCAATCCAATAAATAGATAGATACAATAAGGGTTATTTTGAGTGTTATCTAAAAAATAATACTTTTAAACAAGCTATATTATATTGTTGATGCAAATCCATCGCCGCATATTGTCAGTGCTTGGTAGAAGGGGCGAATATGTAGGTAAGCCAAAATTTTACAAGTAAACTTTTCATATTTGATGATTTAAGATTTTCATGCATTTTAAACATTATTGCAGTTATTTTTTGGGTTATAGTTAGGCCCGGATACATCTCCATAAGGATCTCAGAATATTTTCGAGCGTGCAAACTCAGCCATTGGGACAAATTGGCATTTGCCGAGCACTTAATTGAAACCGGCCATTACTTTGAATTCGTGCAAAGTCCAAAGGCCCAAAACGCTTCAAGCGCACCTAAATACGGAGGCAATTGAAATCCACAAAAACCATTTTAAATATTAATAGGGATGACAGGGCTAAGCTTAATAGTTCTTGGAATCCGGTATTAGACAGCTACACCAAAACTAAAAGCAGAAAACCAAATTAAGAGGGTTAACACTCGCAACACGGTATCAGTTCTACATACATAAACACACACAATCTACAAATCTGCCCTGATGACGGACACTGTAACGCTATTTGAAATGTTGGCTAAAGAAGGAGGAAGTGCAACACGGCATAATGCTTCAAAAAATAAACACAATAATTCTTTTTACATTGTTTTGTGGGTTGTCTGCTAATGAATTCAAATTAGGTTACTTTTTCTTTCTACAAGTTTGTTATTTGCTAGTGACAATAGTTCCACATCGGAAGAAATAAAACTGATTTGTTCCAATATAGAAATGCACGCAACTTCCAATGCATACTGTTTGCATTAAATCAGTAGTATTAATATGGCTTATGCAGAGATGAATTTGCATCAACGATTATAACGAGTGACAGAGATAAAAGAGATTATATTTTAACAACATAAAATAAATGGCATACCCTTGGCACATTTGTATCAACTATGTTTTGTTCAAGCAAAAAGTAACTGGAACTTTTATTAAGATTTAATAACTTCAGTTTGTAAATGGAGAAAGTCAGATGTACAAATATTTTAACACAGAACGAAACACAGTCGATACATAAAAATTTTAAAGCCGCAACTAATCCCATCTTAGTACATAGTAATTAATACATGTATTACAATAAATACAATGACATTAAATTCAAACGTGTTATCTACAGCTTAATGACCCTCCACAATAGCGATCAAATTCAATCAAAGATCTAAGCTACAAATCCTTCCCGTTCAGGCAAGTAACCAATCCACATGCACAAGTTTTGAGATATCTAAATTTGAATGTGAAATATGTAATATTATTTGAATGCTTTTAATTTTTTTTCTATTACTATGCAGAAAAGAAATTTCTATAGCGTAAACTTTAAAACAGTAAGGTATACGCAAGATATTTGTACCGGACAGGTTGTCGAAGAAATTGAAGACGAGGATGTTGTGGCTATGACCGTCTTTGTTTTCCCTGCCCACGAACAGCCCTGCCTGACTGCTTTCTGCCTGGTTCTACCCTGGACCTTGTTTGATTCGGCACTTCCTTGGACACAACTTCTCTAGCCCTTCGATACCCGACCGTAGCAACGAACTTGCACTCCAAGCGAGGGCCTTTATAAGCATGGACGTAGCGGCTACCCCAGGACTGACCGGCGCCCTATGTTACAGTCTAAGTGATAGACAGGTCATCCCGTAAAACAAATAAAATATTTTGAAGCTTTTTATTTTAGCTTTCAAATTTGCAGGATCTCAAAAATGTGTGTTTTGGTTTGGTGACTTTTGACTGAACGGCGATGAAATGTATTTTTGTTAGGATGGCAAAGCTGCATTTTCGAAGCTTTAATCTGCAATTGAATGTCAGATTTCTTTAACTCTTTGAATACATAAAAATTTGGTCACTTTAGTGGTGTGCCGTTAAGAATTTATACTACGAATGATCGAGAGAAATAATAAAAAAAGGTGTTTAAACATAATAAACGGGTGATAATGGATGTGGTGACTCAGACTAACCTATCATGACAGTAACGTGAACGTTTATCTTGCCATTATTGTCGGTTGTGTAGTGCGTGGCGCTGGCCTCTGCGGGGATGTCCATGTGTCCGGAGTTTTCGACCGTCAGATTCTTGGTGGCGTCAACCTCGTCCTCGTGGATGTAAGATTCATTGTCCTGCCCTTCCGGCGCCTTCCGCACCCCATTCGACTCCTTCTGACGTGACTCAAACTGAATTTCCGGAGTCTTCTTATTCCCGTTGCTGTACCCGTTATTATAAGTTTGAGATAAATGATTTGTGTTTGAATTTGGAAGATATTGTTGTGCGGCATTCGCGCCAAAAAGCGGGTTTGATACTTTGGGTATTTGCGACGAGTGGTTTGACAAAGTTTGGGAGTCGACCTCGTTAGAATTCTGCGATATTGTTTCTCCGTTTTGTGATATGGCGATTTGTTTGGGGGGTGATGAGTCCTGTGAGGGCTGGGGGCCCCCCAGGTCCCCAGTAGACGCCGACCCGTTGGAAGGCCTCTTCTGGGAGACAGGGCCGTTGGAGATGTTGGCCACATTCTGGTTGTTCTCCGTACCATTTGGAAGACCCTGGAATAGAGGAAAAAAATACCGTTTAGCAAGGATAGAGACACATCAATAAAATATCAAAATATGCTTCAATCGGTTAAAACATGTGGAAAACAAATGTCAACAAGGACACACATTCATTAATTTTTTTACTAACTGAAAAAGCTTGGGTAAACTGTGTCAGTCTAGTTAAATATCTACTATAAGTGAATGCAATGAAATCAATTTTGATCAGTGGCAAAGGCATTGTCAATTTTAAAACTTGATGTAGGGTAAACTAGACTCTGATTGTCGGCAACTAGTGATTTCCAACTCTCACTTTGACTCTTCTTTTCTCACTAACATATGTAACGAAATCTTATTGTATGTTTCTATTACTTTGATGTGAATCGACAAACTGCCATTTTGCAGGTGCATATTTCTTCTATTATTTGAATGTTTTACCTATTATTTATTATTCATAAAAAAGCAAAATAAATCTCTTTTATAATTTTCCAAGTTTCTATTTCAAGAGTCCAAACCGTCTGGAGCCAATGAGACTATGGCATCCGCAATTGGTGTATGTCATGCGGCTGAAGGTGGAGAGGAGGGGAATTGGGGAGGGGAAGGTGAGGGAGTACCTGACTATTCAGATCTGGTCACCAAATATGGCTAAATCATTTTCAAAAGTTTATTAAAAAAAATTATCATTTAGTTATGGTATTATAGTCGATTAAATAAATATTATTCATTGTTTTGTAATATGGTGGGTTGGACCAAATCTACATTCAAAGTCAAAATAATATAAATTTCCTTAAGCGGCCAATCATTCCCTACCCCCCATGTGAATACAAAAAAAATTAATGAAGATGATAATATCTACATGGTGTCTGAGGGCAGGTATTTCAGTATACTCTAAAATTTTATCAGCCAGCTTATCTTGATAGGGTTCACAAGAGAACAACTTGACCAAAGTAAATATCTCTTAAAGCTTAACCACTCGAGCAATGGCTACCCAAATTTGGATAGCACCGCTAATGCCCTTAATACCCAAATTCGGGTATTTATTGAATTTATATTTTTTTTACAAAAATTGAAATGAGTGCGAATCGTTTTTTTTTGTAAATATGCCATAACCATATCAGTTGAGTGGTTATGAAGCAACTGAAATATTGTCCCTAAGAGGTTGTTTTGGGAACTTAAAAACAAACACTAACTCTGTAGCTTAGTCCCAGTATTGGTGGAGCCTTCTTCTTCATCTTCCGCAGGTTATCGTTGATGATGACCATCTTGTTCACATCTCCTGGGACACTTCAATACTCAATACCAATACTGACCACTCCTCAGCTGACTGACCCGCAGTCCACAGCCAGCCAATACACTCACTTCACTCGGAGGTCACTTTACTTATTGTCTTGGACAGTGTCATATCTACTATAAGAGTGTATTGTTTATGTTTAGAGGTTAGGTTTTAGTCCGATGCGATTTTAATCAAGTTTCATTCTATAGTACAATCAAAGATAATATCATATCCATTCATGTGCCAAAATTCAATGAGTTATAGTAGTTAAGAACAACAAAAATTGTTTTCTAATTGCAAGAAATACACATAGGGAACATAGAAAACCACCGAGGTTTCGAAAAATTAAGTATTTCTGTTGTCGAAAATGGAAAATTATGCATTTTAGTAGCTATTTCGTAAAAAACATAGGACAATTTGACGTCAATTCTACCCGCTATGTTTTGGCATAATAATAATAAAAAAATTAGGTTAGTTTTTTTTATTTTTTTAACTAAACCCAAACTGACAACCTAAGAACCCATTTTAGGGTCATAGGTTCATATTTTAGTTTTAATAAGTGAAGAAAAAACTAACCTTACAATTTTGACTATTAACAAAAGTAACAATCGGTTTAAATTTACTTTGCTTACTTCTCATTATTATCTAACCATTTTATTTTAAAGTGTTTTAAAATAAAAAATGCGCGTGTGTGTCCCTATTATCTGTAAATTTACCATTATTAATAATCAACTAGGTCAAATTACGTTAGGCTAGTTTCGGTTAGCACAAAGGGGTATGTTTCCCATGGAAAATCAATAAATAAAAGCATCAAAATTTGTGAAGAAGTGGAATTTTTGGAAAGGAACTAACTATTGTGTGTCATACGTACTTATCTAGAGTAGTGAAGCCCCCAAGCTCACATAAAATCTGTACTTTCATAATAATTACATGCAATATAACGTACGTACTTACTTTCACTAAAAAATTAAGGTTTACGTTTTTTCCAGAATGTAGGTAAATATCGTAGTTATTTTAATAAAATAGGTGAGTAGGGACCTAATAATTTAATTAAAGAAAAGTTCATTACCAGCGGTAAATCCAAAGCGACATTGTAAAGTTCCATCGTAAAGGACTTTTTGTTAGGTAGAGTTGCGCAAAAATAACAATGCTTCTTTGGCGGACAATGAATGAGAACTGTTACAAAATAACTACGTGATTTTATTATTGTTAACTTGTTGATAAGCCATTGAATTAGTATTTCAAGGTAGGGGATTACATTGCCGAAAAACTTCCGTAAACCTACCTACCTACCTGACAGCTACTTGAAGCGTTGTCGGTCGAATTTTCATACCATTATGATGGCTAAATCACTGTTTATTTTATTACGTTTCATAAATTAACAATAAACTGACGGTTTTGAGGTCATTGGTAATGGGAGGAAATTGTTAATTGAAAGCATCTATTAAAATTACGCTAAGAACGATTTCAAACTGATGTTTCAATACAACTGTAAGCTGTAAAGCAAGAGGGGTAATTCAAATACATATTTCAGTCTGACAGTTGAAGAGATTTTTACATCTGCCTGTAGGAAATAAGGAAATATAAAATATCTGATTTTAATCTGTCAAACAACTGTGATTCCAGCGGCAGTTCCCTACTATCGGAATGTCCCTGGTAAGAGGTCATTATTCAGAATCGAAAGGCAAATCTGGCAAACAGTCTGTTTTTAATTTGAAGAAAAATCTGATTTAAACTGGCTAACAAATCTGTCTCAATCTGGCAAACATAGCTGCGCCAATCTGGTAAACAAATCTGATTCCAATCTGGCCAACAAATGTGATCTACCTGGCAGCACATGTCAGCACATCTGCCAACACATCAACAGCATGTCAACACATCTATCAACACATCTGCCCTGATGATGGACACTGCAATGCTGTCCGAAACGTTGGCTGAAGAAGGAGGTAGCGCAACACGGCATAACACCCCAAAAACAAATAACAAAAATACTTTTGGCCGTGAAAATCTTAAATCATATTTTACCTGGCAAACAAATCTGATTCCAATCTAGCAAAAAATCTGTCCTTATCTGATTAACGAATCTGTTTCTAATTTGGCATACAAATCTGTTTCAAATACTGGCATACAAATCTGATTCCAATCTGTAAAACTAGTTTGTAATATAAAGCTGTCTCCAATCTATCTAACAAATTAAGCTGTAAGTAAGAATTTTTTCTTATCTTTTAAGATCGAAAATCCGTTAAAGAGAATTATTATACAGGATGTCCGGGATGTACATGACAGTACAAGTAACAAAGATTTTTTTTTTCGAAATTCTAGGTTAAAAAGTTGATTTGTTAATATGGGAAAATTAACATTCTTCAATGGAAACATATTTTTGTATGGGAAAATAAACATTGGAATTTTAAAGTTATTTATCTTGTTTACTTCTAACATCATGTAGAATCACCTCCTGAAGTTATCGCACTTTAACGCCGGACACCTGTATATTTCGTAATGCCCACACGTCGGCAGTCAGTGACCGAAAAGTCAAGACTAAAATCAACCCCCTGCAATAATAACAGAATTACAAAATAATAATAATGTACCAACTTAATGTTTGAGAACATTTGGCAAATATTTAAAGGAGTTTCTTCACGGCAAATAGCAATAAACTTAACATATAATTATTTACAGTCTAAATAATAACATTACCAAATACCTGTCCAATAAAACACACACATAAATAAACGTCCGCATTTTGTAACGCGTTGTTTTGTAAAACACAAATACTTTGTTTGCCAACAAATTATAAGCAACGCGAATAACCTTATTATTAATTAGTATCATAAAATAGGCGTGTCTGAAAATGAATAAAAAAAAATTATAGTAGGTAGTGAAGAAAAACGATTATAGATTTATTTTGTAGAATAAGGTTTTTTAAACGGTGTGGAAACTAACCCGACGTATTTGTTTCCTTCGAAAAAAAAGATTAACTATTATTTTCGTTTGTAGGTATTATGGGTAACAGAGTATTTTCCAAACAAATCTGTCAAAAGATATCGAAAAACTAAATATCTTACTTTTCAGTAATTTCTTTGATCATGTTTGAAACCGAAGTTGTCAATAACGAATCAAGTAAGGTTTTCCTGAAATAATTTAAAAAGAAAACAACAAGGTCTCGAAAAATTGAAGATTCACGAGATATGTAATCATAATTACGTAATTATTAATCATTAACGAAGCGAAAAAACACGCGGAAATGCAGGCGGACAAGAACTTCATACAAGAAACGTACAAATTGAGAAGGAAATACGCTCAGTGCGTGCTAATCTCACATTAAACCCCGTCAATTATATTCATCCAATAACAAACATTTAAACTTGCGAAACTAATGCGCTGTTGCAATTAATTAATGTTTCGGTCACAACATCCGAATTGTATGCGATTTATTAACTAACGGTAACCGTTTAACGATGGACAAAGTTCTACTTACAATATTGTTACCGTTGTTTTCATGTAAGTATTTAACAAAGATCGGTGGGGCAAATTAGAACGATGTTATTGCCTATTAAATAGCTATTGAGATAGATCATTTAATCGATATATTAATTTAATTTTAATATGGTATATCTGATCCGTTTTCACTTACGTTTCAATGCAATTGTTACTAAATTTATAAGATTTTATATTTTAATTTTACCGAGAATGTTATTTTAATTGCAACAATGTTTACCTTTTAGGGTGCTTCTTCTAATGCAAGAGTACTTACTAACAATGTTTACATATTAGGGTGGTTCTTCTAATGCAAGAGTACGTACTAACAACGTTTATCTGTTAGGGTGGTTCTTCTAATGTAATACTTACAAATTTAACTCCTCAGGCCTCTGCCATATTTTGACAGGAGTTCGGAGTATTTCCACTTTTCAATAAAATCCAAATAAATGGAATATTTCTGAACGTATCCGAAAAAAAAACTGTTTTTGAAAGGTGCTAAAATATGCTTTAAAAATTGTATAAATAAAAATAATAAATAAAAATATAATACAGGGTTTTCCAATAAGAGGTGTTATTTTGATTTTCAATTGTAAAAAATCAATGGTTTCGTTGCTTGTGTGGCACGTAGCGCCGTCTTGTTGAAAGTAAACGTTGTCCAGATCAATACCATCCAATTCTGGCCATAAAACATCATTAATCATCTCTCGATAGCGAAATCCATTCACCGTAACTGTTGCTCCAGCCTCATTTTCGAAAAAGTAAGGTAAAATGACTCCGCCGGACCATAAACCGCACCAAACAGTCACACGTTGAGGATAGAGAGGCTTTTCAACAATAACTCTTGGGTTTTCCGAGCCCTAGATGCGACAATTTTGCTTGTTGACGAAGCCACCGAGGTGGAAATGGGCCTCATCACTCAAGATGATTTGCATTTGATTCACTCAAGTAAATTTTAATAATTTAAATGCGTTGTTGAAGCGTGTATCGTTCCATTTTTATTAATGGCGTAGTTTCTACTTGTCAAATGACAGCTTCAAAAGTAACATCTACCGAAATAGCGGGCTATTCAAAATAACACCTCTTATTGAAAAACCCTGTATTTGAAATTTTAACATTTTGTATGCGAACATAAAACAAATTAAAAGCGGCTCATATTACGTTTTTTGTAACTAAAATTGATGATAACTGTCGCCTCAGTTTTTATCGTTTCGTATAAAAATAATTAACGAAGTTCAATATATATTTTTTAAATTGCGTTCGGAACCTTTGGGTTCATAAGGTGGACGTTTTCATTTTTCTGTGGTTAACTTCTACAATTGAATATAAATCGTGGTGTTTTCTCTTTCTGACACCGTTAAGATCATATTTCTCACTAGTACAGTAAGGGAGATACAACGATTTCTAGGAGACCAAATAAGTTGTTGTCAAAAACGAACAAATTAGTAAACGTGGCACCCTACCATTTCGTTCCACTAAGTACCTACACGAACTAAAGTGATTAGTGTGTTTGGGTTACTATGCCGTGTTGCGCTTCCTCCTTCTTTAGCCAAAAGTTAATGAAGATAATAAATCCGCCGTGAAAATTTCAATTCACTTAAAAAAATAATTAGTCAAAAAATATAATTTAAAAATATAAAATAAAATTTAAAAGGCCACAAGTCATAACTAGTTGGAGCTCGTGAGCCTGACTTGAGTACTTACTGACAATGTTAGGGTGTTTTTTCTAATACAAGAGTACTTGCCAAGTTTAAAAAATTCGACACTATTGACGATGTTTAGGGCAAAACGATTTTTTTATAAATTAGATTTTTATATGAAGATTTTTAGGAAATTTCAATTTAGCCGCATGGATTTCCTGAAAATCGAAAAAAAAAATTAAAAAAAAAGAAGAAATTTTCAGCTACAAAAACAACAATAATGCCATTTTTATTATAACACTCTAGTACACCCAAAAGTCACGATCCGCCACTGGCGTAACACCATTATTATTTTTTCGTAATTCCAAAAAATTAGACAAAATCAAAAATCTTTGGACATTAATCTGTTTCGTGATCCTTTAAAAATTTCAAAGAGAGAAGAGATGAGTTGTATTTTTTTACTGTAATTTTTTTATGTAATTTTTTCGATGTAGGCATACATTATTTTTGGAAAATTCACATAAAAAATGTCTAAAGAATAATAACATAGAACCTTTCGATTTTGAAAAAGGATTTTTCGGTTTTCGCGTGGTAAGGACTTCAACAACAGAAATTTTTACAATTACAGTTCGACATTCCAAGTATAAAAAAAAAAATGTCAAAAATATTCTGGTACAACATTTCCGAAAAGGCAAAAAGTAAACACCTCATCATATAACCAGAGCAGAGTAAACAGACAACCTGTATATATCTACATAAGTGTATCTGAATGTTTAACTCCCACCTAGTATTAAATAAAGGAATAATTACATTATTTTTTTTTTTTTTTTTGGTAAACTAACGTTTAAGATAAGATTATTTATGCATAGCACAAAGGGTAACAATTATTTTACAAGCAATAATTATTCGCCTGAAACACTCATCCACATTGAAAAATCTCCTGATAAAAGATACATGACGCCAACGGGACTCGAACCCGTGTCCCTTCGATTTCCGGTCGACAGCTCTGACCACTGAGCTATGGCGGCTTATCTCTTATCCGTGAAATAATTCAATATATACTAGTGTTTCATTCAACAATTACTGCTTGTTACATTTTTATTTATTTATTTTTTTTTTTTCACCTGAAAACAACCAACTTTATTTTATATGAGAAAGGCATTGTAAGTGCTAACTCTCTCACTAGATGGCGTCGAGACAAATTGTCTACATTTTTAGGTGAAATACTTGAACTTGTCAAATATTAATTATTATTTTTTTTTTTGGTAAACTAACGTTTAAGACAAGATTTTTTATGCATAGCACAAAGGGTAACAATTATTTTACAAGCAATAATTATTCGCCTGAAACACTCATCCACATTGAAAAATCTCCTGATAAAAGATACATGACGCCATCGGACTCGAACCCGTGTCCCTTCGATTTCCGGTCGACAGCTCTGACCACTGAGCTATGGCGGCTTATCTCTTATCCGTGAAATAATTCAATATATACTAGTGTTTCATTCAACAATTACTGCTTGTTACATTTTGTAACAAGCAACTTTGTAATACAAATTTAATTGTAATTGATGAATGAAACACTAGTTTATATTGAATTATTTCACGGATAAGAGATAAGCCGCCATAGCTCAGTGGTCAGAGCTGTCGACCGAAAATCGAAGGGACACGGGTTCGAGTCCCGTTGGCGTCATGTATCTTTTATCAGGAGATTTTTCAATGTGGATGAGTGTTTCAGGCGAATAATTATTGCTTGTAAAATAATAATTACATTAATCCCGGAAAATCGAGGCAAGGAAATATCAGAAAAAAAGGGTGACTAATACTTTAAAAAATACCTTCACCTTGACGTTGTACTATATAAGTCGCTAGAAACTTTCTATAGTTTGCCTGGACACAGGTCTCCTAGTGAAGATGACTTAAATTATAATTATTACATCTAACATGTTAATACATTATCTATACACTCGATCTACCAGTAGAAACTATAGATTACAACCATTTGATGAAAGAATTAAAAATACACAAACTCTCAGATAGAAGACTTGTTTCCATGACAGCCACGATTTACAGAGAATTTTACCGCCTTCAACATACCAACTAGAACTAATCGATCGAAAATTCTTTTTAATTGCAACAACAATATCAGGATTGAGTCGTTTAGATACTTGCATGTGCCTAGATTGCATGCAGTTGGTCATTGTAGATGTGTTCAACAGCACGTGATATAGTTACAAGAAGGCTATGATAAGGAACTTCAATAATGATAACAATTAAGGTAAGCATAATAATTTTCTTATGAATGGGTTCTATATAATTTTAAAAGCAAATTTTACTTTTGATTACTGTTTCACTGAATTATAATGCACATGTTATCATACGTTTGTAAAGGTCCATATGGGCGTATAATATATAAATAAACAAATGTTATCTTCTTAAAATGTCTAAATTACTTAGGAATTAATAACAAATTTAAATGTTACACTAACACTAGAAAATTGCCTTTCTTAAAATTAAAACTGCTAAAAAGAGCCAATTTTACATCCATTGATTGAAAAACGGACGTTGTACCTTTTAGAAACAAGACAGAGATATAATGAACAACTCGATAAGAAAATAATAGAATTCGAATAAAAAAAAGTTTAAGAACGTCACCTAAAATGTGTCGATGAATATGTTAAATTAATTGATTGTCGTGTACAAGTAATGACTTGAATAGATTCAGTAGGTGATGGGTGTGCATAATTAATAACGGTACAAATGATTTAACTCTGGACCATGCACATTGCACATTGCACATATTATGCACATGCAAGAATGCTTTTGATGGTCTTTGTGTTTCATTTGAAGAGAGATTCATTATTCATGAAAATTTTCTTAATATTTTTTTTACAAATGATTGTACGTTGTGGAGCCGTTTTTGTAAATATAATCTATCTATAAAGGCTGTCCGGAATAAAGTGCTCTAACTTCGGGGGGTGATTTTACATGATTTTAAAAGTAAAAAAGAAAAGAATCTTTCTTCGTAATTTTAATGTTTTAAGGTAATTTCTAGGTTAAAAAGTTGAATTGTTTGTTTGGGAAAATAAAAGAAGTTCTGTAAATGTTATTTATCATTTTTAACTTATACCATCATGTAGAATGACCTCCCGAAGATAGCGTACTAACACCCCAATAATATACAGGATGTTAAGGGACGTACTAGAATTACGTTAACCAGTGATTCTTTATTATTATTCCGAGTAAAAAATGAAAAATAAATTTAACTAAACTTAATTTAACTAATTTTTTAACTAAAATCATTAGATATTGAATTCCTAGGGTCGATGGGAGGGGTTGGGCGGTAACTCCGTTGAGTGGAAAAATTAAAAATTTGAAAATCATAAATAAGTCAACGGAGACCAAAATTATGTTGTTATTTTTTACTTCAAATAATGTCAGGAATCACTGGTTAAAGTAAGTCAAGTACGTCCCTTAACACCCTGTATATTATGAAGAAGAATGTCTGTGGGTGGATAAATTTAAAATATAATTCTACAGTTTGATTCCGATATTAATTAATACAACGAGGAAGGCCTGTTTATATGAGAATTAGAAAAACCACCCGATTCTCCGTTCTCACCCCTCAAGGCTCCATAGGACGCGTTAAAAAAATAAAGTATTTGGTTTGAAAGGGAGATTATAGGGAGGGAGGGTTATATTAAAAACGATAGTAATTAAGCGAAAATTGTGAAAATATTTAATCAAACACGACTCATTCGAAATAGAGTATAATTCTCTCGACAAATTCCAAAGTTACATTTAGATATTTATAACATTTAAAATAAGACAAAAAAATGTGTTTTAATAAATTTCGGAGCCTTTGCGATCTTTTTCTATCGAGGGAATTTCATATAAATACAGTTAGCTCTGCTAATTTTTAGATATTATCTTCAAAAACAACACATATATTTTTCAGGAACTTAAAACAAAGTTTTCAAGAGAAATCTTACTTCTTCATATGAAGCGGTTACTTTGTGATGTGACATTATAATTTAAAATTAAACAATAACTTTGTAAACATCACTTATAGGTAAATAATTAATGCCGACCGGGTTTCGCTACAACACGTAGCCTCATCAGGGCAGTATAATACTGATGGCAGTATAATACTGCCCTGATGAGGCTACGTGTTGTAGCGAAACCCGGTCGGCATTAAGTATTTACCTATAAGTGATGTTTACAAAGTTATTGTTTAATTTAAAAAAATAGAAATCTTACTATTTAAAAATTATCTCAAAACTTTAAAAGTAGTAGACCGATATCGCTGAAAATTTCAAAGTTTGTTCTTATTAGTGCCAGGAGTGTTTAGAGATATGTGTTGGTGGTAAAAGAAGTCGGGGACGCCCGATAAATATTTAAAGCCATATCTGTGCACCAGAATGAGATACGGAGTCGAAGTCATTTGTTTTTTAACAATAACATTGTGGTATGCAGTAGTGAATGGTGGAAGAAGTCAGAGGTGCCCGAGAAAGACATTAGCAATAGCGAAACATTGCGGGGGATACGAGTGTGTTATAAATCGATAGAAATTCGAAATGCGATGTTTCTTTTAAATTTTTGCACACTTAACGTTAAAAATGATTGTCTACATCTGATGTTGAAAAACTCTGAACTCCAGAGAGTTATGTGGATATATAATTAGGTTACTCCAACACTACTGGTAGTAAACGCATTATGTTATAAGTTACTGCGGTGGTTCACACGTGTTAGGTACCTACCTAATATTATTTTTGCCTACCTATTACCAACTAACCTAATAAAACTCAAAACAGTTTTAAACAATATATTTTACGCATTTTAATTTTTTTAAATGATTTTTCATTCTTAATTGATTCTTAACCTTTAATTATCAGTAACACGCCCTTGAGGGGAATTAAAATAATATAACAGGAACCAGGAAGCGCAGAATATAAAAATCATATGCATAAATGCATAATATTAAGTACGATATTGCTATAAATATTTTTTACGATGGTGAATTAATTATTATTCTTTGTGTTCATAACAGATAAAGTTAACTTTAAAAACGCAAATATTAACCGGAACTAACTTATATACAAAATTATGCGTTGATACGGATTAAATAATGAGTTTTAACTCAAATGTAATTAATTAAATAATAATAACACTTTTCAAAAAAATCACTTTGTTAAAATATTAATATCACTCACTGAAAAATTAAAAAAATCACATAAAATTTCGATAAAAATTATTATAGAAAAAATAAACAAACAATTTTTATTGTTTTGTGTTAAAGATGTGCAATTTTTCTTAATCACTCGCGAATTTAAAAACAAACTCAATATTAATTGTGTAATTACATGAGGAACTCTACTGAAGGGTTGTCATACAAATTAGTAAAAAAAACAAGCACAAATAAAAACAGACGTTGCGCTTGCAGACACGCACTGGAGACTGAGAAATCCACAGGTGTATAGCATTCCTGCCCCATTGCCTCAGCGCGGGTAAATTCAAACAAAAAATAACGTTCCATTCGATTTTTGAATCGCTACGTGAATTTTCGCGCGCGTGCTCTCGGCCAATCGGAACGAACACGAGATTTTTTACCGTCCCGCTCTGGCCAGGGAATGTCGTAGGGGAGGGACGTATCGGCGTCTCGCTCTAGTCACGTTTTCCTTGAAACTTTCTATTGCATCGCTGCGTTTTTAATAAGATCTTCACGATTCGTTAAAATCCGATTCATAAACGGTACAATCGTGATTTTGTAGGAAGTCAGTGAAGAATAATAAGGCCTATCTGAAAGCATTATTGGGGTGAAAATTTTCTGTTTCTGGTTAGAACCAAATGCGCTGCCTTTGTCGTGCAAAAGTTAATTTTGAATTTGAAACCAAGAAATACCCAACCAAACAGAAATATAAAAAAATCAAATTGTAGCAACAGGAAGTGAAATATTTTATTAATTCATGTTTTGAATTAAAAGGCCATGAATCGATTTTTGAGGCAATTTTGGCAATTATTTGTGAATTAATTTTATTTAAAGATTTATAAAGGTACAGATGCAATTCTGACAAGTCAAACACATGACTTGTCAGCAGGTAACTCCGTTCTCATCTCATTCCGGTGCAAGAGATATTGCGATAGGTATTCCTCAGGTGTCCCCGACTTCTTTTACCATTCAAACCACTATCTCTAAACACTCCTAAACAGAGTACTTTTGGGGTTGTGCGAGCTCAAATATAATCACAGGCTGAGTCTTTATATATTAAGATTTTATATTTCACCGTATTAAAACAGAATATATTTATGCAAAAGATTTAATTTAAAATAATTAGTTGGGTTAGATTATTTTTTCAATAGTTACTTTTAGTATTAACTAACAAAAAAATTTAAAAGTTGAATAACAATTTGGGAAGCGGGTATGGGTACCGCCGCCCCGAGAACCATTTATTGGATAACTAACACACCCCTGCTATAGGTCACCACTATTGGTTCGCTACGTATGGAGCAGGGGTACCCGGGTTCATGGGGTGAGGTTCGTCTAGGTTTTGGCGGCGGATGCGTTTATCCACCTACTGCGTGGCGGGTCGGATCGGGAGAGAATGGTTGAGGGAGACCTTTTGACCTCTCCAGCCGGCTTTTCTCTCGATCAATCGCTTTGCACCCCAGTGACGTCCGTAGTAAAACAAGTTTCCCGCTTGCACTAAGAGTTTCCGGACACCGAGTTTAACATGTAATTAGGTATATGTTAAAATATTGTAATAATTATGGCAAACCACAACATAAAGTTTTTTTTTAAATTATTATTTTTTTAATTTATTTAAAAAAATATTTATTTTTATAAAGTTAATTTCTAAAATTAAAGCTTTTTTGATTAAACAATTAAATATAAAAAACTTAAAACGAATTAAAAGAAATTAAACTTCTTTTTACGTATACAAAATATTCAATTATAGTTATTGGATAAAAAGGATGCCGGGAGCTGTTTATTCCTAATTTGAAAAGAGCATTAAAAAACCAATAAAATTATTTTTGATTGATAGAAAAATAGTACCTGTTGGGAACGGACTGCCTAACACAATATAGTGTAGTTGGAAGATGCGTGTGGCGAAGGGCGATGGGGCATGAAGCATGAGTATGTTACACAAATACAGATCATAATATACCTACCACACTAGAACTAGACAATACAGTGGCTTTACCGTCACTGCGGCGTTGATCGAGAATCGAGGACCGAAGCCGAACAACCCCGGGCAGAATAGGGGGCGAGTAAGGGGAACGGCTGCACGGAGTGGATGACCATTGCTGGCTAGCCACTAGTGGCGTAGCGGACCAAGACCGAAGCCGAACGACCCCGGGCAGAATAGGGGGCGAGTAAGAGGAACGGCTGCACGGAGTGGATGACCATTGCTGGCTAGCCACTAGTGGCGTAGCGGACCAAGACCGAAGCCGAACGACCCCGGGCAGAATAGGGGGCGAGTAAGAGGAACGACTGCACGGAGTGGATGACCATTGCTGGCTAGCCACTAGTGGCGTAGCGGACCAAGACCGAAGCCGAACGACCACGGGCAGAATAGCGGGCGAGTAAGAGGAATGGCTGCACGGAGTGGATGACCATTGCTGGCTAGCCGCTAGTGGCGTAGCGGACCAAGACCGAAGCCGAACAACACCGGGCAGAATAGGGGGCGAGTTAGATGAACGGCTGCGCGGAGTGGATGACTATTGCTGGCTAGCCGCTAGTGGCGTAGCGGACCAAGACCGAAGCCGAACAACACCGGGCAGAATAGGGGGCGAGTTAGATGAACGGCTGCGCGGCGTTTTTGCCCAAAACTCAATTTTGGATTGAGGTTAAAATACCCAAGCAAACTGAATATATATTTTATATCAAATAAAAGGTATAGCCAATATCTAGTATGGATGTGGGCTATTTTATTCATTGTGTTTGATTATTTTATATTATATAGCCTATCGTTAAGCCATTAACAGCCTTTAGAATCACTAAATACGAATTATTTAATATAATTCGATTTTCGAATTTTGTTACACTGTAAAATTGCTTTACTTAAAATTAAATTAAAGACCAGTTAGACAACCGTACAAAGAAAACATAAAAACTCCTGCGGTAAATACAAGCTTTGGACAAAGACACGATCATGTTATAAAAGCATACAACAGTCATTCAAAACTTGAAAATAAAGTCGAGGAAAACAAAAATAAGTTCAGACACAAAATTACAAAAATATATAAAAATAATTTTAAAAAATAAGTTCAGAACAAAAAAGACAATATTACCAAAATTACATAACATAAAATAATAAAACCCTACAAGTAACACACAGAACCAATATAAAACATACATCACTCATAAAGACACAACATATAAACTTGCTATCTTTACATATACCTGCTATCTTTACATATACTATAATTTCTGGAAGATCTCCAAACCTAACTACCACATCGTATAATTTCTCCAAAGCCGAATACCATAATATTAATGAGTACCTTACCTCGGTAGATTGGTCATTTTTAGACAACGAAAATAATTTAAATAATCAATTAGAACAATTTTACTCAATTTTAAATACCTCGATAGAGCGCTTCGTTCCTAGGGTCAACTTCACACCATCTAACTATCCCAAATGGTTTACGAGGGAATTAAAAAAACATATTAATTATAAAAAACATATCCATAGAATATATAAACATACCAGAAATCCTAATGATTACATAACTTTTACTAAATTACGTAAGCAGTGTAAAGAATTATCAATAAAATGCTATAGTGATTATGTAAGCCTAATTGAAAAAGAGGTACACCAAAATATTAAAAAATTATGGAGTTTTTCTAAAAGTCAACAAAAAAATGATTGTGGATTTCCCAATAACATGTACTTAAAAGAAAAATGTGCCGACAGTATCGAAGGTATAGTTAATCTATTTGCTGATTCATTTAAAAGTGTTTACGACACAGATATTCGTGTCAATACGATTCCCGATATTTCAGTGGAAGAGGTATTAAATCTAAGCCAATGTTTCATCAAAAAAGAATCTATAGAAAAAGTCATAAAAGAATTAGATAGCAATAAATCTGCTGGACCGGATGGTATTCCTCCAATATTTTTCAAAACCTGTGTTAGTAGTCTGATATATCCTCTTTATAAACTCTTTAACAATTCTTTAAGTTCTGGTTCTTTTCCAGCTCAGTGGAAAAAGAGTTATTTAACCCCTATTCATAAAAAAGGAGACAAAAGCGATATATCAAACTATAGACCAATTTGTATAATGTCTGCTTTACCGAAAGTTTTTGAGAAATTAGTCCTAGATATCATTGTAAAACCTATCAACAACATTATTGTTCCTAACCAACATGGCTTCATCACAGGTCGCTCTACCTTAAGTAATTTAATGATTTATGAAAATTACATATCTGAATCTCTGGGTCTCAAACAACAAGTGGACAGTATATACACTGACTTTAGTAAAGCTTTTGATAAGGTTCGACATCACATACTTATTTATAAACTTCGATCGTTGGGCATCAAAGGTAAATTATTGAGTTGGATTGTTAGTTATCTTAGCCATAGGGTGCTTAGTGTTAAGATTAATTCTGTACAATCTTATATATTCGAGGCCACAAGTGGGGTTCCTCAAGGGTCCCACCTCGGCCCAATATTTTTCTTATTATTCATCAATGACATTGTTGACCAATTTAATGATGTAGAAGTTCTGATATTTGCTGACGACTTAAAAATATATAAAAGAATACGAAATGTATCCGATTGTCAAATTTTACAGAGTAATTTAGAACAACTTCATCAATGGTGTGAACAAAATGCTTTATTTTTGAACATTCAGAAATGTCAAGTAATACGATTTTCCAGAACTCGTTATAATATATTACATGAATATACATTAAATAATATTAAATTAATACCAGTATCACATATTCGTGACTTGGGTGTAATATTCGTTGAAAACTTGACATTCATTGAACACATCAACTATATAACTAATAAGGCTTTAAAGATGCTTGGCTTCCTTTGCAGAACTTTAACCGATTTTAAGTCCATAGATTGTATGAGAACCCTCTATACTTCATTAGTCAGAAGTCAATTGGAGTATAATTCACCTATTTGGTCCCCTTTATATAAAGTTCACTCCAATAATATAGAAAGAGTTCAGCACAAATTTCTTAAGTACGTAAATTTTAAGCTCGGAATTCCTATTGATTACATTAATTATGTCAGTTTGATGAATCAATTGCATCTAATAACACTGTCTGACAGGAGAATTATTTCAGACCTGGTTGTGTTACACAGAGTCATTAACAACTTAATTGATAGTCCTGCCATCCTTGCCACTATTAAACTACATGTGCCGACTAGGAATACAAGGCAAAATATAACATTCTTCTGTAATACATACTTGACCAACTATCAGACACACGCACTGACCAATAGGATGCATGATCTGGGCAACAAGTATGGGGGTGTTATTGATTTATTTATTGACTCCATATATAGAATTAAGCATAATCTACATCAACACTTTGTTGAATCCTACAAATTGGAGTAGCTTTGGTAAATTAGTTTTAATGATTTGTTTTATATCTAATGTTGTTTTAATTTCTTTTTTACTTTATGTTATTTTTTTTTCCATTACATTACATCTATTTACTGTCAATATCTCCTGTATATTACATATTCTCTTATTGTACTGCATCATGTATCACTTCTATGTAAAAGCCTTTTTAGGCGTATATATATATAAATAAATAAATATACCTCCAAAATATACTAGACGGAATATTTTATTCTACAACAATAACTTCGCTACGAATTCTGTGTTAGAAAGATTACATAGGTTGGGCAATGAACTTAGTGATGTCGCTGACATATTTAATTTAAATTTCAATACATTTAAAGCCAAATTAGTCCACCACTTTTTAAATGTAAATAATGTATGAGAACTCATTATATTTTATTTCGATTTTCTATTGTTTGTTTTATACTGTTGTAATTTAAAATTTGTAATTTTTTATGTACTTAAAAGCCCAATAGGGCGTCAATAAATAAATAAATAAATAATATAAATATACCGATTTTAATTTAATTTAATTTTACTTTACTTTAATTTTAAATCTATATTTTTAGTTGAAATTCATCTTAATCTTACTTTTTTTTATTTTTTTTCACCAACATTATATATATTTTCTTTAAATGTATTATGTATTTTTTTTGTATTATAAAATTGAGGCTTCAGCACGGGTAAGCTACCCAGTGAAGCAACATTACTGGATTGTACTATAAAGAGTAAAAAATTGTACAAAAAAAAAATTGCTAACAAGAACAAATTATAGATAGGTCTATACATGGTGTCCGGAAACTCGTAGTACAAGCCGGAAACTGGAGAATGTATACCACACGGGGAACCCAAATAAACATAAAGTTTTTTGATTTGAGCATTTTTATAAAAAAAAAACCAAAAAAATATATTTTTCGGCTATTTCAGGGTTAAAATTTTTTCGTCATTATTTGTTTTACTTTTAAATTTTTAAATAGTTTGAATTAGTTGGGTACTTTGATCTTCAGTAATAATTTATAAGAATTTGATCAAAAAAAAAATCAACTTCTGACTCGATTTACTCGAAAACGAAAGCTCAAATAAAAAAAAAATTATACTACAAAATCGACTCCAAATGTGATGTAGATTCACCAGTTTCCCGCTTGTACTACGAGTTTTCGGACACCATGTATAGTCACAGAAATATAATGGGGTTTGCTTCAAAAAGCTGGCTATTTGAGACACCAGTGTCCCAAAAATTATAAAAACAACAGCAGAATAGACATTTTTTTCAATAACATTTCAACTACATTTGGCGTCGTTTCAAAAACCAAATTTCCGATTACGGGACGTTTAAAAATGTTGCGCATATACTTTCCACACTTGTGTCGTCTTCCTGGGCTAAAAGGAGCAGTTTAAATCAAATGTAGGTCATTCACGATTCGAACGTTGAAGAGGACACACGTGGATAATTAGCGCTAGAAAACAATCCCTTAAAATGGACACCACTGCTGACGAAGCCCCTCAAGTGGTGGCACTACTGCAATCAGGGATGCGGCAGTGTTGCTCGGCACCTAAATTTAAGCCGTTTTGCGGTTCGATGGGTTTTCCAACGGTTTCAAGAGACTGTTGAATTAATCCGGAAGCATGGATCAGGGCGACGACGCAACACATCCCAAAGAGACGATCGCTTTATTGTTTCATAAGATTTTGCAATAGGTGTAATTTTAGTGACGCCGAGTGTGGTACAATTTTACGCCACTGGCGAATCTTCTCCGAAAGTGCAAGCAGCTGTGACGAAGCGTCATAGGCCTGCTAGTCCCAGTGATTGCAATCATCATTTATTAATAAAGAATAATGCAAGTCTCCGTACAGTGCACACACGACTCGTCGGCATTTGTCTTCTTCTTCACTTTCGGTCGAGTGAATAGGGATTTGAGTATTATACCTAGATTATAGAGATTTCAATTTCATGAAAAAAATCGCAACTTTGTACTAATGCAAGCGAAATGCCATGAAAATGATAATGCAATAATAATACGTCGGTATAATTATCAATGTGATAGCATTGTAAGATCCTTGTTTCAGGGTCTAGAGAACGCGGGTTCAAAATCTCACGAAGTGTAGAAAAAAAACAACTTGGTTACTGTTTATATGGCCTTTTACGCGAAATATAACTAATAAATATGGAGCTGATTAATGTATTAAATTAGGGTGGAAGATTGTAAATCGCCTTGAGGAAGATCGTCATTCAAAGTCAAAGGAACTGCAGGGTTCCGCGAAGGTTTCTGACAACATTAATTCGTGTGACTAACTAGAGGAATATTTGGTCGACATTCGAACTGCAGGGTTCCGTGACAGATTCTGAGAACTGCAAAACGTCAATTCGTGTGACGAACTAGAGGTATATTTGGTCGACATTCGAACTGCAGGGTTCCGTGACAGATTCTGAGAACTGCAAAACGTCAATTCGTGTGACGAACTAGAGGTATATTTGGTCGATATTCAAACTGCAGGGTTCCGCGGAGAACGCTAGTATTCCGCTATGATTTTGACATTTCTGGCCCGGTGACAATAATTTTGAAGAACATTTCGTATTCATGGATAAACAGAACATCCAATCGGCCATTTAGGGTCCCGTGACCCAAGAGCATCGCCTAACCGACCCCAGGGCCAGCCCTGGGCGAAGCGGCGCTAGATATTATCAGCGCCCGGAGCGAACTGCTCCAATAGCGCCTGCAGACAATAGCCATGTACTTTACAAACATATAACAATCCGCTTCCATTACATTACATAATTTTAAAATGACATCATGGTAGGTACTTAACAAAAAGGTAAAATATAGCACCGACACAATATTATGTACCTACAGGTAGCAAGTTCAGTGGAGTATAACAATATCAAAATAACATTTTATTAAATTTATTTTAACGCGGTAGTCGTTAATTAAATGTTAGTAATGGTGATGGAAGCGTAAAGGTTCTTTCTACATTATTGCACTGTGTTTCCAAAAGACAACATAATATAAATGGCGTGGTTATCACACACACACATGACTTATCACATAGGTTTATGGTCTAATTACAATTAGGAGCAGGCGGGGGCGGGTGCGGAACATTCGGACTTATGTAATTTTTAACCAGTTATCATTTTCATTCAACTTTCATATTATTAACAATATGGAATTACGTTACTGGAATTCAAAGGGATGTATGTACGATTGGTTAAGATCCTAGGTTACGAATCCGAAGGTCGTGGGTTCAAATACCGGCATGCGTAAATAAATTATATTTGATTAATTTGTGTTATTTTATAAAAAAAAACATAAACTATATTTGCGGCACGTTCAAGAACGGTAGATACTTTCAGTATCGCCCTGGTGAGAGACCACCATTCAGAATCAAAATATTGCTTGAAATGTCTTTGGCCGTGCTTGATGACTAGATTTGAATAACTAGGTACTTCCCCACCTTCTCCGTAACCTTCTCCCCACTATCTTCAGCCTCACAACATACCCCAATTATTGGGGATGCCATAGTCTACCTGGCTCCAGACGGTAGGGAGAAATTGATACTGTTGTGCGGTACTCGCATTAAAAATGTCGAAGACGTTGAATTTCATCTTTAAATATTAACTCTGGAAGTTTCTTGGGATCTTTATCATATAGTGGAGGGTGGTGTTAAGGAGATGAAAGTGAACATTGGTCTTGAGAGCTGTGTTGAAGGAGGGAGGAAACACAGAAGACAGCTAATTATTCCGCAGCCAAATTGTTGAGCACAAGAACGAGTCCAATTGACCAATTGGGCCAATTCTTCTTTGAAGAAGCTTCAATTGAAATATTGATAGAACAGTATTTTTGGATGTTGTAAATAATATATAATTGAGGGGCGTAATGGTTCCTCCAGTAATGCTTGCAGGAAACATTAATAATTATTATTAATGAATCATACAAAAATATCAATAAGTTGCAAATTGAAGTGATTTACGACCGCGCATAAAACGCAATAAAAATAAATTCGTATAAAGCGTAAGAAAGCCAACACTTCCGTGATAAGTTGTTGGGTTCACAGTTATGACTCAAGATTGTAAAATTAGTTATAACATTTTCAGAAATCTTGAAAGGAGATCAACAAATTAATTTTCGAGGCCACAAATAAATTTGGATACATTTTGTCCGACGAAAGGAAGCTGACTTCCTATGGAACTCACCCGTCCGCGTCCGTCGGCAGAGAATCGCGTGCGGCCATAAATATGTAACTTTATGTACCTAAGTTAGTACCATCACCTGTAAATGATATTGATTTCTCTCACAAGTCAATCAGAGGAAATCTTACAGGGACCTTTAACGGATAGACACGCAATACCGAGAAAACGTTTATTGCCGCGATCGGGAAAAGAACGCAGGACGCAAAGCGACTGCTTAAAGTAATGCTATCAATAGAGACCTGAAAACTTTGCGTAATTTTATGGGAAATGTCGTGTTTGATGGTGGCTGTTAATTTCGCCATATTTTTGGCGAATTTCGAGCTATTTTTGGTGAAATTTTTGTGAAAAGCCGTGTTATTTTACAGCAAAAGCGTTGGTCTTTTGCAACGTGATGTTATGTTTTCTTTTTAGTATTTTGGAGCAAAAAAGGGATGATTGTTGCTTTTTTCTGCACTTTTTATTGAACAATGCTACGTTCCATTTTACGGTTATTAAAGTTGAAAATTCTCAAGACTGGCAACCTTCGGAAACTTCGCCATTCTCCCCAGTTGTTTATATTGAATTATTAATATTGTTCATGTTTTGTTCAATTATTTTATTTTTTATTTTTATTTGAGTTCTCTCGGTCTCGACCACCATTCTAGGGTTCATGCCTGTATTATGGTAGTCGTAAATAAGTTCAATTTCTAAGATTCAATCGAAAATCTACTCAATAATGTAGCTCTGTTACCCTTACACAAATATGGTTTTTTTATTATCGATTTCCATATTATAAATTACAAACTTGTATTAGCTGAATCTATGATAGTAAATAAAGAAGTATATCCCGGTGTGGGTTTCATTTTTAAACAAATCTGCAGTTTTATTTGGAGATTGATGAAATTTTGCACTCTCTTCTAAACATGAGGAAGGTCACCAGCTATATGAGATTTCTAAAAAACCACTCCCATCCCTTAAAGCAGCTTGAGAAAAAAATGAGGAAAATTATTATCTACATCTGATTTGTGAAAACTCTGCGTAAAGGACTAGTCTAAAGCACACATAATAATAATAAGAATAATAATAAAACATTTATTTGCTAATAGATACATTTTACATATGGTCTACTGTCTTGGGGTAGTGCAAATAATAGTTCTCTAGATCCACTAGAAAAAGCACAAAAGGCAATTATTAAAGTAATTCTTCACCTCTTACCATAAGTACCCTCAAGTACCATACGATACAGACTCCGAAAATTTTTTTAAGATGCTCGACGTTCTGTCTATCAGACAACTCTATGCAAAATCGTCTAATCTTCACCTCTTCAAATACAATCTACATATCCCTTTACTATCTCAGTCCTCAACAATAAACCGGTCTTCAACAAACCTAACAATTAACATCCCGCTAAAGCACACGACCCACGGACAAAGATCCTTCAACTACTACTCCGTTAAACTGTATAACTGCTGCCACCTTCCTTAAAACAACCTGCTGATAATTCACCAAGACATCAACTAAAAAAACAGATCACACACTGGATAAAATCTAAAGGAACACTATTTTTCGAAAACCTATTTACTCCAAACCAAACATAATAATTAATTTTGTATTTAAAGTATACAATTAATTGTAATATAACTTTTGTTTTGCTTTTTTCCCTTTTCAGCTTAACTGCTCATTAAATTCACTTCATGTATATTCCTTACTTTTCTCTTCATTTCTTATATATAATATTATGAAGTTTAAATCATGTTCTACATTTGTACAATGTATCTGTACTCTTGTACGTCAGTGTGTCTGCAGAACATTTTGATATGTAACTTACCTCAAATTACTACATTGTGTCTATATAATATTATGATGAACATGTCAACACAGCATTTAACTTCTAACTTAATAATATAAAATACTGCCACCATGGGTGGAACTACGGTAGAGACTCCCAAGGAGGATATTGTGTTTCCACCTATGACGGCAGAATAACACCCATGCGAACACCTCGGCACAGGTTCTCCTAGTGAGGTGTTCACAGAACATTACTACCGAAGCTTCAATCATGTATATACAGTTACATATATGGAACATCTATCTGTATTACTTGCACCCAATGTGAATATGTATACCTATAATGTATGTATAAGTGAATAGATAAATAAAAAATAAAAATAAAATAAAAAAGCTAATACCTTTAAATT
The DNA here is from genome assembly GCA_026573805.1 of Hesperophylax magnus. Lineage (NCBI taxonomy): Eukaryota > Metazoa > Arthropoda > Insecta > Trichoptera > Limnephilidae > Hesperophylax > Hesperophylax magnus. The sequence goes on from JAIUSX010000114.1 coordinate 5,114,830, forward strand.
TACAATGAACACCTGACAAAATTCTTTACTTATTGCAAGCCTTGTTGCAGATGATCCATTTAAAAAAAAATTGAATTAAATTTGTTTACGATAGTTGTGGTGCGTATCACTCAACGTAACGTTTTTAGTAGATAATATTTTATTATTATAGGTTTATGTAAGTAGGTACCTACCACACAAAAGTCCCAACTGCTTCCAACCGTCTGAATCAAAAATCTTCAAAAATAATGAAGTAATTCTGAGATAAAAGAACCGGTTCCGTAAATAACCGGTACCTACGACAAATAATATCGACGGTTCCAGTGACAGCAAGCCCGTGTTATAGCAATATGCTGTATCCTTAGACACTCAATAAAATCCATTTGTCTAGTTTCAAAATATGAACATACTTTTATTCTGGTTACTTCCCAAGGAATTGACAATGGAACAATGCTATATCTGCAAAAAATAACTATTCTGTATTCTGTAATGGTAGAACATTGCAACTGAAAGGGAACTGCTCTGGAAAACGAAAAAATCTGCCAATGAAAAAATGTACTCCTACGTTTGGTTCAAAGATGGAAAAATAATGACGCGAAGAATGCCAACCGAAAAAATAATTTATATAAAACATGTAGATGATATAAAAAATATTGTATAACAAAAGGGCACAAAAACGATTACGAAAAAAAGATAAAAATGGCTGACATTATATTAACCTCGGAACCAAGTGATCTATCGAATTTAAATAACAACTCTTTCAATATACTACACAAAAACATAAGAAGCATAAGAAAAAATTTTGATGAATTGCAAATTTTATTAAAATATTTAAAAGTTAATTTTCAAATAATAATACTTACTGAATGTTGGATAAATCATAAATACATGAAATTGGAAATTGCTGGATATACAACCTACTCAAGTTTGAATAACAAAAAACAAAACGATGGTGTAATTATATACATTAAAAACGAAATAAAAGCCGAAGTTGAAGAAATTATTATCACAAATGCCAATTGTTTAAAAATTAAAATCAGTAAAGAAAAAGCTATATTAGCAATCTATCGATCGCCCTCAACAAGAAACATCGACCCATTCCTTAAATCCGTAGACGAGGAACTCTGCCTTCTTAAAGAAACGAAAAACATATTTATTATTGGAGATGTAAATATAAATATTTTAGAAAATGGACACCCTAAGCGAATTCAATATCTGCAGATGCTAGCATCCCATGGACTGGAAAGCTTAATAAATGTTCCTACTCGAAAAGTGGACAACAGTGAAAGTTGCATAGACCATATAATGAGTAAAACAAAAGACATTACTCAAACTGTTGTATTTAATTCAACTATAACCGATCATTATACAACTATGCTTTCAATAAAAATAAACAAGTCAAATAAAATGAAGAAAAAACCATTAACAACAGAAAAAACAGAAATCAACTGGAATATCATTAAACATAATCTACAATGTACCGATTGGAAAAAACTGCAAAGTATGAACAATACAAATGATGCATGGAATTATTTCATAGAACTTCTTCAGAATAATATACTATCTAATACCACAAAAATTACTAAGAAAATCTCACACAAAAATGTACATATTAAACCATGGATTACACAGAATGTTATAAACTGCATAAGAAAAAGAGACGAGTTACACAAGAAACTTAAAAAAATTCCATACGATATACACATGTTAAGATACTACAAAAGATACAGAAACATTTGCAAAAAAGTTATTATGTGTACAAAAGAAACCTACTATAAGAAAAAAATTGTAGATTGTAAACAAAATCCCAGGAAAATGTGGCAAATAATAAATGAAATAACCAGTTCTAAATCTGCCAACGTTACATCAATTGACGTGCTGAATATAAACAATGTTCCCAGGACATACGCTGATAATCCTGACCAAATACTTGAATACGTCAATAATTTTTTCATAAATATAGGATCAAATCTAGCAAAGCAAGTTACAAAATGTAATGAAGATGTACAAATAAACGAACCACCTGAGCAAGGAAATCAGCTCAATTTTAAACAAATTACAGCTGACGATATCAAAAACACAATTTCTTCTTTAAAATCAAATATTTCTTCGGGGGAGGACACAATCTCAACCAACGCAATAAAATATCTCTGTAAAGAACTTATCGAACCACTTACATACTTAGTCAACATGTCTATAACGAATAGCATATTCCCTACAGCCCTCAAAAAAGCGATTGTTATACCAATATTTAAACAAGGATGTAAAAATGACATAAACAATTACCGACCAATAAGCCTACTAAATGCATTTTCAAAAATATTGGAAAGAATACTAAAAAAACAACTCTTATCCTACTTAGAAGACAATAAAAAATTATCAAAAACTCAGTATGGATTTAGAGAGAACTTAAGTACTAGTGACGCCATAGAAAAAATTACCGATATGATCACTAAAAGTTTAGACAGTGGAGAAAAAACTTTGGCAATCTTCATAGACTTACAAAAGGCTTTTGACACAATAGATCACAAAATACTTTTTTCAAAACTTTCAAAAATTGGTATGTCATGTACAACACTAAACTTACTAAAAAGCTATATGACGGAGCGTACACAGAGCGTCCAAATTAACAAGAGAAAAAGCAAACCTCTTCTTATCAACCATGGAGTACCACAAGGAAGCGTACTAGGTCCGATATTATTTTTAATATACATTAATGATATCTGTAACCTAGAAACAAGAGGAAAAATCATTAGTTTTGCTGATGACACAGTAATTTTATTTAAAGAAAAAGATTGGATAAATACCTACAAAGAAGCTGAACACGGACTTGGTCTCCTGCAAAACTGGCTTAAAAGAAACTCCCTGACGCTTAATGTCAATAAAACAAAATATCTGACATTTTCTAAAACAGCCAGAGGGCAGCCGTCAGAGGACCTTAATCTCAAATTACATTCATGCCAAGGAATTTATCAAAAAAATCAAGGCTTATCATGCCTCTGTCCCACTATAGCACACTCCAAAAGCATCAAATATCTTGGAATTGAAATTGATGATAATCTCCGTTGGAACTCACATATAGATGTAATTACAAAAAAACTAACCAGGTACATATACTTCTTTAGAAACATTCGCAATATCCTCAATATAAACGATATTAAAAAAGTATACTATGCTTTGTGTCAATCACAAATAGAGTACGGAATAACTGGATGGGGGTCTGCCTTGAGCACTCACACAGAGCGGCTCAATATAGCACAAAAAGGAGTATTAAAGACTATACTGAAAGTTCCGCTTAGAACTCCGACAGAAGAAATATTCAAAAACTTCAATGTTTACAATGTACAGAAACTATATTCAAAAAATATTTTATTTAAACTGAAAAAAAACATATCCGAATACTCCACTGCCCAACATAAATACACAACCAGGGCAAAAAGCGAAAATATCCTGATTACTCCCAGTTTGAACACATCCTTTGGACAGAGAAATAATAAATTCCATGCTATAAAATTGTTCAATGCTCTACCAAATGAAACCAAAAAAATAAACGAAATGAGTATATTTAAAACAAAAGTCAAAACATGGCTTAGAGATCAAAGTAATAATCAACTTACAAACATTATGAAGACAATGTAAAGACAATTCAAAACTAAATACAAAAATTTAAGAAAAACTACAGGCCGCCTCAGAACAGGAAACCCTAGTGAGGAGGACTGTGAAAAAAATACAAAAAATATACTTATATTATACTTTAAACCTACATAATGTACAAATTTTGCTATTGATATTAATAAAAAAAAAAAAAAAAAAAAAAAGAAAATACAGTATTCTGTCAGGACAACTCCAAAAATACGCTATTTTGACATTACAATACTGTTTGTAACGGACGTTGTTGGCCACATTATTTATTTTTATCAAAATATGTTTTACATTTATAAAATGTGCCTACCCCATGCCCCTGGTGAAATCCTCACTCCCCGCCACTGCTCATTTTGTTCCCGTTTCGGCCAAAACGGCCTGAAAACTCTGACTCCGAAAACCATCGGTACCGCATCGCGCACCTACCTCTGCCGAGCGGAACGATGTTCAAATTTTCCTATGTACAATTTACTAAGAAATATCAATTTATTAAATGTTGCAAATGCCTATTTTTTACTTGTACATCTCCTCGGCGGTAGTTAAATAAACACTATTTGCTATGTGCTACCACTGAGGAGATATTTAAAATGCTGTTTTTAACATATTTGTATAACCATTTTTGTACAATTATTTTTACCTTTTTTGCCTATACAAAAATCCAGGAACCTCGTAGCATAGTGACTGAGCGCTATGTCACGGGGGACCTGAGAAAAATACTAACATAACCATTTTTACAAATTTGATCGCTTCAAGATCATTTTTACACTTTTATTTACAAACTTTTCTTATTTTTTGTCGTATCTTGACAAACTAAAGATCTAGTTGTCAAGGTACACATTCTTATAACTGCTATGTAATAAAACTATGTAATTGTTATTCAGGCGAGCTTGCAAAATCTTTGCAAACTCGCAAATTTAAGCGTCTGCCTTCGGCTATACCACCGGCAAAATTAATATGCGACATTTTGCGGGGGCATATAAACGCATTTCTGGCGCGGATAGAATCCCCACCACTTTTTGGCACACAGCCAAATGTCGAATGCGAGTCAAGCTTATTGCATATAAGCGGCAACACAAAAATAAAAATCACTTCATCTTTACCACCAAAACAAGCGTTTTATTATCAACAAGTGACTCCTGCCCACCAACTGCCTCACCTCGCCGAGTCTTCTGCTCCATAACCTTCTGGTGTTACCTCATCAAGACCAGCCGGCCCTGCTCAGGAAAACCGCCAACACCAGAAGCGAGCAGAGACGAAAGCACACCCAGTGCCCAACAATCACCGAGCACCGGGTGCGGGAGGCAGATTGTTCATAAATTTGTACTACTATCATCATAATCGGCCGTAAAGGAGCATTTTCATCGGTTGAAGACACGGTTTGGAACCGGCGCCCAAATCTACAGTCTTGTGCGGACTCCCGTCCAGTACACTGTTGTTGTGAGGGAGACAGGATGTTTGAGTTGCCGTATATTGGCGTCACATATCGATAGCTATCCGTGACATGTGTGCATAGCATAATGTGTCAATATGCTGTATCTCCACAAAGCTAATGACTGATGAATGACTTTAATTTTTTTTAGACATTTTTCGACAGCTAATGGTAGGAACAATTTAAAATTTGGCGAAAGGAATGATTGAGAATTTATTTAAAATGTTTAAAAAATATATTTACTATGAATATCAAAATATGTGGTATATTTTTTTAACAATATTTTGTATCCATTTCATCGAAGTTATTTTGACTGAAACTGTCTGCAGCAACTGCATTTGTTGTGCAAACTTGTCCTGAATTTATTAATGTAGTTTTTTTTTGTATTTATTTAATACAATTTTTTGTTAACAAACAAAAAAATAAGATGGCAATGTGTACGAGACAATTAACCGTCCGCACAATTACTGTATATGCATAGGAGGCTGGGTACACTTGTCAATGTTTCAGTCTCGGCGAGTGTGGCGAAAGTTTGGAGTGAAGCTTGAAGCCAAGTTCAGAAAGGAATTTATTTCCAAATCTGAACTGAAGAAAAGAATTTATTACTGGCAAAACTGAATTTAGTACTAAGTAAAACACTTGAAAATATTTCTTGGAGACTTGGTGATGGTTCTTCAGTAGAGAGGATTCCCTTTCAGAGGTAGTTGTTGAACGGAAATTTTCATAGAATTCGGTTCTCTATTTATAGAACAAATTCAAATCGGGCCCTCCCGGAGGAGGTTCCCCTCTTTAGTGAGGAGTAAATTGGTTAGGTATTTTTCCTCTCAGCGGTTGGCTTGCTGAGAGGAATGTAATATTGTGGGGTGATACCGTTAACCAAGTCAGTTCAATTTGCCTAAACCATCACCTCAAGTCTCGTTTATTTATTTTATAATAAAATATACAAATTTACATATTGGATTTGAAGTTAGACATCTTTGGTTTGAACATTTTCCAAAGAGCAATAAATATATTAAGGTGTGATTTTTCATGTTATTATGTTAGCATATAATTATTTCTTGATGTTGATATTTGTTTCGTGGTTATATTTACGACCATTTTCCCGTAAATTGAGTCCGATGTTATCACCAAGTCACTTTTGAATTTGTAATCATTGTTTGATTAAAATATCAACGGGCTATGCTGTCCTGTGATTGGTTGGACGCGTCGGCCATCTTGGAATTCCCTCTGGTGAGTAGTGGAGGGGGGCCAACGGAAATACTGAGTCCGTTCCTTAGCGGTGGTCATTTCGTTAACTGGTGGCTCCGAGTGAGGTGGTGGATGGTTATTTTCAGGTTCTTCTGCTATATCACTATATAATTCTCTTGATTAATCGCATTGTGATGTAAAGATTTTTAATTGTGTCGGCGACACGGTTTCAAGCGGTTTCGGGGTTTGAGTGTTTTTGCAGTTTTTACGTAAATATGAATTCCATTGAAAAATGCTGGATACTCTAGATACGTATGATACACTCCCCCCGTACAGTCTCGCCTGTACTCAGCTACTTGGTCAGACGTATCCTCTTCTGATATTTTCGCAGGTCGTTTTGTCTTGTCAAATTGACAAGATTTTGAATTTGTAATCATTGTTTGATTAAAATATCAATGGGCTATGCAGTGCTATGATTGGTTGGAGGCGTCGGCCATCTTGGAATTCCCTCTGGTGAGTAGTGGAGGGGGACCAATGTAAATACTGAGTTCGTTCCTTAGCGGTGGTCATTTCGTTGACTGGTGGCTCCGAGTGAGGATGTTTATTTTCAGATGTGTTTCAGGTTCTGTTGCTATATCACTATGTAATTCTCTTGATTAATCACATATAGCATATCATTTGATAGAGTAATTGTGATGTAAATATTTTTAATTGTGTCGGCGACACGGTATCAAGCGGTTTCGGGGTTTGAGTGTTTTTACGTAAATATGAATTTCATTGAAAAATGCTCGATAGTCTGGATACGTATGATACACAATGCATAATACTATTTACGTAAAAATAAGCATTTTGTCGAGAGGCTTAAATTATGGCAGCCCGGAGGGAAAGCCTTCTGAGATAGCCATTCTAAATTGTGGCGACTTGGACGGAATGGGTTAGTAAAGGGTCAATCTAACCTTTCACCAAATTTTAAATTCTTACTACTCTTAGTTTGCGAGAAAAGTAACAAAATGTCCAAAAAACTTTACAGTAATTTATCTCAAAACTGGGTTTTTGGAGATAACAGAATATTGCCAATACATGGGCTAGCACAGAAACCACCGGTTCCAAGTAACCGGGACGGGAAAAAAGATAATCTCTAAGATTGCCGTAGCTGAGACAAATCACTGGCAAGACAGTTCAATACATGTCAACCAGAATATAAGCAATACATTGCGGTAAAATCGTAGTTAGTTCAGTAGCAGGTTTAGTTTTGTCGAGGACCAGATTTTTAGTTAACATTGCAAAACACTGTAAATAGATGAATTGACTCACATTGGTGCCGAAGGTCTGCCACATGCGCGCCTCCTCGTGCGCGTCGTGCTTGGCCGTCATGCCCTTGTCGCGCAGGGAGGTGCGCTTCATGCTCTGCGCGCGCGAGCTGCTAGAGGGCGGGCGGTGCGAGGGCGTGCCTCGCCTGCTGCCGCCACCGCCCCCCCCGCCCCCGCTACCACCCGAGCCCGCACTGGCTCTGTGGCGAGACTCGCGCTCTAGCACCAGCTGCGCTATGCGGGCGCGCATCTCGGGGTCCTCACAGATGTCTGCCAAACAAACAAACCAACATTAATACATCACGATTGTCCTCAGACGGTCAACATCGACACGATAACCATGTGTCAAAGACCATCTTCTATGAAATAATGTATCATTTCCACAAGGGAAGTGCAGTACCATCTGGAAAAGATCTCTAAAAAACCAAGCGTTTACCAGCCCAAAAAAAAATTGCTGCAATAAAATCATTTTTTTAAACATTTAAGCATGCCAAAAAGCAGTGTTATTGTTAATTTAATAATGCGATCAATTAATGGTAAACGTATAAAATACACTTTTTGCTAGGTATGCTTTAAAATATTAAGACAAATTATTTGTTTGCACCCAAAAAAAAAAAATATTAGTATTTATTGCGGACATGTTATCGGCCCAAAGTTGTGAATATTACCGCCTTAGATTTTCCAAAGTTCATTTAACGTTACTCTCGTCAATAAATTAAAATCAAAAGGCTGATAAATTATTAGCTATATTTAAGGTGGAAATATGATAGGGTTCTGATCACCTTTAGGAAGAATTCAATGTGTATGTCTCATATACTAACACGTTCGGAATCAATTAATCATTTCAACGAGTAATAAATATTAATTGATTGATGTTACAATTGAAATGTTTCAAATTTAATTAAATTGATTGCTATTTTACAATGCGCAATTGAATTAATGTAGTTAATTTATATTTTATTATTTATTGAAATAATTGTTGCTTTCGAAATGTATATTTATCTATCTTAATTATGTACCTTGTAGTTATAGCCAGTAAACGGCCCTCAATACTACCGACCAAATTCTTGAAAAGGTATTACAGTATCTAAAGCCCAGTTGTTTTGAAAATTTCCCATTAAACGCCGATCCAGCATTTAACGTGAACCTTTCAAATGACGAAAAAGGTGAATGGCTATTTGATGACAATGTTACATTTGAATTTCTGCGAAACAACTGGGCCTAAGACTCTAGCAGAGATCTTGGCTATAAATCACAAAACTATCAGAAATACAGCACTGCTACCTGAACATGAATAATAACTTGTAAAGTGGATGCCTCGACACAGGCTAGCCGCTAGCTTAGTGAAGCGGGTTATGAGAAACCTCAAATTATAACTATTCATTTCTATTGTTAATTTTATTTACTTATTTAATTTGTAAACAAATGTACACTTAACATGTATTTTTAGTTGTAGTTGCAAATTTCTTACTATAAAAATATACAGGGTGTCCGGGGATAAATTGCACTAACTTCGGTAAGTGATTCTTTCACCTCCGGTGAAATTGATTGATTGATTCGGGAGTGTGTAGCGCACTTTACTCCCGGACACCCTGTATAATTATTATTATAATACATTAATCTATCGATTTCCATGTGCAAATTACGAATTTATATTCGCTAAATAACTTATAAATAATTAAAATTTAAACTTTTCCCTGCTACTTCAAAGAGACAACTGAATTAAGATGTTAATTTTAATGTATTTAGCGTACATAAATCAGAAATATAAACGTGGAAATCGATAAAAAAATGTATTCATGTTAGGCAGTCCTGCATTTCAATTATTTTTTGCGATTTATAGACTAGACCTTTGATTAAATCATAGATTGCACAATACTCTTACAAGAATTTGGTGCAAGTGTGGAAGATTAGTTTAGAATGTTGCCTATATTCAAAAGAGTAAAACACATAGAATCCAGTTTTTGACCATTGATATTTCGTAAACTCGTAAAGTGAGGTTACTTAAAAGTAATATAATTACCGGCCGGGGTCTCATCGTGCTTATTCTTGGCGTCGAGGTCGGCTCCGTTGTGCACCAGGATCTCCAGTACCTCCATCTGTCGGGACACCCAAACACAACATGCTCATCATTAATATCATTAGCCACAACAAACAACACACTTCGCATATCAAACAAACAAACACACCCACACAGGAATTAATACAGTTATTATTAATTATATTAGAGTACAGACTATTACATAAAAAAATTTCACGCTTAACCTTTTGGATATGTTAAATAAAAAAATCTCTTCTATCTCTTAGACCTCTCTTCCACATGGATAGGCAAATATAGTAGTCCCAGAGAGAGGTTGTTTGTGACGTCATTGTTCTAGTAACTTTTGTCTTTTTGTTTTCGCGTAAGACGGAAAAAGAGGATCATTGATGACGTACATATGACCTTTACCTAGGACTACTATATCCGATACTCGATAATTCAAGTATCTTGGCGACTACTGCCATACATTTGCGCAGAGGTTCGTATGCAGACACGCGTTGCCGACATTTTGTAAACTCGCCAGTCGGTCGAATTCATTACCACTTCGTCGAGACTTTAAACATGGCGGAGCAATTTAATAAATATGATCTCATCTTCACTTGTGTCAGACATTTTGTAACAATGTATGTGCGATCAATGCTAAGAAGAAACATAAACAACCACGTTCCTTATTGCAACCCTTTTTTAAAAAAATTGATACAACCATGTTACTTCCATGCTGTAAATGCACAAATTCATGCGACCAAGTCACAGGTCTACTTACATGTCCCCAGCAGGCGGCCGCGTGCACCGGCTGCCAGGAGTCGTTGTCCTTGACATCCGTGGACACATGGTTGTCCAGCAGGAACTCTACCACCTTGGTGTACCCGTTGGCTGCCGCGATGTGGAGCTGAGGACAAGACAACCATGTTGAAGAGATATAATGAAATGCATGCTTTGGTTAGATCTCCCTTGAGGATAGCACAACCTTGTTGAAGACATTATGAAGAAATTAATGGTTTTTTCAGGTCTCACTTGACTACAACATAACCATGTTGAAGAAATTAATGGTTTGGTCAGGTCTCACTTGAGGACAACACAAATGTGTTGAAAATAAAATGGATGTTTGGGTCAGGACTTGGTTGATTATGAAAAAATGAATGGTTTTGTCGTCTCACATGAGGACAACACAACCACATTGAAGAGATTAAGAAGAAATGAATGGTTTAGTGAGGTCTCACTGAGGACAACACAAATCTGTTGAAGATATAATGGATACTTTGGTTAGGTCTCCTTGAGGACAACACAACCTTGTTGAAGAGATAAGTAATATGATGTAATGGATGCTCTGGTTAGGTCTCCATTGACGATGACACAAACATGTTGAAGAGATATAATGAAATTTATGCTTTGGTTAGAGTTTGGTTGAGGACAACACAACAATGTTGAAGATACGTGATGAAATTTATTTATGTTTTTCTGAATGTAACATGAATTTTACGTGGAAACTTCACTGGTTAATGCAACATGTAAAATGTAACTATTTATTTATAAAATTGTAAAACTGTTTGTTTTCTTTTTTTTAGATTTGGTTGAGGACAATAAAACCACATTGAAGAGATGTGATGAAATTGATGCGTTCATCAGTCTACCTTAAGGACAACACAACCATATCGAAGAGATAATGATGAAACTAAGGACGCGTTGTTTCGGAGAATTTGAACAGTTCATCAAATTTCAACGTTCATTGACGGGTTCTGTGATTGTGCTATACAAGTTCTGTTATTATATCAGTATAGGCTAGTTGCTTGACAGAACTGAAACAAAAACAGAACTTGAAAAAATCTTTCACAGAACTTGAAAATTAACTTTGAAATTTGAAGAATTGTTCAAATTCTCCGAAACAACCCGTCCTAATGGTTTGGACAGCCTTGATGATTTTGTTGTGATTATCACAAAATTTGATCAGTAGGTAGAACTGTTTCCATGTAAGGATGCACTCGGTTGTGTGAGTGAGGCCAATAATACCTTTTGTAATGCATCTATGTATAGGTGGATTAGTGGCAGATGGGTCTTGACTATTCAATATAGGTACTTACATAGTGTTACTCGTAGAAACATTTCTTTTAAGTTTAGTTCACAATGTTGATTAAGAAAACAGAACATGGTATTATTATTCCACAACAAGCATACTCTTACTTATAGATTTAAGAACAACAGAACTATATTTAAGCAGTTGAGGACACTAAAACACAGAATGGGAAATGCAAAATGGTGGTTTGAATCAGCCACCCAAAAATTGGTTAATGTTATATTAAAACTCAGTTTTGGTTTTGTAATCGACACATTCAAGTGTTTTGTGGACTGTAGTAGCGGTGTGAACTAAACACTTACGAGTGAGTAATTTGATTGAGTGGAACAGAAGAAAAATTGTAATACATTTGTATAACAAGAAACAAAATGTAGGGAAAGAGATCTGATGATACGATAGCAATTTTGTTGTTTGATTTGACATCTAGAGACCAGGCCAATACATCATGCAACATTTAAAAACGAAAGAATATATGAAACTCTTGCAAACCTTTTATGTAAATTCGCAAGTGTTGATCTTAATCATGTGCCAATGGACACTGTAATTTGTAACCTAATATTATGTAAGTCTAGTTTAAGCATCTGGTTCACTTCTTGATGCAATGCATTATGTGAAGCTCATGTATTGTTAACCTTAGCGTGTAATGTTGATAATATCGTAAAATTGATAAGTTAAAGGAGGCGAAAACCCCCAATTGCAGGGACTGAGCATAGATTTCTTGTACATATCCAAAATACACCACTTTCATGTAGGATTTTGCTTTGCAGGCACTTGCGTAATTATCAAGACAGTATTGTCTTACAAATATTATACTTAAATCATTTTTTAGTAAATTAATTTCGTGTGCACAATATTAGCACTGCCAGTCTGGCTTTTATGATGTTGACTGTTAAGATTAACGTAACTTATACGTTAATCTTAAACACAGACACAGACAAATAAATAAACGTAATGTAAGTGCAATCACTAACATACATAAAAGTGCAGTTTAATGTTTAAAATGAAACCATAACCGGAAAAGAAAATTTATTTTGTTTTACTTATCAGAAAATAAGGTCTGTTCCCATCTTGCTGCACTCTGCACGGCAGACAAATACGTAACCTGGCAGACACGACAACATTAATTGCTTACATTATCTATGTCACCATTAGTGAACAGATGTTTTACGTGGGCGAAGACATACGAATGCAATTTCAATTAATATGAAACAAATTTGTTTTAATTAGAATTTCAAAAGAATTGAAATAGTGTTCGCATGGGCTTCATCCAAGCAGAGTCATTATCAGCTTTAGATGAGGCGTCATTTTATACTCGTGTCTGCCACGTTACGTGTCTGCCACGTTACGTGTCTGCCACGCACCGTGCCGGTAGACGTGAATAGACCTTTACAGTTATTAAGATTATGTCTGTAGTAAATAAGATTATAGGATATTATGGCAATAAGCGTGGAAGATAAAAGGAAGAACATTTGAAGATAGAAATAAAAAGAGTTAGAACAAATAAACAATTTATATTTTAAAAACACAAGAGACAACATAAAAAGCATAACATCGATGCGAATTCACCTCAACATATTTGTCAGCGTACATACACAAAATGCACTTTTTAATACATATATGCACACATATAGCAAAAATATGACAAATTCATACATCTATTTCTTTTTATGCGACAGGCTCAAAATTGCATTTCCAAAATTTGGGGTATGTTGGGAGGCTTAGGGAAGTACCTGGCTAATCAGGTCTGGTTACTAAACATAGCTGAAGCCAATTCAATGAAATTATAATTTAGTTAAATAGTATGAATGTCACTGACAAATTTAAAAATAATTATTATCTGCCCATATTGCGTGAACACAGTCAATTGGCATTACGGGAAAGCTTATATGGTATGACGTATATGGTGATGAATTCGCATTGACAAATAATAACAAAATAAATTAGAAATTCAATAACAGAAGGTAATTTGGGATGGTATATTATTTAGCAAAAATAAAATAATTAAAAAATTATTATGTGTTCATAAGAAGAGCCTCAAAAACAATGGCATTACAAACTTATACATAAGTTATTGTCTAATAAAGTTGACAAAATGTGGCAAGTAACAAACACGCTTACGTTATCAGTAAATTCTTAATTTAAATGTTGGTCGTGTACGACAAAGACAGACATACAAAGAATATGTGTGCATCAATGAAATAGATATAGGACTGGGCAGCGTTTACGTTTTTAAAGTTGCGTCGAATACTACATTCTAGATTACAAGTGTGATCGAGATGGCACTACGCTTCCTCGCTTGCACTAAGACAAATATGGAACACTGTATGAGACGACCTACTGTCAGTAGGTTGTCCTTCTTAAACGTATGTGTTGTTAAGTTTACTAAATCAATTTCTCTAACGCGCTTAAAATCTTTAGTAAACAGTAGAAATAATTGTATTATTAATAAATAATTTGCGTGTATTTACAAATGAAATGTTACTCCTTGGCTTTTACATAGAAACACTTTCTCATGACACATGGGACATTTTGACACTTTTTATGCAATTCGTTTGCACACAACCACACCTGACGTGTGACAGTTGAATACTATATCGAAAGGACGGCAATTACCGTGTGTTTCGCTTGCCACTTTTGAGATCTTTACAAAGTATATATTATAAATAAGTAATGTCACAATCTGAACATAAATAACAAAAAAATTGTAAAACACAGTGCCAAATAGTAATTTTGGGAAGATAAGTATTACAATAAGGAATAAAACATAGTATTACTTCCCAAATAATAAACCACCACCTCTAAAAAGCACAAACAAATACATTTTATAAATGTGGAAATATAATAAAAGTACCTTTTAATTCATACCAGTTTTAGTTTTTGAAGTAAAAATTAATGAACAATAGTTGCAGCTGGTGACATTTTTCACTGTACATTATATTAATAGAGACGACGGAGCTAATCTTAATAGTTCTTGGGTATTAATATAATTATTATTCTGAAATAACAACCCCAAGAGGATTGATGCGTGGAATATGGTATCTCTTCTCCATGCATAAACACACACTTTACCACAATCTACACATCTGTCCTGATGATGGACACTGTACCGGTGTCCGAAATATTGGCTAAAGAAGGAGGAAGCGCAACAAATCATGATATTTCTTTTGGCCGTGAAAATCCCAAATTATATCAAAACGAATACAATTTAAAAAAAAAAATTAAGCACAAAGTTAATTCCAATTTTACCATCTATAGTGAAAAAGGTCACCGGTTGCCACCAATCACACTATGCAAAACAAGTATGTAAGACAGCAATGCAGTTAAAGTGCATTTGGGAAATGTTTATAACTAAAAGAGAGATTAAATCAATGCATTGGTCAAACTTAATAACTAGGTACGGACAAACAGGATTCCACCACCACATTGAGCATTATGGAAAAAACATAAAATAACTAACAGGTAACATATTTAAGTTATCCAACATTGAAAAAAAAAAACAGAAATCTTTTACAGTACAGTTGTAAAGGTCCGTGCTAGTTTCACACATACTATATGCACAGAATTGTTCAACTCCACAGGTCACTGCTTCCTATCTTACTTAATGTTTTGTAGTTATGACTGTGGATAATTATAGTTTTTAACATACTTTTAAATATATTAAGTGATCTGGGCTTGGTAGACGTGAAACTAACTAAGTCCTTTTGAATTATTATGTCCATAACACATAGGGATTCAAATTGAATTAACATCAATTCTATAAATATATTTGGTTGGAAATTTCACACCCTTAATAACTACGTATATAACACTAAGATTAAATATTACGTATTATGTACAAAGGATTTTTCAGAAATATGTTGGTCCAAATTTTCACTATTCTAAAACAATTTCTACCTATTTATAATATTATTGACATTGACAAAAACATTTATTTACTGGGTTTGTAATAAATTAAGGTCTTTGCAATAAACACCAAAAAACCAAAATTGAACATTTACAAAAATCTTTCAGTAGCACCAATTATCATTCTAATCACAAAACCATTTCACCTCAAAATAAAGTTCATTATTTTATAAAAATATTTTGTTAGAATAAAAAATATTAATACATTATTTGCCAAAGTTTACCAAAAATACCGTCTACCGTCACCAATGGAATTGCACAAAATAAATACATAAAGCACCTTCTTAAAGTATTAAAAAAAAATAATCACTGTTAACCCCCCCGCTGCGCTCGGGGCAATACAGTTCCCCCAAACGAGAGTTCCATATCTATGTATGTACTTTATAATTTAAGTAATAATAAAAAACTATTTGGTAATCGATCATAAAATATGCATTTCACTGGAAAGAGTTAATAATAATATGTACTTGAGTTACACTCGATTTCGTACTAAATCTCTTTTATAGTTTTTGTATCATAATTAGGGGGGAAATTTATGTAGGATTTGTGTTTAGGTTTTTTATACTATGTTTTGGCATTTGCGTCGTACTGGGCGAGACAATTAATGGAAGGGTTCTTATGGGTTGGAATGCCCGAATAAAAAGATTCCGCGAGACTTATGATGTGGTTCTTAAGGAGGGGGACTTCGGAGTCACGGTGAATTTGGGAGACCCTCATCCACGCGGGGGCTCCCAGGGCTGTGCGAATGACTTTGTTTTGGAATGTTTGCAATCTGTTTAGTTGTGTTTTTGAAGCGTGGGCCCAGATTGGGCTCGCGTAGGTTAATTTTGGTCTAATCGTGGATTTGTAAATTAGGAGTTTATTTCTTGTAGATAGTTTTTGTTTTTTTTTTTACATAACATTGGGTAAAGGGATGCAAAGGTTCTGTTGGCTGAGTTTAACGTTTCTGAGATGTGTTTTGACCAGGTTAGTTTACTGTCGAGGGTGATATCAAGGTATTTAATGTTTTTTTGCCAGGGGACGTT
Organism: Hesperophylax magnus; assembly: GCA_026573805.1. Classification (NCBI taxonomy): domain Eukaryota; kingdom Metazoa; phylum Arthropoda; class Insecta; order Trichoptera; family Limnephilidae; genus Hesperophylax; species Hesperophylax magnus. The sequence goes on from JAIUSX010000114.1 coordinate 5,131,418, forward strand.
TTCACCGAATAAATGGATGTTGGGGGGTCTTATGGGGTGTTTACGGTAGAAGACACAAGCGGCACTTTTGGAGGGATTTATACTAATTCGCCACTTTTTGAAAAATGATTCTAGTTCTGAGGCGTGGGCTTGAACGCGTCGTGCTGCTGTTACGCTTAATGAAGTCAACATGACTTCAGTATCGTCTGCAAATTTACCTATTTTGGTGCGAAAGTCATAGATACTGGGGGTGGGGATGTCGCTTGGTAGATGGATGTTGAAGAGGGCTGGCGAGAGAATAGACCCTTGAGGGACACCAGCTCTTAGCAATCTCACGGTGGAAAAGATTCCATCTAGTTTGATTTCAAATTTACGGTTTTTCATGAAATTGGCTATGAGTTGAAGCATTGGGAGGGGGATACCGAGGAGGTACATTTTATAAATGAGACCTCTGTGCCAGACTTTGTCGAATGCTTTGGAGACGTCTAGGGAGAGGAGTACTGTATGTTGGCGTTCGTTAAAACTGTTTGTAATTTGTTCGACCACCTGCAGAAGTCGGTGGAGAGTGGAATGGCCCGATCGAAAGCCGCGTTGAAAATCAGGGATGAGTTTAAGTTCGTCAACTATTGATTTGAGTCTGGGGAGGATGAGTTTTTCTAGTATTTTTCCTGTACAGGGAAGGAGGCTGATTGGTCTGTGGTTTTGAGCCTGAAGGGGGTCTTTGCCGTGTTTGGGGATGAGGATGACGTCAGCGATTTTATAGTCTTGAGGGAATAAACGAAGTCTAAAAGACGCGTTGCTGATGGCTGTGAAGGCGCAGATGGCTTTGGAGGGGAGGCATTTTAGTATTTTGTTTGAGATTAAGTCAGGACCGGGAGATTTTTTTGTCTTGATTGATTTTATAATTTTAGTGATTTCCTGAGGGGTTGTGAAAGGGATTGGATTTTCTTTTGGGATTTCTGTCAAAAGGGATGATACTTTCGAGTCTACAGTTGAAACGAATTGAGGGTCATCGTAGGTCGTGGTCGGGGAGAATTGCTCTTCGAGACTGTCTGCAAAAGTCTCGGCTTTGTCTATGGAGGAGTATACAATGCCTTTCGGGCCCGAAAGGGGACATAGTCTGGTGGGAGTTTTTCTGAGAGACTTGGAAAGTTTCCAAAAGGCAGTTTGGTCATCGTCAAGAGTGGAGATAAAGTCGTGCCATTGGTCATTTCTGTGTTTTTGAAGTTCTACTTTGACCTGGTGGGCGAGGCGGTTCATGCGAATGCGATCGATCGGGTCTGAGAATCTTTGCCATTCTTTTCGAGCGTAGTTTTTTTCCCTAATTAGTTCTTTTAATTCTGCGGGTAGATCGGGGCGGAGTTTATCATTTGCGACTTCAACGGTGGCAAGATCTACGGCTGATTTTATGTTGTTTGTGAAATTTTTTGTGGCTAAATTTAGGCTTTCTTCGTTCTTAATTGAGGTTTGAATTCTTACTGCTCCTAGAGCTTAGGGAGTTTTTGCCATTGAATTTTTTTACGTGTGGGTCTATGAGATGGTACTGAAGGTAGGGTGCCGTCGGAGAGCAATAAGAGGACTGGGTCGTGGTCTGAGGTTTGAAGGGTGTAGAGTAAGGGGCAGTTTTTCATGATGATTATGTCGAGGACGTTCGGGTCGAAATTCGGGTTTGTGGCGAAATGGGTGGGGATGTCGCGGGCGTTTACTATGAGGGATTTATCGGCGACGTAGTTAAAAAGAAATAATCCCTTTTGGTTTGTCTTGCGACTGTGCCACGAGGCGTGCTTTGAATTGAAGTCGCCGGCTATAATTGTGGGTAGGGTGCTGTCTAGGAGTTGGTCGAGGTCCGGGGCAGTTAGAAATCTTTTGGGGGGACTATAGGCTGAGATGAGTTTAATTGGACCATTATTTAAAGTGTTGATGACGATGCCGATGGTTTCGATTGTTTCGGATGTGGGACAATTTATAACGCAGTGGTCGATGGAATATTTAACGATGATAGCGGTGCCACTGCCGGAGGTGTGGGTGCGATCGGTGCGGTAAGTTATGTAGTTTGGGAAATTTATTTTTACGCTGGGTTTTAGCCAGGTTTCATTAATAAGGAGGACGTCGAGGTTGAAATCCATCAAGAATTGAAGGATTTCCCCTCGGAAATCTTTAATTTTTCCGTTTGCGTTCCAGTATGCAGCTTGCAGGTTAGACAGTTTTCTGGTTTGTCAAGACATTGAAAAAGATTTTAATGGTTGTTGGAGAGATTTTAAGTTTGTTGAAGGAAAAAGTTTTTATTTTTGTTTTTAATGATGTTTCTGAATGGAGTTGAGGAGTGACTGAACGTTTGACAGAAGTCTGGAGTTCATCTCCATTGCGGATTGAAGCTGAGAGGCAGCGTTGGCTGGATGGTATGGGGCTGTAGGAGAGGTAGAGCGGAGGGGGGTGGTTGGGGGCATGGGCGGGAAGGTGGTGATGTTGACGGGAGGGGGGTGAGGTTTGAGATGAGGGGTTGTAGGATTTGGTTTGCGGGGGGTCAGGGTTGGAGGTGGAGGGCCGCTCTAGGCAGAATTGTTGTGATGTTAGAGGGTGTCTGGGTGCGTTGAAGTTGGTGAAGTTGGGGCGAGGCCAGGAGTTTGGTTTTTGGACCGGGTATTGCATGAGGGGAGGGATGGGACGAGAGTTAACTTGGCTCAACCGGTTAGAAAAGCGGGTAGGGGGCGTGCGGGGCAGCCTTTGTAATTTGCCGGGTGAGGCCCTTTGTAGAGAGCGCATTTGGCAGCTGTTGAGGGGGGTTTGATGCACGTGTTGGTGAGATGGTTTTCACCGCATTTTACGCAACGTGGGGTTGCGTTGCAGCACGTAGATGAGTGGCCGTGGTTTTGGCAGCGGTGACATTGACCTACCGAAAGAAGTTTGCGCTGTGGCTCGACGGAGATTTTGAGGTGGAGGATTTGGGTAAGGTCAGTGAATATTTTCTTGGCGGCTTCGTTACGGGTGAGATTGACTAGCATGAGGGGGATTTTTTGGCGAGATAGGCCCGTGCGCATACGGTGGACAGAGAGGACAGGGTAGGTGAGGGCCAGGACATCGCTGATTTCCTGGCTCGTTACTTGTTCGGGGATGCCTCTGAGGACAACCCTGAGAGGTTTGACCTCGTTAAGTTTGAAGGAATGATGGTCAATTTGTTTATCTAGGAGGATTTTGGTGATGCGGTGATGGTCGCGGGGGGTTTCCGGGTGGATATTTATGTTCTTTGTCTGATTTTTAGCGAAGTCGATTCCCTAATCCGGCAAGGGATTTCTCGAGGGATGCCCATCCGTTTTTGTAGTTGAGCATAATTGGGGGGACTTTGGGGGAAGCGACTACCAACTGGGGGGTGGAGAGGGGGATAGGGGAGCTTAGCGGGGGGTTACAGGGGAAGAGGGGGTTGGGGGGGGATAGATGGGGATAGAGGAGGATAGATGGGGATAGAGGGGGTTAGTGGGGGGGATATATGGGGAGAGGGGGGGATAGATGGGGAGAGGGGGGGGCAGAAAGTTGAGAGGTGGGAAGGGAGGACAGTTGGGTGGCAGGGGAAATGTTTCAGAGTTGTTTTTTTTTTATGGGGGAGGAGGGGACTATTTTGGGGGAGGAGCCGGGTGACTTCATGTCGCGGTTGCGTTTACGGGACAGCTTAACTAGTCAACGAAATGACCACCGCTAAGGAACCGACTCAGTATTTACGTTGATCCCCTTCCACTACTCACCAGAGGGAATTCCAAGATGGCCGACGCCTCCAAACAATCACAGCACAGCATAGCCCATTGATATTTTAATCAAACAATGATTATAAATTCAAAAGTGACTATTTGTGATAACATTGGACTCAATTTACGGGAAAATGGTCGTAAATATAACCACGGAATAAATATCAACATAAAGAAATGATTATATGCTAACATAATAACATGAAAAATCACACCTAAATATATTTATTTAGTCTTTTTACTCTTTGGGAAATGTTCAAACCAAAGATATCTAACTTCAAACCCAATGTGAAAATTTGTATATTTTATTATAAAATAAATAAACGAGACTAGAGGTGATGGTTTAGGTAAATTGAACTGACTTGGTTAAAGGTATCACATCACAATATTACATTCCTCTCAGCAAGCTAACTATTGAGAGGAAAAATACCTAACCAATTTACTCCTCACTAAAGAGGAGAACCTCCTCCGGGAGGGCCCGATTTGAATTTGTTCTATAAATAGAGAACCGAATTCTATGCAAAGTCAGTTCAACAACTACCTCTGAAAGAGAATCCTCTCTACTGAAGAACCATCACCAAGTCTCCAAGAAATATTTTCAAGTGTTTTACTCAGTACTAAATTCAGTTTTTGCCGGTAATAAATTATTTTCGTCAGCTCAGATTTGGAAATAAATTTCTTTCTGAACTTGGCTTCAAACTTCAATCCAAGCTTTCACCACACTCACCGAGACTGAAACGTTGACAAGTGTACCCAGCCTCCTATGCATATACAGTATTTGTATGGACGGTTAATTGTCTCGTACATTTGGTCCTTCGAGCCGGATCTACACACACGTCTTCAGTCTCACCTAAGTGGAGATGCCGTCACTTCGCAGCGGCCGCAAGGCCTCAATATCATCCGAGACCAGCCGGACCCGGGCCCAGCCTATCAACACTGGTCAAGAAGAATCTGTCACTGAGAACCCCCAAGAGCCCGATGCACCCTCCGAGTCGACTGAGGACTCACTCCAAATGCTACGCCGAGAAATGCGCATTAGGGAGGAGCAACATGCTAAACAAATCGCAGAACTACAATCGGCCCTGAACGCAGCAACACGTCAAGCCACTACCCAACCCACACACAACTTAGCAGCACCCGGAGCTACTTCAAATGTACCTCCCGAGCCCAGCAGCCAACATCACCATAACAGGACATAAATACCCAACTCACCACGCAATGGGGTATCAACCACAGCCATTCCTCACGAACCTGGACTCTTCACTCTTTCCACCACCTCCTACAAATGAAGAGAGAACACGACCCAAGAGTGGTTACGACAAGGTGCCGACCCACTGACTCAGATAGCATCAATAATGGCAGACGCCATCCGCTCCTCCAGAACCCAGGATAGCCCCCGACAACTAGAAGACGACTCAAGGATGGCGGCACTCATCGCCAGGCAATTTGCCAATATTTTCCGGAGACCCGCTTGAGTGGCCTACCTGGAAAGCACAATATACACAATCCACTACCACCTGCCAAATGACCGCAAGTGAGAACCTCATCCGGCTACAACGAGCCCTCAAAGGCAAGGCACGAGAGACCGTGGGTTCCCTGTTGATGGATCCCATACAACTACCCGAAATCCTCAGCCTCAACGATACGGCAACTCTGGAGCAATAGCCAAGTTTATGCTCGAGAAAGTGAAAAGACTACCATACCTCACAGCCGACGTATCTCTGGAAGACATAGTAGATTTCTCCGGGACAGTACAAAACTTGGTGGCCTCCCTCCGGATCCTGAAGACCGATGGTTACCTCACCAACCCTACACTGCTGAGTGACATTACTGATAAGCTGCCAAACTCTCTACGACTAGCCTGGCTGATGGAAATACGAGGACAGCACGCCCCTGCCACCATCACCTAGCTCGCTGCCTTTATGAAGGAGATAACCAACGCAATACCAAACAGCGGGATGGTGGACAGTCCGCGGCCTCGCCCACGCCGAGGCCAAGTCCATGCAGGATATCAGGGGCAAAACAACTCAGGAAGGACGCCATACACACTCAAACGCAAGGCAATCACACCAACTACCAACTACCCTGGACCAAACCAGAAACATCAATTAACCACGGATAGTTGTGCCCAGTGCGGCAGGCACCACCCCACCAGAGAGTGCCGAGAGTTCGCGGCCAAAAGCGTCACCCTCCGGTGGGAGACAGTTCAGATGGCCAATTTATGCAGAAAATGTTTGGACAAACACTATTCTCGGGACTGCAAGGCAACAAAGTGGTGCAGCATAGAGGGGTGTCGTCTCCCACATCACACCTTGCTACACGATACCCAACCCACACCTCAAAATGCTGTGAACCTGTGACGCCAGAACACAAACCAGAACGTCCTTCTGAAGATCGTTCCAGTCATACTCAGTGCACCAAGTCAAGACAAATGTTCAACATTCGCACTTCTCGATGAAGGATCGACCGTGACACTGGTCGACGCCAATACAGCAACGCAAATTGGAGCATACGGTCCAGTCCACGGTCTACGAATCCACGGTGTAAAAGGGATGTGCACCTCCGACAAGCTATCCCAACAAGTGAGACTGACAATAAGAGGAGCAGGCAAAGGTGACATATATCAAATCACCGCCAACACAATAAACAACCTCGACCTTCCTCAACAACAAATCCACGGAAAGTCCGTCACCCCTAAGATATTAATAGGACAGGACAACGCCTACCTAATTGTGTAGCGAGAAGTGCAAGAAAACAATGATAGCACACGAATAATATCCCGCACCGCACTAGGATGGATCGCGCATGACGGATCAAACCCAGGACACGATCACCCAGCCACCACATTGGCACTTCAACGCTAAACAGCCTCAGACTTACGATTGGAAGAAATGATGAAAACTAATTTTACCGTCGACTCACTTGGCGTGACCTCAGCAACACGAGTCAACACGAATGTACAACGAGCGATTGCGCTTATGACTGCAACGACCCGACCCCTCCCTACTGGAAGATGGGAAACTGGTTTGATATGGCGCAACCCAGAAGCCACATTACCTGACAACCGACAGTGCTCGCTGAAGCGACTCCTTTCCCTAGAGATGAAAACCTGAAAACAGCCTACGCCGACAAAATAGGTCAGCTGATGCTACGGGAAAAAGGCTATGCGAAAAAGCTGTCGGATAACGAAGCATCCACACGTACACCCCGACGATGGTATCTGCCACACTTTGCAGTGACCAACCTCAATAAACTTAGGAAAATCAGAGTGGTGTTCGACGCAGCCAGCCGATGCCGCGGGACCTCACTCAACGACCAGTTACTCACAGGACCCAACCTGCTGTCATCCCTCCTAGGGAACATCATGCGCTTCCGGGAAGGAAACGTTGCCAGTGCCAGATAAAAATAAAACAAGAAGACCAACAGTCCCAGCGATTCCTGTGGCGAACATCAACCAAGGATGAACACGAAACATATCAAATGACTTCAATGATGTTCGGCGCCACCTGTTCCCCAAGCAGCGCCCAGTTTGTTCTGGACAAAGTCGCTGAAAGGTACCAACACGAAAACCCGGCCGCCGCGGCAGCTATTCGCACCAAGTTCTACATGGACGACTACTTGGATGCAGTAGACACCCACCAGGAAGCTGCCAAACTCACCCAAAATGTGAGTGCCCTCTTCGCGAAAGGAGGGTTCCATTTGACCAACTGGGCGTCCAACAAGCCAGCAGCCATTGCCAACTTTCCTGCTGTAGATCGCACCAACACCACGATAGCCATCAGCAACGGAAGTCCAGAAACAGAACGAGTACTCGGTCTAATCTGAGACCCTTCCACGGAACACTTACTGTACTCATTTCACGAGATGACTCCAACCGAAACAACTACACTACCAACGAAGCGAAAATTGCTGTCAACAGTTATGAAGATTTTCGACCCCGGGGGCTTCATCGGCTGCCTGACCATCAGAAAAAAGGTACTTCTGCAAGTAGTATGGCGCTCGAACATCGGCTGGGACGACCCCATCAAACCCGAACACGCCCAAAAATGGACAAACTGGCTGAACCTACTGCATACGAACAGCATCTCAATCCCAAGACGTTGCCTCTACAACAAACAAAGCAACGTAACCCTACACCTCTTCTGTGACGCATCAGAACAAGCCTGCTGCGCTGTGGCCTACTTCACAGAGGAAATAAAAGGGGATATACAGACGACATTCCTTGCAAGTAAATGGAAGGTCGCGCCGCTGAAACCTCTCTCCATCCCCCGCCTTGAATTGCAGGCTGGCCTCATTGCGGCAAGAGCACAGCTAACATCCGTAGCACATGTTTTTGGACAGACTCCACAACAGTACTATGCTGGCTACGCACTGACCCACGAGCCTACTCAACATTTGTGGCCAACCGACTGGGAGAAATAGACGAGCTGACCAGCTGGATTACCCGATTGGAAATGGGTACCCACGAAACTCAATCCCGCTGACATTGGCACACGGGATCTCGAAATGCCTGACCTGACACCAGAAGGAAGATGGTTCACCGGCCCAGTCTTCCTTACCTACTCGGAAGACAAATGGCCCAAGGAACGTGCACCTGCCCATAAACCCGATGACCTAACTCTTGAAGTCAAACCTTTCTACGTCGGCCTCATCACCGAAAGAGGGAAAGTTCTAACAGCAGTTGAACGATTCTCATCGTGGCACCGACTGATCCGCTCGACCGCTTGGGTCCTCCGCTTTACCAGATGATGCCGGATGGGCCCCAACAGAACCCCAGAGCGACCACTTATAGCTGAGGAAATAAAAGCAGCAGAACACAGATGGATCAGAAGGTCACAGGAAGACGCGTTCGCATTGGACCTGCATACCATCCGAGAAAGTAAAAAGTTACCAGCCAGCAGCCGCCTCAATACCCTGAACCCTTTCTTCGGACCGGACGACATCCTCCGAATGGGCACACGCCTGCAGGCCTTAGAAAAGGCTAAGAGAGTAGCCCGGACTCCCATTATCCTGGATAGCGACAATTCATACACCCGCCTCCTGATTAGTCACTACATAAGAAGTCAGATCACCCCAGCACGGAGAAAACAGTAGCAGAAATACGTATCCACTTTTTCGTACTCAGATTACGTACAACAAGCCGAAAGATTGCGCACGCCTGCCCAATGTGCTACATACGACGCAGCAAGCCCAATCCACCCCAGATGGGCGTACTACCACCACCCCGTCTGATTCATCACGTCCGCCCATTCACACATTGCAGGCTGGATTATTTCGGTCCTATGACCATAACAGTCGGCACACAGAGAGAAACGTTACGGGGCCATCTTCACCTGCCTCTCAACACGCGCCATCCACCTGGAATTAACCACTTCACTGACAGCTGACTCCACCATGATGGCCCTACAAAGAATGACCGCCCGGAGAGGAGAACCAACTGCCATATACTCAGACAACGGAACAAACTTTCATGGAGCCGACGCTGAAATGAGAGACGCGCTGATGTCACTGGGCCAGGACACCAGGATGATCGAAGCAGTAACCACCCGAGGCATAGAGTGGCACTTTATACCACCACTGAGTCCCCACATGGGGGGAGCGTGGGAGAGATTAGTGAGATCAGTTAAGAGAGCCTTAAACGCCACACTTAAGGAAAGGGCACCTAAAGAAGAAACTCTACACACAGCCCTAGCAGAGGCCGAGTTTATGGTAAACAACCGCCCACTCACCCATATTTCGGTCGATCCATGAGACGAAGAATCCCTGACCCCCAACCACTTCTTACTGGGGTCAGCCGAGAAACGCCCTCAATTATCCTTCTACAACAAAACAGAAGAGGATAAAGAGAGAAAGAGAGATTGATTGACCATGAGATTGGTTGATTGATTGGTAGAGAATTTGTGACTAGTCTGGATTTTCTGGTGGTTTGGCAAGTTTGGTTCCACGGCGGATTGGGACACTGCCAGCACAGAAAATAGAACCAGTTGAAAGGAAGATTTGAAAGGTGGCAAAAACCGACGCTATTTGGTGCCGCAAGGCGCCCGAGGCAATCGGTCTAGCCGACTTTCAAGTCCGCCCAAAGGACCTAACTGAGACTTGCGATTTTCTTGCGAACATTTACAAATATTTGCGATTAGCCTGATTCTCTGGCGGCTTAACAAGATCGGTTCCACGGCGGATTGGGACACTGTTGACACAGAGAATAGACAAAATCAAAAGGAAGACCTGAATGGTGACAAACCGACGCTAACTGGAGCCGTAAGGCGCTAGGTGCAATCGGTCACTGCCGACATGATCGGCCCAAATAATAATCATATTGTAGTTTATTTCAGAAATCCCCCCTACCCCTTAACACATACGGCAGTACCCTTAAAAATCGAACAACGAACGGACACGCCAAGACAGCCTTTTTGAACGCCTCAATTAAAGAGCGCAGGAGCAAATGCACCAAGATCCTACCGACGGTATTCCCGGAGGGAGCCACAGGATATAGGATTAACATATTGACGAACAGGCCAGAGTTCACATTCGCAATGTCGGGGGCCACTAGCGCCGGATCACGTTCTCCGTCGAGGCCCGGCACCAGCGCCGCTTCGAGATCACCGTCGAGGCCCGGCACCAGCGCCGGATCTCAATCGCCAAGACCAACGTCACCAATGGAGGTACAATGGACCAGGGCTACGGCCTCTAAGCGCCCTCATTCCCCTCCAAAGCCCATATTTCGTCTGGTGCATCAAAACAAATACGAAACGCTACACGAGGTAAGCGAGCCGTGCCATGAGACAGCGCCGCCAGCCCAGAAGAGACGCCCGACGCCACCAGGACCAGTGGCGTCCACCAGCAGAGACCAAACGACAACGAGCACACTCAGGAAGAGTACTAGAGTGCCACCGATTATAATGACAATAGGATCCATGACACATGGACAAATCACAAAAGAAGTACAGAGGCACATAGGAAATGCCAACTTCAACTTCCGCTACAACAAAGGTAGCAAAATTAGCGTTGTGGTGAGCTCCGTAGAAGCCCACAAACAACTGTCAACAGCTCTACGAGGCGAGGAAAGGCCATTCCACACCTTTACCACCGAAGCTGACAAAGTCAAGAAGACCGTCATCAGGGGACTTCCGGATATGACATCAGAAGAAATTATGGAAGACCTGGAGGCCCAAGGCTTCCCTGCAAGGACAGTCAGGATGACCACCCCGGGATTGGAATACCCGCTTTACCTGGCCCACTTTGGTCAGGAAACAAATATGGGCCACCTGAGAGCCGCAGTGGTCTACCTGTGCCATTGCAGGATCTCAACGCGCAAATACCGGAGTAACCACCTCCAATACGGCAAACAGTGCCACAGGTGCCAAAATTTCGGACAAGGGTCCAGAAATTGCGCCCACGTAGCCCGCTGCGTAAAATGCGAAGGAGCTCACGCCACACCGGAGTGCCCAAAAACGAACAGAGAAGAGCCGGCCGTCTGCTGCAATTGCGGTGGAGCACACCCGGCTAACTACAGTGCCAACGCAGACAGGAGTACACCAACGCCCAGAGGCGCAAAGAGGCAGAGCCTCGTGTACAGAAACCCGCGGCCCGAGTAGACGGCCGGTCCTGGGCAGACGTAGCGGGCCGAAACAACCACCAGCAACAGGCTCCTGAACAACAGGAACCACGAAGAGCCCCACCGCCCGCACCGGAACAACGCCAAGCGCCAAACACACAACGCCAAGCGCCAAACGCCGGAAACTCCTCTGATGACGAGGACATAATGTCATTGCTCCACGACCTCATCAGAGTACGCGGAAGACTGGCCTCCTGCTCATCCAAAGCAGAGAAGCTGATCATTCTCATGGAACTTCTCACCAACACCATCAATGGATAAAGAGGGCCCAGTGGTAAAAATCCTAATGTGGAATGCTTGTAGCATCCGAGCCAAGATAGCCAAACTGAGCTCACTAGCAGCTTACAGACTGACATCGTTCTACTCTGCGAAACATACCTCAAAGAAGATGACCGACTCAGAGTGCCGGGATTCGACGTACACAGAAATGACAGATCCTCTACAACATCGACTCATAGAGGAGGCGGAACTGCTATACTCACTCGCCAGGGTCTCCGGACAACGAGGATACCCACGCCAGTACTAGAGAATATGGAAGCCACCGTAATCAGGATGGAGATAAATAACCAGATGCACACTATTGTCTCGGCGTACTGCCCTTCAAACAAAAACAACATCACGAGAGGCGATCTTAACAAACTACTGGCACTAGGTACGAGAGTACTCATAGCAGGTGATCTAAACTCAAAAAAAGGGAAAGGAATAATTTCAGAGCCAATAATAACGGCAATATCCTATATAAACACATGGAAAATCACGAATATAGATTACTCGCACCGGACAGGCCGACACGTTACGATAAAAAAAGCAAATATCCTGTAACTCTAGACATTGCACTGGCAAAAAATATTACAAACACTTCTCCCCTGATTACACAGGATAAACTACCTTCCGACCACCTACCTGTGAGCTTCTCGATAGGCGGAAGTCACGTGAGAACAACAAGGACTCAACTCGATTACAAAAACGCCGATTGGAAGGGGTTCAAGAAATTTATTAATGAAAAAATTTATCTAACATCCGAGACACTATCAACTACGGAGGGCATAGAAAAAGCCGTGTCAATCCTCACAAAAAGTATTCAAGAAGCTCGAGATAAATTCATCAAGAATAAGAAAATTAAACCCTTCCAATTAGAGCTCACACCTCACATAAAATTCTTGATCACAGAAAAAAATAGACTACGCAGGATTTACCACAGTACCCGAGAGACATGCTTCAAAGTAGCAGTAAATTCTCTCGGAAGGGAAATAAAGGAAGAAATTGCAACGTTGAAAAATTGAAAAAAAAAAAAAGTCGAATCTCTCAGTACTCAGGACAACTCAATATGGGGAATGTCCAAGGCCCTGCGACATCAAGATAACAGCATCCCGCCCCTGAAGTGGCCAAACTCTCCGGTCCCGGCACTCTCAAATGAGGAAAAAGCGAATTTATTGGCAGACGGATTCGAAAAAGCATTTTCGACAACAGACGGGATGGAAGACCCGGAAACAAACATCCTGGTGGCAGAAATGGTGGAAGAACTGAACCAAAAAACGCAGACCGATACGGAGGATATAAAACTTTGCACCCCGAGAAAAGTGGCCCTTATCATAAAGTGCCTCAAATCAAATAAGGCCCCAGGCGAAGATCAAATAAATAATATCCTGCTAAAACACCTACCGCAGAGAGCGATAATTTATATTGTAAAAATATTCAACGCCTGCCTTCTACTCGGCCACTTCCCGACATCATGGAAAAATGCGTCAGTCCTACCTTTTCACAAGCCAAACAAAGATCGAACGAATCCGTCTGTAACGGACGGACTGCTCCGGGTTCGGCCGCGGTCGCCCATGTTAAGATCTACATCATCTATCTATTTAAAATTAAAGATACTGCCGAAATATGTTCATGTAAATGTAAATGTAAAATTGTAATGTAAAACCTAAAAAATTGTCAAATATGTAAATACAATAAATGAAACGTCGGAGCTTGGCTAGAGGACACGGGCAGAGAAGTATACTGTGAGAGCTGGGGATAAAAATCATAAGAGCATTTTAATTCAGGCACGATTATGAGAGAACTAGCCGAAACTACCGGCCGAGCGGCGGTAAACGGACCGGCGGCGCCCCGCGATCGCGTCACAACACGGCCCTCGATTCCAGGAATCAAAGAGAAAGTGGGCCCGTGTGAGCGTCGCGCGGCCGCCGGCGGCCTATAAAACGGGAAACAGTCCCTCAGAAAACGTCTTCCCACTGTAATTGTCTCTCTCGCGCTCTCCGAGCCCACCGACTCGCTCTGTCGAGCCAATACAGTCCCTCAAATACTGTACAGTCCAACCATCCTGGCGACACACATCACTGACCACCTGCGCTCCCTGACCACGTTCTCCATCCTACTCTGCCCTACGACCTACCCGTGCCCCGCCCTAACCTGCCAAAACCTTCCTGACCTGCATCACTACCCACTGACATCGACATGGAAACATACCTCCTTGAACTGGAGAAGCTGGATCCTCCAATTGAGGCTCTCCAGACATTCATCAATAACATGCAAAGAACGGTCACAAAAACCCCCCAACGAAAGGTGACCTTCTACCCAGATGGGGTAAACCCCTCGGCCACCACCTACCTCTCAGGCACCGCACGAAAAACCCCGCCCATCGCCACCCAACCGCCCACCACCTCCGCCTCCACCTCCACCGCCTCCACCTCCGCCGACCACAGCCTGGCAAGCCGCACTGCATTACCTTCATCACCATCCAAGGACTTCCCGCCCCTTTGGACCACACCAAATAATCCAATTAAAACAAAACCGCCCACGCCTCCTCAGACCCTCGCTACCACCAACCGCTTCCAAACCCTGGCCCCGCCCTCCTCAGATGACACCAACTCTGATACAATCACCACTGACGGAGCAGACACAGACCTAACAACCACCACCACCACCGACAGCCGCCCGACGTCCCATTAAAATCCCGCCCATCATCACAAAGTCAGATTCAAACAGGAACACACTGAGAAAGAAGCTGGAGAACGCCGGTGTGCGTATATCCCACGCCAAAGCTATCCCGACGGGCGTGGTGGTCCACACCGCCGACTCCTCCAGCTTCAGACCATCCACAAAAATACTTGATGAAACAAAAACTGACTTCCACACCTTCGAGCTGCACGAGGACAAGACCACTAAGGCAGTTCTGAGGGGAATCCCTACCCAGATCTCAGAGGAGGAGATTCTCCTCGAACTCCAGGACCTTGGTCTCCCGGCCATCACCGTCTCCAGGATGAGGTCGGGACCCGACCGCACTAACGTCCCGATGGTCCTCGTGCAGCTGACTCACGGCGAAGAGGGAAAGAAAATCTTCAATCTCACACACATCTTTCATCTACGCATAAAATCTGAATTCCTCGACCACAAAGCAGCCCCTACTCAATGCCACCGCTGTCAACTGTTCGGCCACTCCGCCAAAGGCTGTCATCTCCCCCCCCGCTGCGTCAAATGCGCGGGGCCCCATTTCACCGCCACCTGTCTGAAGCAGAGAGAGGACGGCCCGGCTACCTGCGCCAACTGCGCCGGCCCTCACCCGGCCAACTTCAAAGACTGTCCGAAACGCCCTGCACCCTCCACATCCATGCCCCGTCGAACTGAGGTACCTCCCCAAATCACTTTCACCTCCCGCCCAGTCCAACCATCCACCTCCTATGCCCAGGCATTGAACCCCCCCCACCAAATCACCCCTCCTTCCCCCACCCCCTCTCCCCTTCCCCCTCTCCGTCAACCTCTCCCCCCACCCCCCAGCCCTCAGCTACCCCGTTTAGTTTTTCAGATCTTTTCAAAAATAACTTCTTTTCTGTGGTGTATGTGTGTCAGGGGGACAGCATGAGAGCGAGACAGCGAGTACGAGACGTATATAAGAGATCGTATGAGCGGGAATGAGCCCTCAGTCCAGAACCGTGATAGTCTTCTTTCAAATAAATATTATAATACAAGCATTGTTATTATTGAGTATGTAGAGTTAACATACGTTACAGTGGCGCAGCACGGTAGTTCGTAAATTATTGAAAGTTTACGGAGAATCAGATGATTCAAGAAGATTATTCGAATTTTTGGTGATCACAGTATAGTCTGGCGCTTTTGGGCGTTGGATCGCTAAATTTTGAAGGAAGAAGAAGAATAATAAAAGGCTATCAAATTGGAGAATTCACACGCAGCCGAGGCGAGCACGCAGATCGGGCCGGGCAAATTGCGCGGTAAAAACGCAATTTTACACGTGTGTGGGAGCCGACATTGCAACATTTTGTCGAGAGTACACCGTTACACGGGGTACGCAGAAGATCCAGGATCAAGATCGGCATCAAGGGTGAATTGGCCGGAATCCGGGACCGGGGTTCTGTCGCTACAGCGGGAAGGAAGACCTTGGAAGGTGATCGTGTCCGCAGCTGAAGGGAGACGGAGCCAGAAAAGGGTGCTGAGACGTTGGTGATTCACAGGCTCAGGGCAGGGGCTCGGAGCATAACCTCTGGAAGGGCTGAGATACGTATATTTTATTCAACTTGTTTCAGTTCTTCTCCCAATGGAGGCGATTTGTAAGAATTTGGGGACGTTCTGTTACAGAACGGGAGACTGGTCATTGTTCAGGGAACGATTGGATCAGGCCCTCATTTTAAATGATGATAAGTTGTTGTCACCAGAACGCAAAAGAGCATTTTTGCTGAGTTGCCTCACGGAAGAAACTTTCTCTCTATTATGTGATTTATGTTTTCCAAAAAAGGTTTCTGTTTGTTCTTTTGAAGATTTATGTAAATTATTTGATTCACATTGCAAACCAGTTAAAAATATTTTTGAGTCTCGTGAATTATTTTATAAATGTAAACAGTTTCCTAGCGAATCCGTTAAAGATTACGCGGCTAGATTGAGAGGGTTAAGTTTATCTTGTAATTTTGAGCTGAGATTGGAACCATGTTTAAAGGACATATTCGTTATTGGGATTTTTAATGAAAAATTGAAACACAAGCTATTCGTAGAGGCAATCAATACTTCTTTTACGGATTGCATTAATCTAGCGGCGACGTGGGAACATGTTGTGGCTTTTAAAAAAGTAAATCCGAATTTAAATGTTGTTCATAAGGAAAGCGAGTATTTCCATAAATCCAGGAAAGATAGTCCTTCCAGGAATAAAAATTCAATGCGGAGTAAATCACCGGTTAATGGTACGTTAAAAACTTGTTTTTTGTGTGGAAAAAAAAATCATTTGCAAAGAGATTGCTGGAAAAAAATTTTGTGTAATCATTGTAACAAATCGGGTCATCCTAGTAATTTGTGTAAATACAATAAAAATTATGTAGGTACTAAAAATAAACGGTTGAATTCGGTGTTCGTGGTTAATAATAATGTGGGGCCGGAACCCACATATATAGATTTGTTAATTGGTAACATAATATTGCCGGCGTTGGTAGATACGGGAGCTGCGATAAACGCGATACCATATGAAGTGTATTTAAGATATTTTGTTTCTTACGATTTAGAAAAGTATAATGTTCATTTGTCAGGGTATGACGGAACGCAGTTAAATGTTTTAGGTAAAGTGAATTTAGAGGTGTCATTTTTAGGTAAAAGTGCGAAAATACAGTTCGTAATAATTAAAAATGGTAATTCTACAATAGTTGGTAGAGATTTTTTACAAGTTTTCGGTATCGGATTAAGTGGAATAAATTCTGTAAAATTCAGTGAGATTAATTGTGATAATCATCTTGTTTTTCGTGAAAGTTTAAAGAAGAAATATGCTCATGTTTTTTCAGAAAAATCGGGTAGGCTTAAAAATTATGAGGCAAACATTGAAGTTAATTCGGACTTTAGGCCAAAGTTTGTAAATCCGAGGCCATTACCTTTTAGTTTACGTGAGAAAGTAGAGATAGAGTTACAGAGAATGTTGCATGAAGACATTATTGAAAAGGTAGAAATAAGCGATATTGCAAGCCCGATTGTTGTTGTAAAAAAGAAAGACGCTTCAATTAGGATTTGTACTGATTTCAAAACAACATTGAATCCTATGTTAGCGAAGTTGAAATACCCACTACCTCGTATTGACGATTTAATTTCATCTCTGAATGGTGCAAAATATTTTGCTAAGATAGACTTACGAAATGCATTTGGACAAATTTCACGAAAAGTCTAGAAAATTATGTGTGATTAGTACGCATATAGGTTTATTTGCATATAAAGTATTGCCTTTTGGCTTAAGCACGAGTCCGGCCATCTTTATGCAAGTCATTACGGCGATAGTTGGTGGACTTAGGAACGTTCGTGTATTTTTAGATGATCTACTTTTATTTGGGAATTCTAAAGAGGAATTATTTTCTATTTGTGAAGCAGTACTTAGCAAGTTAAGTGATTGCGGATTAACTATTAATGAAAATAAGTGTTCTTTTCTAGAAACAGAGATAGAATATTTAGGTTATAGAATTTCGCAGAAAGGAGTTTTGCCTTTAGAAAATAAAATATATGCTATTACCCAAATGAGTGTACCGAAAAATGTTTCGGAACTTAGAAGTTTGCTGGGAGTTATTTCCTACTATAGGTCTTTTATACAGAATGTGTCAGGTATTTTGTCTCCTTTATACCAATTGTTGAAAAAAGGGATAAAATTTGTATGGTCTCAGGAATGCAATATTGCGTTTGAGCAAGTTAAGAAACTGCTGACGTCAGACAATATTTTGGTGCATTTTGACCCACAATTACCTATCAAGCTAATTACAGACGCGAGTGATATAGGTATATCTGCTATTATATGTCACGTATATGAGAATGGCATGGAAAGACCGATTGCATTCGCTAGCCGTTTATTGTCAAAAACGGAATTGAGGTATTCCATTCTAGATAAGGAAGCGTGTGCAATAATATTTGGTTTGAAAAAATTCTTTCAATATTTATATGGTAATAAATTCGTTCTAACTTGTGATAATAAAGCTTTGGTACATATTTTGAACACTGAAAAACAAGTGCCAATACTAGCGGCAAATAGGCTACAGCGCTATGCGTTGATTTTACAAACATTTGACTATAATATAGAATATGTCAAGTCGGGTGAGAACAAAGCGGATTTCTTATCTAGATTGCCGGTTAATAGTAATAATAATTTAAGTGATTGTATCGACGAGGTCGACGGTAGCGAATATTTCTTAAATTATATTGGTAGTCTGAACGTTGATAAGATTGAATCGGATTTTTTAAATATAATTGAGGCGGAAACGACAATTTCAAAAGAAACGATGAAGCAGTTTTCGATTAAAGATGTAAACATAGCAAGCATTACTGGGTTCGTAATCAATGGTTGGCCGGATAAAAAGTTTTTAAAGGATGACTTGTTAAAATTCTGGTATTTTAGAAATAAATTATCGACTTATGACTCATGTTTATTTTATAATAATAAATTTGTGGTTCCGAGGGAATTAAGGGAAATCATATTGAATTTCATACATCAATCGCATTTAGGTATTGTTAAATCTAAAAATCTTGCTCGAAATTATTTTTTTTGGTTAGGTATGAACTCAGAGGTAGAAGCAACTGTGAAGCAGTGCGTTCGATGCTTGGAGTGTTTACCCACTCCATGTAAAGTTGAGTTACAGCCGTGGCCAATCAGTGGATTAATATGGAATAGATTGCATATTGATTTCATGGGACCTTTTGGTGGTTACAATTTTTTGATAATCGTTGATGCAACTACAAAATGGAGACTGTCACATCGTAAATAAAGTAGATTCGTTTTGTACAGTAAAAGTTTTGAAAAGATTATTTTCTAATTTCGGAATTCCGGAGCAGATAGTAAGTGACAATGGTACAGCGTTCACTTCAACAGTTTTTAAGGAATTTTGTCATAATTTTAATATTAAATCGTTGACATCTCCTGTCAACCATCCAGCTTCTAACGGACTTGCCGAAAATGGGGTTAGAACGGTAAAGAATTTTAAAAAAAAATTATGATAAATAATAAATTGCCTGCTGATTTTGAGGATAAACTTTTAACATTTTTGGTTGATATTAGGAATACGCCTTCTATGTCTACGGGGATTGAACCTAGTAAATTAATTTTGGGAAGGAAAATTAGATCAATTTTTAATACAATCATTCCAATATTAGATAATGTTGAAGGTCAAGGTTTTAAAGGGATTGATAACACGATTAAAGATAAGATGTTATTGAGTCAGCAAAAACAAAAAAAGTATTATAGAGGAAAAAAAATTAAAAAGTACTTTGATGTTGGATCTAAAGTTTTAACCAGGGATTTGAGAAGTGATAAAAACAAATGGATTTTAGGAGAAATTTATAAAAGATTGGGGAATAGGGTTTATTTAGTAAAAATTATGTCTACAGGACAAGTGTGGAAACGCCACCATGATCAAATTTCAGAGAGGAAGGTTAGGTGGGGGGAGAGTGACAGGTCTGATGATTTGCTGGACCTGGGTCCACTCTCGGACGTGGACATGACCAAGTTTCCTAATTCCTCTGATTTTTGCAGGTCGCCTACACCATGGGAGGGGAGGTTACGCCCTCGAGGACAACGCCCATGCTACACCGAATGAAGAGTCAAGAACATACATAATTACATATAAATTGGAAATTAAATACATAATGGAAATAATTAAATATATTTGGCTTATATAAATTTGTAAAAATAAAAAGATGTAATTATGATTTAAGTGTGGGGGTGTGGTGTATGTGTGTAAGGGGGACAGCATGAGAGCGAGACAGCGAGTACGAGACGTATATAAGAGATCGTATGAGCGGGAATGAGCCCTCAGTCCAGAACCGTGATAGTCTTCTTTCAAATAAATATTATAATACAAGCATTGTTATTATTGAGTATGTAGAGTTAACATACGTTAAAAGATCGGCGAACTTATCGCTGATCTAGTCCCTAAATTCCAATCTGCCACCTCGCCGGCAGACCACCTCTCGATTCTTTTCACTGCAGGCCCTCAAATCATTGCTCTCTTTACCAATTAAATGGCTAATTCTACCAAGCCCTCCGCGCTACGTTTGGCATTCTGGAATGCCAATGGTCTTGACAAAAACATGCACGAACTACGAATTTTCACCAACACACATAATTTAGACATAGTACTCATAAATGAAACACACCTAAACCCCTCACACACACCAAAAATCGCTAACTACACACTGTACCGAAACGACCGTTTACACTCACGAGGCGGCGGCACAGCCATCTTCGTGAAAACTAAAATCGCCCACAAACACAACATCACCCCCCCCCTGACTACCATAGAAAGTACCTCCATTACCGTATTCACGAAACACTCGGGTCCATTGAGAATTAATTCAATTTACAACCCACCTGTTCAGACTTTACAAAAGTCGGATCTTGAATAACAACAATACTCTTTTGACAGTATAAACATATTTTGATCTACTCCTGTCAAAATTAAACATTTAAACTATTTACAGTGAATTATTACACATAAATATTATCGAATATTGACAAGCAGCACTTGTTTACTAACATAGCAGTATTTAGCCTTGGAAGTGCTTGTGTACTGTGTCAATAAAAGCAATAACAAATCATCGACTCCCAACAGTGATTAGCAGTGAATAGTGAATTTTTAAACGTTTCACAATGGATGTGCAAAATTTCATCTCCAAAGCAGAAATAGCTGTCAATGCCTTAAATAAGGTACTTTTTGATCCGGCCAACAAATTTAATAAGGATCAAATCAAATTTCCCCAATTGCATGTGAAATTTTAAGTGCCATAAGTACCATGTCTTCAGCTGTAGCATCCAAAACTGCTAATTTAGAAGGTGAACTGCGTGCATACAAGGATATTAGAGCAAATCCTTCTCAAAATAACTTTAGTATTTGTGAGGCAATTTCGGAAATGAATGAACAACAAGTGCGATCTAAAAATATTATTATTTGCAATGTGCCCGAAAGCATTAAGACGACAGAAGCTGGCAGGATCTTGGATGACCAGGCAGCTGTCACCAGTATAATCGGTGTAATCGACAACTCAGCAAATGAAAATATTTCTATATTTTATAGGGTTGGAAAATTATTAAATGACAAGCCAAGACCAATAAAAATTTAACTACGAAATTCAATACAATCGAGAAATATTCTAAGCAAACGAAGTCTTCTCAAGAACAATGTCAGAATTTACCCCGACTCAACACCGGCGCAACAAAAATTTCTAAGCGATCTGAGGGTTCAGCTGGAGAAAAGGAAAGAAAATGGTGAAGATGTCACCATAAAATACATTAACTCCACCCCCCGAATCGTGCCGAATCGACCAAAAAACTAGGAAGTTACAAAGATATTCAAGCAATCCCACCTAACCGAACCAGAACTATAAAAATCTATTATCAAAACATCCGCGGGCTGCAATCAAAACTCGATGACCTACAAGCAGCTCTACCTTCTCATCATCATGACATCATTATACTTACGGAAACCTGGCTAAACTCGGTAATCAAATCGACTGAACTCGGTCTTACTAACTACAAAGTATTTCGTTGCGACAGAAACATCAGATCAAGTTCCAAGTCAAGAGGTGGAGGAGTTTTAATTGCAATAAAACAGAAGTTGTCAGCAAGAAAATTAACCACGAAACACAATAATAATGAACATCTTTTTGTGCAAATAACGACTCCTCTCGAGAAAATTATATTTGGAACGGCCTATCTACCACCACTTTCTGACCCTCAGTCATTGTATCATACGTATCCAGACCTCCAGAATTTTGCAAGAGAATTCATATTTACGCCAAAACCACAAAAACACTCAAACCCCGAAACCGCTTGATACTGTGTCGCCGACACAATTGGAAATCTTTACATCACGATCACTAAATCAAATGATGTGCTATATGTGATTAATCAAGATAATTACATAGCAATATAACAGCAGAACCTGAAACACATCTGAAAATAACCATCTACCACCTCACTCGGACACACCAACCCACGAAGTGACCACAGCTAGGAAGGCGACTCAGTATTTACGTAGGACCCCCTCCACTACTCCCCGGATGGAATTCCATGATGGCCGCCGAGTTTTCAACCAATCACAGCCCAGCATGTCACCTTGGATTTCTTATCAAACACTGATAACAGATTCAAAGGTGATTAAACGTGATATCATCAGACTGGATTTACGGGAAAATGATGCAAGATATAACTACGAAATAAACGTCAACATCAAGAAATGATTATATACTAATATAATAACATGAAAAATTGTATCCAAATATATTTGTTACTCTTTGGGAAATGTTCAAACCAAAGATATTTAACTTCAAACCCAATATGAAAATTTGTATAATTATTTATAAAATAAATAAACGGGACTGGGGGAGATGGTTTTGGTAAATTGAACTGACTTGGTCAAAGGTATCATATTAAAATATAACTTTTCTCTCAACAAGATAATTGTAGAGAGGAAAAATACCTAACCATTTTACTCCTCACGAAAGAGGATAAAACTCCTCCGAGAGGGCTCGATTTGAAAACGTTCTATAAATAGAGAATCGAATCCCATACAAAGTCAGTTCAACAACTACCTCTGAAAGAGAACCCTCTCTCCTGAAGAACCATCTCCAAGTCTCCAAAGAAATATTTTCAAGTGTTTTATTCAGTAGTAAATTCAGTTTTTGCCAGTAATAAATTCTTTTCGTCAGTTCAGATCTGGAATAAATTCCTCTCCGATCGTGGCATTAAACTCCACTACAAAAGCTCTACAACATCTACCAAGACTGAAAACGCTGAAAAGTGTACCCAGCTACCTTCGTATCTACAGTTATTGTACGGACAGTATATTGTTTCGTACATTTGGTCCTTCGAGTCGGATATACACACGTCTTCAGTCTCACCTAAAGTAGAGATGCCGTCACTTCGCAGCGGCCGCAAAGCCTCAACATCATCTGAGACCAGCCGAAACCGAACCCAGCCTATCAACACTGGTCAAGAAGAACCTGCTACTGAGAACCCCCAAGAGCCCGATACACCTTCTGAATCAACTGAAGACTCCCTCCAAATGCTACGCCGAGAAATGCGCATTCGGGAGAAGCAACATACTAAACAAATCGCAGAACTACAATCGGCCCTGAACGCAGCAACACGTCAAACTACTACCCAACCGATGCACAACTTAACCGCACCTGAAGCAACTTCAAATGTACCCCCGAGCCCAGCAGCTAACGTCACCATATCAGGACAAGGATACCCAACTCACCACACAATGGAGTATCATCCACAGCCATTCCTGACGAACCTGGACTCTCCGCTCTTCCCACCACCTCCTACAAATGATGAGAGGGCACAACATACTCAAGAATGGTTACGAGAAGGCGCCGACCCACTGACTCAAATAGCGTCGATAATGGCAGACGCCATCCGCTCCACCAGATCCCAGGACACCCCTCGAACACTGGAAGATGACTTAAGGATGGCAGCACTCATCGCCAGACAGTCTTCGGCAAAGGATTTGCCCATATTTTCCGGGGACCCGCTCGAGTGGCCTACCTGGAAAGCGCAATATATGCAGTCTACTACCACCTGCCAAATGACCGCCAGTGAAAACCTCATCCGACTGCAACGCGCCCTCAAAGGCAAGGCACGAGAGACCGTATCGCCCCTGCTGATGGATCCCTTTCAACTACCCGAAATCCTCAGCGTACTTGAGCAACGGTACGGCAACTCTGGAGCAATAGCCAAATTTATGCTCGAAAAAGTGAAAAAGCTGCCCTACCTTACACCTGACGTATCTCTGGAAGACCTGGCCGACTTCTCCGGAACCGTACAAAATTTGGTGGTCTCCCTCCGGATCCTGAAGACCGAGGGTTACCTCACCAACCCAACATTGCTGAGCGACATTACCGACAAGCTGCCAAACACTCTGCGTCTAGCCTGGCTGATGGAAGTTCGCGGACAGCGCGCCCCTGCCACCATCACCCAACTCGCTGCCTTTATGAAGGAGATAACTAACGCAATACCAAACAGCGGGATGGTAGACCGTCCGAGACCTCGCCCACGCCGAGACCAAGTCCATGCAGGGTACCAAGGGGAAAACAACAACGTAGGAAAGACGCCATACACCCTCAAACGCAAGGCGATCACATCACCCAGCTATCCCGGGATGAACCAGAAACACCAAGTTACCACGAGCAGTTGTGTCCAGTGCAGCGGTGACCACCCCACCAGAGAATGCCGAGAGTTTGCGGCCAAAACCGTCGCCCTACGGTGGGAGACAGTCCATGCAGCCAACTTATGCAGGAAATGTTTGGAAAAACATCATTCTCAAGACTGCAAGGAAACAAAATGGTGCAGCATAGAGGGGTGCTATCACCCACATCACACCTTGTTACACGGACCCCCACAAACACCTCAAAATACCGTGAACCTGTGACGCCAGAACACAGACCAGAACACAGACCAGAACGTCCTTCTGAAGATCGTACCAGTCATACTCAGTGCACCAAGTCAACACACATGTTCAACATTTGCGCTTCTCGACGAAGGATCAACCGTGACACTGGTCGACACCGATACAGCAGCACAAATCAGAGCATACGGCCCAGTTCACGGCCTACGAATCCACGGTGCTAAACGGATGTGCACCTCTGACAAACTATCCCAACGAGTACGGCTGACAATAAGAGGGGCGGGCCAAGGCGATACATATCAAATCACTGCCAACACTATAAACAACCTCAACCTCCCTCAACAACAAATCCACGGAAAGCCCGTCATCCCGAAGATATTAATAGGACAAGATAACGCCCACCTAATTGTATCACGAGAAGTGCAAGAACACTTAACAAGAACAATGATTCAACACGAATAATATCACGCACCGCACTAGGATGGATCGCCCATGGTGGCTCAAACCCAGGATACGAGCACCCAGTCACCACATTGGCACTTCAACGTGAGACAGCCTCAGACATACGATTGGAAGAACTGCTGAAAACAAATTTTACCGTCGATTCTCTTGGCGTAACCGCAGCAACCCGAGTCAACACAAACATACAACGAGCAATTGCGCTTATGACTGCAACAACCCGACCCCTCCCTACTGGAAGATGGGAAACTGGTTTAATATGGCGCAACCCAGAAGCCACCCTACCTGACAACCGACAGTGCGCGCTGAGACGACTCATTTCCCTAGAGAAGAAATTATCCAGAGATGAAGCCCTGAAAACAACCTACACCGACAAAATTGAGCAGCTGATAACCAAAGGCTATGCGAAAAAACTGTCAGATGGAGAAGCATCCACACGTACACCCCGACGATGGTATCTGCCGCACTTTGCAGTGACCAACCCCAATAAACCAGGGAAAATCAGAGTGGTGTTCGACGCAGCCAGCCGATGCAGCGGGACCTCACTCAATGACCAGTTGCTCACAGGACCTGACCTGCTGTCATCTCTCCTGGGAAACATCATGCGCTTCCGGGAAGGAAACATCGCCATTGCTGCTGACATCAGAGAGATGTTTCTACAAATAAAAATAAAACCAGAGGACCAACAGTCACAGCGATTTTTGTGGCGAACATCAACCAAGGACGAACCCGAAACATATCAAATGACTTCAATGATGTTTGGCGCCACCTGTTCCCCAAGCAGCGCCCAGTTTGTGTTGAACAAGGTCGCTGAAAGGTACCAGCTCGAATACCCATCCGCCGCAGCAGCTATTCGCACCAAGTTCTACATGGACGACTACTTGGATGCAGTAAACACTCCCCAGGAAGCTGCCCAACTCACCCAAAATGTGAGCACCCTCCTCGCGAAAGGAGGATTCCATTTGACCAACTGGGCATCCAACAATCCAGCAGCTATTGCCAACTTTCCTGACGAAGATCGCACCAATACCACCATAGCCATCAGCAACGGGAGTCCAGAAACAGAACGAGTACTCGGACTAATCTGGGACCCTTCCACGGATCACTTCCTATACTCATTTCACGAGATGACTCCATCCGAAGCGACTACATTACCAACAAAACGACAATTGCTGTCAACAGTTATGAAGATTTTCGACCCCGTGGGCTTCATCGGCTGCCTGACCATCAGGACAAAAGTACTTTTACAAGAAGTATGGCGATCAAACGTCGGCTGGGACGAGTCCATCACACCCGAACACGCCCAGAAATGGACAAGCTGGTTGAACTTACTGCACACGAACAGCATATCAATCCCGAGACGTTGCCATGTTTTTGGACAGACTCCACAACAGTGTTATGCTGGTTACGCACTGATCCACGAGCCTACTCAACATTTGTGGCCAACCGACTAGGAGAGATTGACGAGCTGACCAGAATACCCGACTGGAGATGGGTGACCTCGAAATACCCGACCTGACACCCGAAGGAAGATGGTTCACCGGTCCAACCTTCCTTACCTACTCGGAAAACAAATGGCCCAAAGAACGCGCACCCGCCCATAAACCCGATGACCTAACTCTGGAAGTCAAACCTCTCTACGTCGGACTCATCACCGAACGAGGCGAAGCTCTACCAGCGGTTGAACGGTTCTCATCGTGGCACCGACTGATCCGCTCGACTGCCTGGGTTCTCCGCTTTACCAGACGATGCCGGATGGGCCCCGACAGAAACCCAGAGGGGCCACTGATAGCTGAGGAAATAAAAGCAGCAGAACACAGATGGATCAGGAGATCACAGGAAGACGCGTTCAGTTCGGACCTACACACCATTCGAGAAAAGAAAAAGTTACCCGCCAGCAGCCGCCTCAACGCCCTGAACCCTTTCTTCGGACCTGACGGTATCCTCCGAATGGGCACACGCCTGCAAACCTTAGAGAAGGCTAAGAGAGTAGCCCGGACTCCCATCATACTGGATGGCGACAACACATACACCCGTCTCCTGATCAATCACTACCATAAGAAGTCAGATCACCCCAGCACAGAGAAAACAGTAGCAGAAATACGCAGCCATTTTTTCGTACTCAGACTGCGTACAACAAGCCGAAAGATTGCACACGCCTGCCCAATGTGTCACATACGACGCAGTAAACCCAATCCACCCCAGATGGGCGTACTACCACCACCACGTCTAATACATCACGTCCGCCCATTCACACATTGCGGGCTGGATTATTTCGGTCCTATGACCATAACAGTCGGCAGACACCGAGAAAAACGTTACGGAGCCATCTTCACCTGCCTCTCAACACGGGCCATCCACCTGGAATTAACCACTTCACTGTCAGCTGACTCGGCAATCATGGCCCTACAAAGGATGACCGCACGAAGAGGACAACCGACTGCCATATACTCTGACATCGGCACAAACTTTCATGGAGCCGACGCTGAGATGAGAGACGCCCTGATGTCACTGAGCCAGGATACCAAGATGATCGACACAGTAGCCACCCAAGGCATAGAGTGGCACTTTATACCACCAATGAGTCCCCACATGGGGGGAGCGTGGGAGAGACTAGTGAGATCAGTCAAAAAGGCCTTAAACGCCACGCTCAAGGAAAGGGCGCCTAAAGAAGAAACTCTACACACAGCCCTTGCGGAGGCCGAATTCATTGTAAACAACCGCCCCCTAACCCATATCTCGGTCGACCCACGAGACGAAGAACCCCTGACCCCCAACCACTTCTTACTGGGGTCAGCCGGGAAACGCCCTCAATTATCTTTCTACAACAAGACAGAAGAAGAAGTATGCCTCCGCCGTCAGTGGCGCATTGGACAACAACTCGCAGACGCCTTTTGGAGAAGATGGCTGCGCGAGTACCTTCCCACTATGGCTGCCCGTCAAAAATGGCACCATCCGACTACACCAATCAAAAAAGACGACCTAGTAATCATCATGGATCCAGCACTACCCCGGAACAGCTGGCCACGAGGCCGTGTCATCGAAGCAGTACCTGCAACCGATGGTCAAGTCCGAACTGTTCGGATACAAACAAGCACTGGAGTCTACATCAGACCGGCAGTAAAAGTCGCCGTCATCCTCCCTGCTCCTACAATACCGGACATTCCCTGCAATACCAACAAGTAGGGATGTACACAACCAACAGAACTTATCTACATCGAATCCCACCTCTCCTGCTGACCCCGGATGGTGCTGCCATTGTGGAGCCGTTGCTCCTCACTGACTGAGGCTAAATCTGGACAGCACCCCCTCTCGATGGCGCTGGCACTGAGCGGCTATCCCTCACTGACATGGCAAAATCGAATCCACCTCTCCTGCTGACCCCGGATGGTGCTGCCATTGTGGAGCCGTTGCTCCTCACTGACTGAGGCTAAATCTGGACAGCACCCCCTCTCGATGGCGCTGGCACTGAGCGGCTATCCCTCACTGACATGGCAAAATCGAATCCACCTCTCCTGCTGACCCCGGATGGTGCTGCCATTGTGGAGCCGTTGCTCCTCACTGACTGAGGCTAAATCTGGACAGCACCCCCTCTCGATGGCGCTGGCACTGAGCGGCTATCCCTCACTGACATGGCAAAATCGAATCCACCTCTCCTGCTGACCCCGGATGGTGCTGCCATTGTGGAGCCGTTGCTCCTCACTGACTGAGGCTAAATCTGGACAGCACCCCCTCTCCTCATCCCTCTACCTCCAACCTGAGAAAACATCAAAAGAAGACACGTCTGATCAAATAGCTAAGTACAGGCGAGACTGTACGGGGGGAGTGTATCATACGTATCCAGACCTCCAGAATTTCGCAAGAGAATTCATATTTACGCCAAAACCACAAAAACACTCAAACCCCGAAACCGCTTGATACCGTGTCGCCGACACAATTGGAAATCTTTACATCACGATCACTAAATCAAATGATGTGCTATATGTGATTAATCAAGATAATTACATAGCAATATAACAGCAGAACCTGAAACACATCTGAAAATAACCATCTACCACCTCACTCGGACACACCAACCCACGAAGTGACCACAGCTAGGAAGGCGACTCAGTATTTACGTAGGACCCCCTCCACTACTCCCCGGATGGAATTCCATGATGGCCGCCGAGTTTTCAACCAATCACAGCCCAGCATGTCACCTTGGATTTCTTATCAAACACTGATAACAGATTCAAAGGTGATTAAACGTGATATCATCAGAGTGGATTTACGGGAAAATGATGCAAGATATAACTACGAAATAAACGTCAACATCAAGAAATGATTATATACTAATATAATAACATGAAAAATTGTATCCAAATATATTTGTTACTCTTTGGGAAATGTTCAAACCAAAGATATTTAACTTCAAACCCAATATGAAAATTTGTATAATTATTTATAAAATAAATAAACGGGACTGGGGGAGATGGTTTTGGTAAATTGAACTGACTTGGTCAAAGGTATCATATTAAAATATAACTTTTCTCTCAACAAGATAATTGTAGAGAGGAAAAATACCTAACCATTTTACTCCTCACGAAAGAGGATAAAACTCCTCCGAGAGGGCTCGATTTGAAAACGTTCTATAAATAGAGAATCGAATCCCATACAAAGTCAGTTCAACAACTACCTCTGAAAGAGAACCCTCTCTCCTGAAGAACCATCTCCAAGTCTCCAAAGAAATATTTTCAAGTGTTTTATTCAGTAGTAAATTCAGTTTTTGCCAGTAATAAATTCTTTTCGTCAGTTCAGATCTGGAATAAATTCCTCTCCGATCGTGGCATTAAACTCCACTACAAAAGCTCTACAACATCTACCAAGACTGAAAACGCTGAAAAGTGTACCCAGCTACCTTCGTATCTACAGTTATTGTACGGACAGTATATTGTTTCGTACAGTCATATAGAAACCACTGTGAAGACATCGAAACAATTTCATCAAAATATCCTCACTCGAAAATTGTTATTCTTGGGGATTATAACTTACCAAACTTAATATGGAAAGCAAATAACTGTGGTCTCATCATAAACGAAAGTGAAAACGATCATGCACGTGAAATTTTGGACATGGTAAACTTTCTAAACTTTCATCAACATAATTTTATATATAACAGTAACAATCGCTTATTAGACTTAGCTTTATCAAACTATCCTAAAATGTCTGTTGAACTCTCAAATGATCCACTTCTACCTATAGATAATCATCATCCTCTCCTATACATTAAATTAAATATGACATGTGATAATGAAAGGAAACCTTCACAAAGCGTCCTAAACTTTAAACGAGCCGACTTCAACTCAATTAACTGCCATCTCTCAAATACAGACTGGTCTTTTTTATCCGATGAAAGTGTTGATGAATCGTTAGATAAACTTTATTTATATTTTTCTAATACTATTGAATCCTATGTACCTTTTTACACACCGAGAAGCTATACCTACCCGGTTTGGTTTTCATCAGAGCTTACAGCCTCTCTTCAGCAAAAAAAGAGTCAACACAAAAAATTCAAACAAAGTAAATCCATAAATGATTATATAATTTTTAGCGAAACTAGTAAAAAATGTAAAGATCTTTCCAAACAATGTTACAAAATGTACATAACCTCTGTCGAGGACACTGTCTTTAAATCCAAGAACCTTTGGAAATTTCTTAAAAAAATGAACAATGAAAACACAGACTACCCGCCAATAAAGCAAATGAATGGAATCAGTGCAAACAATACACAGGATATTGTAAACCTTTTTTCGGACTTCTTCAAAAATGTATATGATGAAGACACTCCAG
Organism: Hesperophylax magnus; assembly: GCA_026573805.1. Taxonomy (NCBI): domain Eukaryota; kingdom Metazoa; phylum Arthropoda; class Insecta; order Trichoptera; family Limnephilidae; genus Hesperophylax; species Hesperophylax magnus. Next base: position 5,162,407 of record JAIUSX010000114.1, read on the forward strand.
ATGATAAAATACCCGAATACAAATTTAATATGACCACAAACTTAACAAACTGCCAAATCACACAAAAGTGCTGCGAACAAAAATTACTTTCCTTAGACACTGACAAATCCGCTGGCCCAGACAACATTCCACCAATATTCCTCAAAAAATGCTCTAATACATTATCTAAACCACTCACATTACTATTTAACCGTCTCTTGTCCCTTGGACATTTTCCAGACCGCTGGAAATCTAGCTTCATTACACCGATCTACAAAAAAGGAGACGATACTGACATAGCTAATTATCGCCCCATTTGTGTACAGTCAGTACTGCCAAAGCTTTTTGAATCATTGGTCCTTGATGAAATCTATCCCAAATTAATAAAATTAATTAATCAAAAACAACACGGTTTTATCAAAGGAAGATCCACCGCAACTAACTTAACGGTATTTCAAAACTTCATTATACAATCATTTGCAGAAAATAAACAAGTCGACTGTATATATACAGACTTTTCGAAGGCATTCGACAAAGTATCCCATAAACTACTAATCCAAAAACTATTTGCTCTAGGAATAAGGGATAACATGTTAAAATGGTTTAGTAGCTATTTGTCAAATCGTAAACTGTTCGTTAAAATAAAATCTTGGATGTCGAAAGCTTTCCGGGCTACCAGTGGCCTACCGCAAGGTAGTCAGTCACCTTGGCCCGGTTTTGTTCCTCATTTTCATCAATGATATAACCAATTGCTTCAACGATGTCGAGGTATTGCTCTTTGCAGATGACATCAAACTATACAAGAAAATAACTGACATAAATCATTGCCATATACTACAATCAAATATTAGTAAGCTTAGAGATTGGTGCGTTCAAAATAATTTATTTTTAAATGTAGTAAAGTGCAAAACCTTGACTTTCTTCAGAAACAAAAATTCTGTTTTATTCGAATATTCCATCAATAACATAGCTTTAGAAAGAGTCACGGAAATGAGAGATCTTGGAATTATTTTGGACGAAAAACTAAGTTTCACCAATCATATCCATCAAATTGTGAACAAAGGTATGAAAACACTAGGCTTCGTATTAAGAACAACTAAAAACTGTAATTCTTTACAAGCCATTAAACTATTATACGTATCTCTAGTAAGAAGTCTAATTGAATATAACTCAGTAGTTTGGTCTCCATCTTACAAAATTCACATTAACAACATTGAGCGAATACAAAAAAAATTTCTACGTTTTATAAATTTTAAATAAAATATCCCTGTCAAAGACTTAAAATTCAATTTTTTATTAAATACTCTAAAAATACATACATTAGAAGATAGACGTAAAATAAACGATTTAACGTTCTTATTCAAAATACTTAACTCTAAATTCGACTGTTGTGAACTCCTGCAACTTATAAACATACACACACCCACAGTAACAACACGACAAAATACAATATTCTACAGCAGCACACATAAGCGTAACTACATTGCCCACTCACCGATACAACCAGTGGCGGATTAACCCTAAGGCAAAGTAGGCACGTGCCTAGGGGCGCCAGTTACAAAGGGGCGCCGGCGGGCGCCCCTAGAATTAAAAAAAATATATATATAAACTTAATTTTGTAAGTAAGTATGCACCTGCTTACACAATATAAAAGATTATTTACTTCTGTAGAGATGCAGAGCTTCCAAAGCATACTCGCCTTCTTGATTATTCCTCCATGCCTCCATCGCATGATTTTTTAATAGAAGACCGCTCGCTCGTGGATTCGTTCGCGGGCGTTGCTAGATTGCAGGGCAAAGGGCGCAGCGGGGGCAGGGGCTAAGCGGCCGGCACCGGACTTCCGAACGGATGACGGGGTGACAGTCACACTCATCACTTTCAGCTTGGATGTCGCCGGTTACGCGCGCTTCTATTGATTACGTACTCGCAGCGGTATTTGTGTGAATTAATTAGTACATTGCGTTTTAGTTCATTACCCAAATAATGAGTGAATTGAAGAAGCAACCTAGTGGTGCAGCTTATAAAAGGAAGGCTAAGGAAAAAGAAGAAAAAAATCAAAATATTATAAAGCATACGAAACATATTGAGACATTTTTTTCTAAATTAAAAAGTGATGATTCGGAATTTTCTAACGCAATTCACAGTGCGTCTTCTACCGAGTCTATTCAATGTGAAATTCCTACTAGTTCTAAACAACACGATTTGTCCATGCTGCCTACTCCGTCAGCCGTAGAAGTTGTGAGGCAGTCGCAAAATAGACTGTTTATCGTGGGATGTGACCCAGTCAAGTGGGATATCAATAATGAAACACAAGAATACATTGCAATTAATGGATTTAATCAAAATCAAAATGCAGATTTTTCATTGAGTAAGAGAATATATGAAGATAAAATCTCACGTTTTTTAACAAAAACAATGTTTGAAAGAAAGTTGTTAAATAGAGAAAAACTTCCAAGGAAATGGCTTATTTACTCTCCAAGCACAGGTAAAGTTTATTGTGGACCTTGTTTATTATTCGGTGGTGGAACTAGTTTTGGAAAACAAGATGTTGGTTTTAATGATTGGAAGAACGCATCGAATAGATTAGAAAGCCACGAAAACTCATGTGAACATAAAACATGTATTTTGAGCTTGCAACGTAGATCTAACATTGACGGTCGTGTCGATCATGAGCTCGCCGCTCAATTTCTAGAAGAGATGACTTATTGGCGTGAAGTTTTAAAACGAGTGGTTGCCACTGTAAAATCTTTAGCATCGCGTGGTTTACCTTTTAGAGGACATGACGAAAAACTTGGCTCTCTTCATAACGGAAATTACTTAATGACGCTGGAACTCATAGCGGAGTTTGATCCGTTTTTAAGTAAACATATTGCTCAATATGGCGGCAAGGGAAAGGGATATACCAATTACTTAAGTTCTACAACGTGTGACGAATTTATTGAATTGATGGCAAACAAAATATTAACACAAATAAAACATGAAATCAAGATATCAAAATATTATTCAATAATAGTGGATTCAACACCAGATATTTCCCATATTGACCAATTAACTTTCGTGATCCGATACATTCAAACCGACGGTACGCCCGTTGAATGTTTTCTTAAGTTTATCGCAAATGTCGGTCACAAATCACAAGACATAGCAAATGCTATTATTAAAACATTGGACGTGATTGAAATTAATATATTAGACTGTAGAGGCCAGTCGTATGATAATGCCGCAAATATGTCAGGCATTTACAATGGATTACAGGCCAAAATAAAAGAACTATGTCCCCTAGCAGAATATATACCCTGCTCTGCACATTCGCTTAACCTAGTGGGTGAATGTGCCGCTGAATGCGCTCAAGAAGCTTGTTGGTTCTTTGGTCTCCTTCAAGAAATCTACACATTTTTTACAGCTTCAACTCAAAGATGGCAAACTCTACAAGCACAAATAATCCTAGGTAATGATAAAAAAAATAAAACTACTGTCAAAAATCCATCTGACACACGCTGGTCAGCTCGAGCAGATGCTTGCAAAAGTTTGAAAGAGTCATTTCCAGAAATTTGCAATGCTTTAATTGCTATTAAATTATTTTTTAATTGGAGTGTTAATATCTGTGCACATTCCCACGCAATAATATTAATGTAATAATTTAATAAGTTAACACTCTGTAAGTGTTTCAAACAATAAATAAATAAATCATTGATCCATTGGTTAACACTTGATGTTTTTCCTGAAAACTTTTCGAGTAAAAATCTTTCTGCTGTTTTTCCTAGATTTTTATTTTCACTACCCTTACTATTATTATTTTCAGAAAGTCTCGTATCATGTTTAATTTCGTCCAGGTATTGTTCACCAAATTGTAAATTCCCACCTTCATCTAAGTAAATTTTCCTCAAATTTAGTTAAAAATTAAAACTTAAAGTTAAAACTCAAAAGTTAAGGTAATTCCTATATTTTTTTTACATGAACCCAACACAAGAGGCTCTGAGGAAAATAATTTCCCTCAGGGCCTCTGTCATTTTTGAAGATGCTGTGTGGAGGGTCTTTTTGAGGAGAGGAAGGAGTGAACGTGGGTCTTGAAGAGACCCATGTTGTAGGAAGGAGGAAACACAGAGCCCGGCAAATCGTTCCACAGCCGAGCTGTTGAACACAATAACGAGTCGTAGAAGCAACCCGTTTGACATTTGTCACATGACAAATGTCAACCGTGTACATATGTTGGGCGCGCGTTTGGTGTGTTTCCCGACTATGCACCGGTGCCGAGGGGATCAATGATGCTAGTTCCTTGGAGCATCTTCCATTGAAATACCGGTTAATAAATATTTTCCGTGTTTGATGTTTTTTCTTTAGAGAATTCTGAATTTTAGTAAAAACGTCCGTAGTTGTTATGGCGGTGTGTTTTCTTGCAAGTTTCAAATCATCAGGAATATCAAATAAATGTTCATCGGGTGACTCGATGGAAAAAATTCGGTTTATGGGAGTCACTCGAATAACCGAAATTGAACTTGATTTAGACTAATTTAGGGCTGGGGAATCCGAATCTGTAAGAATTAGGTGGGGGTCGGCACTATTAACTGAGTTATAGGGTTTTGAAATTTCGTACGCGATACATACAAACCATGTTTTATTTATCAATTATGACATAAGAAAATCAAATTAGTGACTTTTTATTAGTCTCACATTTCAGAAGTGCCAACCAAAAAATAAAAAGTGTTGCCATATAATAATAATATCAATGCATGGAAAATTCAGAAAATTAAATATCATTTGCCAGATTTGTAGTCTATTATTTAAAATCTTGTAAATATTAAATTTATATATATATAACCTAACCTAACTGTGATTTTCTATAACAAAAAAATGACCCTTTAATAACGCCCACTCGCGTCCCCTTTAGAGTTATATCCCAGTTTTCAAGTAGTTTGTGGGCTACGCTAGGTTTGTATAGACTGGTTTGTGATTTTATTCTAATACCTTTTTTCCATGTTATTTCCTGTTACAAAAAATTGCCCCTTTAATAACGCCTGCTCACGTCCCCTTTAGAGTTACATCCCAGTTTTCAAATAGTTTGTGGGCTACGCTAGGTTTGTATAGACTGGTTTGTGATTTAATTCTAATACCTTTTTTCCATGTTATTTCCTGTTACAAAAAATTGCCCCTTTAATAACGCCTGCTCGCGTCCCCTTTAGAGTTACATCCCAGTTTTCAAATAGTTTGTGGGCTACGCTAGGTTTGTATAGACTGGTTTGTGATTTAATTCTAATACCTTTTTTCCATGTTATTTCCTGTTACAAAAAATTGCCCCTTTAATAACGCCTGCTCGCGTCCCCTTTAGAGTTACATCCCAGTTTTCAAATAGTTTGTGGGCTACGCTAGGTTTGTATAGACTGGTTTGTGATTTAATTCTAATACCTTTTTTCCATGGTATTTCCTGTTACAAAAAAATGCCCCTTTAATAACGCCTGCTCGCGTCCCCTTTAGAGTTATATCCCAGTTTTCAAGTAGTTTGTGGGCTACGCTAGGTTTGTATAGACTGGTTTGTGATTTTATTCTAATACCTTTTTTCCATGTTATTTCCTGTTACAAAAAATTGCCCCTTTAATAACGCCTGCTCGCGTCCCCTTTAGAGTTACATCCCAGTTTTCAAATAGTTTGTGGGCTACGCTAGGTTTGTATAGACTGGTTTGTGATTTAATTCTAATACCTTTTTTCCATGTTATTTCCTGTTACAAAAAATTGCCCCTTTAATAACGCCTGCTCGCGTCCCCTTTAGAGTTACATCCCAGTTTTCAAATAGTTTGTGGGCTACGCTAGGTTTGTATAGACTGGTTTGTGATTTAATTCTAATACCTTTTTTCCATGGTATTTCCTGTTACAAAAAAATGCCCCTTTAATAACGCCTGCTCGCGTCCCCTTTAGAGTTATATCCCAGTTTTCAAGTAGTTTGTGGGCTACGCTAGGTTTGTATAGACTGGTTTGTGATTTAATTCTAATACCTTTTTCCCATGTTTTTTCCATGTGCCTACTCTAACCCAAACTAAAAATCTAACCTATTTTGTAAAAAAATATTATTATTATATGGCAACACTTTTTATTTTTTGGTTGGCACTTCTGAAATGTGAGACTAATAAAAAGTCACTAATTTGATTTTCTTATGTCATAATTGATAAATAAAACATGGTTTGTATGTATCGCGTACGAAATTTCAAAACCCTATAACTCAGTTAATAGTGCCGACCCCCACCTAATTCTTACAGATTCGGATTCCCTAGCCCTAAATTAGTCTAAATCAAGTTCAATTTCGGTTATCCAAGTGACTCCCATAAACCGAATTTTACCCGACTCGATTGAAGTTATGCAGTTCACACCGGTTTTTCCACCAAATGCTGCTAACACTGTAAATGTGAATCGTAACTTTTCCATTTTTCTTCACTTAAAAATATCGTTTTATAAGACAAATAAAACAATGCGTTGCTCTGAAGTACAAAGAAACGACATTTAAAGTTTATTTGTCGTCCTTTTTTATATTAAAAAATTACATTATTTTTATTAGTCACTCAGTCAGCCACATAGCGTGTACACAATGCTGTTCATAAATAAATGCTGTTTAAGTGTAACCAAGACAACACATAAGTGACATTTGAAAAGTGCATAAAATAAAATTCGTAATTTAAACACAAAGGGATCCTAGGCATTTCTAGGTAGGTACTTATTAGTGAGTACTTATTCCTTTACATAAATAATTGATCATTTAAATTTTTTATGTTTTATTAATTATCCCTATTAATATTATAACTGCGAAAGTGTATATGTGTGTGTTTGTATAGGTATATGTTACTTCTTCATGCAAAAAAACTACTGAACCGATTGTGATGAAACTTGGTATGTAAAAAAAAGATAGCTGGCAGTGTTGCCAACGAGGGCGATATATCGCCATTTAGGCTACTCAGAACGAGAATCGGCGCTGAAAAAATCTAAAAGGCGACTGGTCGGGCTACTTCAGAGTCAAGTTAAAAACATAATTTTCACGTAAAAACTTCCATTTTAAACAATTCTCTAGCCACCCCCTCCCCCCCCCATGAATTTTTTTTTTCGGGACAAATTTTATTTTCTTGAAAATCTCTAGCTACCCCCCCCCCCCCCCCCCCTCCCACGAAATTTTTCACGTAAAACCCACCTAACTACAAATTCGGCTACTTTAGGTACTTGTTAAAATTTATAATATGTGGTCGCTAGAGGGGCGCCGATGAGGTGCTTGCCTAGGGCGCTCTCAACAGTTAATCCGCCTCTGGATACAACGACTTCACACCATGGGAAATCATTACTTGGGTGATAACATTACTTGGGTGTTAACATATTCAATACCAACTTGGCAAGTTTTGTGGATCATTTAAAACATTTATTTCAACAATACTCCTAAACACATCATGTAAACCTACAAATAGCTGTAATTTTCTGTTTTTGTTTCTTGTGTTTGTATGACTTGTGTCATAGCTTTTATCAAATGTATTTTTATTCTTATTTTTTATGTTTCAAAATATCTGTCAAATTAAAATTATACTACCAACCATGTAAAAGCCCTCTGGGCGTTAAATAAATAAAATAAATAATTTGAAAAACTTCTCGATGGACAAACGCCTACTATTCTAGCGGGCGATTTTAACTCAAAACACCCCGACTGGAATAGTAGGCTCACCAACAAAAACGGACGTATCCTACATGACTTTGCAAACTCTCATCCCAACTAAACATTGCAGGACTCGTAGAGCCAACTTTTTTCTCTAGCATCGGACACAGACCTGACGTACTAGACATCGCCATTTTTCACAAAACATCCTGGACATACAGTATCGAGACCATCTGCGACCTCTCCTCCGACCATAACCCCGTGTTGCTAACTCTCAACGAATTCTCCTACCCCCCCCTTCACAAATTAACAAAAAAACTGATTGGACCTACTTTTCGCACAGAGTCGGGGAAAAATTATCCATAAATCCCCACATTAAAAATCCCTCAGATTTAGATACAGCGGTTGACGACTTCGCGAAGACAATAATGTCCGCAATAGACGAGGCCTCAAAACCCCTCCCCTCACCCTCCCCAATAAATTTCAAGGAAAACCTCCCAAATTCAGTAAAAGATTTAATTAAAACAAAAAATACCCTACGCCGCCACTGGCAAAAATATCAAAATCCCACCTTGAAAACTTCTATAAATCGAATCCAAGCCCTCATCAGAAAAAAACTTCAAGAGCACGTAAATTTCACCTGGAATATGAAAATTCAAGAGATAAATCCACAGGACGGCTTTCTGTGGAAATTATCCAAAACTCTAAAAGCCACCCCCACCCCTAACCACCCCATTCACGCCGAAAACGGTCTCGTCTTCGACGATCAAGACAAAGCGGAGGCGTTCGCTGACAGTCTTGAAAATCAATTCAGCCCCAGCTTCAAACACGCTGATCTAGATCACATTGCTAATGTCAACCGCAAAATCAATAATGTTTTAAATAATCTCCCCAATACAAACATACATTTTACTACCCCGGCCGAGGTCATCCGCGCTATTAAAAGCCGGAAAAATAAAAAAGCCCCCGGCCCCGATGGCGTCACAAACTTCGCTCTTAACCCATATCTTCCTAGTGATCGATTATTTGATCGGTTGATACTTTATTTTTTTATGTGAAATTGTGAACCCATTCGTTGTTAATTTTTTTATATTGATACACCTGAAACTATTAGTTGTCAAGCAGTATTTTTGACGTTTCACGATTCCCGCGTTTATTATTCCAATTTAAACTGTTTGTAAGGCAATTTTTCTTTAAAAATATGTCTTGTCGTAAAACGTAAGTAGTTTTGGTATATTATAATATAATTCTATTTATGTTTGTGGTTTTATACTTAGAATAATGTTTTTCACAATATTCTAACATATTGAAATTATTATAAAATTGATTGTGGGTAGAAAAATTGGTATTTTATAAAGTGATCGATTTTTCGATCAGTAGGATGATATACCAGTGTGTTGTTATGAAGGTTTTATTTAGATATTTTTGTTGTTTTTGTTACAGTTTGTCAGTAAATGAAATTATTTCACATCTGGAAGATGACACGAATATTTTATTGGCTGATATTTATATTACTCCACCAGATAATTATGATAAAAGTGACGAAGATGGTGGTGACGAGGAATCTACCCATATAAATAATTTGTCGAGGCAACAACTATTAGCAGAAGCTGAACTTAGGGCCACTGTTGCTACAGAAACTTGTATTGACGTGGAAGACAGTTTCTTGGACGATCACACTCTCCAACCTACGCCTAGTACATCATCAGCAAAACCACCTCCGCAGAAAAAAAAACGTGTTCCAGTATCTAGACGTTGGAGGGCTATAGATATTCCAGACAAGCCTGAACAAGTGACCACAATACCCAGTTTCCTTGAAGATGTTGAAACACCTATACAATTTTTCGAGTTGTTTTCTGATGAAGAGGTATTTAAGCTGTTGCGTTCAGAAACTGAAAAAAATACCATTCAGAAAGGGAAACACAATTTTAGAGTTACTGTGACGGTTGCGTCTACGCAGTGTGGTGTAGAACCTGTAGGAAAGGTCAAGCGTTTTTGTGACAAACAAAAAAAGGATGTTGATCAACCCAGGTGTTTTATAAATTATAATAAATATATGGGCGGCGTAGATCGCCTAGATCAAAATGTGGGGTGCTACCGAATTTCCACTAGGCTGAAGAGATGGTATTGGCAACTACTTATGTTCCCTCTCAATGCGTGTGTGAACAATGCCTTTCAATTATATAAAATATCCCCAGCATCGAAAAAGGGCAACAGTTGTCATGATCTATTATCATTAACCAGGTATATAGTTACGACATATTTTCTAATGAAAGAAGCCTCTAACACCTCCGTTGGGAAACTTTTGGTGCCTAGGTCATTACTGGCTGTTATAAAACGGGTTCCAGACTCTATAAGGCTAGATGAAAAGGCCCATCACACTGTCAACCAAATTAAATCTACACGATGTGGATTATGTCATAAAAAAAATTTATGAACTGTTCAACGTACAATGTCGCTTTACATCAGAAATGTTCTGTCGTTTTCCATTCAAAATACATTTCATAGATATACACAATGTCTTAATTAATTCCAAACAGTTGTAAAATATATAATTTTTATAAAAAATAATAAAGTATGGTATATACACAGTTTTTTATTTCACAATAAGTAACATTCTTATGAATACTACCCACGTAGGTATATTCCTACTGATCGATTAATCGATCGGTTTCAAAACTCAGCAAATAAATGAAATAATTTTTTTTTTTAAATTGATTTTTTATGACATACATTATAAGGTGCTAAGACCAAATTTTCATCAAAATCGTACAAGTCTAGATATGCTTGGGATAATATGGGTTAAAGCCCTCCCCCAAAAAGGAATACTAGCGATAGTAAATCTCATCAACACCGCTCTCAGACTACGCTATTTCCCGAAAAACTAGAAACACGCGCACGTCATTCTTATCCCAAAACCGGGAAAAGACCCCCTCTTCTGCGAAAATCACCGTCCAATCAGCCTTCTATCAAACATTGGTAAAATCTACGAACAGATCCTTTTGACACAGCTCCTCAAGCACATTGACGAGGTTTCAACATTACCTGAAGAGCAACACGGCTTTAGATCAAATCACTCCACCCTTCACCAACTCCTCAGAGTCTCCGAAATTATCATCGGAGGCTTCAATACCAAGCGATCAACTAGCGCCATATTCCTGGACATAGCCAAAGCTTTAGATAAAGTATGGATAAACGGCCTGCTTCTCAAACTCCACGAAACAGGCATCGATCCCCAACTACTCGGTGCCTTCAAATCATTTCTACGCCAACGTACTTTTCAAGTAAAATACGGTGGCGCTCTTTCAATAAAATGCTTCATGACAGCAGGGGTCCCGCAAGGGTCTCTGCTTTCTCCAATCCTCTTCAATGTCTACACTCACGACATTCCCCTCTCTGAAAATTCAAATTCTCACAAAGCTCTGTACGCAGATGATACCACAGTTATGGTTAGATACTGTTCACCCAGGATGATTACGTACCGACTGCAAAAAAACATAGACTTACTCCAAGATTGGTACGATAAATGGCGTATAGACGTGAATCCCTCAAAGAGCGTGGCCGTCTTTTTCTCTCATAGAAAAGGCGGCCGGGCCCCGTGAGAGGAAATAACGATCTACGGCCAAACTATACCGTGGCAAAAATCGGCCAAATATCTTGGAGTTACATTTGACAGACGACTTACATGGACAAAACACATAAATATCACTCTCCAAACAGCTAAAAACATATCCAACGCCCTTTACCCGTTGCTTCATTCAAACTCAAAAACTTCCATACAAAACAAACTACTCATCTACAAAACACAAATACGCCCCATCATGTCATACGCCTCACCCATTTGGGGCACAGGTAACACAAAACGTCTTGCTTCATTCCAGAATGCCACACTTAGAAGATACACCAAAAACCCTTGGTTTGTCCGAAATAACATAATTAATTCAGGCACGAAAATCCCCCCATTTAAAACCCATGTGGTAGAATTAGCCAAATCATTCTATGCGAAACTTCCTATGCACACAAATCCAAGCATAGCATGTCTCGGGCGTTCAAGCCCCGACGACAAACCCACCTATCCATTCCCAGTCTCTATTACCTTCCCCCCTTGATGAGTGGACTTAAATAAAAAATTAAATTGCAACCAAATATACAAAAAAATATAGTATAAATTTTACAAACACCTTAATTCAAAAAATATATATTACAATCATAAAAAAAAAAAAAAAAATTACAAATAAATACAAATAAATAAAATACCTAGAATCAAAAAAATACAAAAAAAGATAGTATTTCAGCCCTATAAGTTGCTATAGGCAGCCCACTCATCGGGTAGAAAAAAACCATCCCCCAGGTACTTTACACCCTCAGTTCACGAGACATGGAGAAAAATTTCCCCGAACCTCGTCAATTTACAATAGATGCCAGAAAGGCAGATAGCCAGCAACCTCCACCAGCTCTACAACTCTCTCTCTGCTCTGCCTTCTACCTCGCTCCGACTTCTGCTTCTACTCGCCTTCTTTTCTTCTGCCCCCTCGCTTCACCCCGGACTACGGACCTCTCTGCCTCTACGGACCCGACCCGGACTCTACAACAAGGACGAGAATCAGCATTTGGACGAGCTCTACAACGGCTACAGCGACGCCCCGCTCTACCCCTCGACGCCACTGAAGAACGACGCCTTCCGCCTCCACGGATTGGTATCACCGGCCCATATACAGTCTTATGTATCACACTTAAGTCTGATACACCGTCAAATTATTTATTGTTATTAAGTTTAATAATCGTCAAATTATCGCCCTATCAGCTTATTACCAACACTGAGCAAAGTCCTTGAGCAAGTCGTCCTGAACAGGTACCTACCTCACCACGAGCAAAATAAGACCCTTCCTGACGAACAATTCGGTTTTCGAAAAAAGCATTCTACGACCCACCAACTTACGCGAGTCACAGAACAAATTATTAGAGGATTTAATAATAAATGCTTCACCGTAATGGCGCTATTGGACCTCGAAAAAGCCTTTGACACGGTGTGGATGGAAGGTCTCATATACAAAATGTACATTACCAACATGCCAACTTACATCATAAGAATTGCGCAATCGTACTTAGAAAACCGAACCTTCACGGTCAAAGTGGGCGATGCTACATCAACAAGAAGAAAAATACCTAAAGGAGTCCCGCAGGGAAGTTTACTCGGACCGTACTTTTTCAATCTGTATACCCACGATATACCTCCGCTAAATGAGAAACGCAACAAGGCAATTTATGCCGACGATGTGGCAGTCTACGCTGTGAAATGGCAGTGAAATACGTACAGCGAGGCCTCGACACGCTCACCGAATACTACAAAAAATGGCGGCTGAAGCTAAACGAGACTAAAACTGAAGCGATAACCTTCACGCGAAAATGCAAAAATAACATCCCGCAAGCCAAAATTCTCATGGGCGGAAAGCAACTAGATTGGAAATCCGAAGTCAAGTACCTGGGACTCACAATGGACTCAAAACTGAATTGGAAAGCTCACATCGCCATAGCGACGGCGAAAACTCAAAAAGCAATAGGATCGATAAGCCCATTCAACAGAAAGAGCTCGCTAGCTAAGAGAAAGAAAATACATCTGTACCTCAGTCTAATACGCCCGGCGCTAACGTACGCTTTACCGGTTTGGAGTAACATTGCGTACACTACATATAACAAACTTCAAGTTACTCAAAACAAATGCATAAAAATCGCCTACAACACACCACGATACACAAACCTCAAAAGGATACACGAACGAGAAGATATACCTACATTACAGGAGCACGCATACCAACTCACATCACGATTCTACAACACTCTGAACCCGGATAATCCGTTAATTAATGCGCTGGGTGATTATAACTCGCCAGCGGATCTCGCTTTCAACTACAAACATAGGATGCCCAAACACCTCATCATGAAGTTCCATGAGAATGACGACAGCGCCAGTGAAGAATTAGAAGAAGAGGACGATGATTATTAGCGCAAAGTATCCTTTTTAATATAACAAAATGTTTTTATCCCACACGTTTTTCTCCCAAATGCTATTTTTCTCACCGCAGGTAGATGTGCAGACCACCGAAGCGAAAAGGACGCAGCCAAATTATGAAAAAAATGAAATATTTACATTCATTAAATCACAAAGGTAAAACAGCGTAAAAAGTTCAGAACTTACTGTTTTTCTTTTTCTTGTCATTTGTATGAGGTTTTTTATCCAGTTAAGAATTATTCCTCATAAAACTCATTAATGTAACATAAAATCAGTCAAGTAAATACAACCATCAGATGGTGATAGTAATAAGGCCAAATGAGCCGTAGTACTAGTCAGCTAGAAACATGAAAGGGTATTGCTATAAGCCCTAGCTAGTTAGAGGATTACGAAAGAATCCATAAAATCAAAAAAAAAAAAAAATCAAAACAGAAGAGGAAGTGTGCCTCCGCCGTCAGTGGCGTATTGAGCAACAACTCGCGGACGGACGCCTTTTAGAGACGATGGCTGCGCGAGTACCTTCTCACTATAGCTGTCTGACAAAAATGGCACCATCCGACTACACCAATAAAGAAGGATGACCTAGTAATCATCATGGACCCAGCACTACCCCGGAACAGTTGGCCACACGGCCGCGTCATCGAAGCTGTACCTGCGGCCGATGGACAAGTCCGAACTGCTCGGATCTAAGCCAGCACTGGAGTCAAAATCTGGACAGCCCTAGACAACCAAGACCGGCAGTCAAAATCGCCGTCAACACCGGACTTTCCCTGCGCTACCAACAAGTAAGAGTCTACACGAGTGACATTCCTTGTCTGTATTGACAAGGAGGCACCTCTGAACACTCTTCCACCCCTGCTGATCCCGAATGCGGCTGGCACTGTGGAGTCATACCCGGACAAAGGTTACTCCTCACTGGCACAGCAAAATCTGGACAGCCCTTTCCACCCCTGCTGACCCCGGATGGCGCTGGCACTGTGGAGTCAAACCCGGACAGAGGTTACTCCTCACTGACACAGCAAAATTTGGACAGCCCTTTCCACTCCTGCTGACCCCGGACAACGCTGGCACTGGGGAGTCATACCCGGACAGAGGTTACTCCTCACTGACACAGCGAAGCCTGGACAGCCCTTTCACTCCTGCTGAACCCTGACAACGCTGGCACTGGGGAGTCATACCCGGACAGAGTTTACTCCTCACTGACACAGCGAAGTCTGGACAGCCACCTTTCACTCTTGCTGGCCCGGACGGCGCTGGCACTGTGGAGTCATACCCGGACAGAGGTTACTCCTCACTGACACAGCAAAGTCTGGACAGCACCTCTCATTCCTCTACCTCCACCTTGACAAGACAAAACGACCTGCGAAAATATCAGAAGAGGGTACGTCTGACCAAGTAGCTGAGTACAGGCGAGACTATACGGGGGGAGTGTATCATACGTATCCAGAATATCCAGCATTTTTCAATGAAATTCATATTTACGTAAAAACTGCAAAAACACTCAAACCCCGAAACCGCTTGATACCGTGTTATACGCCGACACAATTAAAAATCTTTACATCGCAATTACTGTGTTACAGTTCAATCGGTGCTACAGCTGGATGCAAAATCACCCGAAATGAAGTAGACTTCGCCAGCAGAATTTCCCCCAGAATAAGTCGTATCGTAACAAATGGAAAACCGAGGAACATTGTTGTAAAATTCACGCGCAGATATCTTAAAGATGAACTATTAGCTGCAATAAGGAAGAGAAAGGGGATGTTTGTTTCAGAATTGCAGCTTCCTGGAGTCAGTAGAATTTACATTAATGACCATTTAACCTCTAAAAACCAACAGCTACTCTATCAAATGATATGCTATATGTGATTAATCAAGAAAATTACATAGTGATATGGCAGCAGATCCTGAAACACATCTGAAAATAAACATCCACCAAATCACTCGGAGCCAGTCAACGAAACGACCACCGCTAAGGAACCGACTCAGTATTTACGTTGATCCCCTTCCACTACTCACCAGAGAGAATTCCAAGATGGCCGACGCCTCCAACCAATCACAGCACAGCATAGCCCATTGATATTTTAATCAAACAATGATTACAAATTCAAAAGTGACTATTTTTGATAACATCGGACTCAATTTACGGGAAAATGGTCGTAAATATAACCACGGAACAAATATCAACATAAAGAAATGATTATATGCTAACATAATAACATGAAAAATCACACCTAAATATATTTATTGCTCTTTGGGAAATGTTCAAACCAAAGATATCTAACTTCAAACCCAATATGAAAATTAGTATATTTTATTATAAAATAAATAAACGAGACTTGAGGTGTTGGTTTAGGTAAATTGAACTGACTTGGTTAAAGGTATCACATCACAATACATATTACTTCTAACTCGACGTACTTTCCCACAAACTCTGGGGTTCCTCAAGGGTCTAATCTTGGTCCTTTACTTTTTTCCCTTTTTATTAATGACATTCATCATGCTATAAAGTTTGCGAAATTTGTTTGTTATTTGCAGATGACTTGAAGCTATTTTTAAGAATCCGGACCTTAGAAAACTGCGCACAGCTCCAGAGAGAAATAAATGCTATCGTGGTATGGAGTGAAATTAACAAATTAGGTTTTAATTTTAAGAAATGCGCCATAATGTGCTATACTAGAGCAAACACTGTGATTTACTTCAACTATAGGATGTCCCAATGTTCTCTTAAACATATTTCTGAACCGAAAGATTTGGGAATAACCTTTGACCCAAACTTAACATTTCACGCTCATATTGAAACGATATGCAGCAGGGCTTTGAGAATGCTTGGATTTGTGCTATGTAACTCCAGGCATTTCTGCAGCTCTGCCGTGGTTCGCTTGCTATATTTTAGCCTAGTACGTAGTATTTTGGAAAGTGGCTCAATAATATGGGGACCAGGGGATGCAACCTACACTTCTATGGTAGAGAAAGTACAAAAGAAGTTTCTACGTTATCTTTATCTTAGAGACTTCGGGTACTATCCCTATTTATACCCATCAGCCTTCCTTTCCGGAATGCTAGGTATCGATAGTCTTGTCAACAGGCGGAAAGCTGTGTTGCTGATGATGGCCTATAACTTGTTGAACGGTCACATCAACAATCCAGAAATTTTGAATAAAATTTTATTTTACGTCCCTGATAACTTCGCAAGAGCGCGTAGACACAAAACATTCATTCTTCCGAGATGTAGGACTAACTTACCATTAGCAATGCCTCTCGGAAGAATGATAGTCCTTCTAAACTCACTAGCCTCTGACATCGACATTTTCCACCTGAGCATTAATAAATTTAAATCGCTAATTAGGCAATTATGATTGTGTATTTGTATAATATATCTTTGTTATTGGAATTTTTTATTCTGTAAATATGCATTTAAAATATAAATAAATAAATTACATTCCTCTCAGCAAGCTAACTACTGAGATGAAAAATACCTAACCAATTTACTCCTCACTAAAGAGGAAAATCTCCTCCGAGAGGGCCCGATTTAAATTTGTTCTATAAATAGAGAACCGAATTCCAAACAAAGTCAGTTCAACAACTACCTCTGAAAGAGAATCCTCTCTCCTGAAGAACCATCTCCAAGTCTCCAAGAAATATTTTCAAGTGTTTTATTCAGTATTAAATTCAGTTTTTGCCAGTAATAAATTCTTTTCGTCAGCTCAGATTTGGAAATAAATTCCTTTATGAACTTGGCTTTAAACTTCACTACAAGCCTCCACTACATCCACCAAGACTGAAACGTTGTCAAGTGTACCCAGCCTCCTACGTATATACAGTTTGTACGACGGTTAATTGTCTCGTACAAAATTGGTAACCGAACATAAATCGTGAGTTATTGAAAAGAGTGAGTTGTTGAAAAAATGTGACTATGAAATTAATGTTTTTTTTAATAAGTTGTATATTAAGTTTACCGATTGCATTATATTTATAAGCCTGTGATAGACCACGCTATATTTTCATGCTTATAGGTTTGGAATTATCTAAAATTGTTATTTGGAATTATATAGAAGCGAACGTGAGATGATGTGTTTGAATCGAGATGAGGAGGAAAAATCAATTATCGTTGCCAATCGATTTCTTTATTTGAATTTCCTTTGGCAGTTCCCTATTCAGTGTGGCCCTCTGCAAAAATAAATAGTTCCTGAATAAGGTATTTCCATCGCTGAAAATAGCATCGGAATGGATTGGTACCTACGTGAAAAAATAAATACTGAAACAATAAAATAAAAATTACCAGCAAACATAAAGAAAAGAAGCTGGAAAATTCATTTTCCGCTGTCGTTGACTTTCCTGCGCCCACCGACTCGCTCTGCCGAGCCTACCAAGCCTAACACAGTCCACTACTACTGTGTATAGTCCTTCTAACTACACTGGCGTCACAGCCCGTTGACAACTACCTGCGCTCCCCGACCACAATCTTCCACAATCCCAACCTTCTATCCTACCCGTGCCCCGCCCTACCTTGCCGCAACCCTCCTGACCTGCACAACCACCCACAGCCACTTCTAAAATATGGAAACATACCTACTGGAGCTGGAGAAGCTGGACCCTCAATTAGACCCTCTCCAAGCTTTTATGAAGAACCGGTCACGCACGATTACAAGCACATATCCAAGAAAGGTGACGTCACAAAAATTCTGGAAGAAATGAAAACAAATTTCCACACCTTCGAGCCGCACGAGGACAAGACCACAAAGGCAGTCTTAAGGGGAATCCCGACCCAGATCTCGGAGGAGGAGATTCTCCCTGAACTGCAAGACCTTGGTCTCCCGGCCATCTCCGTCTCCAGGATGAGGTCGGGACCCGACCGCACAAACGTCCCGATAGTCCTGATGCAGCTATCTCACGGCGAAGAGGGAAAAAAAATCTTCAATATGACACACATATTCCACCTGAGAATCAACACAGAATTTCTAGACCACAAATCCGCCCCTACCCAATGCCACCGATGCCAGCTGTTCGGCCACTCCGCAAAAGGCTGCCATCTCCCCCCCCCG
Organism: Hesperophylax magnus; assembly: GCA_026573805.1. Lineage (NCBI taxonomy): Eukaryota > Metazoa > Arthropoda > Insecta > Trichoptera > Limnephilidae > Hesperophylax > Hesperophylax magnus. Next base: position 5,181,056 of record JAIUSX010000114.1, read on the forward strand.
CTGCGTCAAATGCGCGGGGCCCCACTTCACCGCCACCTGTGCCAAGCAGAGAGACGACGGCCCGGCTACCTGTGCGAACTGCACCGGCCCTCACCCGGCCAACTACAAAGAATGCCCCAAACGCGCAGCACCCTCCACATCCATGCCCCGTCGAACTGAGGTACCTACCCAAGTCACCTTCACCTCCCACCCAGTCCAATCATCCACATCCTATGCCCAGGCATTGAACCCCCCACCCCAAATCCCCATTCCTTCCCCCTCCCCCCCCGCTCCAACAAACTCTCCCCCCAGCCCTCAGCAACTCCCTTTAGTTTTACAGTCCACCCATCCTGGCGACACACACCACTGACCACCTGCGCTCCTTGACCTCGATATCCATCCTACTCTGCCCTACTACCTACCCGTGCCCCGCCCTACCTGACCTGCATCACCACCCACTGACATGGAAACATACCTCCTCGAACTGGAGAAGCTGGATCCTCCAATTGAGGCTCTCCAGACATTCATCACAAATATGAAAAGAACGGTCACAAAAACCCCCCAACGAAAGGTTACCTTTTATCCAGATGGGGTAAATCCCTCGGCCACCACCTACCTCTCAGGCACCACACGTAAAACCCCGCCCATCGCCACACAACCGCCCACCACCTCCGCCTCCACCTCCACCGCCTCCACCTCCGCCGACCACAGCCTGGCAAGCTGCACTGCACTACCTCCATCACCAACCAAGGACTTCCCGCCTCTCTGGACCACCCCGAATAACCCGATAAAACAAAAACCGCCCACGCCTCCCAAGACCCTCGCTACCACCAACCGCTTCCAGACCCTGGCCCCGCCCTCCTCAATTGACACAAACTCGGACACAATCACCACTGACGGAGCAGACACCACAGATCTGACAAACACCACCACCACCCCGACTCCCGCCCGACGTCCCATCAAAATCCCGCCCATCATCATTAAATCCGACACAAACTGGAATACCATCAGAAGAAAGCTGGAGAACGCCGGTGTGCGCATCTCTCACGCCAAAGCCATCCCGACGGGTGTGGTAGTCCACACCGCCGACTCCTCCAGCTTCAGACTCACCACAAAAATCCTTGACGAATCAAAAACCGACTTTCACACCTTCGAGCTGCACGAGGACAAGACTACTAAGGCAGTTCTGAGGGGAATCCCTACCCAGATATCAGAGGAGGAGATTCTCCTCGAACTCCAGAACCTTGGTCTCCCGGCCATCACCGTCTCCAGGATGAGGTCGGGACCCGACCGCACCAACGTCCCGATGGTCCTCGTGCAGCTGTCTCACGGCGAAGAGGGCAAAAAAAATATTTAACCTCACTCACATCTTCCACCTAAGAATAAAATGTGAATTCCTCGACCACAAAACAGCCCCTACACAATGCCATCGCTGTCAACTGTTCGGCCACTCCGCCAAAGGCTGCCATCTCCCCCCCCGCTGCGTCAAATGCGCGGGGCCCCATTTCACCGCCACCTGTCTGAAGCAGAGAGAGGACGGCCCGGCTACCTGCGCCGGCCCTCACCCGGCTAACTACAAAGACTGCCCGAAACGTCCTGCACCCTCCACACCCATGCCCCGTCGAACTGAGGTACCTCCCCAAATCACTTTCACCTCCCGCCCAGTCCAACCATCCACCTCCTATGCTCAGGCATTAAACCCCCCCCACCAAATCCCCCCTCCTTCCCCCACCCCCTCTCCCCTTCCCCCCTCCAACCTCCCCCCCTCACCATCAACCTCCCCCCCCACCCCCCAGCCCTCAGCTACCCCCTTTAGATTCTCAGACATATTTAAAAATAACTTCTTTTCAAAGATCGGCGAACTCATCGCTAATCTACTCCCAAAATTTCAATCTGCCACCTCACCGGCAGACTACCTCTCGATTCTCTTTGTAGCAGCCCCTCAAATCATTGCTCTCTTTACCAATTAAATGGCTAATTCTACCAAGCCCTCCGCGCTACGTTTGGCATTCTGGAATGCTAATGGTCTTGACAAAAACATGCACGAACTACGAATTTTCACCAACACACATAATTTAGACATAATACTCATAAATGAAACACACCTAAATCCCTCACACACACCAAAAATCGCTAACTACACACTGTACCGAAACGACCGTTTACACTCACGAGGCGGTGGCACAGCCGTCTTCGTGAAATCTAAAATCGCACACAAACACAACATCACCCCCCCCTGACTAGCATTGAAAGTACCTCCATCACTGTATTCACAAAACATTCAGGTCCATTGAGAATTAATTCAATTTACAACCCACCTGTTCAGACTTTACAAAAGTCGGATCTTGAATTACTTCTCGATGGACAAACGCCCACTATTCTAGCGGGGGATTTTAACTCAAAACACCCCGATTGGAATAGTAGGCTCACCAACAAAAACGGACGTATCCTACGCGACTTTGCCAACACTCATCCCGACATAAACATCGCAGGACCCATAGAGCCAACTTTTTTCTCTAGCATCGGACACAGACCTGACGTACTTGACATTGCCGTTTTTCACAAAACATCCTGGACATACAGTATCGAAACCATCTGCGACCTCTCCTCCGACCATAACCCCGTGTTGCTAACTCTCAACGAATTCTCTTACCCCCCCCCCTCAAAAAAAAACAAAAAAACTGATTGGACCTACTTTTCGCACAGAGTCGGGGAAACATTATCCATTAATCCAAACATTAAAAATCCCTCAGATTTAGATACAGCGGTTGACGACTTCGCGAAGACAATAATGTCCGCAATTGACGAGGCCTCAAAACCCCTCCCCACACCCCCCCCGATAAATTTCAAGGAAAACCTCCCAAATTCAGTCAAAGATTTAATTAAAACAAAAAATATTTTACGCCGCCACTGGCAAAAATATCAAAATCCCACCTTGAAAACTTCTATAAATAGAATCCAAGCCCTCATCAGAAAAAAACTTCAAGAGCACGTAAATTTCACCTGGAATATGAAAATTCAAGAGATAAATCCACAGGACGGCTCTCTGTGGAAATTATCCAAAACTCTAAAAGCCACCCCCACCCCAAACCACCCCATTCACGCCGAAAACGGCCTCGTTTTCGACGATCTAGATAAGGCAGAGGCGTTCGCCGACAGTCTAGAAAATCAATTCAGCCCTAGTTTTAAACACGCCGACCTAAATCACATTGCCAATGTCAACCGCAAAATCAATAATGTTTTAAATAATCTCCCCAATACAAACATACATTTTACCACCCCAGCCGAGGTTATCCGCGCTATAAAAAGCCGGAAAAATAAAAAAGCCCCCGGTCCAGATGGAGTAACCAATTTCGCTCTTAAAGCCCTCCCCCAGAAAGGAATACTAGCATTAGTAAATCTCATCAACACAGCCCTCAGACTGCGCTATTTCCCGAAAAACTGGAAACACGCGCACGTCATTCTCATCCCAAAACCGGGAAAAGACCCCCTCTTCTGCGAAAATCACCGTCCAATCAGCCTTCTATCAAACATCGGTAAAATCTACGAACAGATCCTTTTGACACGGCTCCTCAAGCACATTGACGAGGTTTCAACATTACCTGAAGAGCAACACGGTTTTAGATCAAATCACTCCACCCTCCACCAACTTCTCAGAGTCTCCGAAATCATCATCGGTGGCTTCAATACCAAGCGATCAACTGGCGCCATTTTCCTGGACATAGCCAAAGCTTTCGATAAAGTATGGATAAACGGCCTGCTTCTCAAACTCCACGAAACAGGCATCGATCCCCAACTACTCGGTGCCTTCAAATCATTTCTACGCCAACGTACTTTTCAAGTAAAATACGGTGGCGCTCTCTCAAAGAAACGTTTCATGACAGCTGGGGTCCCGCAAGGGTCTCTGCTTTCTCCAATCCTTTTCAATGTCTACACTCACGACATCCCCCTCTCTGAAAACTCAAATTCTCACAAAGCTCTGTACGCAGATGACACCACAGTTATGGTTAGATACTGTTCACCCAGGATGATTACGTACCGACTACAAAAAAACATTGACTTACTCCAAGATTGGTACGATAAATGGCGTATAGACGTGAATCCCTCAAAGAGCGTGGCCGTCTTTTTCTCTCGTAGAAAAGGCAGCCGCGCCCCGCGAGAGGAAATAACGATGTACGGCCAATCTATACCGTGGGAAAAATCGGCCAAATATCTTGGAGTTACACTTGACAGACGACTCACATGGAAAAAACACATAAATATTACACTACAAAAAGCAAAAAACACATCCAACGCCCTTTACCCGTTGCTACACTCAAACTCAAAAACTTCCATACAAAACAAACTACTCATCTACAAAACACAAATACGCCCCATCATGTCATACGCCTCACCCATTTGGGGCACAGCAAACACAAAAAGTCTCGCCACATTCCAGAATGTCACACTTAGAAGATTCACCAAAAGCCCTTGGTTCGTCCGTAATAGTATAATTAATTCAGGCACGAAAATCCCCCCATTTAAAACTCATGTGGTAGAATTAGCCAAAACATTCTATGCGAAACTTCCTATGCACTCAAATCCCAGCATAGCATGTCTCGGGCGCTCAAGTCCCGACGACGAACCCACCTATCCATTCCCAGTCTCTATAACCTTCCCCCCTTGATGAGTGGACTTAAATAAAAAATTAAAATTGCAACCAAATATACAAAAAATATAGTATACATTTACAAACAATCAACTTTAAAAAATATAATAATAACGATTTTCTAAAAAAAAAAAAAAACAAACACAAAATTTACAAAAAAATATATGTAAAAAATTCCTATAATCAAAAAAAATAAATAAAATAAAATACAAAAAATATAGTATTTCAGTCCTATAAGTTGCTATAGGCAGCCCACTCATCGGGTAGAAAAAAACCATCCCCCAGGTACTTTACACCCTCAGTTCGCGAGACATGGAGATTAACTTCCCCGAAACTCGTAAATTGCACAATAGATACCCTCCGCGCTACGTTTGGCATTCTGGAATGCCAATGGTCTCGACAAAAACATGCACGAACTACGAATTTTCACCAACACACATAATTTAGACATAATACTCATAAACGAAACACATTTAAACCCCTCACACACACCGAAAATCGCAAAGTACACACTGTACCGAAACGACCGTTTACACTCACGAGGCGGCGGCACAGTCGTCTTCGTGAAAACTAAAATCGCTCACAAACACAACATTACCCCCCCCTGTCTACCATAGAAAGTACCTCCATTACCATATTTACGTAACACTCGGGTCCATTGAGAATTAATTCAATTTACAACCGGAAAACAAAGTCGGATCTCGAATTACTTCTCGATGGACAAACGCCGACTATTCTAGCGGACTATTCTTTTAACTCAAAACACCCCGACTGGAATAGTAGGCTCGCCAACAAAAACGGACGAATCCTTCATGACTTTGCCAACTGTCATCCCGACATAAACATTGCAGGACCCGTAGAGCCAACTTTTTTCTCTAGCATCGGACACAGACCTGACGTTTTAGACATCGCCATTTTTCACAAAACATCCTGGACATACAGTATCGAAACCATCAACGACCTCTCCTCCGACCATAACCCCGTGTTGATAACTCTCAACGAATTCTCTTACCCCCCTCTCCAAAAATTAACAAAAAAACTGATTGATGAGTCGGGGAAAAATTATCCATAAATTCCAACATTAAAAATCCCTCAGATTTAGATACAGCGGTTGACGACTTCGCGATGACAATAATGTCCGCAATAGACGATGCCTCAAAACCCCTCCCCGCACCCTCCCCAATAAATTTCAAGGAAAACCTCCCAAATTCAGTAAAAGACTTGATAAAAACAAAAAATATCCTCCGCCGCCACTGGCAAAAATATCAAAATCCCACCTTGAAAACTTCTATTAATCGAATCCAAGCCCTCATCAGAAAAAAACTTCAAGAGCATGTAAATTTCACCTGGAATATGAAATTTGTATAACCATTTTTGTACAATTATTTTTTCCTTATTTGCCTGTACAAAAATCCAGGAACCTCATAGCATAGTGAATCTTTTCTCTTTCTGAGCGCTATGTTACGGGGAACCTGAGAAAAATACTAACTTAACCATTTTTTACAAATTTGATCGCTTCAAGATCATTTTTACACTTTTATTTACAAACTTTTCTTATTTTCTGTTGTATCTTGGCAAACTAAAAATCAGTTCATCTTTACCACCAAAACAAGCGTTACGGTAAACATTATGCAATAACTGAATCAATAATTTATAAGGTTTTTACACGAATTGATTAATTATGTTAATAAATTCAATAGTTGCTCAAGAGTTTCTATTGGATTTTTTTTACTCAATGGTCATACTACCCTACTGGTCATACGCGATTTTTTACCTTCAGGTACGTAAAGTTTAATATTAATGCACATTCACAGCACTAAAAGAAAAAAGGGAATAAGACGTTTTGTTTTTACGGACTGTTGAAAACTGAAACTAAAAATGGCCTAATTTGAAACCCACATAACAAGTGTTTTTCAGTTCCTTAAAAATCTTTACTTTACTTTCGTGTCGCATTATTCAATGCACCATGTTATAATGTGCAAATTATCAATGCCAAAGTCTGAAGGGTTAGGCTATGTGCGATAATTTTGCACATTAAGAAATAGTATTTTTTTTTAAATAAAATAGTGCATTAATAGAGTATTCATTGAGTAAAAAAAATCCAATAGAAACTTTTGAGCAACTATTGAATTTATTAACATAATTAATCAATTCGCGTAAAAACCTTATAAATTATTGATTCAGTTATTGCATAATGTTTACCGTACAATCGTTGAAACAATTAATTATTCGTGAGAGCAAAAAATGCTTGGTTAAACATCAATCCAACATTGTTAAATGATGAAGCAATAAGCAATATTAATTGGAAGACGGGGCTGCTTTTTCTAAATGCCAAAATCGAGAATGGAGTTAGACGCACTTGGACTAGGATTAAATGATTTTGAAATTGCAGTTTTAGCAATAAAAGCGATAAAGAAAATGAAAATTCAACATTTCTACATATTTTCCAGAGTTAACTACAATAATAAATTGCTTCCAGCTCACTTGTAAAGACATCAAATTAAATCTAAATCTCAGCATCGCCAGTCATTATTAATTTAATATTAATAATCAAATCACAAGCATTCAAAAGTTTATTGCCGCAAGTGGAATTTGAATGATGGGATCTTTCTGTATTTTATCTACTGAGCTATCAAGTCTTCATACTTATGGAGTTTAAATAATATGTATTGTTAATGTTATTTAGAGTTTCATTCTATCCAAGTTTGCCATCTGTAAGGAAATTTAAGTTAAAACAAATACAGGGTGCCCTCAGCACCTGTAATTGTTTTACTGCCAAAAAGAGATTTGTACATCACATAAAATATATACATCATATTATACAGGGTGTCCGGTGGTAAAGTGCAGTAACTTCGGGAGGTGATTCTACGTGATCGTAGGAGTAAAAAAGATAAATAACTTTTTCTGAAATTCCAACTTTTAGATGTACTTTTAAGCTAATAACGAAAAATTTCTCCGACGTGCCTAGACGGCATTATTTTTTTCGTCGTTGCCAAATCTACATCCCGCACCCCCTCGGTAACTAATCCCCGCTACCCCCGGCACCCAAATTCAGTCGGTCAGCTGGTAAACTGTCCCCCGCACCCCCTCCTGCACCCCCCGCTATTAGTAAATCGTGCTTTGAATGTAATGTGTCACAAAATTTGACGGGCGGAGTAAACAACTTTGAAAATTTAATTTATCTAAGAATTTTTGAATTCGTTCACTAGATTTATTGTTTGTTCTCTGCGAACTTTTCATTTGGTTTGAATTTTTGACAGATGTGAAGAGAACCCCGTACAATTTAGATGTCGGTACGTGTTTTAGAGGTATAATGGTTATGGTGCTGATTTTATCAAAATCAAATTTTATAATATTCTTATTATTATTATAATTTACAAGTACAAGTATATTACATTGGATTTATTAATATAGACGTTGTACATTATAATGATTTATGATCAATAAGATGGATCAAGGAAAAAAATATTTATGAGATGTAATATTTTTGGTATGCCTCGTTATTCTGCTGTGTCATTCGTGTGGAAAACGTTCTTTTTTTTAAAATGATTTTCGGCTATGTAATCATTGTTTTTTCTCACCTATAAAATTATGTCCCGACTTTCCGGTTTGTAAAAAAAGGTCTGATTTTTCGGATTGAAATTTTCAAAAAATCCCCAGGGTTTCAAAAATACGATTAAAAAAATAATAATAATACAGAATGTCTTAGAATATTTTCCTTAACCGGAAAAAAAATTAAAAAATATGATGCAAGTGGCCTATTAGTAAAAAGCGATGAAATTAGTTAAGTGTTCAATGAGTTATTAATATTTTTTATAATAAAAAGTGTAACGTGATTTTAGTGCAGTTCTCTTTTTGAATTTGGTAAAATATCAAAACATACGGCGAACTCTGTGTTGTTATTGTTTACAATTCACATGCGGTTTCCATGGATACGCGCCACTCATAAATATGCAACGTTGCCACGTTCACACTTGCGAATTTATCGGGTAAGTTTGCACCTACACTATGGCTTTTTAGCAGGTATGTCTTTTTGTATGAAAAATAAAAAATTGGAATTTCGGAAAAAGTTATTTATCTTTTTTACTCCTACGATCATGTAGAATCCCCCCACGAAGTTACTGCACTTTACCCCCGGACACCCTGTATAAAAGACATTATTAGATCGCCCTACTAAACACTGACGTATGGAGATTCTCATAAAATTGCTCACCATGTCACCCTGACCAATAAAGTATATCACATGTATTCACATTGTTCTAATCAAATTAATGATTAATGGTATTTCACATACCCCAACCTAAGACCAATATCTGAGATTCTCATAAAATAGCTCACCATGTCACCCTGACCAATAAAGTATATCACATGTATTCATATTGTTCTAATCAAATTAATGATTAATGGTATTTCACATACCCCAACCTAAGACCAATATCTGAGATTCTCATAAAATAGCTCACCATGTCACCCTGACCAATAAAGTATATCACATGTATTCATATTGTTCTAATCAAATTAATGATTAATGGTATTTCACATACCCCAACCTAAGACCAATATCTGAGATTCTCATTAAATAGCTCACCATGTCACCCTGACCAATAAAGTATATCACATGTATTCATATTGTTCTAATCAAATTAATGATTAATGGTATTTCACATACCCCAACCTAAGACCAATATCTGAGATTCTCATAAAATAGATCTGAAAGTTTCAAAACAAATTGATATTCTGGCTATGCTACTTTTTGGGTTTTGAATTTACTTTCTCTGGTTTCAGAGCCAAGAATTCTAAAACTCTGGAAAAATACATAAAAGATACAACGCATTCTTGCTTCGGCTTAATCTTTATTGTTTATCACAGTGAGCACAACCCATGGCCCGTGAAGGTTTGAAAAAAAAGGTAATGCGGCCAACTTGCTAAATAAGTTGTACATCACTGATTCAGTACATGCATAAAAAAAATTGGCACTTGAAATCATTCTCATTTTGGGAGGCGGGTATAGGCCCCAACGCCCCGGGAACCATTCATTATATAACCAACACCTCTGCCATTGGTCACCCCAAGTGGCAAGCTGTGTTAGGCGACTTAGCGAGGGTTTGTGGATTCATTACTAAAAAGACCCTCCACACAGTACCCTCATAGATGACATAGGCCCTGAGGGAATTTATTTTCCTCAGGGCTTCCTATGCGGAGGTAATGTAAAAAAAATTCTAACTAAATAAAACCATCACACTAGCGTCATTCATGAAAGAGCAGCACAGTTAAAACCATCACGTCATTCATGAACAAGCAGCAAAGTTAAAACCATCACGTCATTCATGAACGAACAGCACAGTTAAAACCATCACGTCATTCATGAACGAACAGCACAGTTAAAACCATCACACTAACGTCATTCATGAACGAGCAGCACAGTTAAAACCATCGCGTCATTCATGAACGAGCAGCACAGTTAAAACCATCACACTAACGTCATTCATGAACGAGTAGCACTGTTGGGCTAGCTCTTTTTGATGAGTCGTATTTTATTAACATTATCCGAGTATTAATTGTTATTACATACCCAGAGACATGAACGGCATCTGACAGTCTGTACCTACACCTACTAACTACCTAGCATCTTATTTTTCTCATGGTACGAGGCGGCGTACCAGTATCAGGAGTCTTACAATCATTCATACCCTTACCCTGGGAGCCGTATCGGGGGAGCCGTACCGGGGAGTAGGATAATGTCAGGGGAGCCAGGTTAGGAGAGGCGTATCGGGCGAGTCATATCAGGCAAGCATATGTTCATTGTTCATGCACTCTGAGCTCACGGCGCCCGTTCAATACAAATTGAGTTGTAGGAATATATTGAGCTGGTACCGTGACACCCGCTCTGATTAAATATTGAGCTGGTACCGTGACATCCGCTCTGATTAAATATTGAGCTGGTACCGTGACATCCGCTCTGATTAAATATTGAACTGGTACCGTGACATCGGCTCTGATTAAATATTGAGCTGGTACCGTGACACCCGCTCTGATTAAATATTGAGCTGATACCGTGACACCCGCTCTGATTAAATATTGAGCTGATACCGTGACACCCGCTCTGATTAAAATGAGTCATGACCCATCGCACATCATACGTATTATCTCAATCCAATTATTCCCCCAAGCAAACTAAAACTGAAGAAAAAATTATTTCAATTAGATAAGGTCCCTAATTTTCAATATCCCCTTCCATATGGGTTTTTTAATCTCTATCTTTTTGGTAAACCTTCCCCCCACCAGAAGTCCCTTGAGGCATTGCATGGCTTTGCGCATTAGCTTTACCGGCGTGGCGTGGTGCTGGTCGCGCGCCTCGAGGTCGCCGCCCGCCGCCGCTAGCTGGCGCAGGTCGCGCAGCATGCGGCGCTCGGTGGCAGCGCGGGTGGCATCGATGAGGTGCTGCGTCACGCCCCGCGATGCCATCTCGCCCTCGATGCAGTCCAGGGTGGATTCCTCCTCGCAGATGTCGTACGGCATGTTGCCTGAAAGACAAAGAATCCATTTGCAACAAAATAATAATTTGTGGTATTTCACAAATTATTCATTTTACGAGGCGTATCCAGAAAGTAAGTGCACTGAATTTTTGTAGGTTACAAAATTTTTTATTGAAACAAAAAAATTACATGGTTACCGTAGTACATATGTAAGCTATTTTTCGACATAGTCGCCATTCCTCTCAATGCAGATGGTGAAGCGGGGTATCAACTTTTTGATGCCTTCCTCGAAGTAGTTTCCCGCCAACCCCTTTGTCCACTTCTCCACCTCCTCCTTTAGCTCCTCGTCGGTTAATAACCTTTTTCCACCCATGTACAGCTTCAGGGAGGTAAAGAGATAATAATCTGAAGGTGCTAGGTCAGAAGAATGCGCGGGGTGGTTCAGGACATCCCATTTAAACGAGGCAAGCAGTTATTTCATCGCGTTGGCCGTGTGTGGTCTGGCATTGTCTTGCAGCAGGCTGATTTCCTTTGTCAGCATGCCTCTCCTCTTGTTTTGAATCGCCTTCCGCAATTTTTTTAGGGTCTCACAGTATCTTGCAGAGTTGACAGTCTCCCCTTGAGGCAGATATTCAATCAAAATTATGCCTTGACAGTCCCAAAACACGGATGCCACGATTTTCTTGGCTGAAATTGTGGTTTTGAACTTTTTGACGGAGGGTGAAGAGGTGTGACGCCACTGTTGAGACTGCCTTTTGGTTTCAGGCGTGTAGTGTGCAACCCAAGTTTCATCTCCAGTAAGGATGGAGAGGAGGAATTCATCTCCATGGAGTTTGCAGCGCCTCAAAAACTTTTGTCCGGCTTCCACTCAATTCAACTTGTGTTGGTCTGTCAGCTGTTTTGGGACCCACCTCGCGGACAGTTTCCGATATCCGAGGGTTTCTGTGATGGTTTCATGTAGTAGAGATCTGGTGATTTGTGGAAACAACGCAGAAAGTTCTTCCAGTCAATCTGCGATCGTCACGGAGCATTTTTTCGATTTTTTCCACAATTTCGTCAGTCACAATTGAAGGTCTTCCGCTCCTCTGATCATCATGCACAGACGTACGACCGTTTTTAAACTCGCGATACCACTTGTACACACTCGTACGATTCATAGCTTTATCACCATATGCAGTTTTCACCTCATTATAAACCTCAAACGGAGGTTTTCACTTCCAAACGAGATAACGGATGACGCCACGTATTTCGCACTTGGCGGGAGATTGAATTGACTTTTTCACGTGTTGTCGCGTCGACACTTTTCAATGTACTGACCTTGAACCGGTCTTGTTGCAGAGGGGAAGAGTCAGGCTACACGTAAGTGTAGCCAACATGTCGAAAATAAAATTCATTCGGCCATGAGATCCTCAGTACACTTACTTTCTGGATTCGCCTCGTAGCTGTGTTTGGTGACCAGATCTGAATAGCTAGGTACCTCCCCATATCCTTCCCCTCCCCACAATCTTCAGTTGTACAACATATCTCAGTTGAGGATACCATTTTTGTCTCACTGGCTCCGATGGTTGGGAGCAGTTGGGACTATTGTGCGATTTTCACATAACTAAAACTTACTTTGGGCACACAGACACGCCTGAAAAATAGTGTTTCTAACATTTTCATGTTCATATATAACAAAGTTTTCTCCTGCACCTATATATGTAAAATTATTTATTATGGATTTTATGAAAAAGACATTATCCACACTTTGACAACCAAAACCTGAGTATTTCGATTTTTGTGATTTTCAACGTAAATGCCAAAGTTTATAAAAAAATACATGTTCAGGAATTTAACTAAAACTGGAAAAAATACATTTTTTTGGAATTTAACTAAAACTGGTAAAAATACAATTTTTGGAATTTAACTAAAACTGGGAAAAAATACATGTTTTGGAATGTAACTAAAACAAAATGCTGCATACCATCCGAGGCAAATAAAATTTTCGGTATTGATAAAATAATAACCTAAAATCTAAAAATCTATAAATCAAGATGTGAAATACTTAATCTATGGAGGGATCAGTGGCGGCTCGTGACATTTGAGTGTACTAGAGTGCTAATATTACAAAAATGGCAATATTGATGTTGTTGTAGCTGAAAACAATTTTTTTCGAAAATTCGATTTTTTGTATAAAGATTTTTAGGAAATTTCAGTTTGGCCGCACGGATTTCCTGAAATACTTCATTAAAAAAAATCGAATTTTCTAAAAAAATTAAAAATCGTTTTCAGCTACAACATCAATAATGCAATTTTTGTAATGTTAGCACTCTAGCACACCCAAAAGTCACGAGCCGCCACTGGTAGGGATCGCAATAATTTAGGTCATTGTACTTTTGGCAGTTAGAACACACACACACACACTATCCAGTGATCACTCACCATCAGCATTAACAGCCAGCAGGTTGGCCCCCCGCTGGATGAGCACCCGCACCAGTTGAAGGTGCCCGCAGGTGGCGGCCGCGTGGAGCGGGGTCCACCGTTCCGAGTCCTGGGCATTCACGTTGGCCCCCTTTACCAATCAAACCAATTAATCATTAATTTAAAATATTATCAAAAATCGAGATTACTATTTTATAATAACAAGGTGCCATCTGATGTAGCAATGTCATGCGATAATGGTCTCCATGGAAAGTTAATTTAGAATTCATTATCGCATTACATGCCATGTCAGGTGGAACTCAGGTGGCTGTCAAACTCAACTCTAGTCTGCAACTCCAAAATACCTGAGAACTCTTGACTGCGGAAAATGTACTTCATTCGATAGATTCCCAATCTTAACAGACAGATGTCAGATAGAAATGCTGTGCTTTTTCTGCTGGTATATCAATGTAAAGTGCTTCCTAGAACTAGCATCATTGTTTCCTTTGGTACCAGTGCAAAATGTGTGCACTTTGCAACAGCCTGGCTGTTGAATTGCGGCTTCCTTATTTCCTCTATTTTAAAACACCGGTCTCTTCAAGATACAGGTTCACTCTTTATTTTCCTTAAAAAGACCTTTCACACAGCATCTCCAACAATGTAGTTGATATAAAAAGATGAATCTTTGAATTAATCTTACAAATAATCCTGAAAGTACCCATAAGGACTCCATCAAAAGAAATTTTTTAAAAATTTATCGTGTTTAGCATTATAAAACTGTACTCAAAAAATGCATTACTCAATTTTAAAGAAAAATATGAACACCTTGCTGAACAACACACCTACAATACAAGAACGAAATCCTCAAATCTACTAAACATTCCAAAATTAAATACATCTTTCGGCCAGAAGAACCACTATTTCCATGCTATAAAATTATATAATGCCCTTCCTATTGAAATTAAAAACACCATGGATATAGAAAAGTTTAAAAAAGACATCAAATTATGGCTAACTAAAAGACCAACTTACAGACAACAAACATAAATACTTTTTGCTTAATTTATTTTATATTTTGTGGGAACCAACAAATTAGAAGTAGAGGAAATCATGATCAACACAAATACAACAAACTACAGTCCGCCTCGGAACAGGAATACCTAGTGAGGAGGACTGAGAACAAACTACATCACTTTATATCTTTTTTTACTTAAATTTGTATCTTTTTTACTTTACTTTATATTGCCGTTAAATAAAAAAACAAAAATTCAAAATAAATAATAATGTTTTTTAAATTCAAATTTGTGTGGAGATTTAAAAAATGTGTGGATACACTACATAAATAAAACACCTGCATATGATTAGTGGCTACCTTATCTAGTAGAAGTTGTAACATTTCCTCGTTGTTATCTATGCAGCACTGGTGCAGGGCTGTCAAACCATCCTCGTTGGTAGCGTCCGGAGTCACGCCCCGAGACAGAAGTCTTCTCACTGGAAACAGGCAACAAAATTCCAATTATTTTAGATATTTTTTTAAATAATTGTTAATAACTGGCTCTCACTCATACAATTAGGTATAAACCACTGACATCCGAATGACATAGATATGTCCTAATGCATTTCATTCGACGAGCTGGAGGCAAACCACGTTACAATCTTTTTGGCACCGGAAAGGTTCGAGCATGTCTTGAAACTACAATATCATTCGTAAATTGACCGCCAGTACACATCGAAATAACCAGACCCATCCCAGAAGAAGATCACTAAAGTAAGGAAATGGTTTGTTTGCAGCACAGTTCATTGTGGGACTTTTCTGTGCAGGGTCTGAATGTTCATTTCTAACTGGATTGTCAAGCAATCACCGTGTTCGTTTACCACGGTGAGTAAATTATAAAACATTTACAAAAGTGTCAAACTAAACACTGTAAGAAAATATTTGATTTTGGAGACCGGCAAAACATTTTTACAGTTATTACGCAACAAGGAATTCCCGCGCCATTGTAAAAAGGACTACTTATTCATACACAGATTTCATTTTTGAAGACTAAAATAGTGAAATGTACTACAATGTGAGTTGCCTGTAGACTGACAGATTAATTTATTAACAAATCACAGAAAGGGACGCGGCCCATGCCACTTCCACGCTCCACTCAATGCAACTTTGGTTTGGTTTCTCCAATCCAAAATGTAATTTCTGTTTTGTTTGAAAATATTAAATTCTGAATTAATGGCTAATACATAACGTGACTCAGAAAAACAATTTTGAAAAACGCTCTCGGAAATACAGTAGAAAGGCATATTTTGAAAACGTGTTTATTAATCCCTCAGGCTAATTTGTTGGCTTTTGGGAACAGCTCAGAAATCCTTATGTCTTCCTTATTATCATGGTTAGAAAAATGATCTAAACGGTGTCAGAAAGAGAAAACTCCACACTTTATATTCAAATCTAGAAGTTGAACACAGAATAATTAAAACATATACCTCTATGAAACCAAGGTTCTGACTGCAAATTTGAAAAATTTATGAAACCTTGCTAATTTTTTATAAAATATATTTATATAAAATGAAAAGACAAAAAGAAGAGTTTGTAATAATGTTAAAATGTATTAGTCTAGTAAAATGTGTGTTTTTCGCCATCATTAATTTTAATTCAATGTTTAGAAAAAACATCATTTGTAAATGAAAATATTAAAAAAAAATTATAGGTTTACTTCTAATAATAAAATTTGAAAGCGTGTTTCATCACTTTTCAAAAACAGTTTTTAGTTTTTGGATACATTGAAAATTATTTTGATTTTATTGCAAAGCGGAAATACAATTTTTGACACATATCTGATTTTGTTCGTACCCAAGTTTCATCAGGATAAGCTCCTTGTAGTTTAGGTGCAGGCGAACAAAAATATATCACATTTGTAAATTTTCCACTACTAAGGTTACAATATATAAGAGCTAAGCGCATCCAATCCATGCTTCTTCAATATTGCCTCGACATGAAAAAGGTTCTTTGCCACTGCCTTAATCTACAAAACTATCTACAACTGACGTAATGAACCATTCATTGAATCATAATCATTCTAATCCGTTAACAATCATAATCTTCAAGATAAAGCAAATAAATAGTTAGATTTACAATTTGTATTCGTAACCGACACCGCCTGTGAAGATATTTGATTAAATCTGTGAAAAATGGCTATGAATCAACAAAAATATTAACGTCAAGCAAACAAAGATATACCACAATGGATGGTAAAATTTTGGATTATTTTACTACTATTGAATAAATGCTATGAATCAGTTGAATATTTTATAAAAAAAGACAAATAATCTCGGTTTATGGATAACTTAACAATATTTAAAAAAACTCCCTACTAAACTCTCATCATAACATAATATATTTTATTTTATTTGGTTTTACGCCCAGCTGGGTTCTTACATGGATTATAAGAACAGAATATACCTAATGAGTTATCGAAAAATATAAACAAAGTTTTTAAAACATGAAATAAGATTAAACTAATAAACTAAATACGAAACCAATATTAGTGAAACATGTAACAGTAGTATAAAATAAAATAGAAACTAGAAAAATACTGCATATAAGACAAATCACTTAAACTAAATTACCAACGCTGCTATAATTTGTAGGATTCAACAAAGTGCTGGTATAGATTACCCTTAATTCTATAAACGGTGTAGGTAAATATATCAATAGTACCCCCAACTTGTTGCCTAGATCATGCCTATTGGTTAGTGAGTATGTCTGATAGTTGGCTGTGCATGCATTGCAGAAGAATGTTACATTTTGTCTTGTATTCCTAGTTGGTACATAGCATTTAATAGTGGCAACGATGGCAGGGCTGTCAATTACGTTGTTAATGACTCTGTGTAATACAACCAGACATAATTAAAATATACTCTTAGTATCGCCATGATGAGAGATCACCATTCAGAACACTCGATGAAATGACTTTAGCTATTTATTGTCATTGTGTTTAATTCGTAGAACTCCATTTAATTTAAAGTAAGGCGGTGTTTCACCGACCTCTTGATAGCTTATCCGTGGGATAACGTGTATTAATAAATAAACAAATCAATACTCGCAAAAGGTAGAAAACTCGGCTATCTAATTCGATATATATCGGAAATATACATCATCCTATGGATAGGCTATCAAGAGGATGGTGAAACATTCTCTAAATTAAATTTAATAATGTTAATATTAAGTTGTACAAATACTTTAGTTTTATTATTGTGACAGCTGTTTCATCGTTCAAGTCCATTAACAAACTTATGATTTTATTTACCCTATGCTATATTTATTTGTGTGCTGTTTAAAGTGATTAATTAATATTTCTGGTAAAAACCGAATTACTTAGAAAACTAATTATTCTGTGAGGCACTTTTTTTTTGTTTTCCCCCCTTTAAGGGAGGCAATTTTGCCTTAATTGTTTTATAATGACGTGAATACTATTTAAGTCAACTGCCATTCGTTATTACTTGGTTGTGAAAATGAATTTAAGTATTTGATAAATCCCTGAATTATATTGTTTCGGTTTCTAGAAAATACTAAGTAGCGGAAAATAGATAATGGATTACATTTTTGACCGGTTGGTGGCTGAGTTGACATCGCATTTGGGTCCCACCCAGGCGTAGTGTGTTCAATTCCTTGGCTGGCTAAGTCCTCCATAATTACTAATAAATACGACCTACTAACATTGGCTTATCTTGTAACTACAATATTTAATGATGTTAATCTGTGAGAAATAGTTAGAATGCAGGCGAATTCTCCAATGAATGTTTTTTTTACTGTCATGTTTATTACTGTCTGTATCTGTGTTTTCTCCAATAAAAAATGTCAATGGATGTGTATAGCGAATCAACCTGTCACTGAACTAAAAAATCTAATTAATTGGTAAATAGATCAAGATTTTTTTATATTGATATTGTTTATAGATACTTTAGTATGCATTGATTGTATGCATGTAGTTGTATAAATATGCCTATGAATGTGTTTAAGTATGTTGCATGCATGTCATTGTATAAATATGCCTATGAGTGTGTTTAAGTATGTTGTATGCATGTTATTGTATAAATATGCCTATGAATGTGTTTAAGTATGTTGCATCCATGTTATTGTATAAATATGCCTATGAGTGTGTTTAAGTGTGTTGTATGCATGTTATTGAATGAATATGCCTATGAGTGTGTTTAAATATGTTGTATGTATGTTATTGTATAAATATGCCTATGAGTGTGCCTATGTTATTCCTCTTTATTGTATCTTCTGGTTATATGTGTCCTTTAGTGTTATGATTAATAAATTGTGAAATTTACCCGCTGACAAACTGCATTGGCAGTTTAGCGGGTTCTTGTAATGAAGAATAACAAATAAAAAAATTGTTCATTGAACTAGTCACAATAATATAAACAAAAAAACTTGCGGAACTTAATAAAAAAGTTTAATTTTAATAAATGACCCAAGCTATCTTTAGGAACCAGATATGTATGGCCAGAAAGTTTCTTACAATTCTATACCCTTTTTACTTAATTTATTTTGGCCTTCTGACATTCTTTATTATTCGTTCACAGAATCAATAGCTAATAATAGCTGAGCATCGTGACTAGACTGACTAGACTCACTAGACTCGTGTACATTGTATTTGTGTGAATGCCCTTGAAGTGGTACTTTACAAAAAGAGAACTACAGCATTATTACTCACATTAAAGTACTAATGGTATTAAATTGAATGATTTATTATTATTGACACTCCTAACCCGTTTTTTGTAAGGAATTCCTATCCTGCCCTACTTTGGTGATTTATTACATAGAATATTATAAAAACTAAGAAAAAAAAACTCAAAGCTGGAAAAAAAACTTTTATAGCATTATCTTATAATCAATATATATTATAAAAGTAAGTGTAGAATATGCGTGCTGCTAAAACTCAGAAACAAGTCCCTGTACGAGTCAAGGGAGTTATATGGTGTGGTAGCCCTCTATCCCCCATTCATGAAGAAGGTTCCCATTTTTACCTGAAGGGCGTGCTTTTGAAGATACAAGGGCTGGAAGTTTCACCCTCTAGAAATTTCTAGAACAGTCCAGATCATTCGAGAGTATTTGAGAGCATTCCACAACATCCCCGAACATTCTGGAATAGTCTGGTACATGCGTGAATATCTTAATATATAAAAATTCAGCCTCATTATATTTGTGCTCGCAAAACTCGAAAAGTAGTTGACTAACATCGGTGAAAATTAAAAAGTTTGTTGTTATTAGTGCCAGAAGTGTTTAGAGAGTGGTTTGAATAGTAGAATAAGTCGAGGACGCGTAAGGAATACTTAACGCAATATCTCTGTACTGGAATGAGATACGGAGTGGAATTAAAGTCGGTGAAGAAGTCGGAGACGTCCGAGAAAGACATTAGCAATAGCGAAACATTGTGGGGTCCGCTAGTAAAAAGATAATAATTTATTTTGTTGGGGTTATGTACGACTTTACAAACTCTATGAACTACACATTGTTAATTAGTGTTAAACCAGGAGAGATGCCACCCAATTATGAAAGAATGGCAATAAAATTAATATCTGGGTGTCGTCCCTTGTGGCTTTACCCTAATACTAATCACTTGCTACTAATTAAAGTGGAAATCGGCCTTAAGAATTCTTGTGATGTTCACTGTCAAATTTGTACGTTGAAAAAGTAGGAATAAAGCTGTCAAAAAGATATGCGTAAATTTATGTATATATAGGGACGACATAGCTAAACTCAACGATATCCAGCATTGGATCGTTAATCCATAACAAACTACCGAAAACCACATTAAAAAGGATTTATGATACCAACACATCGACATTAAATTACTACCACAAATAAAAACACTTTCACCATAATCTAAACATCTGCCTTGATGATCAATACTGCAAGCCTGTCTGAAAACTTGGCTACAGAAGAGGAAGAGCAACGTGGTTTATAACCTCAAAAATGAATCATAAAGTCGAGTAGTCCAAACAATATTTTCCGTTCATAATGATAGCAGTAGGAATGAATTCAAATAATATTGTTAGGTTATTCGTAACATGCAAATGTTTGACTTTTATTTAACAAAAATGAACAAATTGATATTGTTGGATACGGTACCTTCTTCAATGTCGTTCCTGGCGGCGGCCTCCAGCAGCATGACGCTGTTAGAGAAGAAGATGTTCCTCTTAGCGGGGGGGACAGGGGCGGCAGGGTTCGCCGGGGCCCCGCTGCCCTTCTCCTTGTCCTTACGCTGCGAGGAGCGGGAGCGCAGCCACTCGCGCTCCCGCTGCGCCCACAGCTTCAGCTGCTGGATACGCCGTCTGCACAACAACGACAACATTAGTTATACATAGTCGTGACAAAAGATGAGTCAGTCATTACAGTCGGGACATATGAAATGAGACAAATGAAACAATTCATAAACCGTGTGAATCTTGAATGAACCAGGCAACTACTTAATATAGATAGAGTGGCGGTTCTTCATGGGGGTGACACTGAAGACAATCTGCATCAGATATTCTCGAAACCTACGAAAAGAAATAAAATTATTGAAGCACTCTTCAAACTATTAATAAACAAACTATAAATTATTTTTAAGCTTCAAATTTTGAAATGTGGAAACATTTCAAAATTTGGGACAAATGTTAAAATTCACTTATGATGAATAATTATTACACCTTTTTGGGGGTGAATCATGCGTGTTGGAACTAACTTCATTTTAGTTCAGATAAAAAATGTCGGTCCCCGGAGAGGAAAGCAACAATACCCGAGTATGAAGAAACAGTCATTCGTCCATGAAGCTAATTTGCTGCCTTGATGTGAATTCGTGTTGTGGAACTTCTTAATGGAGGAGACCTTCCCAAATACCCAATGACATCCACTAAGTACTTTATTAACGAGACTGGCTACTAATACTTGTCAAGTGTATACAGTAAAACACGGAAGATAGCACAATGGACAACAAAGGGTGAAGCCATTGACAAATGCTTTATTCATTGTATTTTACTATTTGGGTACCACAGCTCCGGGGACCATTCATTGCATAACCAACACCTCTGCCATAGGTCACTTTGACGTCTCCAACTGGTCTCTCGACCTATCGCCTTGAGACGCAGTGAGAGGGATATATTCAGGTGTCCGACACTCCTGGACACACTGATCCACAGATTCCTACCCAACCCTCATACCTTTTACATTCCCAGAACTTCCTATCCTTAAAAAAGACCCTACACAAATAATCTCAAAAGATGATGTACCCCCTGAGGGAAATTATTTTTTTCAGGGCTTCCTGAGTCGGGTTAATGACTTTCATTTGAAAGGAGTTTTATTTTATAAGTTTTATTTCCAATGCTCTTTTTAATCACACACAACATACTTCTGAAGAAATTGACGATTTATGATCAATGCCAATCACCCTATTGAGTATCCCCATTAAATTGTTAACTAATAAAACATGTCCTTGAGGCGATTTTTCATTTGTCAACGTCACTATATAAATCAGCCAAATATCACTATTAATCTATTCTATTTTTTAAGTTTTTATCACATAACCAATGTTGATTGATGAGGTTGTGATTGAAGTCATAATCTTTAAGGTTTTTTTCACACTTCATGTATATTTCATTTATAGTTAGTTGTTAATTATTAATTCTAAGTTATAAGTTGCACAATAAATGAATGATTAAGGTTCAAATTTGAATGAAAATAAAGAATATTCATACTGCTTAGAAAACCGTTCCCTAGACAGACTTTCAGATAGAGTTAAGTGATTACACTCGAATATAAATGAGGGCAACATGTTTCGATACAGCGGGCACACTAAACATCACAATACTGCTGGAAGGACCAGAAAATATTTTCATTTACTCGCATTAGTCTTCCGGCAGGACATTTCAAAGCAAAAAATCGTCCTAACTAACTAACCATCAGTTAATCTATCATTAGGTGTTGATTCAATTGCCAGTTTCAAGTTTCTACAAGCAATTCGATTAATAATATTGTAAAGTTCCCTCAAAACTGCCCATAACAGATTCAAGGATACTAGTTTGTAAAATGTTTCTTAATTATGTTTAGGTTTACATGGGATTGTTAATGAAAGAGTGAACATAGTAGTAGAGTCTACCAAATTAGAGATGATAATCTTAAATCCTATACACTGTGTGCCAAGAGCGTCACAGGCAATGAGTCTTGACCTTTGGGAAATACATTGAACACAGTCTACTTGTATCAATCACTAAGGAATTCCTCCTTCAAACAAAATGCAAAGAGAAGTCATGCACTGCTTCATAATACATATATTGTGAGATTATACTAATATTGAAGTTACTAATTGAATTATATGCTAGACGCTAATGTGATTTTCAAAAGACTCATCTATAACAGAGGGAATTACAAATTAATGTTATTTAGAACATTACGGTTGGGGCAAGCAAAGAATTGTCCAAAAAAGCGAAGCTAACAGTCTACAATGCAGTGCTGGAAGCTACCCTGATTTATGGCAGTGAGACATGGAAGCGACAGAGGTATGATGAAAGTAGACTGAATGCTGTACAAATGATATCCCATGATAATGATATGAAAAATTATGAATTTTTCAAATTCTATTAAACAACTCATCCCAAGAAAGGACGCTTAGATGGTTTATCCATGTAGAGCGAACAAATGAAGAAAGGAATGTAAGAAGAATATACGACGCAGATGTGAAGTTGGGGACATTCGAGGGAAGACATGGCACGATCAAACGAGCCAAATACTTAGGTCGGGCCACATCAATAGTCAGAATAACAGAAGGGTACGTGTGAGATGGTGTATGAATGTAATAAGGACGAGTTGTTTGGCGGTCCATCCTCTCTGCCTACCTTGGGTGGGAGAAAAGACGTGATGACTAATTAGTTGGTTAGTAATCTATCAATAAACCCAAATTTTGGAGACAAAAACATGTAAATAATAATACTTATGTATAAGTATAATGAGGTAAGTGAGTTGTGAAGGCCACTTATTAAATAAATTATAAAACCCACTTACTACTCCTAGTTAATGACAAAAACTAATTAAAAACATGAATACAGACATAAATATGTATACTTGTTGTAACTACCAGACTTCCACCGAGTATCAGCATTATTTTTTCTTATTGAAGAATTTTAAAATATCAAACATATTTTTAACAGTAATGAATATTTTAAAGATGCATAGCTCAAGATGGTAATAGTGTTGTACGTGAAAACAGTTGTGGTAACCTAGAAATTCTAGACAGAAAACATTGTGCAAATTTTATTGTGCCAGAGCTCATCGTTCAAGAGAATTTCCTGCTTCATAAATATTTCATTTTTACATGGTAATTAAGACAGACAGCTCTTGGTATCAGGTACTTGACGGTTACACCATAACTAAACTCCGAAAACCACATTTATTTAACTAAAAATTATTACACTTAAATACCGGCCATATGAGGATTGGCACACACGCAAAACGGTATCACTACTACATACATAAACGCATACTTCAAGGAGGAAGCGAAATGGAGCATAATAACCCAAAAACTAATCATGATAATATAATGAAATCATATCTAAAGATGGATAGTTTCATGAACAAAGTAATAAGGTCAATGAATAGATAATTCCTAGATTTGAAATGAAAATTGCATACTCAATTTACATAAGATCCTTCGACTCATAGACCTCAGACTGGCCAATTAAATTTTAATATTTGAAAAGGTTTGATAAATTTCACCCAAAGAAAGATAAAATTGACCTTAGTTCAGGCACAGAGATCCCCCACAACATGATTCTATCGGATCATCTGTTCAGTGAATAAAACAGACAAAAAAACGATAGTTAGCCATTTTTTTTTTATATTTGCCATCAATATTTAATTACTTTAAAAAAATGTGTTTATTTCTAATAATAAAATTTAAAAGCTTATTTCATCACCTTTCAAAAACAGTTTTTACTTTTTAGAAATATTCCATTTATTTGGATTTTATTGCAAAGCCGAAATACTCCGACTTTCTGACAGAATATATGTGAGTTAACAAGCTTTCTACAAAGAGAACTCTATCATAAAAGCCCCGAGATTATATGCATTAATTTTTTATACGTAACAACCAAGAGATTACTGTAATTTAAGTATAAATTGAAAGCGCTGATATATTGTGTTGGAAAGTAAAATGAGTAAAATAAAAATAAGATACATATATATAATTTGTTTTTTGACGATTTATCCTCCTAATAATATATTATAGGACACTTACCTTCTAGCGAGATGCAGCCTCTTTTGCGTGGTGAGATGCTCCACCTGAGTCATCTCGGCGACCAGATCTGAATGCTCCATTATTAATAATATATTATAGGACACTTACCTTCTAGCGAGATGCAGCCTCTCTTGCGTGGTGAGATGCTCCACCTGAGTCATCTCGGCGACCAGATCTGAATGCTCCATTATTAATAATATATTATAGGACACTTACCTTCTAGCGAGATGCAGCCTCTCTTGCGTGGTGAGATGCTCCACCTGAGTCATCTCGGCGACCAGATCCGAATGCTCCATTTTTAATATTTACAGCTGTAAGTAAAGAAATATGAATATAATTCCTGAATAAATAAATTCAAACACTACATACAATAAGAAAACAGGCAGATACAGAATTGTTTTAAAAATCAAGCTTTGAAAAAAGGAACATATACATATTAATACTCAATAATTTTAAAATATGTAATAATTCAAATCGGTAGGGTTGTGTTGTGTGGGTCGGGTCGGGTCGGGAAGGAGATTAGTCAGGATGGATCTGGTTAGGTTAGGTGGAGTCAGGATGGGTTGAGACGGGTTTACAGTATTTTTAATTGTATTAACCCCATAGAGTGAGTAAACAACATTAGAGCGGAATCGAAACGTTTCTTGGAATGGCTTTAGCTGTGTTTGATCAGATCCGAATAGCAAGATACTTTCCAAGTCTTCCCCCTCCCTCCTTTCAGACTTACAAAATACCCCCAATCAGAGGGATGCCATAGACTCTGGGGCTGTTTTGCGAAATTCACACCAAAAAAAGAAAAAAATGCTTTTATCTTTTTTTGTTTTGTACCAATAAGTTTTATATTTTATTATATTCACAATAAAGCGCCCTTGAGGTATTTTTTCAATAAATGGCAATATACAATTGTGCCACTTATTATTAGAAAAAATATATTGTTTAACCTTTGTCAGTAAATAATAAACTTTAAATGGATATCTTTTTTATAACAGCTTTTTTGCTATGGAAGTGGATAAGAAATCATCTAGTGGGTTAAATTTAATTTATGATTTTTGATACACTAAATCAGCACTTCCCAAACTTTTTAAAAAGCAAGTCAAATTAATAATTTGAAAGTATGGCGGACAGTAAAAAAATAGGTATCCTATTTGAATATATCATAATTCCACAGTTAGTCTTGATTTTAAGCTTAAACTACCTCTTTCATCCCCTGGCAGACAGCCCTTTCGGACAGCCTTGCAGTATCCATTATCAAAGTAAACGATTAGAGTTATTGCATTATAGATATAAATCAAACCTATTAAAAAAATTTAACATGCATTTGAACTTAAAGATAACATTTTATGTTATTATATAAATCAAGATAATTTCTAAAAATTAGTAATATCGTCTTTCTGAATATTGATTATAATAAAAACAAGCTTGCTTAAATAACAAATCCATTAAGCAACTTCATTTACAGCATGATAGGATAGCTTCAGTTTCAATGTGTTTTTATCTGTCCAAAGTCAACACACTACGGACACAAGGCAAATGGGAAAAGAATTATTCATAGCAAAGCAAACATCAGCGCAGCGTGGAAATACTGCATGTTTTTTGTTCATTACCCGTTCCAATCTCTCATGCACAAGAATGGCCTTTAGTGCAACGAAAAAGACTCAATAATTTTGATTGACCCAACGTTAAGAAAAACATATAATTTTCAAGCAAGTTCTAGTTCGTACTTTTACAGGTTGATTGAACCAATTTTCGGTAATATTTGTAATAACATGTCCAACTAACTACTAACGATAACACCTTTTTACTTGCAGGGGTAGGTAGAGAGAATGAACTGCCTCACAACGCAGCCTCGGCAAACAATCTTTGCAGCATTCAAACACAGTCTCATACATACTCTTCTGTACTACAGACTCAAGTATTTAATTCCCTTGATCGTGCCATGTCTCAGGGCCTCCCCGACTTTGTTAATTTATATTCTCCTAACACTGCTTTTATTGACCATCTACTTATTTTTACAAACATTTGAATATAAGCACTTAGCGAGTTTGAGAGAGTAATGAATTTTTTAAGTCATAAGTCAAACCACAAGCTAATTGCTTCCTCTGAGAGTAATGTAATATTTGAGAGTTGTAACTAGTTATATTATCTCGTCAGGCCTCAGCCATATTGCAAATTTTCAATAAAATCCAAATAAATACAATATTTCTGAATGTATCCGAAAACTAAAAACTACTTTTGAAAGGTGATAAAATTACGCTTTCAAATTTTATTATTATATATAAAAATAACCCTTTTTATGTGATCAAATTTTAAATACAAACATTAAAAAAAGAAAAAAATGGCTCACCTTACGTTTATACTAACTAAAATTAATAATAACGAAAAAATGAAGAAAAACACACGCATTTTATTAGACAAACTAGCTGTACCCCGCCGAGCTTTGCTGTGGTTTAGTCTGTCTATGCAGATAGGAAAACAATACCGCGTGTTGCTTTTAAGTCCAACAGATGGCGCTGTTTTATAAAAAAACATATTTTTACCTGTTACAGGTGACATTTATATAATATAGATTTATAAAAACACACGCGTATTTGAATGTAACGTTGCGTCAAAATTTCAAAGCAATGGCTTCATAAAGGTGAATGTTGTAATTTTTCTGTGGTTAACTACTAGATTTAACGCCGTTTAGATCATATTTCTCACCATGATAGTAAGGGAGATACAACGATTTCTGTGAGACCATATGAGTTGTTCCCAAAAGCTTAAAAAGTTAAATCATATAATATAATATAGGGTTTTCCAATAAGAGGTGTTATTTTGAATATTAATTAAGGAATTAATAATTTTTTATGGCCGGAATTGGATGGTATTGATCTGGAGACAATTTTTCTGTGACAATTTCAAATCTAATTATCAAGCGCACATATCGTTAAATCGAATACAAAAATTTGGTAATAAATTTGGTAATGTTGTTGATATATTTAGAGATTCTGTAGCAGTGCTTAAACGAAATCTACATAAACACTTTGCTGAAATGTATGACTTCTCCTCTCCATAGTGAAAAACCCATTTTTTAGCTTCTGTTTTTTCACTCTTTTCTTTTATGACTTTTAACTTTAATATATATGTTTTAACTTTACAAATTAATATTGTAATTTAAATAACAATTCGAATATGATTTTAAGTCCCTATAAATGCTGATTAATTTCAATCCATTTATTTTTCTAAGCAAGTAAAAAAAAAAAAAAAAAAAAAAACTGTTCTCCATAATGGTATTCTGTATCATTTGTAAAACATTTATGTACTACAGATATAATAACTATTTTATTTATATATGTACGTAAACTTTTAAATGTCACATAGTTAATGTAATAACACTAATAACAATGTATGTAAAAGCCCAATGGGCGTTTAAATAAATAAATAAATAAATATTTGGACAACGTTTACTCTCAACAAGACGGCGCTACGTGCCACAAAAGCAACGAAACCATTGATCTTTTACGGGAAAAGTTTCCGGACCGTGTTATTTCTCGAAGAGGTGATCACAATTGGCCACCGAGATCTTGAGATTTAACACCTTGCGACTTCTTCCTTTGGGGCCACGTGAAAGAAAAGGTCTACGCCGACAGCTCAGCGTCGATTCAAGACCTCAAAGATGGAATTCGTGAGGCTATCGAGACATAAGGCAGCTACTTTGCAATTTGTTTATGGAAAATTTCATGAAAAGGATATGGTCCTGTAGGCGTGGTCGTGGTGGTCATTTGACTGATGTTATTTTTCACTATTAACGGCAAACCTTCCTCTTTATAATGAAATAAACATTCGATCATTTATATTAAAAAATGGCATTTTTCTTTGAATATCAAAATAACACCTCTTATTGGAAAACCCTGTATATACATAGACATTGCTGGAGGCTCAATTATTGATTAAAAAATTCATTTCGTTCCAAAAAACTAACAGATATTGTAGCTCTACTTATGTATTACAAAAAAATAATAACAGTATATGGTCATTGAAACTTATTGGTTTTCTTTCTATTGAAGAGCTCATCTAGTATAATCTATATCTAATACAAAGCGTTCCTCACTTTTCAAATACGTAACTCACTTATTTAATAATTCTTTTTTTTATGTTAAGTTCTACCCAAATAAGAAATGCCTTTAAATAGCTACTGAATAGGTACTTAAACCAAATATTTATAGTTCGAATTTAGAATAAGTGAAGTCGAGGTTAAATTTAGATCGCCGCCAACATAAAAAACAAATAAGGCACTGAAAATAAGTACCTATTTAAAGTCTTATTTTGATTTGAAGAAGTGAAGTAAGGGTACGCGTGCACAAGTCGATAACGCGCTGTGAAGACAGCTTGTATGGAAACCGGTGTTAGGTATACACGGATAAAAATACCAATGTAGTCAAAATTAATGTCTAATATTCTGCGTAAGCATTACTCAAATAATGTTTGTGAGAACAACAGCCATGACAAATGTGACAATTTCAATTAACAGCTATAAAGATATTGGCAAAAGTTATTACCAATACACATCACCTTCAGTGTGTATTATCACCAGATCCTAATTATCTGATTAAACAATGTGGACTTTTTTATACCTTGATATATCAAAACTGTAATTTTTCCAGAAATTGATAATACAGCATTAGGTACCCTATCCTTAATATGCGGTAACTATTCGGGATCACTGGCCACGCTTAAAATGATATTTTTTCAAATAAAACCTTTTGATCACCTTAATTACAATAAAAGGAAACTATCTGCATTTGGGAAATTTTAAATTTGAAACATTCTAATTTTTAATTACGTAATATGAAAATTGAATGGGATGACAAACATTTCCAATAATTTTCAAATGTTGTTATTGAAGAAACGTTAGTACCATTTAATTCATGCATATTAGGTAGGTACTATTTTGGCGGAACACTGGAAATAAAAGAAAATTAAATTAAGGCAAGTTTTTTACAACATTTTATATTTTTATAAAATTTATAAATAAATCTAACCTAACCTAACAGAGTTCGGCCAAAATAGTACTTACCTAATTTGCATAGAGTAAATGGTAATAAAGTCTCTTCTAGCTACTCATATGGTACCAGGAATACCAACATAAGAAAATGTCATCAATATAAATTATTTTGGCTGTCATCCCATACAACGAAAGCGAATTTTCATTTTACGTAATTAAAAATTAAAATGCTAAAATTAAAAATTTTCCTTTTATAGTAATTAAGGTAAATCAAGAAATTTTATTTTTAAAAAATCGTATTAAGTGTGGCCAGCGATCCCGAATAATTACCAAAAATGCTGGTTGTCCTCATCGATGTATTATATTTAGATAAGATATGAAGCGAAAAAATAGGTTCCGCTTTTTTACCTCCAACTGACCTCGAAATCTCCCAACGCTCTAACTAGAACTACCGAATACCGGTCTATGCGCACCGCTTATCGCTAAATTAATTCTACTGAAATTAGCATTTATTTTTTATTTTCTAGTCATTTTCGGATTTTCTCTTTCGTTCAGGTTTTAAAAATAGACTTCTTTCAATTTGCTGGGAACGAAAACGAAATATAGTGCATTCTCACAATTATTGTAAACATTATTTCTCCCTATGGTTGGATATTTAAGAAATGGCCAGAATTCCCCCACAAAAAGGTTCTCTCTGCAAAAAACCCAATTCTTGAAGAGTCTTTGAAATTGACAGCAATTTAGGGATTCTATACAATTTTCAACCTAGATATGGATATTGTTTACCACAGACATATTACTCATGTAGATTGGTTGTGAAGAATCAGCAGTTCATTATTAGTTCGATAGGGTTTTTTAAATGACGATTTATAAATTCTATATATAATAAAACTTATATTCAAAATCAGCGCTTGTTGATGAATATGAAGATATATATTTTTTTAAGCCATAATATTTTTACTGGAGTTCCTTATTGCTACAAGAAACAACTTACGTCGGGCTAGATGGTAAAAGAGGCATTATAATTCCATTTTTATTTCTATCAAAGTTCAAAATTCACCTTATAAAACGATCCCGTTGCCACCATTTTGAACTTTTTTTGTATTGAGTGGAACTTACGAAAGTTTCGGTTCAATCTAAATACGCATAAATTACTTAATTAACCCAAAATAAGAACCTAATAACATATTTTGTGCATGTACATAGTTGTTTCTTGTAATAATTGTTAAAACAAAGTGTAGTCTCCATAATAATTACCAAATTGACAGGCACTTGTAGCATTAAGGTCTAGAAACAAACTTTGCTATTTTACATTTGTCTTAGAATTTCTAAATGATAAGCTTTTTCAACCTACAAAATATGGACGAGTGACTGGTTTATTACCAAGCAGGGTTAATCATATAATTTGTACCAATATCATGCGGATTTGTACAATCTTACCAACGTATTCTAATGTGTAGTAGTATATGATTAAATCTTATCAAAAATATTCAAGGTATTTCAGATAGTGAGATTCCACAATTTTTCCCCCAGTAAGAAATGTATGTACAAGAGATTACGTGTAAACCACCAGAGATAATTAATTTCATTTGTAAATTTATCACTTGGGATAATAAATAACTCAAGTATAGTTAACGAAACGAAGTATGGAACCTAATGCATTGGGACTTAAAATCATATTAGCAGGTAGCCAACTGATAAGATTATTTAAACAATTCATTTTGACCTGCATCAAAGAGGAAATGAAATATTTGGATTGTGAACTGGCAGAGATATTAGGGAGAGTTTAGAGGAGAAAATGTATTATTTTGACAAGTCCAGTATCATAATTATGTCGTTAGAAAGTAGAATGAAAACTGTCAGCAAGAGGTGAACTGACAGCAACACAAATCGGGTGTTGTTGAGTTATGAAAGTTGTCATTTTACACTTAATTATAAAACCAACGAATCTTACGAATCATTAGACTGTTAACGTGTAATATAACACGGATAATTTATTAATATAATGTGTAAATACTCACTACACCACACTTAAAAATACAATATTCGTTTTTGGCAGACGATCGTTAAGACACATGATTACTTGTGACACTTAATGTAGCACTACAACCGTGAACACGAAAACTGTACATTTTTGTTTCTTATCTATTTTAAATTTAAAGCACAATTAACTAAAAACGTATTTATCACGACAATATAAACAAGGAGGAACAGGAGAAAACTAATCCCGTTCAAGTTCATTGGTTAAAAAGTCCAGTGTTGACAGCGGCGAGAATTGGTTTTCCTGACTTTGGTATTGCCAGAATACCAACTTTAATATTGGCAGCGGAATAACTCGAGGTGGCAGACTGCAAAAACAATTTCAAAGTAAAAATGGTTCTCACGGAAAAAAAAAACTTGAATAATTTAGTGATTTATATTTTATAATGCCGTATTACCCTAATTCGTTCTAAAGCCAACTTTTCGTCATTTCATCAGGGTAGATTTTTGTAATGATGGACACTTGAATGCTGTACGAAACGTTGACTAAAGAAAGAGGTAGCACAACGCGGCATAATACCCCAAAAATAAATCACCATAATACTTTTGGCCGTGAAAATCTCTAATAATATCTGATAAATTTATTTCATTAGAAAAAATATAAATCATACTTTTTATTTTTTTAAATGATGTTAGTAATTATTTATTTAGGAGAATCGTAATATTTAGGCCGATTTGATTGCCTAATTAATTTCCTTACCTTCTTGGGTAATTTAAAAGAAAATTTTGAACATCTATTACATTTTAAAACAGTGTCCTCAAGGACGATTTCGTTTTTTCTTACTGATAAAAAAACTAACTAAATAAATTAAATTATTAGTGGATGGGCAGAACTTTTTGGAAAATATAAAATGGTAGGTAATGAAGATATAAACTATGACCGAAAAGTGCATGTATGACATCATGGTATATTTGCAACGGTATTGCAGAACTCTTATTCGAACTATGATTTGTACTGCATCGTGCAATCGTATCTCAAGTAACGATTGCATACTTTTTATCCAAGTACACTTTGAACTCCTTTTGAACAAATTTTACTGTTTTAGTTTTAGTATTTTTTTTAAATTGGAGATAACCTCATTACGTTGTTTACTAGTACAGACAAGTGGAAGATCATTGGATACTCTGAATTCTTTCACCGCTCGATTTCGAGTGGTCAGAGTTTGGTTACGATACATGAGAATTTGATAATGGTTTTACTTGATTTCAGATCAAACAACTCAACTTATGAATGATTCGCGATTAAGTGATAATGTACATTTGTATTACAAGCATTTTTAATGGGTGTAGGTACCGCCGCCCCCTGGAAATCATTCATTGGATAACTAACACCTCTCCAATAGATCGACCCATGTTTGTCACCACTTTTGATGACTTTGTGAGGTTTGTCCAGGTCTTTGTGGCGGATATGTCTGCCTGCTCTTCTTCTTCTATCGAATTCGTAAGAAAGTGATTTTTTGACCGTATGTTACTTAGGCGGTATTATTTATCGAATTTCATAAGAATTCTTCTATATTGAATTTCATAAGAAAGTGATTTTTAGATTGTATGTTGCTTAGGCGGTATTATTTATTCATCAACGATATGTATTTACCCTTTTTCTTCCAGAATGCAGAATTCGCTTCTCTATCGGATTTCATAAGGCGGTATTATTTATTCATCAACGATATGTATTTACCCTTTTTCTTCCAGAATGCAGAATTCGCTTCTCTATCGGATTTCATAAGGCGGTATTATTTATTCATCAACGATATGTATTTACCCTTTTTCTTCCAGAATGCAGAATTCGCTTCTCTATCGGATTTCATAAGGCGGTATTATTTATTCATCAACGATATGTATTTACCCTTTTTCTTCCAGAATGCAGAATTCGCTTCTCTATCGGATTTCATAAGGCGGTATTATTTATTCATCAACGATATGTATTTACCCTTTTTCTTCCAGAATGCAGAATTCGCTTCTCTATCGGATTTCATAAGGCGGTATTATTTATTCATCAACGATTTGTATTTACCTTTTTTCTGCCAGACTTAAATTTACTCAAGTAACAAAGTTCGCACATATTGGGAAAGAAATTAATAATAGAACAGAATTTATGATAAATGATTTATTTTCATTAAAAACATCACCGTTATAAAGAAAAAATATATACTTTCTCACTCTCCGAAACGCATGAACATTTGTATTTAGTTTTACAGAAAACGCTATGAAAGGTTGTTTCAAAAATATAAAGCTTTACAATCATTATTAATATTTGCGTTTTTATTTTACGCAATCAAATGTTTCTGAATCAGATCAGTTATTATTTGTTGTTGATTTCTATTTTACACAATCAAATGTTTCTGAATCAGATCAGTAATTTCTTGTTGTTGATTTCTATTTTACACAATCAAATGTTTCTGAATCAGATCAGTAATTTCTTGTTGATTTCTACTTACCTAATCACAAATTTGTTTACTTAAATGTAAGTAAGTGCTGAGAAATTCATTATGTATTTGCAGCGGCTACAAGAAATAAACAAACTAATGAATTTATTAAATCTTTCACCATTCTATTTATTATTCTCCTATTTGAGTTTTTTCAAGTAGATAATTAAGTACATGCATTATTATTTGTTACTGATCAATAATTCTCGATACCTACATACTTGGGAACCAATTGGATGCGCATTTGCTTTGCACAAGTATAATTAAAAAATAATATTTTTGATCTAAACTGCGATGAATTAACTGCATTTAATGTAGTTCTGAAAACAAGCTTCACAAAAACAAATCTAAGTTCTATGGAATTTCATCAGACTGATGCATTTAACCTTAAATCTAAATTATTAGCTATCATTACAAACAAATTAACATAACAATCATGTAGTATTAACAATAACTTTATTGACATTTTTTATCATCACATAATTATTAATATCAATAAAATATCCAGAGATACTATGTTTTAGTAATTTCTTTTTATTTTTATTTTCGACAAACATTTGGCCAGTATGTTTGCTTCTCCAGTTTCTGAACCGCCGTATCTCCTATTCCATAAAACTAAACTAAAAAATAAAATCTGTTGTGGAAAGCAGAATTCGGAATTAACACGGACTGTTAACCGGTTCGCTGCCACCATTCGCTTACATCCTTTCTAATTAGTTTATTTACGTCCACAAATTATGTGTCAGCGAACCCGTTAATACGTCAATATCTCGGGAATATTTTGTCAGCTATTACATAATCATGCATGATGCCTCGAGTGCGTCGGAAAGCACATGTATATTTAAAATTATTTATGTACAATCATCAATTCTATTTATTGTAAATTATTATAAGCGTTATTAAAAAAATATGAAGTATGGTCTTAATCTTACAACTAAATAAGTATATTGACATTGGTTATTAGTTTTAGTTTCTTTCTTGAAAAGACAAAGTCAAAATATAGCCTTGAAGTTCAAATGCGGCTAGAATCGTTTTACAAATTTATATTATAAAAATAGGGTTAAATCAGATAATAAAATAAAATACTGTTCATTATACATTTCTAGACACATTACCACTTGTGAACTACCCTTTCCCATAAAATAGAATAAAAATATATAATATGAGAACCTAAGACACTATGCATTAGTAATTTTATAAATTGTTATTTAAGAAATGACTGCACTGAAAATATTACAATTAAAATTGGGCCTCATTTAAATAAAAATATCTCTGTCAACCCTTTTTACTTATGCAGAAAAAAGCTTGCTTTTCCACCATCCAGTTTAATTCAAAACATATTTTTCCCAACACATTTTATCTAAATCATTTATCATCAGTGCTCATATGAACACACCAAGGTCTTTTTTATGACAGAATTATTTTTCCAGTGACCGAGAAGATTAAATACAAGCAGATATGATTTGCGATTTTCACGGTAAAGTATTATCGTGATTCGTTCTTGGGTTATTATGCCGTGTTGTGCTTCCTCTTTCTTTACCAACTTTGTGACTAGAGAAGGAGGAAGTGTAATAACCCACAAATTAATCACAATAATATGTTTGAGGTGCTTAATAGAAAGTCAGTCGCTGGCAACACTGCTGCACGAGGTGCACATTTCACATCTATGTGAGAAAGCTGCGCCAAAAGTATTGTTTAATGGTGACGCATTTTCAAAGATCTAAATATCTATTTTTGAAAATGGCTTAGGCCAGAATGCGACAAATTTGCTTCATTTTACAATCTAATGTATATCATTTTAAATAATATGCCACGTAGCAAAAAACTGGATAGAATTCTAAGAAAAATACACAAATGTATATATTTATTTAAAATAAGTGTGGCATTCGCATAGAACAACAGATTGTAATAAAAAATAAACATTGAGTAAGTACCTAATATGGTAATAATTTACCTAGCAAACACTTTTCCTTAATTTTCTAATATTTATTTTATATAAGGCAATTGAAAATAATTTTTATACAAATATTATGAATTAATTCATCCTATTTGAGTAATCAGTGTAAAAGCTTAACTGTAAGCCTTTAATTAGGTAATTTTTACACATTCTTTTGCAAATTTTTTAACCCATCACCAACAATGTTTGTTTTTTAACAAGTTACTCATTTAATTGCACCCTTTCTACTAAGTCGCTCTGTACTTCTAGAGCACGGTATCTTTAATTTAATCTGCCAAAGCAGAGAGCTGCAGTATTCGATTGCACATTACTAGCAGTCTCCCTAATCTGACAATGGGTACATTGACGGGTTAAGGTTGTGACCATATTAAATTGTCGATAGTAGAGGAATTACGAATGGCCTAGAGTTACATTTTGATTCAAAGATGTAAAAGCCTTGTATGTAATGACTAAAAAACCCCTATTACACATTAAATAAAAATTATCAAATAAAATTAAAAAAACAAATCTAATTAAAATAATATTGAAATTATTTAAGAACACAACACATTTAAATGATTGAAAATGTTATTATTTTTTTATGTTTTTGTGTAAAATAATTCGTGGGTAGGGGAGTGAAAACAGTTAAGTCAGAAAAAATCGAGAATGAAGTTGATAAAAACCTATATGTATTAAGGAAGGAGGGAAAATTCAAAGTTTTCTGTGCACATAAGTGCTCTGTCTGTCTGCGGCTCAAATATCCACTAACTTATGTAATCTGCCGTTATTTTTACTAGTTGAAACCACAAAATCAAGCTCTAAAATAAATTCTTCAGTATTCCTATGTCAAATTAAGTAATTGGTAACGTGATAAATTGGAGTCTTCTCGCAAAATTAAGTAATCCGCCATGTGATAAAATGGAGTCTTCTTGCAAGCGTTATCAAGACCTTAACCTTAAACTAAAAAAATGGAAAGATCGATCACTGTGTTGTTGTGTTTTTACGAAATGCTTGTTTTAATTTTGTGTGTATGCATTATAATCTGCCACTTTCACTATTTGGACGCCTGTCCGATTTTTTGGGCGGAAGATTAGTGAGAGAGTACTGTATTTATTTTGAAACAATATTTTTTAGTTTTCCTTTAGTTTAGTTGAGAGGTAAGAAAGCATTGAAAGAACCACAACTTCAAATAAGACTTTTTGACTTATTTGCCTTCTTACCCCAACCCATAAATTATATATTTATTTATCTGAGGTTTGATTTATATTCAATTCTTCTAACCTAAATTACAAAATGTTTTTCTCTTAATGAAGTAATGGTAACAATCACCAATAAACTTCGATGTTTTTCTATTATTTCTAATGCGGATTACTTTAACCCCTATAGCGCGGTTGGCTACATTTGCAGTTCAGTGAAATTTCGACTACTTTGAGGTGCACTGCAGTGTGCAGTGTGTAAAGCTAAGTTATAAATATTTTGGATGTATTTCATAACTGTCAATAAAAATTCCAAAGTAAAAAAGTTGACAATGGAGAAGTGTGTCTATTATTTCTATTCAAATTCTCAATGTTATATTTGGATTTTTGAAATTTACTAAATTTGATCTGTCTCATAGAGATTAAATGGCTATCCAAAACATCTGAAACATTTGAACAGCTTTATTTTAACGTTACTTTATCCGTACATATTATTTAAAGATGGTATAGCTGATTGAGGCTATGCGATTTCTACAATAAAGTCTGCAATAGCATCTAAGATCTTACGTGAAATGATTCAAGTGATTACATTAAATAAAAAATAATACACTATTGGCTACACATAATACTAGTCTGAATGTAAGGTAGGTACTTAATTGACGCATTTAAAATAATTCCTGAAAATATTTATAAAGAAAAAAATAATTATTAATCTTTTCCATAATTTTTTGGTAGAAGGCAAGACAAGATACACATAAAATAAAAATAAAATTGTATGATTCTTGGTAAATATATAACCTAATCCAAAATAAATATAACATTTAAAAATATATCATTCTCATAAAAAATATTAACAATTATTTCCTACTGCAATAACTGGAATACACTTGAAAAAGGGTCTTTTGTGTTGAGTGATCATTGAGTAGAACTTTATCCTACAGTTAAAATAGGAAGTAATGTAGTGAATTATAATAAATTGTATTTTATAAATAAAATTATAATTGAGTCACCTAAAAAATAGGTTTAATTGTACACTGTAACTTGGTTCACTGGACACTAAACTTGGTGACAAATTAATTTCTTTGGAAAAATATAATTCATTTTAAATCGGTATGACATCCTTCATTGGTTTTGATTTTGGCATTCTGTGGCGATTATCATAAAATAACATAATCACTGTCACCTGTTGAGGGCTGTGACAAGCATATTATAAAAAAGGAAAAAAATGTTTTTAAAAATAACTCAAGACAAACTTTTTATGGTGGATAAACGAAGACACCGTCAAATTTTCAAAATAAGTTTAAAGCTTCCTTGAAACATTTTTGGAAAACTTGTCTATTCCGATACATTTTACAAGTACCTACCTATGTAATGAATGTATGAGTATTTGTGTTACTTCTAAAACCCAGATAACCCGGGTACCTAAAAGTAAGTAGGTAAATAGCCAAACATAAAAAATTATTTTGAATAAGGTGTTGTATACACCCAGAAAATCTAACTTCAATTTTTGAATGGCATTATTAGTATTTATATTAATGATACAAACGTAAACAGTTATACAAACGATTATTATCAATGATGTAAGCATAATATAAGAAACACCCTCTTTTAACGGTAGTAAGACAAATGACGAGATTAAAATATAGCTATTAAGTATCAAATAATAATACTATGAACCGAATAAGAGTTCTATGCCAAAATGCATTCCTCAACCGATACAATATATTGTAAAACGTTTACTAAAATACTTAAAAAATAATGTTAAACCTTATTAAACCACTGGCTGGAAATCTTGGTAAATTTACAAGTATATTACATATTACGCAATGAGACAATGTGTACAAAACGTAAATCATCCCAATTTCTTATTCTACTGGTATTGTTCATAGTAATTTACATTTAACATGTGCGTAGCACGCAAGCTGTTTATCACATAATGTAAAGTTAACATTAAGGTGTTCTTCACATAATGTATAGTTAACAATAAGTTGTACATCACAATGTTTAGTTAACGAGCTGTTGATTACATGATGTAAAATCAACGTTAAGCTGTTCATAAATATAATGTAAAGTTAACATTCAGCTTATCATTACATACTATAAAGTTAACGTTTTACTGTGCGTCACATAACGTAAGGTTAACATTTAGCTGTTCATTACATACAGTAGAGTCGTTAACAATAAGCTGTTCATTACATGATGCAACATCACCACGTGTAAAGTTAGCATTGCGCTGTTCATCACAGAATGTAAAGTTGACGTTATTTAGATTGCAAGATGTAATGAATATTATCTCTAGGCTCTAAACAAGAGTAGCTATGTTAAAGCAAGTATTAATTGAATTTCTTCCTCCGCAAAGGCATCAAATTAGCAGGGAATTAATTTATTTTAAACTGTTAACAACATATGTAATTTATTATAGTTAATCAAGTATTCTAGCCAATTATCTAAGAGTTTTTACTTTTTTCTTCAGTTTTTTTTTTTTGATGAATTCCTGAAAAAAGAAGGGATATCAGTCGACATTGAGAGTCACCGAATTAACTTTGGAAAAAAGTGAAAATTCTTTACAACAAACAGCACCATTCAAGGAAGTTTCTGAATGACCATCGGTAAGCAGGAGACATCTATTGAAGCCACTGATACTAATAGTCACTTGTTTGGTTTACATCTCTCAGAAAATGGTTACAGACATTTAATGGGTGGATTACTTCAGTTTGACAATGTCTTAATTTAGGGAATCAAACTACAACATACAGTTACTATGTATTAAGTGGCTCTACAGATATAAAAAATCTTGAAAACTAATTGTTTTTTACGAAACGAAAATACAAGTTCCATGAATATTGTCATATATAGTGGGTGATAAATCTGATTATATAGCTATTTATTATTTAATTTGTTTATACAAATTGTTTGTGCAGTAAATTTTAATGAAGTGAGGAAACCCAATTAGCCGGGTTAATTAGTTATTAAAGGGTTTTGTGACCAAAAGATGACTCATTTTTCTTGCATTAAAACGATCTACGTGATAAATGTATTCCATTAGGTTTGAAATATGGTTATTCCTCGGCAAATAGCATTACAAAGATGAAATCAATTCGCCAGAAGCTAAAAGTGACTTAAACAGTGGCTAAATTACTTTTACCTTTTGGCTACTTAAATCCAGTCAAGTCCACAGTTTCTACAAAATATTATTGTTAAATTTACAATGCACTATAGTAGTATTGGTAATGAGAAAAAGTGTAAGGAAAATTTCTGTAGTTTAACATATCCAAAGAACTAAACACCATAAAAAATTTAAGCATTTTTCATCAGAAGTCAAATTATTATCAGATCTAAAATTTAATAGAATGAAATATAGTGGAACCCCTTTAAACATGAAGTTTTGGTTTTCAAGTTATGTACTACATATTAAAAAGTGGCCCAATGGAACCTTCATGAGAAGATTTTTTTACAGTTCCTTGAAGGATTATTCACAGCAATAGCGTAAATGATAAAGTTCTTCCTGAAAAAAATAGCATAAATGATAAACTCTTTCCCAAACAAAAAAGCATAAATGATAATGAGTTCTTCCCAAACAAAGAGATAGGTGTAAATGTAAATAGTAGTAAGCTATAAATATGTTGGATAGGATGGATTCGCTGTATTAAGTTGTTCCCGCCGTAGTGGAGATGGCAATAACTTAGATAAGTGACTCCCGCACGGACCAATGTTAGTCCTTGTCCTCGTCCACATCGGAGCTGTCGGAGCTGGACAGTAGCGAGGTGCCGAGGGTCTGTTGGCGCCGCACCACCGACTTGGGCGTGCACTTGGCCAGCGGGGCCCGCCGCACACTCAGCCGCTCGCTCTCCGGCAGGGATTTGCTGCACTTCTCCTCCATTATGGGGTCCCTAGAAAGGCCTCTGTGAATACAAACACAAAATCACCCAATGACTAACAAGATTCAATAAAACATCCTATATATTATAGATAGAATAAAACAACGGAAGGTTAATTTGCCACGATAATGTTACAAACCGACATCGGATTATGTGCAGTTACATATTATATCGATTGTCTATTGAAACAGAATAAAACGCAGTCTCCAACTAATAAAAAAGTTCCATCCTACAACCTAAATGATGTGTAGATGAGCTTTAATAATGCTAGAAATCTGGCAAAATCGGCACACAACAAGAGGGTAGTTGATTTACATGAATGTGTACTACTGCGCTTATAATATTACTTCGTTTTTGACACTTTTCTCTGCATATTTATGGAACCATGTTCTATTTTAGTGCACATAATCCAATGTTTGACTATCAGATATTAATATTATGGTTAGCTGAAGTCCATATGTTGTAACGAACTGCACTGAAGTTAGCCGCAAGTCCATCACCAGCCAATCACAGGTAGACCATTGAATGTGATTATGTATTTGAACAATTTCACTACGCTCCGGTGATATTAACATTAATGGCCGCAACATTCACACTGTGAGCTAAAAATACATAATTAATTTCATGTATATTAACGTGTACATACATAACAGGATATTGCGTTATAAATTCAATAGATGGCGCTGATAATAAATATATTATTCCAAGGTAATTTTGTGTTTAGTGAGATACAATAGAATAAACAAATCGCAACAACAAAGGAAGAGAAAATACATTAAATACACAATTTACTACAGATAGAAGATAATGTTTCTTTCTAGGGTAAGAGGGAACAAGCTCATTTCTAGGGTCAAAACACAAACTAATTTAATAAATATATTTAGTGGATTGCAAATTCAGAGAAAGTATATTATTTATAACATTTACAATTGAATGACAGTGAAACCGTCTCTGGAGACATTTCCTAGGAACGTAAAAGTCATTTATTTAAAATTTTAGAAATGATTGTACGAAAAATTGAATAAAGGTAAAATAAGATGGTTTCACTGCACTGGTTAGGATTATTATTTAAATAAAATACTCAAAAATCAAAAAATTATTTATGTTGTATATTTATGGATTTGTTCAGAAAAAAAGGATACATTGAAAAGGATGCAAGTTCCCAAACCTTGATTAAATAAGCAGAGTTGTATTCTGGAAACACAACAAACACTCACCCTGAGAGCTCCAGCATTGACCCTCTCCTGGTCTGACCGCGGTGGGGGCCCTGCATGATGCTGGCGGGGCGACTGGCCACGCCCAGCGGGTCCGAGTGTCCCATGTCCTCCATAAGCACCACTGCAGGCCCCGTTACGCTGTAGCTGCGCGTGCTGACCAGCGGGGCCCGG
The DNA here is from genome assembly GCA_026573805.1 of Hesperophylax magnus. Taxonomy (NCBI): domain Eukaryota; kingdom Metazoa; phylum Arthropoda; class Insecta; order Trichoptera; family Limnephilidae; genus Hesperophylax; species Hesperophylax magnus. The sequence continues at coordinate 5,223,683 of JAIUSX010000114.1, forward strand.
TGGGGCGCCGGCTCCCCGTGCAGGCTGCCCTCCGACCCCGAGGGACCCGCCCCCCCGGCCCCCGCCGAGCACGAACTCTCTCTCCGGAAGAGACCTATTATGGACTTGGCCTGTTTAGGTTGCGCAATGCCGCCTAACATGCGCAATCACACGGGAGAAACCAAACCTCAACGTGAGAACACAATGGTGCAGTTAATATGGATGCATGCCGTGCACGCTACAATCAATTATATTTACTAAATATCTGACAAATAAATGTAGAAAAAAACAAGGGCAACACTAACATCTATTCAAAAGGATTAAAAAAACTCTTTATAAATGTATATCAAATGGTGACCGGATAAATCATCACATCTTTAAAAAGTTATATAAAGTCATGGAAAGTGATGAAACAAAAACTTTATTAACTGGGTTAAGTAGGTTTCTAATGACTTTATATCACTTTTTAAAAGTGTGTTGAATTGTCACTGTGTTGAGTTATCATAGAACCATATCAAATACATCCATAATGTGCCGAGGGTAAAAATCCCACAAGACAGAAATTTTTCGTACCCAATGGGTACTTGAGAAGTTAAATAAATATAATACATTATCATAGAAATAAAAAATAAGGAGATAACCTCATCGCATTGAAAAGTGTTTTATTGTTATATTTGAAATGCTTATATCAAAAATACAATTTTTATAAGAAGTTATTAAAATAAAAAAACTTTCATCTGAATGTACTAAAAATTGTTTAAAAATCAGTATTGCCATATTTTATTCAATTTCTACATTTTATTGCCAAACTGCACCTACAAAGTGTGCTTTAGGTATTGTTAGTAAGAATCAACTCAGCGTCAAGTAAGTACCTACTGCAGTATTATTATTGCTGCTGTCATGTCATAGCAAGGCATAGTTAGTCAGAAATAAACAAGAGAATCTGTCGTCTTATGTGAAGTTCTTCTCTTTATTGCGGATTTTTAATTACTGCATTAGGTGAATAAGTTAAATACTAAGCAATAATTACAACATAATATACATGTAAATATATTAATTTAAATATAAAATGATATTCTTTGAAATAATAATGTACCTACTTATATGGAAGTGTTAAAATGGAGAAGGTTTTAAAAATATTTTTTGTTCGATAAATAAGTAATGTTAATGACAATTTTGATCACACCTCAATAGCCAAGGTGTTTCAGTGTTTTATAAACACTTTTTCTCCTTCATGTGAAATGAATTGAAGTCAAGTGAAGTGAGCAGATGTATCAAAAAGGATTAATATCAAATCGGTAATAATCAAAATCACAAAGCTCGTCCTCTGACGAAAGATTTTAATAGAACATGAAATCTATTGTTAAACAAATGTATCAGCAGACCAAATTAAACACGATAAAGCACGAAAACCAATGTCAAAAAATCATCAATAAGCAATTTTATCCCCTCACTTGGTGAGGGGGTAAAATTTATCAAAATAATATTAAAAAAACTGTAAGTGCGAATTTACTGAAAAAATGAGTATTTCAGGCAGAATTTTTGCTGTGCTGTGTGATGCAAAATTAGCAAAAATTAAGGGAATTTTTTTGAGTTAAAATAGATTGATTGTATTGAGCTGAAACTTTGTATACAGTTATAAATTGAGCTAGTTAATCAGTTCCGCTAAAAATAATTAAAAAAGATCAGCTCTTTGGAAAGTAAAAAAAATATAAGTGGGCTCTTTAAAAATCATTAAGGGTTATAGATATTTTTGGGAGATTTATTTAACACTAACCGAGGAATGTAGCCGATGGGGAATTGTACGCCAGGTACTCCTTGTTGGAGGCCCACGAGGGGAACTCGCTCTGCTTCAGGCCGGCGATGCCTTCGTCCTCGCGTTTCCACGGCAGCATGGTCTCCGTGGCCGTGGGGGTGCTGACCCTAGTGGGGTCGTGGGGGGCGTAGCGGTCTGGAAAGGTTAAAATGAAAATTTGTAAAATCGGAGAAGATGAATTTAAAGTCATAGAAGAATGGATTTTTTCATATAATTGATTTTCAATGGACCATGAAAAAAAATCACTTTGTCAACAAATATGTAACCTTCATTCTACCTAATGTATTTAATAAAATAATCTATGAGACATGAGGTTTTTATTGACCTTTTAAAGAAGCAAAACTTTACTTGTGTTGAAAAAGGAGAAAAGTCGGATACCGCCGTGTATTGAACTCAATTCGTCCACCGTTAGTGGATTCTTTAGAATTTCACACTTTTAAAATGAGAATGTTCTTTGAATCCTTCTTTTTATAACGACATGATACTCAAAATAACAGGTTAAAATACATGGTGTTCGGATATTTGCTATACAAGAGGGAAAATGGTGAATATTCATCACATTTGGAGTCGATTTTGTGGTTTAACATTTTTTGATTTAAGCTTTCGTTTTCGAGAAAATGAACAAGTTGGAATTTTGGGCTCGAATTTAAAAAAAATTGGTTGCTACAGGGTTACTGTCAGCTGTTTATTGTCTTTGAAAAGCGTCAAAGCATAAAGCTCGCTCCAAAAGTATTTTTGTAAGCCGAAAAAAAAAATTAAAGAAAAAAAAATCAGATTGAAAACAAAAATTTTTTTTGGTGTGTTGTAGATTCATCGGTTTCCAGCTAGTACAACTAGTTTCCGGACGTCATATAAAATTGTTCAACCTTATCATCATTGAATTGTCTTGATTTAAAAATGATAAGAAATTAATTCGCCTGCCATAACTCAAAGACATACCCTAGGCTTGGTGGGTGAAATAATTCTAAACAAATGTATTTATTGTGCTATTTTTTTTTTGCATGAAATAACAAAAAAAAATAAAAAGGATTATTAGATACAACACATCACGGAGGATTGAGTTGATTCAGGTGGGAAGACAAAGAAATATTGCGTGTTTCTCAGATGCGTCACTAATTCCGTAAGCGCAAAACCTGTTTAGTGACGCATCTGCAAGGAAACTGACCTTCAGATGCTTTAGACAGTCTTCTCTCATCTTCCTCTAATATGTCTTCCTGAGGCACTGCAATAAAACACATCATTATATAGATTTAAAGAGAGATATCAACGAGAAAACATCATTTAAATTACAGTTACATGCAAACTTCATGCGCATGCTCATGAGCTGATTATTGTGACAGAAATAAATTATTCTTAAATAAAAAGCAACAGCATTATATTGATTGTTTTATAAGCAGTTACACACATCAATAAATACTATTATTTATGGTTAAGTACCCAACACCCGGCACCATTGATTATTAAACTTTACATGGTGACTAAAATTAATAATAACTTTGTCCAATGAAAAAACCAAAATAGAACAAAAAATAATAAGACAATTTATTTTGTTATTAAAGAAAATATGTTGTTTGTGACACCAATAGCTGGCATGGCTAAATTAATTCCCAGATTTACTAACTAGCCAAATTTAGAGAAGATTCACACAATTGGCCATATTGGATGATCGTAGCTTGTCCATAGATGGCGCTACTAGGTCCATTTTACAAATTAACATAATGTTACTAAACATTTTGTAGTATGGAGACCTATTAGATGGTTTCTATTGATACCCTGTCAGTTATTGGAGCCCTGCCAGGTTTTGGGTCCATAGCCATGTGCAAACATTATATTGTAATGCCTAACTATTGATACGTTTGTATCTTGCTTTATTTTTGGAAATGTGTTATGTGACACATATTATGATTGTAAAGCCATAATCATAAACGCTGTTAGTGGCACGACAAAGTAAGAAAACAGATTGATGATTTTGTAATTATATTATAAGACAAATAACACTATAATATGATGTAAATAATATATATAAATCATGTTATGTAAACATTATTATGTGAAGCATACGTGTAACAAAGGTACATATATTTTTTGTAATTTTGACAAAAATCATGTCATTTTGAAGCCTGTGTATAAAGTGGTGGAAATTTGTTTGTGTAAGAGGTACTTCAAACCTATTTGGATGGAATATGTAGTGTGTGAAGGAAGACATATGAAGGGAGAAGATGAAAAAGAAAGTTGTTCTAGAATTAAATTGTGCAAAAGCAGTAGATAACATATATTTTATTTTAATACATAACTCAAGAGCTGGAAAGGAAGAATTAAAAGTCCTCAGCAAGTAAAATAATAAACTAATACAACACATGCTTAGATATTTAATACTTCCACCTCAATAAACTACGCTTACATTATAACAATGCATTCCAGGGACATATTTAAAATGGTATTAATTAAAAAATAGCAACAATGAAAACTTTTAAAATTTTCTAGTAGGCCAGATTCACATTGCAAATTTCAGCTTATGGAATATTTTTATTATCAGTCAATCTTTTTTTAACATGCCACAAATTCGCATGTGCAAATGTGGCCTCTTATTGAAAATTTAGTCAAAAGGTAGCTTCTATAATTCTTTTAAAAGTTATAAAAATATTATTATTTTACTTCACACACGCAGGAATTCACAGCAGAAATTGATTTTAGATTAAAAAATATAAATATATTATTAAATCTTATGATTATGTATATTTATTTTCTGAACACATCTTCTTGTAAGTTAGAATTTTTCGATCGTCAACGTTTTTAATTAATTAATTAATTAAGCGAATTAATCTACAAATGACTTGATAGAATTGCATGTAATCGCAATAAGTCCCGAGGGAAGTGAGCGCACTTTGCTAACATGCATTACCGGATAGCGGGAGTGCATGCAAGTGGGTCTAAGTACGAACACACGCTGTTCTACCAATCTGTTAATGAATTATTATTAATCTGTTAAAGATAATTTAAGAGGAACTAAAACACGATAATCTTATACACATTTTGCTGCCTAGTTCTAATGAAATAATAAAACCGAATTCGGAACACGGAACGAACGGAGTACCTACGGAGAAATTGTAATGACACTTTTCCAATCTTAAAGAAGATCTGGTCAGACAGTAAACAGACACGGAATCACACAATAACAAGGTAATCTTTTGGTATAAAAATATTTACGTACTAACGATAATTCAAACTTGATTTTATTCCTAAACAAAGAGGTATTGATTAAAGACGGTGGCTACATAAAGTAGGCCTTTTTACTTAATACCTCTATGATTAATAACAATAACAAGTCTAAAAGATAAAACAAAAATAGAAGAGCAAACAATAGAAGGAACAATAAGAAGATTGGCAAGGTTTGTTTGATTGTAGTTTAATCGCAATGCGATGCGTACTCCAGGAAGGATGCAGCTGGCTGGGATGGACTTAGACGTACCAAAGTTGTAAGAGGAGCGATCCCTCCGCCACGGGAGCGACTTCTCCACGGCCGTGGGCAGGATGTCTTCCAAGGAGGTCTTGGAATACTGCTTTACGAGACGCGCCTTTAGCGGGTTAAAGCCCGGCAAGTTGGCTATCTGATTTATCAGCGAGCTGCTGTTCTCTTTGTGCGAGGAGGTGGGGCTGATGTCCTCGATATAGCCTGCGGCGTGGGGCGGGCGCGCAACGTTCACAACAAAGCAGAACAGAAGAACAAACAATTCACAGTGAATACGGTTACCAAATGCATTTCATCAATCTCCAATAACCACCACAATAACGTCGGGGAGTGTTCAGAATATTCGTGAACCTCCTTTGGAACATTTAAAAACCTCCTTTGGAACATTTAAGAACCTCCTTTTGAAAGTTAAAGAAACTTTTTCAGAACCAAATTCCTCGGTTCCAAATTTTTAAAGATTTCATAAAATGAAGCAATAAATAACGGTATAATGTTAAACTAGACACTAAAAAGAAATATTCATTTTTAATATTATGAAGAATGTTACTTATAACTTTGTTCTACTCATTTATGTGGGATGATACAATCATTTTCTGTTAGACATATTTTATAGGTATGTATATATTTTTAAGATATTTGTAACATTTTGTGATGTTATAAATAATATTCCAGCATAAATTTTAAGCACATTTCAATACCCTTAGAAGAGTGAAACTGGTCCCGTACCAAATAATTAAACTAGTCCTGTACCAAATAATTAAACTGGTCCTGTACAAATAATTATACTGGTGCCGTAACAAATAAATAAAATTGTCCCGTACAAAATAATTAAACTGGTCCCGTACCAAATAATTAAACTGGTCCTGTACCAAATAATTAAACTGGTCCTGTGCAAATAATTATACTGGTGCCGTAACATATAATTAAAATTGTCCCATACAAAATAATTAAACTGGTCCCGTACCAAATAATTAAACTGGTCCTGTACCAAATAATTAAACTGGTCCTGTACAAATAATTATACTGGTGCCGTAACATATAATTAAAATTGTCCCATACAAAATAATTAAACTGGTCCCGTACCAAATAATTAAACTGGTCCTGTACCAAATAATTAAACTGGTCCTGTACAAATAATTATACTGGTGCCGTAACATATAATTAAAATTGTCCCGTACAAAATAATTAAACTGGTCCTTTACCAAATAATTAAACTGGTCCTGTACAAATAATTATATTAGTGCCGTAACAAATAATTAAAATTGTCCCGTACAAAATAATTAAACTGGTCCCGTACCAAATCATTAAACTGGTCCTGTACCAAATTATTAAACTGGTCCTGTACAAATAATTATACTGGTGCCGTAACATATAATTAAAATTGTCCTGTACAAAATAATTAAACTGGTCCTTTACCAAATAATTATATTGGTGTCGTAACAAATAATTAAAATGGTCCCGTACAAAATAATTAAGTAAAACCAAAATTATGAAGTGTTTTATTCATAATATTATCACATTTTAATTCCACCACGAGTTGACAGATATAATTATATTCATCTCTTTAGTAATATACAATAATAATACATTTAATGTTATTGTGATGTAGACTAGATAGATAGTTTAGATTAAATATTATCAAGATATTACAAATTGCGTTTTTAAGTATGTAGAAATACAGAATGTTATGTTGTGTGTTAATTAACATTGTAAATATGTTTTCAATGCATTTGGTAACAGAGGGTTAGTAAGAAAAATAGACAAAGCTGAATAAAAGTAGTGTTAAGTTGTTGGTAAGTATTTCACAAGCGCATAACCAACACCTACCTATGTAAATGCCCAGCACTGACAGCCAAGATGGCCGCCGATCTTGTTCAAACATCATTACTTATAAGTATAAGTGAATGTTTATCTATTTACTCAAGTTTTTATCCCTAGTAAAAATAGTCAAATATGAACATTAAAGAAATAATATGTTTATGGTATGTACTTTAGATAAATTTCCATCACAGTTTGACACACGTATATTTTTCTTTAAATATTCTTAAAACTTTTACATAATATGTACAATAATTAGAGTGACGTAAGTAAAATTGTTGATATTTATTATAATTTACTGAAATTAGGGTTTTTCATAGAAAACAGAGGATGCTAAACAAACTCGATCTGTATGAAATTGCAAGCAAATTGTATATTGTATAAGTGTATATTTTTGCTTGGTTAGGCATTTACACAGGAGGAATAGAGGTATAATTTTGTGAATCAGTGAAGGAGTTCTTCAGAGTTAACGAAGAGGGGCAGAGAGAGGAAAGGGAAAATCATTGAAAACCATGCAAAGTACAATTTTAGAAGAAACTGAGCTCATACAGCCCAGCTAATGGCCACCTGTAGTCAGATCAGGAAGAGAAACACATGCCAACACTGAGAAAGATGCTCCACTCACTGCATATTTAGGTACATACATACATACATACAACGACATTACAAACTTATTGACTTGTTGAAGAGATCTTAAAAGCGACAAGCGAAAGATACGGTAATTGCTGTCCTTTTGACATCGCATTAAAACTGACACACACCGTTTGCGGTTGTGTGCTCTAATATTCAATACATTTAATATATCTCTGTATCTCTAACCAATCGGAGGAAAGTGAGGAAAAAGGAAAGGGAGAAGTGGAAGATCTGGGAAGGTGAAAGGTATGAGGGTTGGGTAGGAGTCTAGGATCAGTGGTTCCAGGAATAATGGACGTATGTGTATATCCCTCCCAATGCAGCATCTCATACAGCGTTCCGTATTCGTTGGAGTGCAAGCAAGTAAGCGTAGTGTTATCTCAATCACATTTGTGATGTAGTATTCAACACAACTTTTAAGTACGTAAACGCTGCCCAGTCCTATATCTATATTCTTATTTTTTTTTTTTTTTCTTTCCTTTATTTGTAAATATATTTGTATACAGTTTTTTACATGCTTTTCGACTACCACACTAGACACATATCCGTATAATTCCTGGAAACGTTAAGTGTATTTTTTGTTACTTGCCACATTTTGTGTTAATTTTGTAACACAATAATGTGTTTTAAGTTTGTAATGTCATTGCATACAAATACGGTATAATATTATATAATATAATAACAAATAATGAGGAAACATTTTACATGTCATATAAATAATATGTATATGGAAATTAAATTATCAAAAGCACACTTCTTTAAGGCGGTAGTGACGGCTTATAAAGGTTATTACACTTTTCTTGAAAGGAAAAAAAATAATAATATATTTATTTTTCAAATTCTACATGGTGGTGATCTGGTGGATGAACGAAAACACAATGTGCACCTTTTGTAAGCTTCAAGTGAGGACAACTTTAACCTTTGATCATTGAAAGCAAATTTATTATAAAAACCACATTGATAAGTTGTGTTGTACCATCATGTGATGTTATATATTATACACGGTGTTCGTAAACTAGTGGTGCAAGTGGGAAACTCGGTAATCTACATCATATAGAGAACCCAAAAAACGTTTGGAGCCAGGTCTACCCTTTGACTCATTTAAAATAAACAGTAAACAGCTGATGGTAAATCGCAAAATGAAAGCTCACATCAAATAAGTTATGTGTACCACAAAATCGACTCAAAACGTGGTGTAGATTCACCGGTTTCCCGCTCGTACTATTAGTTTCCGGACACCATGTATAAATTAAAAATTATAGTAGGCACTAACCTTTCGTTGATATAAACAGCAAATGTGTATTTTAAGAATAATATTATTGTTGGCAGTAAAATTAATAAAACTACTCAAGGTTCATCTCGGTTAGAACAAGAGGTATATTATGCTTATAAGGTGGTAGAGAGTGAGAAAATGAATAGAAAGCTTTGAAAGAAACATTTTGATATGAAATGGTTGTTTCCGCAAAAGTATGAGAGAATTTTTCATTCCGAAAGTCTCTACAACTTATAAATAACTTCCTAACCTAACAGTACTGCGCTGTGACTTTTCTTAAAACTTTAGGAAATTGTAAAAAAAGTCAATAAGTATGAGCGTTTTGTAGGTTGGGTTGTTTGTTCGATGTGAATGCACACATTTGTTTGTTCGATGTGAATGCACACATTTGATTATTCAATGTGAATGCACACATTCGTTTGTTCGATGTGAATGCACACATTTTTTTTGGTAAAAATCCTATTATACTAAATGAAACATTTGAAGTAGGTAGGTCCCTACATTTCTTGTGGAGTGGTTTGTATGGGAAATGGTAAAAGTAAATCAAGAAAAAAATAATATAGAATTCAATACAAATTACCATAATATATAATATTAGTTAAAATAACCAACCATTCTAATATTAGTTCGAAAGCGAAATAAAATAAAGCCAAATCTAATTATTTTATTTTCTAAGAACTAAAAAGAAAACACTCCGCAACGGGAGCAAAGTAAAATGTAGACATTTTACTGAACGCAACACAAAACACAAATATAGTAGTTTAAGGGGCATTCAGGAATAATTTAGACACCCGACACTAATTATGTTAAGGGAGCAAATTATTAAAATCAGTCCAATATTTAAATATATATATTTAAAAAATAAACAATAATAAATCAAATCATGAGAGATGCATTATATTTATAATCACGCTCGTTACAATATCTTGTAGAATGCTTTATTTTATTTGCGAGTGAAGTAAATAATGCAATCACACATAAATATTTTACATTCCAATTTTAAAATTATGTGTTAATGAAGTCACTCAATACAATCTCGAAAGCTTCAGTAGTGTTCAATTCAGATGCAATCAATCACACATAAAATATGTAGAATGTTTTAGTTTATGTGAGGGTGAAGTGACGAATGCTTCTTTGGATATATAATAATGCACAAGGTGCGATGAAGTCAGGGAGATGTAACTCAATTCAGATGCAATCACACATAAAATATGTAGAATGTTTTAGTTTATGTGAGGGTGAAGTGATGAATGCTTCGTTTGGATATATAATAATACACACAGTGCAATGAAGTCAGGGAGATGTAACTCCATTCAGATGCAATCACACATAAAATATGTAGAATGTTTTAGTTTATGCGAGGGTGAAGTGATGAATGCTTCGTTTGTACATATATATAATAATGCACACGATGCGATGAAGTCAGGGAGATGTATCTCAATTCAGATGGAATCACACATAAAATATGTAGAATGTTTTAATTTATGGTGAAGTAGATAAATGCTTCGTATGGCTATTTAATTATGTACACGGTGCGATGAAGTCAGGGAGATGTAACTTACATGCCGTTTTGGCGGTGAACATGATTCCTCCATCGTCTTCTCGTCCCAGAGGTTTGCAGTTTTCAGGCTCGTCCGAAGGCACTTCTTGGAGTGCTTCATCCATATAATCTAAAGAATGTGCAACACTGTTTTAGGAGGTGACATGACGGACCTATACATTGACTACCTACAACAGAAATGCGGTGCCGGGAACACTTTTAAAGATACCTTAGAAGAAGCGGTTATTCTCAGCCTTTAGAATTGTCAATGATAAAGAAAATATAAGAAGCATATGAAAGAATTGTCTGAAAATAATATAAACTGGATATTTGGTAATAAAAATATATTTAGACATTGCATTGTGCATGCAAGCAAGAAAGTTCATATTAGCAATAATTAAACTATTACGAAGATAATAAAAAGTGAAGATACAAAATCTCTTAAGAAAAAGGCTTATTATTGAACATTTCAATGATGGGAGTGTAGCGGAAGGTTCACCTATTAACAGAGGTTAGTGTCTTTTCAATTGGTGATATCTCAGAAAAGACTCAATGGTTGTAAATCCAGGAGAATAATATGTATGGAAAAGGGACTAAAAAAAGCTGAAAGCCGTCAACTCTCCCATATCCGTCCATTCCACATAATACGAGTCGTTTAACAAAACAGTTGTCCATTGGCGAATGAGTGTCTGCTGACTTTTTCACTAATGTACATATTTTTACAAATTCCAAAATTTAAGTGACAAACAAAGTGAGAATTGACAGATGATTTGAATGAATCATTTTGCCGTTTGAATGAACCGTTATACTCGTTTTATGTTCGCAAGTACCTGTCACGTGAAGAGTTGTAGTTCCCCTGTTAAAAGTTAAATAAGTGGATTAAATTTCTTCTATCTTTTGATAGCTTAGGCTTAGAACAAGGGAAGAGTTGACATATTATTATATTTTCTTTATCAATAACCAAAGGGCTAGAAAGCGCCCATGCTTTTACTGTACCATGGCGGAGTCATTCAACTAACTTAAAGATGGTTTTCTAAGGAATTGAAGAATAATTGTAACATACATTTATGGATGGGTATATTGAACTTAATTAAGACAATAATTTAACAGAAGAGAGGTACATTAAAAAAATTATGCATTTACTGCGACAGAAATTGTTTTTAAAGTCAATCACTTAGAAGAGTAGCAAATGCATGATTTGTTATAATTTATCTCAATATTGTAACCTTGGAGGAATATTGTAACCAATATCATGAGATAGTCATGAAAGAATTAGTTATGTAATTAATTATTCTAAATGTCTTATTTAGAAAAATTACATTGTTCCATAAAAGGGTTATTTAAAAAAAATGTTACTTTCAGAATTGGAAAACACAGGTACATAGCGCATTTTGATTAATTTTACATTAATTCAATGGCTTTATTGGTTTCTTCTAGTTATAAGAAGTTTTCATACATCCAAGTACAAGTTATTCTGAATAAAATGAAAGAGTAAAATACTATATAAGTAAGTAAGCAATGCTATATTAATTTAATCTAATAGTAAAGAGTAAAGGAATAAGCTTTGCATGCTTAATAAAACTACATTTAAATATAATAATTAGGTTCTACTCTTGAAAAACATTTTTATATAAAAATCAAGAAAAGCAATATAAATATGTATTAGCTATTTTAGTTAGGCCAGTTTTTCAATTTAAATGTGAAAATGATGTTATTGGGTTTACATTGAAAAACTAGCCTAAAACCATGTTTTATACTTAATATTATATTATTTTGTGTGATAATGTGGATGAATGTTTGTAAAGCCAAAGTTAATACGGGCCGATATACTGCCAATAAAGGTCAGAATCCATTTGTGTTCTCTGCAACTTGTCAAATGAAAATTTGTTTCACAAACTAAATTATGAAATATTTTTTCTGTAAAAGATCAACAATAAGATCCTGTTTAATTCTAGTCAGAATTTCGGCGCATTCAAATTGGGGAAAGTATAAATTTGTTAGTGAGCAAAAACTGTAAATTTTAAAAGAGTATTCAATAGTCTCCTTTGTCGTTATCATGATTCATTAATTAATCAAATCTGTTTATGATAAATTTGTGATAATAAAATCAAAGTTAGTAGCTATTAGATTATTCTCATCAACTTTCATTCTCCTTTGGAATCATTCACACCATCTTTATATATCTAAAGAAATGACTTTATACTATATACCTAAACATAAAAGCGTACTTCTAATTTTAATTGTAATCTATGATTTATTCCTAACAAGACACTATAACACTGTATAATTGTAACATTTAAGTACTTAATGCTACAACTTTCAACAATAGGGTATCATTTTTAACATACATAGTAATTACCATCTAACAGCTAACTGATCAAGTTACAAAAGAATAATGTAAAATTACTGAATACTAATATGTACCTATTGAAATAAGGTAGAAATAAATAACTGTCGCATAGGTAGAATCTTGTCAAACAAATCGTAAGAATGCTCAAATCATAAGATTACGATGTTTCAAACAAGCACATTAATTTGATGACCATAAAATCGACAGTCAGCACCATTTAGAATTATGTATTGATAAACTCTGGTGATAGACCCATTTCAGCATTTGATCAAATTGTGATCAGCTGTCAAGCATAATCGTCATATTTGGTATGCTTCAGCTGATCGCAATATGCAAAAAGAATGGTTCAAATGTAAAAAAAATTAAAAATGGCGCCGATTGTCGATTTGATTTAAAAAATGAGGAGTTCCTTGATTGAGATTCCTACGAGATGAGAGAGATGTACTTCATGCAGAGACAGAAAGTGCTCAGAGGGATGCTGGCCAAGCCTACACACGACAGGCAGAAATGAGGTTAGAATGAGAAGTGTGGACTGTACCTAATCTATAGTACTTTTTTTTACCGTGCGTAAACTGTCTGGCCGAACCATTCTGCTGGAACTCTGGGAAGCTGACGTGGTTTTGCTTCCCATCCTGGAAATATAAGGAAGACATTTATAGTGTTGTATTAGATTAACCAGGCAACTACTAAATATGGGCAGAAAATCACTGAGGGAACTGGTAGGACTACTAATGGGACACTGCCACCTCAAGTAACGCATGTGGCTGGTTGGGAGTGTAAAACACCAATAGATTGAGGAAATGTTAAAAGGATCAAGAGACTCCAATTCTCCTATGGTTCCAATATCCCGCCCTGATGGGAACAAGGCTCAGCTTCTGGGAAGACACATTGCAGAACCAGGAGAAAGCTGAATATCCAATAACAATCCTGGTTAACTTTATTAAGGCACAGGGTTACTATTAAGGAATGAGGTAGATAGGAGAGAGCAGAATGGACCAGTGGACGGCGGCCCAAGTGCTCATGGGAACTATTTTATTAATAAATAATGTTGTAAAACATATTTTTATTATTATCTTCATAATACTCAACTAGTTTTCTTTTCAATAACACAATACAGTGGACAACAATAAGTAGGCATGAGACTAAACCATAAGTTTAGTATAGGTAACTCTACAAATAAGACTACACGAAGGTATGTATTTTTATTTTAGTTGTTACACATATGATTCCCTAAAGAAGATATATGGTTGTGTCAGAAACTGTCAAGCTTTAAACTAAAATAAAGTGGAGGGTAGTAAAAAACACATCTAGTAGGCAGAAGTGGCACTGTGTAATAGGTAGCATACTGACCAGGTTGTATCTTTAACTTACTTTGTTCATCCTCTTACTCCTCTTGTGATGGTGCTTCCTATCTCCGACCAACCGTCGGATATTCATGTGAGTTCGGTAGTTGACTTGTGTAGACAGATCTCTGTCATTGACGGCGTGGCGAGAGTAACTGAGACGGCGGTGCTGGTAGACAAACAATACATCACTTTAATGCTGGAGCGGATTGCGGCACAGCCAAACACATACATGCGCACATTCATGCACCCATTGATATGCCATCGCACATACATACATGCAGCTGTACATGTATATAATATCAATTCCAGGATTCAAATGCTTCTGTTTGCTTGGGGAACATTGATATAAATGGATATTGTTTTAAAATGCAGTGGTACATTTATCTTGGATACAGGTTACTATCAAATATTTCAAGTGAGCAATTATTTCATATATGTAAACAGATATTTTAAATGTGAGCACTTTAACTGGGTAAACAACAATTTAGACAGGAGTGAGTTTAGGGTTTAGTTGACATTCTAAATTTAAAAACGGTTTTCGAAAAGGGAGCTAGATTCACTTGTGGCTTTATTATATGAAATAACGGAAGATCTGGTAATGCACAGATTTAATTCTTCCTGTTCACAGAATTTAGCCTAATTTCATCTATCATGAATAATAAATATAGAAAGTTTTCTTTGTGTATTAATCCATTTATCTCATATCATGAAAATGAGTTGTGTTATTATAAATAATAATAACACTCTTCATTTAAGTTTTTCGATGATAAAGCTTTCAATGAACGACAAACATATCATATTGGTTGGAGGAAATGAACACATTTATAAAACATAAAAACATGACATGAGCAATGAAAAGTTGTACATGGATTTTAATGTTTCGAGATTCAAAATATCAATTTTGCAATATGTTTTAACCAGAGATGATTATACATTTCCAATAGTTACTTATTTGCTTGAATATGAACACAAAAATGAAGACATGAGACATGAGCGTTAGAAAATAAAGAATAGATGGATTTTTAAATATTATGAGTTGCAAACTATTGATTAGAAAAAATGTTTTACTGATGTGAAATATTTCCAATATTTACGTAAATTTACTTTTCTTGTTTGATACAAATTATGATCTAACACAACTTTCTAAACACCAAAAAGAATGTTTTATATTTTATTATTTATATTAATGTACTTTTAAAATCTAATTGTTTAATTATTTAGATTTTTTTTAAATATTTTTTTTTTTTTTTAATTTTCAAAATACAAAGGCAAAATAATGACTGTTTGAAAACAAAATTTTACTGCAAAAGAAGACACTTTATCAAAAAATGCAACACACAAAATTCAAAATAAAACAAACGGTAATGTTTTTTTTTCAATCATAAACAATAACAACCTATCGTCAACACAACAAATAGGTTATGTTTAAAACATTACCTAATATTAAATTTTATATATACCCGCAGGGGCGTTTGAGGTTTAACTCAGGGCCTTTATCATCTCTGACGATGCAGTTTGGAGGATTTTCAAGAAGCGGAATGAAACTGGGTCTACAAGAGACCAGTAATGTAAGAGGGAGGAAACACGCAAACTTGCAGGTTATTTCAGAGCCGAGCCGTTGAACATAAGGTAAATTCATAAAATTTACCCATTGTAACTGGGAACGCGATTCACTATGTCTTCCAACTGTCCCGAAGGAATTAAAGATGTTAGTTCTCCAGAGTACTCCTATTAAAATGTCGGTGATCAAAGCGCCGGTGCGCATTAGAATATATAGGATGGATAGGATGACGATGTGTTCATCATCATTACACGTATAAGAGGGTTTCATAACCAGTTTCACATCATTAACTGTCCAAAACAAATTACTGATTCAAATAAAAAACAAACATTTTGTTAAAAAGCCCAATCAATCCCTATTCTTGTGAAATATAATATTACTTTCTGTGACCCTCTGACGTGGAACCGAACATAAAACTTTTGGACAACACAATAAAAAAAAAACAATTCCAAATTATTAGTTAAAAATAACTTAGGAATGTGATTTATTTTGCAAAAATTAAAATTTGAAAAAAGATAGTGTGCTTCTATTTATTTATTATGTAGAGTCACGTGGGGTAACCGTACGCGGAGTGTAAGTGTTCGCAGTGATGTTTCCGACAAGATTGTACCTGTTAAGCGCCCGCGCGTTCCTTAATTCATTAGCGTTCTGGATCGCGCCGAAGCAGGACATGTGTACAGTGGATGCTGATTTGTCAATAAAAAATGGTAGGTAAATTACTTTTTTTCGTGCTTTTCTTAAATTTTTCATCTCCGTTACCGATGTGTGCTATTGTGTAACCAGCTGTGTCAGAGCGACGTGGTCTACGATAATTTTTAGTGAAATATTGTTAGTTAGACGGGTGCAAAGTGATAATTATAATAAAGATAACCACTAATCTGATTTTTAAAGTTTATTAAATTTTGGTGTGATGGGGTAAGTGTGCTGGGGTAAGCGTTCGCAGTTGGACGAGTGCGAACACTTACCCCGATAGATGAAATTGATTTTATAGCATAATATTTCAACTCTCGTTATTTTTTACAGTGAAATATGCCACGTGCGTACGTGAGAAACCTGCATTCATTTTCCAACGTAAACGACTGAAGGGAGAACTAATGGACGATGGACCGGCTGGTTGCATTGGAATGGTTTCCGATTCCGGATTTATAAATGCTAATTTGTATCTAAACTGGTTACAGCATTTTAAAGACAATGTGGGGGCAAGTCCCAACAACCCTGTCCTTTTGATTATTGATAACCATTCATCTCATATCAGTCTTGAAGCAACCACATTTTTTAGGGACCACGGAATAGTAGTCCTGACATCACCGCCTCATAGTAGCCATAAAATGCAGCCACTAGACAGGGCATTTTTCAGTTCTCTTAAAGGTCAATACGCAGTGGAATGCAAAAGATGGATGGGTCAGCATCCTGGGAGAGCAATCAACCAATACCAAGTTATCTCGATTTTCGATAAAGCCTTCAAGAAAGTTGCAACTGTGGGGAATGCGGTATCAGGTTTTAAAGTAAGCGGAATACATCCTTTAGACAGTGAACTCTTCACCGAAGCTGATTTTGTAGCTGCTTCTGTTACTGATATGTTCAAGCCCCAACCTGACGTATCCATTGTCTCTCCGTTAGCTAATCAAGAGCAAAGTGACATAGGATCAATAATTAGCACAGATATTCTGAACAATCAGATCTCTTGCTATGCCGAAATACTTGCGGCACCGAGCAGCCCACAAACGTCTGTCAGACCTAACAAAAATATTGTTCGTCAGCTTCTTACTACTCCGATTGAAGATGTAATTGAAGTTCAGGCCAGCTCCCCACCACAAGATGCAACATCAGTCCTTCACGTCCCAATATTTGTTATAAGTCCTCTACCAAAAGCAACACATACACAAAAACGACGAAAAATTGCTTGCAAGTCTGAAATAATTACCTCAAGTCCCTATAAAAAGAAACTTCAGCAGAAGCAGAGAGATGCAGATGCAAAAATGGTCCGAAAACCAATAATTAAAACCATGGAAATCGGACGATCACCTCTTTTCAAGAAAGTCACACCACAAAGAATCACCACAAAGAATCACCACAAAGCGTATGGCGGGAGATTCCAGCGTGGATAACTGTTAAAAACCGTAAAGAGAGCACAAAAATAGGCTTTTATGGACTATTTTTTCCTACAATGCAAGGAGAAATATCGAGATCCACCAACAGAAGATTGGATAGAATGTATTGTGTGTAAAGCATGGTGGCATGAGAACTGCACAGACTACGATAAGGGGCAATTTAAGTGTGATAATTGCAATGGGGGGTAACTCTTCACGGTGCGAACACTTACCCTACGGTATGCGTATACTTACCCCGCACACGGGGTAAGTGTACGCAATCGACATGCATGTAAACTTTTTTATATAACTGTTTGATTTATGAACCATATGAGATTTTTATGGTTGTTTGAGATGCCTTAATAATCGATCATATGAATAAACAAAAAAATTGAGTAAAATACCTAAAGCTTTTTAATACAAAAATCCCAATGTAAAAATTGCGCACGGTTACCCCGTGACGTGACTCTACTCGTATATACATTCTGCCATTTCGCAGAGTTTGTTAATATGGGTGTCAATTATCACAAAATCTAAATAATAGTAATTTATTTAAAGGTTTGCTTGTTTTCTATGTGATCTAATCTATGTTGTCTCTATGCAAGGTGTGAGAAAGCTAAAAAAATAGATTTTGTTATACACTGCAAAATAAATCCGGTTATAAAAAAAAATATTTGAAAAGCTCAACAAGATTTAATCTTGTTTGTAACGAGATTTAGAAGTTATACCATTTATCTATCATCAGATAATGGGAGAATTAAGGAGATTTATAGTAAACCAGTAAATACTAACCACTTTCTCCAATTTAAAAAATAAGGAACACGGCTGTCTATGTTTATTTTACTGCTAAATGGATGTTTCAAAGCTCTACAACTCATGATGTAAATTATATTGTGAGCTGAATACAATTGTATTGACCTAGAAATTCTAGACAAAATAATAAATAAGAATCACCGCTCAAAACACTATGTATTATTATGTATTCAGAAATATAAATAACTGATCAGGGGTACAGGAGTTCATAGGTAGTAAATATTTACAAGGCGTTTCGGTCTCGGTAATCTGTGAGAATGTTCAGAAACCTGTTTGGAAAGAAAACCAACTAAAAAACTTAACTTAAGAAGCATCTGCACAAATAAACAAAGTAAAAAGCACAAAACCATTACACGGAAAACTGAACTTTCTTGGACTCACCTTCAATTTACTATCATTACAAGACGATAACTGTTGGAATGATAAAATAAACTCAAATTAGAAAAAGGGTGTCTCTAGCCGACCTTGCACTCTTTGCCATTCGAAGTGTTTGCCAACAGAAGTGATCTGAAGCGATATGGATACTGGCCACAGAATAGCCCCGGCGCAGTCACAGCGTAGCTGCGGCATGGCCATCGACCAACATAGTCACCGCGGAAAGATATGGAATTTATAAAAACTATTTATAAGAGACTGAAAAAAATTACTTCTTAAAGAAAAAACTTGTGAGAGTTATTTGACTTTCATCTTCACTCTTGAGCAATAAAAATTACAATGCCTTTTCGCGATGACTTGTTTTGTTTGTCGATGCCATAAGGAGACCTCATCTTCTCATCTCAGTTAACACAATTATATTAATTTAAATATGTATAATGCAAAGGTGTGATATTTAACAGAAGCAACATATTATCATGGTAAATGTCTTGCGTTTAGAGACAAGTTTCATGAAAAAAAACGACGACAGCAATAAGAATGTGTATAGAAAAATAGTGAATTTATTAGAGATATTTCAGGAAGCAATTAAGCAAAAAACATGTGAAAGCAAAACTGGCAGTGGTAAATAGCACAGGGGATTTCACAAATAAATGTTACTTGAAGTTTTAGCACTTTTTGAAGATGTTTATAAAAAGTTATTTAAGAAAGAAAAAAATACACCCATTTCATGCACCCATGAAACATCAGCCCGATACGGGTTTATTGGGAAAAAAATATTGTCGCCTTACTGTGAAAACCTCACAAAGTTTTGAGACATTTCAATAGGAAGAAAAAGATATCAACTTATTGAGTAAGATTTTATATTTTATTCAAATTTATGGTGTTCCATGGGAATGAAGAGACACTTGAGCGATAGCGGATTTACCTTGAGGGAAAGAGATTTCGGGGCATTCGGTTAGTAAAATTAATTACTGAAATTGCCCTGTCTCGTACTTATTTCGGGCAATAATGAATATTACAAATTTTATATGTCATAGCCATTAGAAAATGCAATTTTTAATATGTAAACAGATTTAAAACTTTTAGAAATCATTTTAAAATGGTGCTTAAACGCAGACTACACGCTACAAAATATTATCCATAATATTCCACGAAATATAAATATAAAACATTGGTGACATCTTTTGGTATTCAATAGAAGCATTAATCAAGTTAGCGACATTAGCTGATTGTGGGAAGTTAAAAATATATTTTTTTTAATTCATAAAAATCATCTACTTACATTTACTCAAATTTGAGTAGCTATCGCTCGAGTGGTTATAATAAGTAAATAACATTTTATCTCCTCCAGAAAAGTTATGAGATAAATAGTAAGGTGACCACAATGTTTGACAATACCAATTATGAAGTAATAATTCATGAGCGCATTTCTATGTTCAGTAATGACTTATTACGCAGCAAGACATGACAGTGATATTCAGACGTGTGAACACATCAGCGATGACAAAACCTTGAAATAGCTGAGAGTCAGAAGGCGGTGATTAAAATTTGGATGCATACTTAAAATACAAGTTTTAGCCACATAAAGTATTTAGGAACTCAAAAGGTTGGTTGGTACGTCATGACGGGGCATCATGATTCATCATCATGGTATAACATCATGAAGCAAATCATGACAGATCATCATTATGGTGTATCATTGTGATACATCATCATGATACATTGTCATGGCGCATCATCGTCATGGTGTAACATCATGATACATCATCATGGTACAACGTCACGATACATTGTCATGGCGCATAATCGTCATGGTGTGACATCATGATACATCATCATGGTGCATCATCTTGGTACACGGTCATGATGCTTACCCTCCGATACGGCTTGCAAAGCTCCTCGGCCAGAAGGTGGTGTATGCGGGCGTCCGTCATGTCCTTCTTGGTGGGGTTGTACTCCAGTTCCTGCATGTCAATGTTCCAGGTGGAGGTGTCCAGCTGGCTGAAGCTAGGGCTGGAACATTACAATCAAATAAAATTAATTTACTTTGTTTGTGTGATGTCAATGACCAAGTTCTTAATTATAACCTCCTGTGCCAGTGGGACTGCGACATCTTCAATTTGGGTTTATGTGGCTGAAAAAAGTGGGGGAAGGACAGAGTTGAGAATTTCCTGAAATAGTTCATAGTTATCAATAAATACCATGTATTTTTTAAATGTTGTGTATGGTGAACATAAGGTGGATGAGGATTTTACACCTGTGTAAATAAAGTAATGAGACTGGTGGCGTAGCGTTACATGTGGCAACATGTGTGAGGGGGAGAAGCAGGATGACATCTGACACTGTGCAACAGAAACTTTTGTAAAACTTCAACGTGACTATGGAGACAGTATTTTGTCAATGAACAGTTGTGAGAGTCAAATTCAACTATTCCCGGATATAATATATGAAAAGCAATTCGCGAGTTGTAGAACCGGCAGTAAAATAGTTTTCGATTCCTATTTCGTCAACATAGCCATTGAGTTGGAGAGAATGAAGAGTAGCAGGGAAATGTTTCTTCCAGACATCCCTCCCATATGCATCGAGTTGACCCGCAGTCCAATATAATGTTTTAGTAAATAATAACAACCATTCGGCAGTTTTAGATTGTCTTCGTCATCTTCAGAAAGGATAGAGCATTACTCTGCAGGCGTAACATACAACCTGTAATGGTTAGGTTAAATGTTTAGTCCACAGAGCACGGGGCCAGAGGCAGATCTTGTATTAATAATATCATACAGAGTACATACATATTATGTAAGACAGACCTTCCATTCAAGTTGCCCGTATAGTTCCTGAAGATGGCGGACATGGACTCTGTCCCTGATATGTTGCCGATGGTGGAGGCGTTGCGCTGCATGTACTCGATGGCGTCCTTCATGGCCAGTTTGGAGTAGGTCTCCAGGATCTTGGGCTCGGCGCCCTGGTAGTTGCGCAGCAAGAAGGGCCGGATGAACTTATTGTCGAAGCGCTTGAAGCGGTCGCGGATGTGGTAGTTGCCGTGCTTGCCGATTATATCTTCGATGCCGGCCATCATGTGGTCCATGAACTGCAACATATTAACACAAACCATGATATCGTCGTCTGACAAAAAAACTATGTCAGCAATAGCATAGGTAGATACTTTATCATTTACTTGGATTTCTAGATAAAAGAAAATTACATTTTCACTTAAATTTTGGATTCACCACATTTTACGAAAATCAGCTTTCATGAAAGTCACAAAAATGTAACACCGGCGGTTAAGGTAGGGGCTGAAGGAAAGGATTTATTATTGCAGGTCTTGATGAGGCCCGGATTATATGAAGGAGGAAAACAAAAGATATTTTTTAAATTTACCTATATATTTTAGGAACTCGAAAAAGCAAAAGAAAAATAAAACAACATAAAATAAATCAATTAGAATCTACCAACAAATAATTTTATTATTTTTATGAAACGGCCGATATTCAAAGGGGACAGACACGGCCATCTTTAATAATACAGGCAGCAAACACCGAAAGCAGAGTCTAACTGTCGATGCATTTTCTACAGCACGGCCTGTATTAATGGCGTAGAATGTATTTGTGTACACCGATAGTGTAGAAAGTTCCAAAAAGCGTTTGGTATTTCACCTTTAGTAAGTAGTTAGTAGGTTAGTTGTAACCAAAGTTGTAACGAACCCTCTCATGTATCCTCTCGTTCATGGTGGGTTTCCTTTTCTCTGCTCGTTTGACATTGAGTATCTTGACCAGCGGCTTGATGGTAATGCCCTGAATGAACACCGTGAAGTAGATAACGGCGATGGTGGTCGTCACGAACATGGGCTGCGAGGGGACGATCTTGGGGTCGATCAGCAGCACCAATGCGAAGGCCACTGCGCCTCGGAGACCTGTAACAAGCACGCTTTAGTTTCTATTCTCCATTGAAGCGTGCCGACTGTCGCCAAGCTGCGAGCTGCGACAAACTGCACGGATTATCAAAGTGGTGGAGCTGATGAAAGACTTTTGAGGAGATGAAGGAGTAAACATGTTGTAGGAGGGAGGAAACACAAAGGCCGGAAAAGCGTTCCACAGCTGAGCTGTTGAGCTCAAAGACGAGTTGTAGAACTACCCGTTCTCATGTAACAAATAATATAAACCGTGTACAAATGTTGGGCGTGCGTTTGACGTGTTTCCCGATTAGTGCCGAAGGGATCAATGGGGTTAGTTCTTTGGAGCACCTGACGCCAGTGCTCTAAACATTCTGGTCACTGGAGCCAGGATGCGGCTAATGGCCTCCGCCAACACGTTGGTGACCGCAGCCTACCAGCACCAAGCGCCACTCCTGAGTGAGCGCTGGGCCCAAGCGCACTCAAGACCACACCCTGCATAGTTGTCCTTATTTGATAATTTATTATATCTATTGTACAAAAAAAATGTATATCTGTATGGGATGTGTGGGATTGCACTAACCTCCCCACATTCTGGAATAAAATATTATTATTATTATTGAAATCCGTTTTTTTTTAAATAGGGATCCATCAAATCGGCCGCCCGTTTCTGCACAGTCAAAGGTTTTTTCAATTATTTTGGGGCTCCAGAGCCGAGATGCTTGTCAAGTTCAAGAGTGGCGCGCACTTCTGATTGGTTTAGGGTACTATTAAATAATCTGCCGGCCCTACAAGTACAGTAAATCCACCTTTTGAGAGGCTAACTTGACTCTGGCTTCGTAGGAGCCCCGAGAACAATGAGATGAGATGGGACTTAGACATTATGAACCCACTAGCCACTAGGCGATCATTATTAGGCTAAACTTTCGCATTGCACGTTTATATTCATTAAATTAGATACCTTAGTAACTTAGATACGCTTGATACGCTGTGCACATAATATTACGTTTTAGAGTTTACATAATATATGTAAGCGCTTTATTTATTACGTAGGTACTAAGATGCAATTTTATTGCCCGAGTAATAAAATGCATGGAGATTTTATTATTCGATTAGAGAAAATACACTTCAATGACGTTTGAATGGTATTATTTTTTATCGCCTTTAATCCTCGGAGTGTCAGGCAATCCATAGCGGATTTGCTAGGAACTCGACTGTATGATATTTGTATCGCCTTTAATCCGAGTGTCAGGCAATCCATAGCGGATTTGCTAGGAACTCGACTGTATGATATTTTTATCGCCTTTAATCCTCGGAGTGTCAGGCAATCCATAGCGGATTTGCTAGGAACTCGACTGTATGATATTTTTATCGCCTTTAATCCTCGGAGTGTCAGGCAATCCATAGCGGATTTGCTAGGAACTCGACTGTATGATATTTTTATCGCCTTTAATCCTCGGAGTGTCAGGCAATCCATAGCGGATTTGCTAGGAACTCGACTGTATGATATTTTTATCGCCTTTAATCCGAGTGTCAGGCAATCCATAGCGGATTTGCTAGGAACTCGACTGTATGATATTTTTATCGCCTTTAATCCTCGGAGTGTCAGGCAATCCATAGCGGATTTGCTAGGAACTCGACTGTATGATATTTTTATCGCCTTTAATCCTCGGAGTGTCAGGCAATCCATAGCGGATTTGCTAGGAACTCGACTGTATGATATTTTTATCGCCTTTAATCCTCGGAGTGTCAGGCAATCCATAGCGGATTTGCTAGGAACTCGACTGTATGATATTTTTATAGCCTTTAATCCTCGGAGTGTCAGGCAATCCATAGCGGATTTGCTAGGAACTCGACTGTATGATATTTTTATCGCCTTTAATCCTCGGAGTGTCAGGCAATCCATAGCGGATTTGCTAGGAACTCGACTGTATGATATTTTTATCGCCTTTAATCCTCGGAGTGTCAGGCAATCCATAGCGGATTTGCTAGGAACTCGACTGTATGATATTTTTATCGCCTTTAATCCTCGGAGTGTCAGGCAATCTATAGCGGATTTGCTAGGAACTCGACTGTATGATATTTTTATCGCCTTTAATCCGAGTGTCAGGCAATCCATAGCGGATTTGCTAGGAACTCGACTGTATGATATTTTTATCGCCTTTAATCCGAGTGTCAGGCAATCCATAGCGGATTTGCTAGGAACTCGACTGTATGATATTTTTATCGCCTTTAATCCGAGTGTCAGGCAATCCATAGCGGATTTGCTAGGAACTCGACTGTATGATATTTTTATCGCCTTTAATCCGAGTGTCAGGCAATCCATAGCGGATTTGCTAGGAACTCGACTGTATGATATTTTTATCGCCTTTAATCCGAGTGTCAGGCAATCCATAGCGGATTTGCTAGGAACTCGACTGTATGATATTTTTATCGCCTTTAATCCGAGTGTCAGGCAATCCATAGCGGATTTGCTAGGAACTCGACTGTATGATATTTTTATCGCCTTTAATCCGAGTGTCAGGCAATCCATAGCGGATTTGCTAGGAACTCGACTGTATGATATTTTTATCGCCTTTAATCCGAGTGTCAGGCAATCCATAGCGGATTTGCTAGGAACTCGACTGTATGATATTTTTATCGCCTTTAATCCGAGTGTCAGGCAATCCATAGCGGATTTGCTAGGAACTCGACTGTATGATATTTTTATCGCCTTTAATCCGAGTGTCAGGCAATCCATAGCGGATTTGCTAGGAACTCGACTGTATGATATTTTTATCGCCTTTAATCCGAGTGTCAGGCAATCCATAGCGGATTTTTAGGAACTCGACTGTATGATATTTTTATCGCCTTTAATCCGAGTGTCAGTCAATCCATAGCGGATTTGCTAGGAACTCGACTGTATGATATTTTTATCGCCTTTAATCCTCGGAGTGTCAGGCAATCCATAGCGGATTTGCTAGGAACTCGACTGTATGATATTTTTATCGCCTTTAATCCTCGGAGTGTCAGGCAATCCATAGCGGATTTGCTAGGAACTCGACTGTATGATATTTTTATCGCCTTTAATCCGAGTGTCAGGCAATCCATAGCGGATTTGCTAGGAACTCGACTGTATGATATTTTTATCGCCTTTAATCCGAGTGTCAGGCAATCCATAGCGGATTTGCTAGGAACTCGACTGTATGATATTTTTATCGCCTTTAATCCGAGTGTCAGGCAATCCATAGCGGATTTGCTAGGAACTCGACTGTATGATATTTTTATCGCCTTTAATCCGAGTGTCAGGCAATCCATAGCGGATTTGCTAGGAACTCGACTGTATGATATTTTTATCGCCTTTAATCCGAGTGTCAGGCAATCCATAGCGGATTTGCTAGGAACTCGACTGTATGATATTTTTATCGCCTTTAATCCGAGTGTCAGGCAATCCATAGCGGATTTGCTAGGAACTCGACTTTATGATATTTTTAACGCCTTTAATCCGAGTGTCAGGGAATCCATAGCGGATTTGCCAGGAACTCGACTTTATGATATTTTGAATCTTAAAAAATGCTCATAGCAGAGTAAAAAATATTCGCTTGGCAAAGAAATAATGCATCTTAATATTATTTTAGCTTTCCGTTTCTTAACTTACAAATGGTGATTTTTATTTTTATACTGCACGGTGAAAACGAATATTGCTAATTTAATAAGAATGTCTTTTAATTATTGGTAATTTGGTTAAAAACGGTATTTCAGGCCTTTAACGAATGAATTGATAGGTTCCCTAATAAACTTTTAGTAAAATACGAATGTAATATCACGATGCCGGAGTACGTGTTCATAGAAATCCTAATATTTTTGCATTTCGAAAATTTTTGTAAATGAAGAAAAAAAAATTAAGCATGTTTTCTTTTTCCTTCGTTATATGTATATATTGTTTTTATAACATTAGAGAGATTTTTTTCTCGGAATTTAGGTAGCCATCCTGGGAAACTACGCCGGATATTATATACATTATTTAGTAAAATTTACAAAAGCATAATTAAAAAAAAAAACAAATATATAGCCTCTGATTCCGAACTCCCTTTACACCGTATGTATCCGCCCCAACACTGAACCAACACTGCACACCGATCTGGACTCCCTTTACACCGCATATATCCGCCTCAACACTCCACACCGATCTGGACTCCCTTTACACCGCATATATCCGCCTCAACACTGCACTCCGATCTGGAATCCCTTTACACCGCATATATTCGCCTCAACACTGCACACCGATCTGGACTCCCTTTACACCGCATATATCCGCCTCAACACTGCACACCGATCTGGACTCCCTTTACACCGCATATATCCGCTCAACACTGCACACCGATCTGGACTCCCTTTACACCGCATATATCCGCCTCAACACTGCACTCCGATCTGGACTCCCTTTACACCGCATATATCCGCCTCAACACTGCACACCGATCTGGACTCCCTTTACACCGCATATATCCGCCTCAACACTGCACACCGATCTGGACTCCCTTTACACCGCATATATCCGCCTCAACACTGCACTCCGATCTGGAATCCCTTTACACCGCATATATTCGCCTCAACACTGCACACCGATCTGGACTCCCTTTACACCGCATATATCCGCCTCAACACTGCACACCGATCTGGAATCCCTTTACACCGCATATATCCGCCTCAACACTGCACACCGATCTGGAATCCCTTTACACCGCATATATTCGCCTCAACACTGCACACCGATCTGGACTCCCTTTACACCGCATATATCCGCCTCAACACTGCACACCGATCTGGAATCCCTTTACACCGCATATATTCGCCTCAACACTGCACACCGATCTGGACTCCCTTTACACCGCATATATCCGCCTCAACACTGCACATTTGCTCACAACAACATGCAGAACCAAAGGTAGAAAAATAATATTTTCATTTGCTCACAACAACATGCAGAACCAACGGTAGAAAAATAATATTTTCATTTGCTCACAACAACATGCAGAACCAACGGTAGAAAAATAATATTTTCATTTGCTCACAACAATATGCAGAACCAACGGTAGAAAAATAATATTTTCATTTGCTCACAACAACATGCAGAACCAACGGTAGAAAATATCCCCCAATTTCCCGTAAATGTGCACAAGTAATCAGTGTCTCACCAGTACGGGTGTGACAATAAAAAATCGTTTATGAACATATTTGTATTTACCTTTTACCCATTCTTATTTGTTATTTACTTGCATATTTAGCTTACATATTATTATAATAGATTAATATTAATATTACTTACATTTTCCTTTTGTTACTATTTTTGTTATTATCATTTTGTTATTATTGTGTATTTAAACATCCATGTATATAAATTTTTGGGCACCATGCCTGTTTTATGTACTTAAATAAAAAAATAAAAATAAATAAATAAAAATATTACACAAAATTTAATAATGTAGACATTCTTAGTAATAACCTTCAGAAATATCAAACGCGTACAATCATTAATTAATGCATAAGTATATAATGTATCGGGAGCATCTCATATCCTTATCCTTATCCTATATTCCTCTTCATCTTCCCCTTACTCACTTAATAGTTTTAAGGCATAACAAAAACTCATATAACCTATCTTAGAAATTTTAGCATAATAAACATTTTTGGTTTAAGTTTATTTAACCCCAAATGTGTTTTTATAAATATCTTTGTATTATAATATAAGCTGTTTGTTTCTTACAAAATAAAATAAATCAAACCAAAGGTGCCGTTAGAGGGGGGAAGGATAACATAAAAATACGACCAGCATTATGTTTTTAAACTGGTACGTAGTTACTCCCTACTGCGATTAAGTTACGCCTCTCTCTTTTTCGAATAATTAATGGCCGCCCTTGAAAGGAACAATATATTAAGTAGGTGCCTAAGTTTATGGCATACAGCCTTAATATTATGCGATGAATTAATAAGGACTCCTTATAATGGAAACTGTTCACGTGTTAGCCATCACTGTGTATTATTGAGCAATTTATGGAATGTAAGGTGTATGGTATGGAGTATGGAGGGTGTTAGAGGAAAAAGTGGTAGTAGGTTTTACGAAAAGTAATTCACGGAAAGCAGAACATTTACTGGAGAAAATTGTGTTTATATGCTACTCAAAAACAAGGAGGCAATAGACGTGGCCTCGACCTTACTAAGACCCAATAAATCAGGTGTTTTTTTAGCTATAAAGTATGTTGTCGGCAATAAAAAATTGCCGATCTATAACGATTATTGGTCTTCAAAAATTTTGCTAAGAACAAAGGGATGGGTACCTACATATCTTAAATAATGTCACGTGGTAGATTCTGCAAAAACATACTTGCCACGTAGGACTCTGCCTAACAGATGTTTCAATTTTATTCCATAAAAAGTAATGTACGCTGTTTGAAGTCATTTTAATAGACAATAATGCTTCTAACCTAGTAGTTCCACCGTGTAACCACCCATTATCTCTACATAATAAATCCAATAATGCTTGTGACCTATTAATTCCGCCGTGGAACCACTCATCATCTCTACATAATAAATCCAATAATAATAATAATAATAATGTTTATTTCAGCTGGACAGAGCGGTGTGTGCAATGCTCTGCCTGCCATAAAAGTTTACATTTAAGTTAATACATAAAAATAAAATGAATAAAGAAATAAATAAAAATAAAAATAATAAATAAAAAATCAATACAATTGGGGGGTTGCAAATACAGATATGAAAAAAATATTTATGGTAAACGTGATTAAATAAAAATGCTTGTGACCTAGTCGTTCCGCCGTGGAACCACTCATTATATCTACTAATAAATCCAGGTATTGTGTTCATTGCACCCCCGTTCTGCTAAAGTTCATTTTAAATTATTACTTTTACCTGAAAAAAAAATCTTCCTTGTACAAAGGGTAGAACATTAAAAAAAGGTAATTTTGGAGAGCTTATTCAAAACATTGAAGTTATCGTGAAACTTTTGTATTTTGTAAAACCGAAGAGAAATCATAACATATTTTGATCACATGATTTGAAAATCGTTTGGCGATTAACTGAGAAATATGAAAACGCACTTTTGTTTTTAATGTTGTTGTATCGGGCCCTAGGGTTCTGCGGAACCCACTCGGGAACCATTTGTCTAAACCAATCATTCCCAAAGTTTTCTAAATCGAATCCCAGGGGTCGATTCCGACCTGCAGGGGATCCACATTAATGAAAAAATATGGTGCGTATCCAGGGAAATTCTTAAATGTTGACTTAATAGGTAAAATCTCAAATCGAGGGAAATTTCGTCCTGAACCCAATATTAGGAAAGCAGGGTTATTGGTTACCAAAACAGCAAAAAACAGGAACGTGGTCTACGGGACAAAAAAGTTTGAGGATCTCTGGTCTAATCTTTTATAACCGACACAAAAAAGTCGAACGAAAAAAACCGTTAATTTCTTATGGACGCGAATAATTCTCTGCAACCTTGGGGGGTTGCAAATACAGATATGAAAAAAATATTTATGGTAAACGTGATTAAATAAAAATGATGTAAGAAAATGTTAAGAATTTCTGCTTATACAGGGTTTTCCAATAAGAGGTGTTATTTGAAGCGTGTATCGTTCCATTTTTATTAATGGCGTAGTTTCTACTTGTCAAATGTCAAAAAATGACAGCTTCTAAAGTAACATCTACCGAAATAGCGGGCTATTCAAAATAACACCTCTTATTGGAAAACCCTGTATATAACATACTTCCCTTAAACAAATATTTTTAAGATCTTAAAAAATATTTATTATTTTTAGAGATTTGTTATTCTCGCCTATCATATCGCCATTTTAAATCATCTTCAGTAATCTTCTTCTACTTTTTGGACGCTTATAAGGGGGCCAAGGGCCCACTATTCGAATTTCATCCAATTTCCGACATACTTTCCTTAAAATTTTGAAGTTTTTAAGCTCTTAAAAAAATATATGTTATTCTTTAAGATAGTATCTATTTGTTCCAAAAGCCGAAACGGTAATTATTTGAAATTCCCTCGATAGAAATAAATCGCAAAGTATGCTCCGAAAAATATTATTAACACGTTTATTTCTGTTATTTTACAAGTTATATGTATGAAAAAAATCACAATGCTTCTTGTAATGCTACTCAATAGACCCCAAAAGTGATTTTTGCTATTTTTGAAATACGCCGTGATTTATTAAACATTTTCACAACTGTCGCTTACGCCTATTGCTTTTAAATCATATTTATTATAGCGCGCTCGCTCCGACTTGAAGATTAACCTATCTTCTTTGAAAAGTTCATTCGCCAACTCGAGGGCTTTGGGGGCAGACATGTCGTTCAACGTTCTATGATCTACAGACGTGCGATTACGTGCAAATATTTGAATCTATAAAGATAATTTTTACGCGTGTAAAGTTTATGAGTTAATAAATATTGTTTTTTCAAAGATGGGAAATACACGAAAGATATCCCGTATTTCAAAGAAAAAATGATATCTCATAAAATTATATCCTATCTAATAGGTGAGAAGAAAAAAATACAATTTTTGATTTATAAGCTTATATTTATTATAAACGATAATTTACTATAAAAATTAATAATTCATATTTTTATTTATGTATTGTGTAGTAAAAAGTTATAAAAATTATTATTTTATTTTTTTCAGAATACGATAAACGATAATTTATTATAAAAATTAATTATTATTTTTATTTATGTATTGTGTAGTAAAAAGTTATAAAAATTTTTATTTTATTTTTTTCAGAATACGTACTTTGGGAAATAAAACTAATTCCAAAACATTAGAAATTACAGGGCAAGTTCTTATTAATTCACAATGCAACGATGTCCGAAATATAATATAATATGTAATAATAATATACGGGCCATCTGTTTCAAATAACAATACTCGAACGTGGAATTCAGAATAATAATGAACATGCGAGCGAAAGAAGCTATTGAAAGTTCTGAAACTGTGGGGAATATAATTTAATAAAATAAAATACTTTTTTGTTTTAAAACCACGATATTTATTAATTTAAGAACCGACCGGTTTCGCTTTACTTAAGCATCATCAGGGTACAAATTAATACTAAACAAGAAGTACATAATGTGTGCATATATATAACAAAATATAGAGGGAGACAACATGATACAAATATAAGCAACACAAAGACGGTCATAAAATACATTAACATAAGTGCACAAGTAATGGAAAACCCGCTAGATAATTATGTAGACTAATGGGTTATACGAATAAATCGGGAGAAACAAAACATCAATAAAACCTCAATAATAACGGTTTTTCCGAATTCGCAAATCATTTGATCGATAGCTTGCCTTCCTGAATAAATCTAATTTTATTTAATCATTTACGGCCAAGATATTTTTGACAATGGTGTGTTTTTATCTTTCTGTATTCCAATCATTTAGCTTTGCTTCTAGGGTTGTGCCCCAGTATTGCTTTTTGGAGACTGTAAACGGATCTCTCGGCATTTAATGAAACTGCAGCAGAACAAAGGCTGTTGCTATATTGACGTTCATGGTATGTTTTGCTCAGATTGACGATAAGGTTTCCAGATCCGCATTTCGCTCGAAGCATGTTTAGGGTAATAAGTTTATAGTTTAGGGTTCTTTCACCGTATTTATGGGAACATTTCAGAACCACCAATCTTTCATTTTGAGTGAATCTTGTGTTTGTGATTAAATTATATTTGACGATTTAAACAAATAATATTTAGAGAAGTTAAAAATAAAATTGAAAGTTCACTGAAAGCTTAAAACTATTAAAAGTAGTAATTTCATAAAAATGTAAATAAATAGAGCCCCTTTCACATTTTAGAATGTAATTTTATGTTGCTTACATGTTTTATTACTCTTTATAATTATTGAATTGTTTAAATGAATAAATAAATAATTACAAAAAAGTCTTCTGATTTGTAAGTCCTCAGGAAGCACTAAGGATCTTTCTATCTATCTTTATAATATAATAAATTTGATGAGCATAAAAATGTAAACGTGTATATAATTTATATAAATGTACAAAAGTAGATATTACACGTGTATAAATATTATATTGCGCATATTATACAAGATGTCGGGGGTAAAGTGCACAAACTTCGGGAGGTGATTCTAATTGATAGTACAAGTAAAAAAGAAAAAAAAACTTTTTTTGGAATTCCAACGTTTTAAGATAGTTTTCGAGTAAAAAAGTTTAAAACCTTATTGATGTAAAAATATATTTATTGATTTTATAAAAGTTATAAATTACTTTTATAAAAGTGAGAATAGTATTTTAGTAAAGTAAAGTAATTTTTATACCTATACAAATAACTTTCGTAAATGTTTTTTGTAAAATTAAAAAAAAAAATAATTAATTAAATCCGTAATAAAACCCATATTTTGAGAACCATCTTCATTTCGACTTCCTTCTCATTTGGTCGGTGCATTATTACTCTAAGGTCGGTGCTAACTAAAAATGGTTCTGTTTTTCTAAAATTGCAATAGATGTCGGTAATTTAATTTCATAATCCCCAAAATTATTCCTAATACGAATTCAGACACCTCTGTCGGATTCTTTTAACACTAAATTTTGTAGGTGTTGCCCAAATCTAAATTCTTTACGCGGAAAGCGGGCCCTTAATGATTTACGCATTGCCCCCAAAGCATCCACTTTGCCCCCCGGTGGAGAGAGCGCCCCGCGTTGAAAAGCACTGATCTAAAGTTGTAAAGTATTGTAGCTAAAGATAGGTAGATTGTAGGTACATAATCTAGTAACCAATAAGGCGAAGGAAAATGCGGAGGAAATCTCGCCCCTGACCCCCCGGGAGAATCCATTTTATACATCACCAGGAAATAGGTTTACGCTGTTGTTAATGATTGCTTTCAGATAAGTGTAAACAAGGACTAGTACTGTAAATATACGAAGCAGCAGACAAGAAAAGATTTTATTATAAGTTCCTTTGAGCTTTAAATGTATGTTCGTCCATTGTCAAAGGCAGCCGAGAAGAGCGAATACTTTTAAATATGGGTTTAAAAACTTTTTGATAATATTTCTCTGGAAATCGGCGAAAATATC
Organism: Hesperophylax magnus; assembly: GCA_026573805.1. NCBI lineage: Eukaryota > Metazoa > Arthropoda > Insecta > Trichoptera > Limnephilidae > Hesperophylax > Hesperophylax magnus. The sequence goes on from JAIUSX010000114.1 coordinate 5,257,730, forward strand.
TTACGTTATTATTTTTATCGCGTCAGATTTCTCGGGGAAACTTCTCGAGAAAACGTCAATTTCCACGCAAAATGAGAAAAAAATAAAGGTTTGTTGGAAAGGGAGAATGAATAATGAGCGACCTGGCACCAGATACGATACATTTTGAAAATAATGAACAGATATAGAAATTGTAGTATAATTAATAACGACGCGGTGGATTTCAAACAATATCCATTTACGGCCTTCCACTTTATTTCGCCTGTTAATGCGGTGGATTTCAAACGAATATCCATTTAAGGCCTCCCACTTTATTTCGCCTGTCATTGCGGTGGATTTCAAACGAATATCCATTTAAGGCCTCCCACTTTATTTCGCCTGTCATTGCGGTGGATTTCAAACGAATATCCATTTAAGGCCTCCCACTTTATTTCGCCTGTCATTGCGGTGGATTTCAAACGAATATCCATTTAAGGCCTCCCACTTTATTTCGCCTGTCATTGCGGTGGATTTCAAACGAATATCCATTTAAGGCCTCCCACTTTATTTCGCCTGTCATTGCGGTGGATTTCAAACGAATGTCCATTTACGGTCTTCCACTATATAATTTATTAGAAATCGTAATACTGAAATAGATTTAAAATATATTGACGTTAGGTTAGCAGAGTTAACCAATATTTAGTGAAAAATTAATATTTAATAATTCGTCGTACCTTTTCACATAGCGGATATTACTATCGATGTATATAATATAATAATAAAACTAATAATATTTCTCCGTTGACTGAAATTGTTGTTCCTTATTGTAATAAAACTGACACAAAGAGCTTTTGTCAATAATTTGTGCGTATTACGGATGAGGCGCGCCTCTTTATGTTTTTGATCTATGAGGTTAAAGAACTGCCAACATATAACTGACAGAATAGAGTTCAAAGCTACTCCCTACTCCCTACTTTCTATTATGATTATAATTCTAGCTAATTTACTCTAGCTGCTTAATTAATAACTATTTATATAGTAGTTACAGAGAGAGGTCGTACGTGACGCCATCGTACTAGTATCTTTTGTCTTTATCGTTTTATGTCGATGGAATACATGCGAACTCTCTCTGGGACTACTATAGTAATTAAGCCAGCCAAGTTTACATGTTACACTTGAAATAGCAAAATATTATCACTGTCTAGGAAAGCATTATAACTATCCAATAGTAATGTTGGGATGACATAAAGTCCAGGAAATATGAAATTTGAATTCAGCTTCGTAAACTAACCCAATACAGGAGATAAAGCCAATAAAAGTCATTCGAGATAGTATAATAGGTATAACAACGTTTCCCTCCATTTAACTAACAAATATGGCGCCCAGGCCGACTGCAGCGCCGGCCGCAGCGGTGAAACCATTAAATAAAAATACAGGCGTATCGTTAAGTAGTATCAGGCTACGACCACCCCACGATACAACGAAAATACTCTCATCCGCTCGCTATTATTTATTTGCGGTGTATCTTTTGTAAAATCTATGATTTATCCTCATTCAAAGTAACGCAAAATGGAAAAGTTCTGGAATGCGCCTTAAATATACCATATATATATATATATATATTGTTTTTAACACAAATGTCGTATTCGTAGCCGAGAATCGTAAAATCATGGCCCTGAGGAACATAATTTCCCTCAGGGTCTATGTCATCTTTTTTTTCATCTTTGGGGATGCTGTATAGAAGGTCTTTAGGGGAGGAAGGAAGGAATGAATATCTTCAAAACCCAAGTTGTAGAAGCTTCGAAGATAAACACTTTATTGTTTGATTCATAAACAAAATATTATTCATTTGATTTACGTAACGTAATTTGCACCCCTGAAAAAATATGGCATTGCATATAAGTACCACTTTATGAAAGAGGAAACAAATATATAACTTCGTATTCTGTAAAACAAAACACTACTTCAAAAGGGGAAAAGTAACACCAATAAATTTTAGGGAGTGTAAGGTTTTGACAAAGTAAAAGTTCTAAACAAATTAAAGGTTAAATTGTGGAAACGAATATATTATTATGTTATATTATTTGTAATACTTGAAGTCAATGGCCTTTCGAAGTTTGGCCCATCCCGAGCGCACTTAAACATAAAACTTTAAAGTACCAATTTTAAGTAGTGAAAACAACACACGTAAGTTGTAAGTTCTGGCACAAGTGTAATCTTACCATGTTATATTGTATTGCGTCTAGTCTATAACATATGGCGTTTGAATTTGGCAGTGGCTAGACGATAAGATCTTTCTTTTGTCAAATTCAGGGAAATGTCCTTTTACCGTTAAGGGTTCAATGCTCGAGCTCCGGGGTGAACGGACTATAATTAAATTTTCCGGGAGTTTTTCCGCAAACTACGTGTATTTGATCAATGTTTCTTGCGAAACGCGACAGCAGTTAATTCTGAAGGTTCATTATATTAAGGTTCACAAGTTCTCATGGGGTTCGCTATTCATTAAACACAGGCATTATTATTAAAATCGTTTCAGATAAGCGACGAAGCAGGTATCAAAATTATTTTGTTTTATGATAATTCTATATTTGAAATGTGTACTATTTGTTTACATTTCTGACAGATCTAATTCGTTAACAGATTTAAATCTGAAAAACGAGTTTACTAACGGTGTTCATTCGAATGGTACATTTCTGATCGTCCCTAATTATTTTTAAAGTTAACTAACGGTGTTCATTCGAATGGTACATTTCTGATCGTCCCTAATTATTTTTAAAGTTAACTAACGGTGTTCATTCGAATGGTACATTTCTGATCGTCCCTAATTATTTTTAAAGTTAACTAACGGTGTTCATTCGAATGGTACATTTCTGATCGTCCCTAATTATTTTTAAGTTTACTGACGGTATTCATTCGAATGGTACATTTCTTAAAATTTAACTAACGGTGTTCATTGATCTTGATCGTCCCTAATTATTTTTAAAGTTAACTAACGGTGTTCATTCGAATGATACATTTCTGATCGTCCCTAATTATTTTTAAAGTTTACTAACGATGTTCATTTGTCTCATCTGCAACCCTTTTCATAGCTTTGCCCGGGGTTGACAGACTGAACGAAGATCCAGATGTATACCACAAAATGTACAGATACGAGACGTAAAAACGACCTATTCTTAAATGGAAAATGTGTGTATCGATTGGGAACCGGTGCCAAAGCGATTAATGACTTCCATAGAAATTCATACTGGCAAAACAAACGCAGCATTACCATCTTACGTACATATTTGTTTTGGACGCGTATATGGTAAAGGGATAACTTTACATTTTGGAAGGTAATGAACACGCAATCTATCCTGGGGGTCGTTTCTCAAGGGTATTTTTCTGTGTCGATGAACGGAAAATATAACTTGAAGCTAATAATAAAATTTTAAAAACTTTCGAGTCTTTTCTCGGGGAAAAAAGTGATGGAGAGAATTTGACGGTTAATATAAATATTTTGCGTTGGTAGGGGGTGCTTTTTAGATATTCGGGTATAATATTTGTGGCTTTAGCACGTTAACAGTTATATGAATCTTGCGTGGACCCTACATGTGCCGAAATTCGAGTAATAAAGTAGTGTAATTTTTTTTAATTAAAAAGATTTGTGTAATTTTTTTGCGTATTTTTGCCCATCATGTTAGAGACATGGCATTTTTTATTTTTTTTATTTCCTTTATTTTTTCCCCAATTTATACATTTGACATTAAAGTTTTATAATAATAAGAAAGGGAACCCACTAAGGCGCAGCCTGTGCGTGGGTAATATAAGTGTATACATTATATTTTTGTACCTAAAAATAACAGTAAGCATATAAAGAAAAACGGTAGGATTATAATTAAAGTTAGTCTAAAAGATTGGGCAAGAGGTGCAAATTAAAAATAAATCAAAGTAAAAATAAAGATTGTAAGATAATATATATGAAGTAAAAGAACACAAAATAAAATAATAATAAATATACAGAAACATATAGAAAAAGAGAAAAAAGTAAAAATTAAATGAATAATTTATTTATTTATTTGGTTTATAGATATATAAATTACAAACAATACAAAACAAAATGAACCTTTGTTTGTCTAACTGGGAAGGATTCCCGTTTCAGGACAGCCAAATTGTGTATTTAGTACATAATATTCTTACAATGAAATGGCGATGCTGTCAAAACAAATTTTGAGAACATTGTTGATTGCATTCGAAGTGACAGGATGGTTTCTTTATCCTTGAAAGAATCGCAAAGATGTAATTTATTACCAGGGTCAATTTGGATAACATCAGTAAATGCATTCAGAACAGATGAATGGTTTCTTTCGGGACATCACAAGTATGAAATTCAGATTTACATTAGGTTTTCACATATTAAGAGATTGGAATACTACTCTTCATAATTAATAATAATACTACTCTTAATAATAATGCTTCAACATTTGCATTGTACAGCCACACCTTTAATTATTTTTGGTATTGCTCTAGTTTAGTTGTTACTTGAATTTTTTTTGGTAATAGATTAAAAGTGTGAGGTCCAATAAAGCTACTGTGAGTTTGCATTAGTTTGGTATTGGTTTGTGGGGTATAAAATACATGATTTCTTCTAAAGTTGATTTTGGGTTCATATTTTTGAAATTTGTTTTGGTTTTTCAAGACATATTTCAGGCTTTGAAGTAAAATTAGTTTACGGACATTGAATAGTTGAGATTCCTTGTACAATTGATCAGTCGAAAATGTCCTCTTTTTATTATTTATAACTTTGATAATATGATTTTGTACTATTTGTGGTGGTTTTGTAAATGTATCTAGTGCGCCACCCCATCCTAATATACCGTACATAATTGAGGATTGCACTTGAGAAAAATAAATCATTTTCAATTTGTCAATATTGAGTACTTCCTTAAGTCTATAAAATATGTACGTCCGATATCTTAATTTAGAAACGGTGTTATTAATTTGTGGTTGCCAATTTAAATTTGTGTCAATATACAGGGTGTATCGGCACGTACCCGACAAACTTTAACCAGCTTTTCCTTAGCACATTTGGAGTAAAAAATGTTATGGGCACTTTGCTGTCCGGTAACATTTTTTTTCAATTAAAAACAAAAAGTTATAAAAAAATCCACACTCCGTCACTGTCATTGGCATTGTTTCTCGTGTTCAACAGCTGTTATTAGCAAGTGTGTCAAAAAGCGTCTTCGCTCTTTCATACACACTAAATAATAATAGTTAAAAATGAGACGAATGGTGCAATGCCATTTCGTTGTGATTGTAAAAGCGCGCCAATGTAGGTACGTACGTATATTATTCAACGAAACTCGAATAAAATATTGCCAGATGGGTTTTCAAACTGTGACAAAGGATAAAACATTGGTGACATGTGGTGAAAATATGAATGATACATTTTTTATTAAAAAAAAATGTTACCGGACAGCAAAGTGCCAATAACATTTTTTACTCCAAATGTGCTAAGGAATAGCTGGTTAAAGTTTGTCGGGTACGTGCCGATACACCCTGTATATACCCAAATATTTGATATTTTTAATTTCTCCAAGTTCAAAGCAAGAGGTGCATGTTACTTTATTACAGTTAGCATTATGTAATCTAATTTTAAGGTTATTGGGAAGTATGTTTTTACTGTTTTTATGAAAAGTTAGGTAAAATGTTTTATTATAGTTTAAGAAAAGTCTATTACAAGTTAGCCATGATAAGACATGAAATACATTTTGTTGCATTTTAAAAAGTTTCAGGCCAGGATTTTCCATTTACTATTATTGCTGTGTTATGTTAGAACAAAATATAGGAGTTTAAATATCTCAGCGATCACCCAAAAAATCCAAGGAGGGAAATGATAGAGAAGTAAATATCGTAGGAAATCGATCGACGCGATATCCCAAAAATGTCAGGTTAGGTTCCGTGTAACAAGGTTTACACGGAATTCTACAATTCGCTAGATTTAAGCACGGCGACACAGCGTACAGGGGCAAGGTTCAACTTCAACACGAGATGCTGCCTTGATTGGCCGCCAGGTATTTGGTTATATCTAGGGAAGTTACTACTTCAATGGAGCGCGGTAAGTTTTTTTAACGTTTATAGGAAATAATTTCTCTCAGGTTCTATATCAGCTTTGAGGATACTATGTGAAGGTTCTTTTTGAGGAGAGGAAGGAATGAGCGTGCTATTGAATAGACCAACGTTGTAGGAGGGAGAGGGGCCGGCAAATCGTTCCACAGCTGAGCAGTTGTACTCAAGAACGAGTCGTAGAAACCCCCCTTTTAATGTGACCAACAATGCATAGTAAGAACAAATCAAGATAAGGACAGTACGTGGGCTTACTTGGGATTAGTTAAAAGCAGTTAACCCTAAATACCGACATAATATTAATTTGCCCTAAAAATTATAATTGGTGCCGCATAAAAAATCGTATTCAATTGTTTTTCGGATGAATGTGCCCTGTGCCGATTTGTTACGGATGTTTATGTGTCGTGTGCCGATTTGTTACGGATTTTTATGTGTCCTGTGCCGATTTGTTACGGATGTATATGTGTCGTGTGCCGAGTTTTTATGGATGTATATGTGTCGTGTGCCGATTTGTCATGGAAACTTATCTATCACGCAAATGCATGTGCAAAAAAGTTTTTTTTTGTTCAGATTTTCATTTTTAGCATCTATCTTGAGGCTCCGTAGTAAATGTTCAAAAAGAAGAAGAAGATTGGTCGAAAGGGAGATATGTAAATACGAATGTTAGAGGAAGCGCGCTAATATTAAAACAAACGATAATAATTAAGCGAAAATTATGCGTGTATTTAATAAAATACGACTCGTTTAAAATAGAGAAAAAAATCTCTCGATAAATACCTAAGTTACATTTAAAGATACCCTGTGTTTTTTTCATATAACTTTGCGTTTTTTTTCTATCGAGGAAATTTCATATGATTATCTTCAAAACAACACATATTTTTTTAGGATATTAAAACTTAAAATGTTCTAGAGAAATATTTTATAAATCGGTAGAAATTCGGATGGCGGAGGCTTAATTGATTAAAGTTTGAGTAAATAAAGAAACATCAAATGTAAGAAATGAATTTAGGCACCTTTCTTGGAAGTGAGTATATAAGCCTTTAATACAGAAGGTTTTGGTGCACACCACACGACATGGAATACCCGAAGAGATCAAAGATCTTATTAGGGAAAAAAATCTTGTTAGGAAAGAGTGGCAGAGATCTTGCAATCCAATAGTAAAGCATCATTTTAATAGGCTAAACAGAGAAGTGCGTGATGCCCTCAGCAAATTCCGCAACGAGCGTTGGCACGACTTTATTTCGACTCTCGAAGATGATAGAGCAGCATACTCGAAGCTCTCTAAAGCACTCAGACGCCCAAAAACTAAAATCTCTCAGATTAAAGGCCCCAACGGATTAGTATACTCCGCTGCAGACAAGGCTGAAGCCTTCGCAGATAGCCTTCAAAGTCAATTCTCTCCCAATACAGACTACGACGACCCAGCCTTCGTAGCAAAGGTGGATTCAAAAGTAGAATCAATTTTAAGTCTAGATCCTGAAGACCCTCCAATCAGGTTCGCAACTCCTAAGGAAATAAACAACATAATAAAAAAATTAAAGAAAAAAAAAGCAGCCGGTCCTGACGGCATCTCAAGTAAATTCTTAAAATATCTGCCAAAGAAAGGCATCTGCGCTATTACAGCCATCTGCAACGCGTTGCTGAGATTACGTTGCTTTCCAAAGGATTTTAAAGAAGCTGACGTAATTTTAATTCCCAAACCAGGCAAGGACCCATTATTAACGGAGAATCATCGGCCTATTAGCCTCCTTCCTTGCCTAGGTAAAATCCTGGAAAAAGTTATACTATCAAGATTAAACTCCTTCACTCAGGACAGTAAATTCTTGCCAGACTTCCAACATGGTTTCAGAGCAGGTCATTCCACCTCTCACCAACTCCTGCGTGTTGTGGAACACATCACGGAGGGATTTAATACTAGGAAAAAAACAGTAATCCTCTCACTCGACGTAAGCAAAGCCTTCGATAAAGTCTGGCACAACGGTCTCTTATATAAAATGAACGCTCTCGGGTATCCTTTAAGACTTACGCAATTAATAGCTAGCTACCTGAGAGATAGATGCTTTAAAGTCAAGTCAGAAAACGTCTTCTCCACAACCCGCCCCTTATCAGCTGGGGTCCCTCAAGGCAGTCAACTCTCTCCATCCCTGTATAACATAAACTCTAGTGACATTCCTAAACCCATTGACCATAACGTTAAAATCATTCAATTTGCGAATGACACTAACATCATGTCTAGTTCAACAGTCGAGAGCATCGCCAGAAAGCGTGTTCAGAGACAGGCCACTCTAACTGAAGAGTGGTGCAAAAAGTGGAGAATTTCAATAAACCCTTCTAAAAGCGCCGCGACCGTTTTCTCAAAGACACGGCCTAAACGGCCCCCATTCATTAGACTGTTTGGGGAAAGGGTTCCATGGGAAAAGTCAATTAAATACCTAGGTGTAACGCTTGACTCCAAGCTCACCTGGAAGAAACATATAACTGGAAAAATAACAGCAGCAAATAAATGTCTAGCATCACTTTATCCAATGATGGGAAAGAAAAGTCGTTTATCAACGGATAATAAATTACTTCTTTATAAAACAACAATAAGACCAGGTTTCACGTACGGATGCCCCATTTGGGGGCACGCCGCTCCAAGTCTCATACAAAAGATTCAACTCTTTCAAAATAAAGCCATTAGACTTGCCTTAAATGCACCTAAATGGATAAGAATTTCTTCTATCCATAATGACACCAACATTCCGTTGATAATGGACTTAATTGTTTCCCAAGCAACCAAATTTTATGCCGGCCTTTCCAGCCACACTAATCCTACAATAAATTCACTTTCCAAATATAGCGAAAACGATAAATTTAAATTTAAAAAACCCAAGATAGTCCTCCGGAAGGAATAATAACCTGCCTTCAGCCGCAGTATAGTTTTTAAGCTCTTGTTCAACGCCAATATAATAATAAAAATAACTGTAAAGTATCTAAAGATAATCAAATATAATTATGTTAGAGTCAGTAAACTCATGTTTAGGAACTCTGTAAAATAAAGTAAATCACAAGTCAAAGGTTTTGGTGCAACCCCCCCTACCCCTGTCTAACGTATATATCCACTTCATTGTCTAACGGTCGAGATCCGAGGCTCTATAAATTCCACTTTTAGTCCCCAAAGTGGATTAGCCACCTCCGTGCGGGAGGGAAGGGATTTGCAGTTGGATTTAGGAAGGGCAATGAACTAGTAACAGGGCCATACTAAAAGTATCTATTGTTGACACTTGACATTATATAGAATGCATGAACTTACCTCCGTACGACATGACGAACTTCTCCACTTTATTGAGCTTGTGCAGACGGAAACGGTTTGCGATCGCTGTGAGGAGAATTACACCTGGAAAAAAATAAACAATATTTAATACCTGCTCATTGAAAAAAAAATTTAAGAACCTACATAATTAATTAAAAGTACATTATTAACTAATTTTATTATGTTTTAATAATTATAATACCAAGTTTATATTGACAGTGGTAAATTTAAATACTTGATAAATTTGCAATTCCAATTAATTTGGTGAGTTATAAATATATTTATTTTGAGAAACATCTGCCAGAATTATATAATAATTACCTCTGTCTGAATCTGGTCTTAGATTAATTTCTTAACAGTAAATAATTATGATGAAAGCTTCTAAAATACAAGGAGCTCCTAGGACGGGTTGCTTCATAGAATTTGAACAATTCATCAAATTTGTTAGTTAAAATTCTAGTTCTATTCAAGTTCTGTTATTATTTCTTCATAGACCGGTTGTATCCCGATAATTTTTAATTTTGTTTTGATTTAAAAAAAAATATGGGAAAAATTAGTTGCAAGATATTGTTAATTCTGAATTTGAAATATGAGATCGACAAATATGACGTTTAGTAAATAGGTCCCAGTGGTCAAGTTGGTTAAGACGTCTGTCCCTGTAAGACAATAGATCACTAGATGTATCTGTTATCTTTTTATTTTTCTGTGTCTTGTTCTGTTTCATGTTTCGTTTAGATTTATTAGTATTATCTTCTCCTTCAAAGATATTTTTTAGTTAGTTAGATCTCACCGCAAATAATTGAAATATTTTCAGTTGTATCTATCAAAGTTACATAAATCCTATCTTATCTGATGTCATAAATATTATGTTTAGATTTTATGATGATTGGGTTATATTTATGCTAGCGACGGAAATTATTCTGCGGGTAATAAACTCACCCCTCAGAGAAATAATGAACTAATAGAAATGTATTCATTCAATTAAGGGGAGTGCACTAAGTGATTAAACCAAATAACGGAAAAAATAAGTTAGAGAGAAAAATATGATAAGAAGTAACTATGTTGTTGAGAAGAATCTAACAGGCTGCGCTACCATTCTCAATAGTTTGTTGGAAATGGTTCTTGTATTTTGTCTTTATTTTTTTTTTTTTTTTTATTTTTTTTTTATGTGACACCTCACAAGAGTGTCCCTGCCCGTGCAGTGCACAGACAGGGGAACTATGTCACCACCCGATTGGGCGGCGTTGTGAGGCGGAACAAGGCAGGGGCTGTAGGAAGGGACTTGTTAATGCGGGCCTTGAAGAGGCTCGGATTATAGGAGGGAGGAAAAACAGACGCCGGTAGCCCGTTCCACATACGAGCCGACTTACACAAAAACGAGTCGTAAAAACGGCCCGTTCTCATGAAGCCAACGTCAACCGTGAACGGGTGTTCAGCTCGTGTCCGTCGAGTTTCGCGCACGTGCACCGGTGCATCAGGAATCAATGCTGCTAGCTCCTTGGAGCAGGCTCCATTGAAATACCTGTAGAACAGACACAGCATGCCTACATTGCGTCTATGCATCAGAGAAGGCAATCGGTCTGTTAACAACGGATTGTCAATCAGACGGATCGCTCTCCTTTGCACAGACTCAAGCAGGTTTATCAAGTATTTTGGGGCACCAGCCCAAAGGTGGCTCCCAAATTCAATAGTTGGGCGGACTTGAGACTTGTACAGGGTCAGCAGCTGGTCACTGTTGAAGAATCTCCTAGACCTGTACAAGACGCCCAACTTTTTGGAGGCCTGATTTACTCGGGCTTCTATGGATCCCCGATACTTGAGCTGGTCTGATATAGTAACTCCAAGCATTTCAATGGAGTCTTTATTGGGGAGAGTGCTCCCATCAAATTGCACCAGACAGTCATTGATCTCCCTCTTTGCCGAAATCAGACACGCTTGGGTTTTTGAGACGTTGAAACTGACCAAGTTGGCCTTACCCCAGGCACGAACCATCTCTAGGTGGTGGTCAATTTTTCGCTTCAAAACTTCCCGAGCTGTTCGGACATCATAGGTGGAAGGGGGCCTGTCAAAAAGATAACCCTGTCATCAGCGTAGCAGTGAATTGGTGCACATTCAACGAGATCGTTGATGTGCAATAAAAACAGCGTCGGAGACAGCACAGATCCTTGTGGCACCCCCGCATTGATTTGGTGCGGTGAGGAAGAAGAGCCGTCAACCACGGTTTGAATTGTTCTTCCCCTCAGAAAGTCCGCAATCCAACTATGCAGGGTTGGGTGGATCCCATACGATGGTAATTTCCCGATAAGCGCCCGGTGCCAGACTCTGTCAAAGGCTTTGGAGATATCTAACCCAACGGTTTGGGTTTCACCAAAACGTTCCATGTACCGCCCCCAAATATGCGTTACATATCCGAGTAGATCGCCACACGATCGGTTTCGACGAAATCCATATTGCCGATCGCTTAGGATATTGTTATTCTCGAGATATGTGAGCAATTTGTTGTTAACCACCCTTTCTAATACCTTCGAGAGTATGGAAGTGATGGCTATGGGGCGGTAGTTAGAAGGGTCGGAACGGTCCCCCTTTTTTAGGATTGGGTGGACGATTGCCTTTTTCCAAAGATCTGGCACCTTTCCACCTTTGAGAGAGAGCCTAAATAATTTCGCGAGCACTGGAGTCATTTCTGCAGAACACCTCTTGAGGACCAAGGCAGGTATTCCGTCCGGCCCACTGGCTTTGTCGACTTTCAGCTCGTTCAAGACTCGGAGAACCTCTCTGTTCCGGATCTTCGGTTCCTCCATTTGAAAACCGCAGTGCGGAATGGAAGGGGGAGTCTCTCCGTTATCTTGAAGAGTTGAGTTTTCCGCGAAAATTTTGCCTAATAATTCAGCTTTCTCGCGGGCCGAGTTAGCCAGCCGACCATCAGGCTTGGTCAGAGGTGGGAAAGTGGTTCTGCAGAAATTTCTTCCGATCGAGCTAGCGAGTGACCAGAAAGCACGGCTACCAGTGGGGCAGTCAGCCAGCTTTTTCGCAATTCTCTGGTCGTGATCGCTCTTAGCTCTATTTAGAACTCTCTTACAATCCCTTGCCCGTTTTCGGTATTCCGAAAGGTTATTCATGGAGCTAATCTTCCGGAGTGCATTAAAAGCCGTATTTTTGAGTCTGACAGCTTCAGCACAGCGATGGTCAAACCACGGTTTTGTGCCCGCTCCAGAGAATTTGACGGAGAAGGGAATGTAGCAATCCATTGCTGATGTGATTAGTTCTTCTACCTCGCGTGCACAAATTGATGGGTCCTCGGAGCTAAAGCATACAGTACTCCAAGGAAAGGCGCCGAAGAAAGACCGCATGCCATCCCATTTTGCTGCCCTGTAGTGCCATACCTTCCTCTTTACATGTTTGTCGGGTTGAGGGTTCATGGAGGATGGGACAGAGGTGGTAATCAGGCAGTGGTCAGAGGATCCTAAGGGCGCTGTCACCTCCACTCTGTACCCGAGTGGCTCACTAGTGAGAAACAAATCGAGTAGGTTGGCTCGATGTGATGGGATGTCTGGTATTCTGGTCGGAGATTCTACGAGTTGGCTTAGTCCATGGATAAGGGCAAAAGATTCCGCTGATCTACCGGCAGAGTTTGTTGGGCCCGAGAACTTCAGCCATTGTTCATTATGAACATTGAAGTCCCCCAGGATTACAAACTCGGCCGATGGGTAACGGGGCAAGAGAATATCTACAGTGTCACTCAAGTATTTAAACAACTCAACAGTGTCTGATTCGGCAAGGTTTGGTGAGCGATATAGGCACGCATAAATTCTCATCATACCGGTGAGATCCACACGTACCCATAACACTTCGTGTTTTGCGCTCTCGATATTTGCGAGACGAGCGCAGCTGATGTCAGCACGGCTGTAAAGGCAGACACCTCCTTTGGGCCTGAAAAGGCTTTCCAGATGATATCCTGGGCAGTTCAGATAGGAGGTATCTGGGGGCTCGGCAATCTGTGTTTCCGTAAGGAAGAGGAGATGGGGATTTTGTGAGAGAAGGTGGTGGTGGATGGGAGTTAGGTTGGTGTGCAGACCGCGAATGTTAGCGAAATTCACCTTCATCCTCGGTCCACACTGAGGACTCCTACTGTTCTTTGTCGCTGAGTTTATATTAATTTGTTGTATTTAGATTTAAAATTACTATCACGAGTGTGTAGGACGGCCTGGAAGCTAAAATCCTCTCTATTATGAGCTAAAAATCTCTCTCTTGCTATAAACCTACTGCAAGCCCACCTCTGATCTGAATATGGAGGGGCGAACCCATTCGCTAGAGACATCTAGAGAATTCTGTAAACTCTACGAGCTACTAGCACTAGAGCCATCTATGCTACGTAGCTCGAACTATCACAACTGGGACATGCATTTTAAAATCATGTCAATACAGAAAATCAGAAAATTTTGTGTACCCATTTGGTAGGTACTAAAGGTTATCTGTTTCTCTGTTTTGTGGACAGTAGACCTTTGACATTTCCAGAAAATCACCGTTTTACTAAAGAATATTTTTGCTGTAATTTGTCACGCGGGCAGCCACAACAAATGTCAAAGTGATTGCTAGATTGTTCATATTACTGAAACAGTAATAAATCACAAAGTTTTCGACATAATTTTGGACGCAAATCATAAAAGATGTTTGGTAAAATAATTCCACGAAGTTCGAACTTTCTTCAATCTTTCTCATTCGGAAACTAACATATAGCTACGAATTGAGTAATAAATATTGACAGTTCAATCATTAAGCAAAAAAATGATTGAGGTTTATATGAGATGTACACATCGTTCACGTTTACGCCGCAAAACAATACTATTTTTTTTTGAAACTACATATTTTGAACATTATAATGAACACTACCTGAAATCCCCAACGTTTCCTGGTCTTTGTTGGGCTTTAAGGGGTGAGGAAGGGAGGAAGGGGGATTATGGGTGGTTTAAAGAAATCTTATATGGACCGTAACCTTTCTCTTGTTTTGAATATGAAGTGTGCAAAATTTCATCAATGACGGAATAAAACTTTAGATTTGTATAAAAAAAAATCCTCCTACACACTCTTTTTAAAAATAATATATTTTATACACGGTGTCCGGATGCTCGCATTACATTTTGGGAGACTGGTGAATCTACATCACAACAAAGGGTTAAAAAAAACTTTTATAGCCGTGTCTCATGCATTTTAAAATACATTAAACAGCTGAAATTAACCCGACCGATTTAAAAAAATTGTCCAAAATACTCGAAAATATCTGAGAGCTCAAATCATAAGAAGTTATACCACAATGACTCCAAATGTGATGTAGATTCCCTAGTTTCCCGCTTGTATTACGGTGTATAAAATGAGAGACGTACTTAAAGTAAAAAATGACACCCTTTTCCTTATATTTTCATGAACCCCCGTAAAGGCTAAAAGGGCTGAGTTCAAAGAAGATGAGTGAGCGGAAGGTTGGGAAATAGCTTGGTTATGGTTTTTCGCTATGTGCATATCGCATCAGAGTACCAATTGTGGAATTAGAGGCACGCTGTGAGAGTGGGGGAAGGAGATGGGGTGAGGAAGGCTGGGAAGTAGCACTTACCGATGATCCTGAAGACCGAGCAGAAGATGATGGTGAGAAGCACGAACCAGGTGTTCCAGTCATGCGCGTTGTTGACGGTGGCGACTCCCAGGAACATGAAGATGATGGTCTCCGAGGAGCTGGACAGCATCTTCATGGCGTACTTGATGGTTGTGTGCGACTTGTGTGAGATGTTACCCTCCACGTAGTTCTTCATCGTGATGCCACAGAACGTGATGCTGTGGACAAACAAAATAAATATTTTATTAGTACCGTAAAATGGGGCGACTTTTGAATCGGGGGACTGGTTGATCTTCACGGATAAATGCATAATTCTTGGTACCACTCAGAAATTACTAGTTTCTTTTAAATGTTTTATTCGGGCAACGTGGATACGCCAATGACGCTTTGAAAACGAGTATCAAAAAGTTAATAAATTCCTCAACGATTATGATAGTTTCGCGTTTACAACATTTCTTGGGATTGGCGTATCATTGAAATAAGCTTGACTAGCAAACTGGAAGTTACGGGTTCAAATCCCAAGGTGCGCAAGTAAATTTTATTTGATAAATTTGTGTTAGTTCAAAAATTACTCGTTTAAAATAATATATAGTATGGTTTCGGCACATTCCATAGTGGAATATATTCTCAGTATCGCCCTGGTGTAAGAATTATTATTCAGAGTTGAAACGGTGCTTAAAATGGATTTGACCGTGTTTGGTGACCAATAGCCAAACACTTCCCCACCATGTTTTTATTTTGTTGACTCCTTAAACACGTATACATTTGTTGACAGGTATTTCGATAGTTTAAGCATGTGCACTACCTAAACGTGATAGTTATGCAATACCTAAACACGAGGCAATTGAAATCCACAAAAACTCCATTCATCCGAGGGAGCTAAGCTTAATACTTCTTCTTGGCATCCCGGTGCTTGACGGCTACACCAAAACTAAATGCCGAAAACCACATAAATTTAAGTAATTATTATGTTGAAATGTAGGACCTACGAGGATTAACGTTCACAACACGGAATCGCTTCTAGATACATTTTTTTTTTATTTACTTAACTTATAATATTTTTAAACATAATATAATTGAATGACAAAATAGTGTAACATATATTTTTTAAAGTTTTTCTATGAAATTTATAATCTTTTGTCTTGTTCATTCAGATCTCGAAGAAGAGAACTGGCTCTTGAGTTTTGCGTGAGAGTTAAGAATAATATTACAGAGGCAACTTTTTTTTTACATTAGTTCCACACAGGGGGCTCTGTGGAAAATAATTTCTTTCGTGGCCTATGTCATCTTTGGAAAGCTACTGGTGGGTCTTTTTAAAGGAAATGAGGTATTGGTGTGGTAACAGGTTTGAAGGATGGGTAGGAATCCGGGGGTCTGTGTGTCCAGGAGTGACGGACGTATGAATCTATCCCTCCCGCTGTTAAGTTGAAGTTAAGGAGATAATTAGCTTCACAAATCCTATAATATCCTACGATTTTTTACGGGTCTAGTCATCAACGTAGCGAAACACTCGGGGTGCATACGGCAGGGGTTTTGTGTACCGGACGTTGTACCTCGACCGACTTTAAATTAATTTGCATAAATTTGAATTTACGCAGAGGTAGTTCCTTTACAAACTTACCTCTGCGCATCTTCGAATTTATGCAACAAATTCTCTCTCTAAACTTGTATAAAAAATCTGTAAATCTTATCTGCAAAATTGATTAATAAATAAAACCACGGGGTCAAGCAGTCATCATTATAGACAAAAAACAAAGGCTTGACCCCCCAATACCCTCTTATAAATTAAAATACCTAAATTTGTACAAAAACATGGATGACTTGCATGAAGTTTGAAATTGTGCAAGCGCAGTTTCCTTTACAAAACTCGCCGTTTGCACAAAATCGAATATTATGCAAACCTTCCCTTTAAATATCTATATGTAAATTTGTGCAAAGTCACAAAATATCTAAAAATAAAATAAGCGGATTGAGGAAACAGTCGGGGGACCCAGGCAATTTCGTCCACTAGCGCGTTGCCCAACAACGGCGCGTTCATCCCTGTGAAGATTCCGGGAACTCAAAATAATTCTCGGAATTTCTCGTAAACAAAGGGAGAGCTGGGCCCGTTGGCTCATTAAAAGGCGGACAAATTGCACAATTCGGCAGAGATCCAGAAACCATTGCCTCGACAACATCTCTCCTGGACTGCCCCTGACTGCCTCTTCAAGCCTCTTCTCTGCCCTGGGACCTTCACTTCAACCTGGCCTTCTTCTTTCTCCCGGCTCCCTGGTGCTCACCAAGAAGAAACATTTTGCAAAGTCGAAACGTCCTTGTCAGGGCGCAGGTTCCCCCCTACCTTCCTCCCCCTGCCTTATACATTTCTCCCATAATCTCCCACATTTTCCCCATTTCTCCCTTTCCCTATATTTTCCCTATTTTTCCCTCATTTTTCCCTTTCCTCATATTTTTCCCCATTTTTCCCGTTTCCCACATTCTCCCTCCTTTTTCCCGACTTTTCTTCCTAGGCGTCGAAGCGGCCAGCTGGCCATTCCCGCTACATCGTCTGTGCGGCCGGCGACTACAGTGCCGTCCCGTACATGTTGGTTATCCAAGAAATGGTTCCCGGGCGGCATTACCGGTACCCGCCTCCCAACATAAAAATCTTAATAAGCACTAGGATGTGGCAAAATTATCAAATATAAACTTGGATTGAATCAATGAAGGTAAATTCTTTTTATTAATGATGTAACAGATTTTTTTAGGAAGAATTTTATTTTTTTCTTGAAAAATGACAAATCTGTTTTATTTTTTTACTGCTTCGGGAAGACTATAATTTTTTTTTTATCCCCCTTTTAAATAATATAATAAACAATCTACACATCTACCGTTGCGATGGAAAAAAGTCCCCGACCCGAATAAGACAAAGGGAAGAAAATTATGACGATTTACTAAAAAAAAATCATGAGTCTTTACCAATCTCTGCGCACCAGTACAAGGAAGATAAACATGCTAAAGAATTGACTGGACACCTTTCCCCTATCTTTCTTATACTGGTGCGTAGAGACGAGTAATTAGTCTTTACCCCTCTCTGCGCACCAGTACAAGGAAGATAAAAATGCTAAAGAATTGACTGGACACCTTTCCCCTATCTTCCTTATACTGGTGCGTAGAGACGAGTAATTAGTCTTTACCCCTCTCTGCGCACCAGTACAAGGAAGATAAAAATGCTAAAGAATTGACTGGACACCTTTCCCCTATCTTCCTTATACTGGTGCGTAGAGACGAGTAATTAGTCTTTACCCCTCTCTGCGCACCAGTACAAGGAAGATAAAAATGCTAAAGAATTGACTGGACACCTTTCCTCTATCTTCCTTATACTGGTGCGTAGAGACGAGTAATTAGTCTTTACCCCTCTCTGCGCACCAGTACAAGGAAGATAAAAATGCTAAAGAATTGACTGGACACCTTTCCTCTATCTTCCTTATACTGGTGCGTAGAGACGAGTAATTAGTCTTTACCCCTCTCTGCGCACCAGTACAAGGAAGATAAAAATGCTAAAGAATTGACTGGACACCTTTCCTCTATCTTCCTTATACTGGTGCGTAGAGACGAGTAATTAGTCTTTACCCCTCTCTGCGCACCAGTACAAGGAAGATAAAAATGCTAAAGAATTGACTGGACACCTTTCCTCTATCTTCCTTATACTGGTGCGTAGAGACGAGTAATTAGTCTTTACCCCTCTCTGCGCACCAGTACAAGGAAGATAAAAATGCTAAAGAATTGACTGGACACCTTTCCTCTATCTTCCTTATACTGGTGCGTAGAGACGAGTAATTAGTCTTTACCCCTCTCTGCGCACCAGTACAAGGAAGATAAAAATGCTAAAGAATTGACTGGACACCTTTCCTCTATCTTCCTTATACTGGTGCGTAGAGACGAGTAATTAGTCTTTACCCCTCTCTGCGCACCAGTACAAGGAAGATAAAAATGCTAAAGAATTGACTGGACACCTTTCCTCTATCTTCCTTATACTGGTGCGTAGAGACGAGTAATTAGTCTTTACCCCTCTCTGCGCACCAGTACAAGGAAGATAAAAATGCTAAAGAATTGACTGGACACCTTTCCTCTATCTTCCTTATACTGGTGCGTAGAGACGAGTAATTAGTCTTTACCCCTCTCTGCGCACCAGTATAAGAAAGAAAGGGAAAAGGTGTCCAGTAAATTCTTTAGCATTTTTTTGGTGAAACGAAAATTAAGCCTCTTTGTTTAATAGCCAAGTTTCCAGGTCAGAAAGCCAAACAATTGGCCGGTGTGCGACAACTCCTCTCACTCACAGTCACGCTTTAAAACCTCCATACCAGAATGTTTATGGCTTTTGCTCTTATTTGCTCTTTGCACAAGAAAATGAATATATGGACGTTCTCGAGAGTAAGGAATGAGAAACGGGAGTAGGTTAATAATTATTGTTTAAATATAAACAGAGCCATTAAAACGTACGAAGTGTTTATTAATAGAATTTCTTGTTAATTATAGCATTCATTAACAAAGCGAGTAGTTGTGCTACTCGGAGAAGTAATTGAATATTCTATTTGAGTTTGTTAATGGGCATATTTAAATAAAAATCCTACAGATTGTTGAGCAAATATTTCTAGAATCAAAAGAAAAACATTCAAAAGTATTGTATCATATTTCTTCTACACAATATTGTTCTTCAGATAGTAGGTACCTACATACAGGTGGGGCAGAAGTAATGACCCGGTTTTGAGGAGGTATTCGAAACTTCTAATAAACGTTTTTTTTTTATTATGATCTGTATATAATCTAATTTTTTCATAAAGTTTTGAAAACCACTTCAGCAAGATGGCGGCCTTCAACAGCAACAATTAGTGACGAAACTAATCTGGGAGATCTGTGGTTACAACAAGACGGGGCTACAGCACACACAGCTCGGATTTCTATGGCCAATTTGAGACAAATATTCCCTGCTCCACTTGTATCTCTGAGGATTGATGTAGGATGGCCAGCGGGCTCGCCAGATTTAAGCATGTGCGACTTTTTTCTGTGGGGTTGTTTGAAGGAGGAAGTTTTCAAACATAGCTCCCACACTTTAGAAGAGCTGAAGCCCCGAATCATCGACGAAATTCAGAAATCGACTACATCAGTGTATTACTGCTGAAGGCCGCCATCTTGCTGAAGTGGTGAAAAATGGGATTATATACAGATCGATCATAGTAAAAAAGTTTTAAGTTTCTAAGTTTATTAATATTTTTTAATACCTGTATAATGAAGCCAATTGGATTGAAAACACAAAGGGAAAAATGTTCAAAAGTACGTTGATAAATAGTTATGTACGAGTTTGTTTAAAAAAACTCACAAAATACAGTTTCATAAACTCCCTCATTAAGTAATATAAAATTGTGCTTCTCTAACATCGTGATTATTTTACTGCGACTAATTTTTACCGATATTTTACCCAGTTTTTCCAATATTTTACGAAAGCTCTCAAAACATCTAAAGAAAATTCAACCATTTTCTAATTGCAATTTCGAATGTTTTAAAGTATTTGCATAATATTGTCCTCGCTCTAAATCTAAAGCTAACACAGCACGAGAGGAAATGTGAGTGCTATTAATATAATGCTGACAGCTGTCACAAGTCACAGAGCGAGAGGCTAAGTTCAACGCTGAGTGGATGCAGTCAACTCAGCGTCACATGTCACAGTGGCAACAGTCACATGTACCTACGTGTAATGTACAATGTCCTCAGTTGTTACAAAGGGAGCACCCTCTCTCACTTGGAAGTATGTGACAGTGACAATGCAACTTTCTCCACTAGATACTCTGGTAAGCTTTGACGTATGGCGCTTTAAGTATACAAATGGAAGGCAAATAATATGCAATGTTGACTAAACTCATTATTTAGAAGTAGCGCAGATTCGTCAAATATTATAATTATAGGATTTGTGAAGCGAAACAGTATTTAAAACAAAAAATATAATTGCTTGATCATAAACCTTTCAAGAGAAAAAAATATTATTTTTTAATGATAAACTTATGTTTATAAGACAAGGTTTTTATGCATAGCACAAAGGATAGTAAATTAATGTAAGCAATAATTAGTCGCCTTCAATATCAATGCAAATGGAAAATATGTCGCCGACGGGAATTGAACCAGCGCTGATATCCAGTCAGATGCTCTGGACCACTGAGCCACGTCGACGCCATCTAGTGGGAAATTTAGCACTAACAAAGCCTTTCCTACAAAAATAATGTTGGTTGTTTACAGGTGAAAAAAATATAATAGGCAATAATTTTTGATTGAAGTACTAGTACATGTTGAATTATTTGGCGTGTTGGAAATAAGCCGACGTGGCTCAGTGGTCCAGAGCGTCTGACCGGACATCAGAAGGCGCGGGTTCAACTCCCGTCGGCGGCATTTACTTATACTCGGGAGATATTTTCAATTTGTATTTATATTGCAGGCGACTAATTATTGCTTATAATAATTTATTATCCCTAGAAAAAAAAAAATACAAATCGAAGTTAGTTAACTTGAAAAATGACGACATCTATCCTATGATATTTTAAAAATACAAGACACGTTTATATTCATACTAATCGAACATGTAGCTTCGCTTATGAGAAGGATAGCCATTAAAAAAAATTGTATTGAACGGTGAGTTAACAGTTCCCCAGTCCCAGGGGCGACGCGACGCTTCGTGTACAGACGCCGGCGCCCGATGGATATGAATGGTATACAAATCCTAACATCCACCACCTATTTTACAACGACACGAAGAATAATTGAAAATGTTTATTCTTTGGAAATTTATAAATATTCTATATTTCTGATAGTTTTTTTTTTCTCTATTTAGTAAACCTGGATACATTCCTCGGGATTGTGCTATATTTGGGAAGAATCTTTTTAAAGAAAGGGAAGAGTTAATGTGGGTCTTAAAGATACTTATTATGTTATAGGAGAGAGGAAACACAAAAAAACGGAAAATTATCCAAAGTCGTCGAGCTGTTGAGCAAACGATTCGTAAAAATGTCCTGTTATCATACAACAAATGAGTATCAACCAAGCACCTATTGTAGGTACAAGCGTTTCAAATGATGGCGTGTTTGAAAATTAAAAAAAATAACGAAAATGTGTGCGTAAGAATAAAAGGCGGTTAAATGAAATTATAACTTTGTTAGACAGCGGGTGAAATATTTTATGACGTGTAAAAATCGTCCATAATGTTTTTGGTCTGAAAAATTGAGAAAAATGTGGAAAATTGAGAGTCCCTACCTAACTGGCTATGCTACCGGTAGACAATTAACAGTTTAGGCAGGTATGGCAATTTTCGCACATGCCGCAACCAATTGGTTACTAATTTGCAAATTAATATGACCGACCCTTTGCGATTTTGCATTCCTACCCTAGTATGAAGATCAGGGTAAAATGGAACGAATTAAACTGCAGAGCGATGTTTTCATTTTTGATATTGATAAGTCAAATTTGATTGTCGAAGTTAGATTACTTTGTTTGAGAGTGATTTATGTGAGGTTTTACTCAATAAGATATTCAACCATAAAAAATATCGAATATTTAAAAGTCAATAGATGTCGCATACAATAATAAAACAAATATCCAAGACGCTATCTAGATTGCAATTTTATTCGGGTAGAATCTTACAATGATATGTAAAGATAAGCGCTAAGAAAATGAAGATAATTATGGTAAATCTCAGTGTGGTACAGTTACAAATAACTGGAAGAGAGCGAGGGAGATGTCATGAGTTCAATCCCCAGATGCGACAGAATCTTTTCTATTTGTTTTTCGTTTGAGAGTGGTTAATATTGTCTTCAATGATTAAATAGTTGGAGTAAATATCGGTAACAACATGTCATCTTAGTGAGAACCGCACAAGAGTCTCAACTGCTCCCAAACATCTGGAACATTGTGGATTGTTGTGAGGCTGAAGGTAGAGGGGAGAGGAAAGATTTGGGGAAGTGGAAGGTTGGAAAGTTCCTCACTATTCAGATCTGGTCATAAAACGCGCCTAAAGCCATTTTAAGCAACGTTTCGATTGCGAATGATGATCTTTCACCGGGGCGATTCTGAAAATATTTACATCTTTGGAACTACGAGTAGAATGAGGAATTCACATTTAAAATAAAAAAATTTCCTCAATATTTAATAAATCATTTAGACTAAACTTTTGTCCAAAAAAATGTTTTCATTTTCCTTCGAATGTAGTAGAAATAAAGTCATATGAAAAAACGACTAATGCTCTTGAAAATATGCAATCAAATCATGTATAATGCAATGAAATGTATCTAGAAACATATCGCTTTTAAGAAGTTTCACAAGAACGAACAGTAAATTCTTGCTTTATGGACAATTGCACAAATCCTTTGTTTTCCGTGGACTAAATTTTCGTGTTTCCATAGTAAGGGCTCACTTGGGACCTTTTCAATATAGCTGAACCCATAAAGGAGCATAAACGGAATACGTTTGTTATTGCCTTTTGCGAATAAAAGAGACAGACCGTTAAATAAAACGCTTCTCTCATAAAAGTAAAATCTTCAGTGCCGATTACCCTGCGGGTTAAACGTCCTCAGAGCCCCCATTTAGTGATGGGATTATAAAACCAACGATATAGTATCAGTACGTCACCTCAGTGCTTAATTGTCCAAACGACCATTTGCAAATTTTACAGGAGGAGGTTTTCTTTGATTATTTCAATGAAACATTATGACAGGTGTTTAAGATGAAGATATTTCCGTCAAGCTAAAGGTCTGATCAGCTTAAATAATTCTTTGTAAATTGACTAAGGATAGTTTTTGATACTTTTTTTTACATTTTAAAATGGAGATTGAACAAAAACGCACCACCAGAATTTTGTAAATGGAGATTGAACAAACTGGAATTGGAGATAGGGCAACTTTTGCGTAGAACTTTCCGTGCTTGTTTGTTCAAACGACCACCTTTAGTTATATACAGGATGAGTTTATTGTCAATATTTCTATTATGGATACTGACAATTCGTGGTGGAATCTATATATATATATATTTATAATAGTGATTTTTTCTTTGTTTGTTCCTTCTTATTTCCTATACCTTTTCTATACATAAAAGTGAGCTCTGGCGTTATGAAATTTATATACAAATTCACATCTTATTTCCCATACCACTCTACCGACTGCGATAAAACTTTGTAACTTTGAGTTGTGCGCATGCCCGCGAAGGTTTCCCTATATTATATTGAACTATGGCGTTGTGAAATTTGTATAAAGATTCTCTTATTATTTCCTATATCATTCATCCGATTGCGATGAAACTTTGGTGAGTTGCTTTGCGCACGCCGGCGAAGGTTTCCATACATAAAGGTGAACTCTGGCGTTATGAAATTTGCATTCAGATTGTATAATAGGTGGCGATCGAGTTGTTATAAAAATGTGTGCATTATTTCTTGTAGCTTAGCAGTAGGGACTGAAAGAGGGAAGGGTGAGGATAATCCGTGAGGGGGGAGGGTTCGTGGGATGCGGGACAAATCTTTCTTTGAGTGGCATTGAAACGCGTGCCAGGTACTCGACAGTTCCATTATAATAATTTACTTATTATAATGATAATAATATATTAAACAATGTCCAACTTTTTTTTATTTCTGACCGTGACCGGGTTTAGCCTATCAACCATCTTTAGACTTCCATCTTCGTTGTTACGACATAGCAACGAAAATGGGATATCCATATAATTTGAATAAAATCATTGCATTCCACCCCTTTTAATCCCCCTCCCTAAATTTAATGTATATAAAGCACAGCTTAAGGAATATCTGTACCAGTCTGAAGATGACCGCAGTAGGCTGAATCTCTTACGATCAGATTTTTTTTTATGTGACACCTCACAAGAGCGTCCCTGCCAGTATACAGACAGGGGAACTATGTAACCACCCGGTTGGGCGGCGTTGTGAGGCGGGTTAAGGTAGGGGCTATATGAAGGGATTTATTAATGCTGGCCTTGAAGAGGCTCGGATTATAGGAGAGAGATGCCGGTAGCTCGTTCCACATACAAACCGACTTACAAAAAACGACCCGTTCTCATGAAGCTAACGTCAATCGTAAACGGGTGTTCCGCTCATGTCCGTCGAGTTTCGCGCACGTGCACCGGTGCATCAGGGATCAATGCTGCTAGCTCCTTGGAGCAGGCTCCATTGAAATACCTGTAGAACAGACACAGCATGACTACATTGCGTCTATGCATTAGAGAAGGCAATCGGTCTGTTAACAACGGATTGTCAATCAGACGGATCGCCCTCCTTTGCACAGATTCAAGTAGGTTAATTAAGTATTTTGGGGCACCAGCCCAGAGGTGGCTCCCAAATTCAACTGTTGGGCGGACTTGAGACTTGTACAGGGTCAGCAGCTGGTCACTGTTGAAGGATATCCTAGCCGTTTACAAGACGTCCAGCTTCTTGGAAGCCTGATTTACTCGGGCTTCTATGGAACCCCGATACTTGAGCCGGTCTGATATACTAACTCCAAGCTTTCAATGGAGTCTTTATTGGGGAGAGTGCTCCCATAGAATTGCGCCTAAACAGTACGCGTGGCCAAAAAACTAAATCACTTAAATTATATGAAATTTATGCAAATTATTTCAGTGAATAATATACCTATACATGTTTTTTTGGCTAAAAATTAAAATCCTACCGTTTTTGTTGGTAATGCTCAGAATCGTAATCAAAACCCCAAAACACACAAATGAGGAAAAAATCAGAATTATAATTTATTATATAACTATAATTTATTTCAACAAACTGCATAATCACTATAGATCAATTTGTAAATCTCAAACGGCTACATACAAATACGGATATACTGAAAATTTCGAATTGAAATACTAATCTAACTAGTTTAATATGAATCGTCAGTCAAAAAACCAATTTTGACAGCAAAAACTTGCAAAAAGTAGAGTCTGAGCGAAAACAGAAAAGTGAACACGCTGTATGACAAAGTTCATTGCAATGTAAAAAACAAAACAAATTTAGTATTGATAGAGATATTTAAAACTAACACTTACCGCTCTATTTCCGCACTGCTGCGTATGTATGCACTTTTGTAATTAGTTATTGACATTTTCCTGTTGTTTTGTCTATCAAAAACTCCTTGGTATATATTTAAATGCTTTTTTACTTCCGCGTAACGCCAGAAAACAAACACCGTTGGAATGTAAAAACTTAAGATGGCGGCATCACGTGATCCTCGCATCGTGCTGTAATTGGTCGGTTGGTGGAGTTTGAACAAACTAGCACGCAATTTTAATTCTCGACTCTAGGAGGTTGGCCTAATAAGGAGATTGGCCAAACAAGGACTCACTTTTAGAATATTGTTGTGGACATTGACATTTTAAAATGCTTATAATTAATTGTAGGAGGCTGATAAAACTATTTTTTCTTCATCGAACGACGCGTAATTTGATTCTTAACAATATTGCGTTAAAAACTCATTTTCGCTAAAATGGTCGTTTGGACAATTAAGCACTGGGGCGACGAGTAGTTAGTAATCGTAATCAGTGAACATATAATCCACAAGATCTATCTTGACTAATTTCGAAGAAAACGGTCGTCACCATTTAATTACTGAAATATATTCACAGTTCACAGAATTTTTGTTCCGAGGCGGACTGTAGTTTGTTGTGTTAGTGTTAATTCATATTTTTTATGATTTCCTCATAGTCATGTATGTAGACTTTATCGTCATGTTTGTAGACCGTGTATGATGATACTAAAGTTTGTAGAACTCGTATTCATGCTATGATTTCCTAATCTTCGTGTTTGTTGACTGTTGGTTGTTGTATTAGTGTTAATTGTTTTGTTGATTTCCTCATATTCAAGTTTGCAAAACTCGTTTTCATGTTTATTGATTTCCTTATTGTTATGTTTGTTGAATGCGGGCTGTTGTGTTGGTTTTATTTTTAATTTTATAATTTCCTCGTCTCCATCTTTACTTAACCATTTTTTGATGTTCTTTTTAAATTTATTTATCTCCATGGTATTTTTAATAATTTAATTTGGAAGGGCATTATGTTATTTTGTTGCATGGAGTTTAGGTTAGAATATATTTAATTTTCGAATGTTTCGTAGATTTGAGGTTTTTGACCTCGTAGATGTGTTGGTTTGTAAGGTACCCTGCCGGGGGCATATGAGTCGGAGGCTCTTACGCATAGATATATAATAACAATAGATTAGCCCGCTCACACTTCGCTCAATCTAAAAATAACACAACAACATCTTATCAAAATCCAATGCCACGCTTCGAAAGCCTATATATAAGTTCAAATCCCATGTTGTAATTTGTTAATTTTATCGGCCAATAGCAAGTCTGAAAGGCACCGCGACACAAGATAAAGAAGTGAAGTTAAAAACACATCTTGATGTAAACTTGTTGTACAAACTTCTAAAAACATACGCGAAATCAGCGAAGATCGTTCATTTTGTGACAAAAGTGTTGTCGTGATTTTTTCGTGACGTTGTTGATTTGCTAAAAAGAATTTTAAGATTCTTTTTGTTCCTTTAGCGATACGCCGCGCCGCGTCGAAGCTATCTACAAGATATATTTTTTTAAATATTCACATGGCAGATTAAATTGATAACGATAAAGATTATGAGATCCCCTACCTAAAATATTGGAAATTGTATTTGAAAAAACGATCTTCACAAATCAAGTTGGGACTGAGCGTTGGGACGAACTTGCTGGAAGACAAAATCCCTCCGTGCAGACGCTTCTTCGACTGCGAGATAATGCACTTTCTTTTTGACAATTGTTTTAACCAATATTTTTGGTTTCAGTGTTAATATAAAGGTTCACACGCCCTGTCTAGATAACACTTGGTCGATAGTATCATGTCTTTCAAATCCACTTCTAGAGACTAACTGTTCAGTGGACTTATATTATCAGTTGGTAGGTAGACTGGGTAAGGCCCGGTAACTGGTAACCTGGTTACAGGGAGCAGGCACAAGGTAAGTTAATTATCAGGTGATCGTAACGCGACGATGGACAATATACACACGTTAGCCTAATCTATAGGTAGGCAAGTAATTATATTCAGTAACTACGCCAAATTAATTGCCAACGACTGAAATGGAATATGTTACCATTTCATGTTGGAAACACTAAGGGCCGGTATATCAGTTGCTCTAAATGCTCGCTAAGTACAAGAAACCTAGCTAAAATTTAAGCGTGCTAATTGGGCCGCTTAATCCTTAATCGCAAACGAGTAGTTCAGTGACATATCTATCAAATTTGATATTTACGTAAATAATTGTACAGTTTTGTCTGTCCGCAATGTATGTGAATTGCCTACTTTTATCAGTGTGGACTTCGATGATTCAACGAACGATGAGAAGTATCGATGATATTATTTGATAAAGTCTCGAAAGTATAAGAGTGATCTAATGTCAGAACATGTTTGTTTTTAATGGTTAATTTTCATAATTCCACGAATAATGCACTGACTCCAGAAAATCAAGTAAGTACTCAAGTACACTTCAAGTAGGTATAAGCTACAGTCAGAAAATATGTTTTTGATAATCATTCTCCAAAACTCGGCGTAGAACAAATTAATAATTTAAAACAGGTAAAAAAATCTCCAAAATGCATATTTTATTTTTTTAAGGCACAAATATTTTTTTAAATTTCGATCGTAATCTAAAAGAATAAATTTACAACATTATATAATAAAATCCAAACTCGAAAAGGGTTTCACAAGTACGAGATTTTGCACTTCAAACCATTTTTTATAGGCCTGATATATTTTTTTTCTAGGCTTAAAAAAAAGCGATTGCTTCAAAGTCCAAGATGTGTTCTACTCGCAGTATTTAATTTACGTATATATAATATTTCTAAGCGATTATTTTTCAAACCATAAACTGATGTAACGTGACCTTGCAAGATTTTGCATTACTTCGCATTGCCAAGTTCCAATTGGCCGGAGGAAGTGGGGCTGAAGCAACCCCGATTATTGGGGTATATTGTGAGGGATGAAAAGGTTGGGAGATACCCGGCTATTCACGTCTAGTCATTATACACGGCTTAAGCTCAAGGAACGTTTTGATTCTGAATGGTGGCCTTTCACCGGTCGCAAATATACTTTTTTTATATGGTCTATTATTTAAAAATAACACAAATGTATAAATAAATATTTATTTACGCACGCCGGGTTTCGAACCTGCGATCTCAGAATCTTAACCTTTCGGCCACGGTCAATTTAAAATAATCAAAAAATATTAATCATTGAAGACAATATTAACGCCTATCAATCGAATAAACTGAAATATAAACGACGGAAAAAGATTCAGTCCCATCTAGGAATTAAACTCAGGACCTCTTCCTTGCCCGGGAAGTGCTCTGACCACTGAGCTAATTCGATCATATTAACGTATACTATGCCGTCTTTATATATGCTTTGAGGTTTTACTCATGAAGTTATTCCAGAAATAAAAATATTCATACTAGACTTATAGAAAAATCAATAGATGTCGAACATTAAGATAAAAATGGATATATTTATCCTAGACACTATATAGATTGCATTTAGTTCAGGTAGAATCTTACAATAAAACTGTGCGTTGAGAGCTCTCAGTCGAAGTTGATATGGTCGAATTACTTTAAAAACTTTATGTTTCATATTTAAATGGCTCGTCGTGAATCTCAACACAAACATTGGTTCCCCTCGTTTGTATAGAGAATAGGCAGAATAAAAAGGCTTTCACGGGGAATGGGAGGTTGTGATGAACGTTAACAAGGGAAGTGAAAATTAGTGGCAGTTTCCGTTTCCTGTTCTAGCGCCAGCGCTCTGAAGAAGACCGATTTTCTCACGTAAAGAAAATGGGCTAATTTATATGTAATGCAGTTTATTAAATTATAAATTAAATCAAGGCTTGATTATGTACACAAACAGAAATTAAATAATTCTTCACCTCGGTCCAGAGTGGAAGAGCACCCTTGGAGAGAGCCATGTTAAAGGAGGGAGAAAGCGCACAGCCCGGCAATTCCTTCCACGACCGAGCAGTTGAACTTAAGAACGAATCGTAGAAGCGACCTGTTCTCATGTGACAAATGTCGAACGTGTACATATATACACTTAACATTCTGCTCTTACTTAATAATAACTTTTTTATTCTGAATAGTGTCCAGAATCAAAAAGTTGATTGGACGTAGCTTTGGCAAACTGTATAGATTTTTTTTTAATTGACAAAGCGTGGCGAAGTATTCTTTTAAGATATAACTCGAACATTTTGCATTTCTCATGTCTCTAAATTTGTTTGTTCGTTCTGTTTTCATTTCAAAATGATGACCTAAAGATTCTTTTTTCTAATGTTTATTTTGACTTTCTTATTCGCATTTTTTCAATATTTTGCTTGAAGAAAGATTAAAAAAAATTGTCACTGGTCAAAATCATTTTAGTTTCTTTGGACAAATTGTATAATTCCTTATTTGAAATTTAAAAAAAATGTCACATTTTATAATTAAGTAGGTAGGTATTCAAGTACCTACTCATAAAAGGAAATTTATATTTTAATTAATTATAAACTATAAATTAGAAACATTTTTTTTGGATGTCAGGTCTACTGTTCCAACTATTAGTATTATGTTATCAACTTGCTAATGGTCCAAATTAAAACAAAATCGGTTGAAAAATATTATTACATCTAGTAGCTAATATATTATCTTTGTTAGAAGTACACAAAACAAGTAAAACAGTAAGTTTATACACTGCGTAAAGCTTACTTTTACCCAAATAGAACAATTTAGGTTGGGTTGTTTTGTAGAATTTGAACAAATTTCAACGTTCATT
The DNA here is from genome assembly GCA_026573805.1 of Hesperophylax magnus. Classification (NCBI taxonomy): domain Eukaryota; kingdom Metazoa; phylum Arthropoda; class Insecta; order Trichoptera; family Limnephilidae; genus Hesperophylax; species Hesperophylax magnus. The sequence continues at coordinate 5,288,515 of JAIUSX010000114.1, forward strand.
TTCGGGTTATGTGAAAGTTATATTGAAGTTCTGTTATTGTACCATTATAGGCTAGTTGGTTGACAGAACTGAAATAATAATAGAAATTGAAAAAATCTTTATCAGAACTTGAAAATCAAATTTGGAATTTGAAGAATTGTCCAAATTCTCCGGAACAACCCGTCCTTAGATTTAAAGTATTGAATATAATTTTAAATAATCTCAAGAACTGTAACCATGTCAAAACAGTCATTATTTTGACCGATACAACATCACGTCCGGAACTAAACCTTGTGGATTCGTCAAAATGTAGAGCAAACTATTTAAATCTAGCCTATTAAATGTTGTAACATGGGGTGATAAAAACACTGACCCCGTTTTGTACATTTCTGAAACGAAATGTTTGTGTTAACCCTATTGTATATTGTAGGGCATAATAAGGCATAGGTCGACCCTACGCAGCAATATGCAGGTCTTACTGTATATTGTAGGGCATAATAAGGCATAGGTCGACCCTACGCAGCAATATGCAGGTCTTACTGTATATTGTAGGGCATAATAAGGCATAGGTCGACCCTACGCAGCAATATGCAGGTCTTACTGTATATTGTAGGGCATAATAAGGCATAGGTCGACCCTACACAGCAATATGCAGGTCTTACTGCAAATCCCTCGGGCTAAATGAGACACCCAAATTTATGGGAAAACTTATTAAGACCTCAATAAACTCACGTATTTTGTTGCATTGTATTGGAGTACAAATGTTCTAACAAGTACAAACCATGTTGTTAAATATTTTGTTGCTACAGTATTGGAGTACAAATGTTCTAACATGTACAAACCATGTTCTTAAATATTTTATTGCCACAGTATTGGAGAACAAACGTTTTAGTGTGTACAAACCATGTTGTTAAATATTTTGTCACTACAGTATTGGAGTACAAATGTTCTAACATGTACAAACCATGCTGTTGAATATATTATTGCCACAGTATTGGAGAACAAATGTTTTAGTATGTACAAACGATTTTGTTAAATATTTTGTCACTACAGTATTGGAGTACAAATGTTCTAACATGTACAAACCATGTTCTTAAATATTTTATTGCCACAGTATTGGAGAACAAACGTTTTAGTGTGTACAAACCATGTTGTTAAATATTTTGTCACTACAGTATTGGAGTACAAATGTTCTCACATGTACAAACCATGCTGTTGAATATATTATTGCCACAGTATTGGAGAACAAATGTTCTCATATGTGCAAACCATGTTGTTAAATATATTGATACAGACATTTAATTTTTGTATTTACTTAAAACATTGTTAACGCATTGTGTAGGTACCGATACACATTACGGTATGTGTGATACGAGATAGAGACGGAGTTGTTTTGTGATCGTATCCCACAAAAAAGTTGGCAATTTCGTATTCATTAACAAAGTTCGAATTAGTACTCACATCGAGTGCAGTTTAAAATGAACAGTATAATTTTTAGTTATATAGATATATCCGTAAGATGAATTATATTAAATATCGTATTATCTAGTAAAAGTACGGCCTGCACGGAAAAAATGAGTATTATTGATTTATTAAAATACTGTGACAGCAGGCCATTTCCTAATAAATTATTAGTACATTCATAATATATCAGCTGCGTCTATTCTTACTTATTCACTGCGTTGTGGTGGATTTGAACGAGTAGCTTAGCAAACCACATTACGTTTTAATATCTAATTAAATAAGTATGAAGTATTTAAAAGCACCATGAATTAGTGGGTCGGTAAAGCAGGCTCCTGTAATTATTGCCCATAAAAATATGATAAATATGATTATTGAAGCTCTCGCCTCAAGGGTGACAAATTTATCTGACATTTATGCGTCTGTCCCTTCCCACCGTTAATGAATTGGCCCCTTTTATCCAATATTGCAGATAATGTACACGTGCGACCTTTTCATGTGGCCCTTAGAATCTAGGCTGTTTAAAATTAGTACAAATTTAAGAAATTTTGGAAAAATTTATTACGTCATTTACGTAAATTTCAGTTGACAGTCGATTTCTTTTGGATATACTCTTCATTAAAGTAGGTATAACAACAATCACAACAGAAATACTAATTTCGGTTGTCGGTGCGTGAAGGGAAATATTCCTGCGTGATATTATTCACGTTTGATCAATGCACTCAAATTTTATTGAATTGTGTGAATTCAGGCAAGCAATAGAGGCAATTAATTATTAAATTAATTCTATATTTGACGTATGTATTTATTTTGTATTTTTGAAGAATTTCGTGATTTTTTAAAGAAAGGTAATTTTTTATCGTTTCTCTAATATGTGAAAAAAATTATACTATAAAGAAAATTTACAACATATGTTTTTCTTGATAAACTTTATAAATGCTTCACAAACCCTAAAACTATAATATCCCGTGGTTTTTCACGGGAAAAAAATGGTCTTCATTTTGGTTGAACAAAATGTAACAAGCAATCAGTGAAAAGTCACTATATTCCTAATGAGCAGTTACCTTTTTTCACATTTAATATCAATAAATCTTATAAATACGAGTAAAAATATGAAAGTCCTTATGTTTATGGCAATATTATTTCCTGCGAACGTTTATACACTTTCTTCACAGTGCCAAGTCGATAGTACAATATTGATCACGAAAGCAGCTAAGTTCCAAAGTGCTCAGAAATGCATAATACCATATTAGGTCCCTATAAGGACGTCAACAACAAAAACAGTTCCGGGACATGGAAATTATTGTGAATTTTAGTAGCTCATCTTGGAACTGAGAATTATAAAATTATAGAAATTAATGGGAAATTAGCAACTTTCGGAAAAAAAATATTAGACAATTTTTGACAAATTTGAATAGCCAATAAAATGGAACGCCGCCAACTTTATTTCCTAATATTTTAAATAAGAAAAAAACAATAATCAACCGTCAAAAGTTTACAAAACATCAAATTTGTTGTAAAATACAACAGCTTTTGCTGAAAAAGAACACCGCGTTTGATAAAAATACAACAGCTTTTGCTGAAAAACAACACCGAGTTTGATAAAAATTAAACAACAATAATTTAATATTTTGTAAAAAAAAAAGTGAATTTCGCCAAAAAAAACTAGAATTTCGAATCGAATGCCATTGATTTATGAATTGTGTTTAGGAATAAATCTTTACTAAGCTAAGCATTTTTCAAGTAACTTTACTAAGATCAAGTTTTGAATGGTGAAAGCTTCCAAACGGAAGTATTTTATTTTCACTGTTAATCAAGGATGACTGGAAGAAATGGCCACTCCGAAAATACTGCCAAAAATACTATAAAGTTTTAATATCTGAAATAAATAAACGTAAAAGATTTTTATATGCTTTTCTCTCCTGATACATTGACACTCTTCTGCATCAGTTCTTTTTTATAGCAATTCTTTCTTTTTAGAGAGAGCGAAAAGCTCGTAAAAAACATAGAACCTTGGGGTACTCGGGTAGGTAGTAAACAAGTGGGTGGATCGGGTTTAGCAGCAAGACAAAGTGGAAGAAAGCCGATCGTATTCCACATTCCACGCACGAAACGTGGAACGACCGATTCCACACATGAAAAGGGAATACTGCAAGGTACTTTTATTAGTGATAAGGCACTTTCTAAAAAAAATGTCTTCGTTTCTGGCTAACAAGTAAAATAAATATAAACAGCCAATTCACACTTTTGTGGCTTTTATTAGATATTTTCTTACTTTTTATTAGATATGTTATTGTATTGTAAGCGTATTGCAATATATAACACAAATACCGTAGAAGTCTGATCTACAGTTACCCATCGATTTAAAAGAAAACCTCTGTAAATAATTTCAGTAAAACCTTTCGAATTCTAATTCACCTAAATTGGAGAGACTGTTTGCCGATTCCACAAGGAAAATCTGAGCGATCGATTAACCTCCAACACGCGTTGAATTGTCCAAGTGACGTAAGTTGTGTAGCTGAAGGCAGTGGGGAAACTAAGAAACCGAGGATATGGGGAAGAGGAAGATTGGGAAGTATCTTGTTAATCAGATCTTGTCACTGAACACAGTTTAAGTGCAGGGTTAATTTCACGTGTTTGTAAAAGATTCCCATGTTAAGTAAGTACACTCTAAGTAAAGTAGCAACTTTTTACCACGATTTCTTACTTATTGTCAGTCAAGATTGATTATTATACTTGTCAAGGTTCGACGGCCTCCGTTGTCGAGGGGTAAGGCTCTCGACTAGCAAACTGGAAGTTGCGGGTTCAAATCCCGGCGGGCGCAAGTCAATTTCATTTGATTAATTTGTGTTATTTTAGAATTTACTCATTTCAAATAATGTATATTATATTTGCGACATAAATATATTTTCTTCCCGCTCTGTTACACATGAGTACCGGAAAATCAAAAGGTACCTAACTCCAAAAACCTTATATTCGGCAAAAGTGAGAAAACTGTATAAAGGCCTAAATACCATTAGAATATTTTGAAATTATAGCTGATTTTTAACCAGCAATAAAAATAATTTAACTAATGATTTTTTAAATTGAAAATTAATTTTCCATATTCAAATTATCGTGACGAACATGGTTGCATTCAAAGTTGAAAAAAGTGGAAATGGTACGTTTTCATTTTCAGGTACTTACTTATACGTGCGTCTCTTTACGCCACCCACCAGCCACCAAAACTGTCATCATTTCAAACGCCATTAATATTAATAAATAATTTAGTTATGATCGTTTTATATGTTGCGAATTATTTTATTTAAACTTACGGCATTTTATTTAAACTTGATGGAGCACGACAATACTGACAGCCAACACCTTACCCGGCCAGACTATTGCTGGGCAAAACAATTGTTTGGAAACAATAGGCAATGTATATTGCTCGTTTACCAGCACCATGATATCTCATTCCCTTGAATAACTTGAATCTTCGCTGTTACACAAATGATGCTTACTTTGAGAAAATAAATGATCGATGTATGAGTATAATTTAAATGAATCGATTTATCAAGTCAGCTGTGAAACGGATATCAGATAGGCATGAAGTGTTCGTGAGAGGGAATATTGATAAGTCTTGTTGTTGGAATTGTATGAACAAATAACAATGCCTGACAAGTCCCTTATTAAAACGATTTCCCGGCAAACTTCTAAAGTCCCGGAGTTAATTAATTCACCGAAACGACACTTCAGGCCGCTCCAGCCTTATCGATATCAGCTGATAACGTATTCAATTACTTTATTATTGCTTCTGCGATTGTTGTAAAAATACTAAGTAACACGTTTCGCCACAAAGGCGGCTTAGAAATCCAGAAAATAATTTGAAACAAGAGTAACATTATAAACTTAAATCCCCAATAATTGGGGTATAGTGTGACGCTGAAGACATACGGAGAAAAATTACTGATTTAAAATATTGCTAATTTATTAGGATTTATTTATCTCTTCAAATTATTCGTATACCGGTTAAAAACGGGATTCCAGGCTCTTAACGAATGGTTTTCGAAACGATGTCGGAAAACGTGTTATAAAAATTCTAACATTTACGCATTTTGTCATTATATATTATCAAGACAAACGCAGGTATATAAACTCATGTTCCGGTATTATAACGAATTTGAACAAAGTTCAACAAAAAACGGCCTGCAATCCTGGTTTTAACCGGATAAGCAATAATTTGAAGAGATTTTTGATAAATTGGCAATACTCATTTTTCTCCCTGTAATGGGGAGAAGGATGTGATGAAAGGCTTAAATCACAGTGAAAAACAGATAAACCATAGCTGCTAAAAATATACAAATTATTAATGAAAACCGTCATTCTAGCGACATCTGTTGAGGTTAAAATTGATTCAGTTTGTTTTTCAGTAGGCACCTGTAATAGTTGGAATTATGTTGAGATTCTATAGTATAAACACAGAGGTCATTAAAATCGTCTAGGAACGACTAGGAACCCCCTTTTGAGGCTTCAAAATAAACATTGAATTTTGTCAACCAATAGATCTGAACAAAGAGCTATAAAATTTTGAGTAACCAATCAGTGAACGAAGAGGCGTACATCAAATGCAGACAAAGGAATGAACTGTGGATCGGGCAATAAAAAAGATAATTAACGACATTTCGATTCTCACAGAAATTGGAGGTGAACGCACTTTAGGGTCAACATCGACTTTCAAGGTGACAAACTCCTGGGAATGTTTACAATAACTGAGACATTTATGGGGTATCGAACCATTGAAATCGGGTGCTTGGAAGTTTTACAGGTTGTAAAGCGCACACACAAAAATGCAATGAAAAAAATTATAAACGTGATAGTATAAAGGAAGGACGGGAAAAGCGAAGGAAAGTTGCTGGCGGAATTTCAACTGTGGTGCAATTGTTTATGATAGAAGGAGGGTGTCATGTTCGATAAAAATCGTACTAAGGAGAGGAGTGAGTGTTGGAAACAATGGAAATTGATCGTTATCAATTTAAGATGAAACGGACATATTGGTGAATCAATCTTGAATGAAAGTCTCGCAAAAAAATAGACATTTTAGAAATAGTGGAGCGACTGAACGGAGTGATAATACAGAGATTTTGAGCTACCACAAAGGTCCTAGGGATATGAAAATAGGGTACCATAGGAAGGCAATAAAACTAAACATATAGCGATAGATTAAATTCAGGAAACGTAGGCATTTTACATGATTATCAGGGTAGATAGATATTAAAGTTACACAAGATTACAGAGGGATCGAAACAAGATAAAAGGTTGACAGTCTCATGTGTATTTTGGAAGGGTAAACAATCGAAATCCGAACATGATTTTTATTTACGTTAAGGTAATAAACGATTAGAAAAGTGATTAACTTTAACGTTGGGCTTATGAAGTATTTAGATTAGGCAAAAGAGATTAAAACTAATGGCTCTAAAATTAAACTAAATTTACGGCCGTAGTACATAAAATCTGAGACGTAAACATATGTCCAGACGTATAATTTATGTGAAATCTTGTAAGTGAGGGATGGAGAATGGGCGGAGATTGGGTCAGACAATAAAAGTGACAGATATCCCAGAGTCTAATTAGGTATATCTTCCATAGAAGTGTGGAAAATTATATATTAATTAATAATAGATGAAGTATGAAATTTTCCTGGAGACCACACACATCGGGAAAAGTGAAGAAAAGATAAAAGGAAGGGTAAAGAACGGAGATAGGAAATGATCCATGTGGAGAAAAGCGATACAATTCGAATTTATCCGTGAAATTAATAAATACGACTTGGAAAATGAGTAATTATAAGAGTTATGAGAAATGACATAAGAATCAAGAAGAAATTGTGCAAGAAAACGTCGCGGATAAATATAAAATTCAAAGATAAAGGAAAAACTCAAATCTGCGACAGGGAGATAGAAAGTACGGGTGGAAATGGAAAAGCTCATATAAGTAACAATAAAATTAAGTAGAATTTAAACAAATCGAAATTCAAAAATGCGTAGTAAAGATTTCGACATGGATTTAAACAATTTTCGCACGAGATGCATAAAATTGAGATGTATATATATATTATTGAGGACGGACCTATCGCAAATTGAGAAAAAAAAGGAACACAAAATCATGAGAATTTAACTACATTTTGTATGAACACAGGACAAAGGAAGCTTGGGCGATTAACACAGACTTACCCGATTCGGACCCTATCGATTTAGATTTGTGAGATGGAAACTGGCCACCGCCTTGAGCCGGAAAGCAGAACATCTTATGGAAGCACAATCGATATTGATGGAAGGGGAGTTCGGATTTACGAGTTGATAGGAGATAGAATTAAGCATCAAGAGAAATTCAGATACGTCTTTTGGAACCTGAGAGGGGTATAAAAGATGGAACACATCAGTCAGGAGCCAGTCGCGCCGAGGATTCGAAAAGTTGTTACGTGGCAGTACTACGTCTTTGGTAGGATTAACAGTGAAAATCTTTAAGTGTTAAATTTTAAATAAGCCCTGGACTTAGGAAAATTTTGTGAAAAATACAAGTGCTAGAGTCAGTGAAATTTAATAAGTCAGTTAAATTAAATTAAACAGTGAAAATAAATATAATTTAAACTCAGTGCTTAAAAGTGTTAAGTGAAGTGCAGAAAGTGATTACGGAATTAAGAATTTAACTAAAATTTAAAAATAATTATTTCATTCAAAGTGAAAACATTCAAATTAAATTTAAGAGTTTGTTATCGTTAAATTAAAGTGGATGTGCTCGTGAATTGATATTTAAAAATAGATTATAATTTTGTTTAAAATTATTAATAGTAAATACTTCATCTTAGGTTAAAAGAAACACAAAAACAAAAAAAAAGGATTCGATAATAATAAACGTTTAAACCTTTGTTCTAAAATTAATAGTTAGAAAAAAATTTAATTTATTAAGAATCGAAATAAATTAAAAGTTTGCACAATTCGGAATAAATTTTCTTATCAATTTATATAAAAAGAAATTTAGAATTAATAAATTGTTCAATTAAAATCCATCGTGCGTATAGCGACAGTGTTAAAAGTGTTTGTCGTTTTAACCGGAATTTTAATCATCAGTCTATCATTTCGAAAAAGAATTTGAAACAGCTATCATTCAAAAGCCTAAACTAGAAAGGTGTTATTAAATCAACGGGTTTTCTGGATTAGGATTTCGTTCGGAAGAAAAATTAAATATCAGCTAATTTATATGATTCAAGCGAGAATAAAATATTATATAGGAATAAATAGTCGAAAAGATTTATTTTGAAATTAGTTGAAAAATACAATTAATTAGGTAGGATTTCTTCATCAAGGTTGTTGTGTACACCCGACCGGAAATACCTTGACGGGGGTAAGTTTTCCTTTTATAAATAATTTTCAGGTCCCAGGAGACACAGAAGGGCTGTGAAGTGGAAGTATATCAATTGAATATTAAATTAAAACAACAAAACAAAGAATTACACATTAAAATATGTATATTGAGTATTTGTGTATATGTATATATATATAAATATAAAATAATATATTGTATATAAAGAATATATATATGAGTAATGTAATTATATATATGTATTTTATTTATTAATCGAAGCATCGAAATGGTAGCGATTTTTAATACCTACCCGAGGACATATCTATATTATTGAAAAGAAAATATGTATTTATTAATATTCAAGTCTATGTAGAATCATATATCTTATATTTATTTATTAATATATGTAATCTTATTTAACGTATTTTGACAATCGAGATATGTGTACATATATATATTTATATTATTTTCACCTAATTTCTAGTAAGTTTACTAAATTCGGGACATGAAATAAATAGTTTAACTTCAAAAGGATTTAAAAATATTTAAATTAACAATGCACAATAAAAGTAAAGAGGCACAAATGACTTCTAAGGAATTTTAAAATAAACAAATCTCACATTTAGGTTAGTGTGTCAGGAGATGATTATATTATTTGTTTACAAATAAAGACGTACGAGGGACTGGGTCAACTGAATAGTTTGAAAACGACCTTGGCCGTAACTAGATAATTTATCGGAGTTATAAGGATAAACATCAGGATGTTATTGTGCAATGTGCAGCGATTTGGGTCATTCACAAATGCTTATCGTTCGCAAACGACAATTGAAAAATCACGGGTTAGCCAGATTTATATCGAAATTACATAAAACATTTGAATACCATTGATTAGATAGTCGCATAGGATTTTGTTAGTTACCTGAAACAGCTGGAAGATGCGTGCTCACAAATACTTATCAATCACAAACGACAATAGAAAAATCACGGGTTAGCAAGATTTATATCGAATAATTATACGAAACATTTGAATTTTATTGATTGGGTGCTCATACAGAACCCCATCAGTTGCCGGAGACATTTGAGAGTCGAGTACTCTCTAATGTGGCAATCAACTACTTGAAACAATTGGAAAATCACGGGATAGGATGAACAAAATTAATGTTGAAACCTGGAGGTAAAATTTAAAACAAATACAGTTCATCAAACAGGAGGCAGTGGTCGCTCCTACAACAAGACCATTAACCAAACCAAATAGAGATGACGATTCTCTTAAATAAAAACGTCAAAACCAAACAAAAAGCCTGGAGTTCGATAGCTCTCCAAAACAAACTATCAAATAATATCTTATTCTACTAGTATTTATTAGTATAACCTTATTCTTACGTATATATTCGGTTACCAATCCTAGAGTTTCGCAGAACTCTTCGTGCGAGATCCGAGCTCGGAATGCGAGGTAGATAGCCTCGTATTGCGAGTTATAAACCTTTCCCAAAATGTATGTATACATATATTTATTCGTATGTACTGTTTACTGGAGAATGCGGACCTGCATACAGCTGGCATTTTAGGTCTTATAGACCACTCTCGCATTTTCTTTTAAACGTGGAATGAGGATTCACGACCCGTAAGTCCACACCAACCGTGAGTATATGATTGTATATAGGACGAAACCGGTTCGCCCTAAGTAAATTGTAGTCCAAGGAGGGGTCGGAATTTGGGGGTATCGGGACTCGAGGGGAAACTTGAAGGCAGTACATGATGACGTGGAAGGCTTTTTGGGACGCGATAACTTAGGTATCAATCAAAGAGCCGTGTCAAAGGATTGTGCGAATTTCTTGTTGACTCAAGATCATCTCGTTTACTTGCAGGAGGATTTGGAGCCAAATTATGCCAGCAAATGGGCTATTCCGAGTTCGTCAAATATGCAATTAACTAATTACATTAACCTACTAAATCAATCTCTACATGTACCTTATAGCAGCAGAATCATAAAGGAGTGGCGCCACACGGACACAAGAGTTTACCAAAATCAAATTTACTAACAATTAACCATTTGAGTTATATTTAATTACCTGTCCAAATAAACATGTATAATATCTTTATCAGCGTTTAACTACGACTTTGTTAGGGTGCAGGGAATCAGGATAATTACAATAGGAAAGTTAGCTCATCCAGAGAATTCATTTAAGTCTAGGTTTGCAATGGAAAGACCAATTAAAATTGTGAAACTCAACACCTCGATCAGGACCAAGGGGGTTACCACAAAATGAAAGTAATTAAAATCCTATATCATAAATCAAAAAAATTACACAACGTTTGATGGAATTTAATTACAATATAAATACGGGTATATTTGCGTTCAAGATCGTAAATAACGTATTAATTAGTTAAGTACATATGTCTATAAAGATATATAGTACAAGAGAGCTTTAAGTAGCTTTCTGTAGATATCAAAGAAATAAAGGGTCCAATTTTCATGGAGGCTTATGTGTTGTAGGGGAGGAATTTTCCATCCCTGCGAACACATATGCGAAGCCTTAGAAGAAAATTTAAATATCGGCCATAGCCAAGAGAGAAGAAAATTTATATTGTTATAAACAAATAAAAATAAAAGAAAATGGAGAAAAGGAGAGAATATTACAAGGATGAAATGGGGGAGAGGAAGGTTAGAAGCCAAACTAGAGCAATTACCAATTCATTCGTAAAGGGCCTGCAATCCCGTTTTTAATCGGAAAAGGAATAATTTGATATTCTTATTAAATTATAGTGCAGTAAGAGATATGAAACGATTTCTATGAGACAAAGGCGAACAATTTAGCCCGAGGGGTTAAACGAGAATATATTTAACTATTTCAATATTTACTTGATTTTCGTATACCTATTTATTTTCAGTATAATTCTCATAGTTCTATTTAGCAGGATTGTCAATCCATCGTTTGCTAAGAATAGAATGCCGCTACAGTAATTAACGTCTAAAATTAATTAATTATCATATTACGTAAAGAAAGGTTATATTATGAAAGAGTACAAATTACAAAACGTATTTATGCATATGTGTTTGTATAGGTTTAGAATAAAGCACACTTGATAGAAAAAATCTTTAAATTTCGTTGAATTAACATAAAAATTGTCGTTATTAATAACGGACTAACAGGCTAATAAAAAAGCTGCACAAAGACAACCCTGCCAATAGATATTTATAGTAAAGTCACTCTTCTTAGTAATTGCCTTTATAGGTTTCTAGTCACATCTTAAAATAAAAAAATAATCATTTAATAATTGAAGACATTATTAGCGATTTCTAAACGAAAATCTGAAACAGAAAAATCAGAAAAGGATACGGTCACATCTAGGACTCGAACCCAGGACCCTTGCCTTACCGGGGCACCGCTCTACCACTGAGCTAATGGGACCCTATCCCCTTCGGCCACATTTAACTATAAATCAAGAGAACATCGAAAATAATCTTTTATTTGTTTAGGCAAATGGACGTAACGCCTTTCTCTTTGATAATCTTTATCTTTGCTCAATCAATAACATCAATAAAATCGATGTTATCAACTGTAAAAGAGACTTTCGATATTGTATAAATTGTCCGCCGAGTTTCTCCCTACTCTTTAGAATTAGAAAAAATAGTGTGACTACGAAAACAGTTCGTTAATGTCTTCAAAGCGCGAAACAGCTATCTCGTATATACACAAGAAACATAGCTACCCATTCAGTACAATGTAAAACAACCATTTAAGTTTTCGGCCTCATTTCAAGTGTTAATTTATTAATTGATAACGTGGGCCTCAGTGGGCGCTTTGCCCGTGCCGAGGCCCCCATTTTACAATTTAATAAATAATAAATTGAAAGAAAAGAACAAAAACAGTAACGTAAAGGCGGTAATGAAAATATAGACAAATATAATGAGGTACGGTTGTATTCAGGGTAAGATTCGCATTTTTTCTCAAAATAATATCAGCAATCACTGTTTAAAATAAGTCCAATACGTCACTTAATATCCTGTACAATGAAGTGTGTACCTATTGTGTATTACGTACATATGTTTCATTCTTTTACGTTCATACATTTTTGTAACGTTCCACAACATGTGCTAATTTTCACATGTTTTCCTGAAATTCTTCTCCGAAAAACAAAGCAGTGCCCGACTTAAACATTTGTTCCGACTTCATCCGACAATGCTTTCTCATTCCGCGCATTTGAAGCGGGATCTGGCTTACTAAGTCCCGACGCCCGCGCCGCGACGCCGACGCCGGAATGTTAAAACTAGAACTGTTTACTCATGACATAGACGTATTACGGTGCTTTAAACAAAACTGCCCCCTCGGCGAAACCCCCTAACCAGTAACAACCCCCTTCAACTTCGGGGGTTCTGCCGGAATATGCTACTTGCTACTACGATTTTTTATGGACGTTACGATAGATTGATTAATTACCGAGTTAGCCGCTTGCAACGAAACATTAGAACGTGAATGACTTCATGTTTGTGAAAGGGAAAAAGTTATCTCAAAGTTGGTTAGACCGATACTCAAAACACAATTATTAACTGATTTAAATCGATAATATGCTACAAAAAATGTAACATTATTTGTAATGTACTATCGCAGACCCGCGCATAATCGCGGAATGGTCTAAAATCTTGATTAATCAGTTCCAATTTTGAAAATGACAAATAAAATAATTTTCTATTAAAGGGAAATTTTCTGTTCATGGCTTGAGTGGGTTCTTTACAAAATCAGTTTCAATTTTGATAATCAAATTAAAATTTAAAAAAAGAAAATACGAGTTCATTGAACCAGAGTATCAATCACTGGCATACAACCGAAATTAATATTTTTGATTATTCCCAATGGGTTAAAAAACTTATTCCGGAAAGGAGAAATTATAAAATAAAATAAAATATATTATTACAGTAAAAGTTACAATTTAATATAAAGAAATTAAATTACGATATTTTTGTATTTGTTCAAATAGCTAATAAATAGTAAAATACCGACCACAATGAAAGAACTTTATTACTAACCCACTGTTTCGGACAGCATAAAAATGTACCTAAAAACAATAGAACTAATAAAGGAAATGAATATTTATCTATTATCACACATTTAACCACGACGAATCCTTTAGGAGGTTGATCCCGGATACGTTCATATGTCAAATAGGATTTAACCGTATTAATTAGATTTCGGATATTTTTCTTGGTTCCTCAATGCTTTCATTGATCCTGTTTAGAGACACGAATAATTGCTACATTAATACGAGTAGAAACTGTTTAATTTAAGCCCAATAATTAGGCAAACAACTTGCCTAGTTAAATTCAGTTGATCGACGATGTCCGTGATGTCTGTGTGTCATTTGCAAATCTTTACCCAAGGTACCCTCAAGAGGAAGCCGGCAATTTACAGTCTTGTCACTGGGGTGAGCTTTCAGTACACTCACATTTGTTCAAATATCTCTAGTTAATATATTTTGCACTGACATCAATAAAATTTTGATTTCAACGTGAAATTGATGAAAAGTCCCTACTATTTCACTACTGGTTGAAATGTACATTCCTGAAAATATGAAAACATTATAGAATCGGTTTAAAACAAAATGCTATTATCTTTCAAATATGGTCTAAATACACAAAATAATGTACGGCCATCTTGATTCTACAAGATTCCCATTGTTTGAGACGCCAGAGCATGATTCAACTGAATACATTTAAAAAAATCGCTTATTTTAGCCCTCTGACCCAAATTTGTCGACTGTATAATAAGATAGAGTGTGCTGAAGTAGACACTTTCGTTGATAATTTACGGATATACGGATACGTACGTATAATATACGGATTTAGAAAAAATGTTATGCTGTTGCTAAAAAATATGTTGCGCTAATTATATTATGTATTAATTGTGTCTCTTTTATCTATTGCCTCTCTTTGTACTATTTGTGATTTGAGTGAGCTTTTACAAAATTTTGAATTTTTATTTGTTTTGAATCACTATTTAGATGTTTGAAAAATAATGTATCCCATGTCTGAATAGAATTTTGTAATTGTATGTTAGTACCTATTTGTGTTTTTACTGAGTTTTAGTAAGTAAGAATTGTGAGAATACTAGTTTATAGGTACATACTTATACACAATTTTAAATATTTATCTTATTATGTCTTTATCGAGAAAAGCTAGCAACCAACCTTCAACTGCAGAACAAAAAATATTTCTTACTTATGCAAATGTAGTATTTGCCAAAAGCATTTTAAAACTGTTTTTAAAATTTTGTGAGCTTTTGGAAATAAAATGTCGTTTTAAAAACCCCGTAGGAAAGTTGGCGGTTCTCCAACATTCGATATAATATAGTTCAAGGATTGTGACACTGCAGTGACCTATTACTTGCACCAAACTGGATGATTGCAGACACTGGACACATATCGGAAGTCTAGAGCACATAAAGGTGTTATTTTGTAACATCTTTTGATTTATAAAAATGTATTATGGTTAATTTGTCAACCAACTCTAGTCTGGAGCCCCAAAATATCTAAAAAAACCCCTTGACTTTGGGCACAAACAAACGGGCGTTCCACCGATATTTCAATGGAAGATGCTCCTTGAAGAGGCACTAAAAGGAACGTTATTGACCCCTTCGGCATCGGTGCGCAATCAAGAAACACGCCACACATGCGCCCAACAATTGTACACAGTTGACATTTTCCACACGAGAACGGGTCGTTTCGATATATGCTTTATTTCCTTTGCTAAATTAAATGACTTGTCGGCCTCAGTGTTTTTTCCCTCCTATAATATGTGTCTCTTCAAGACTCAGGTTCACTTCTTGCTTTTCTCATAAAGACTTCCCACATAGCATCCCCAAAGATGACGTAGGCCCCGAGGGAAATTATTTAGTAAAGTTGTCGAATTCCTCTTTAAAAATAACCACACTTGATTTCAAATTAAATACCTGATGGAAACAATTATTTAAGTGGGGGGGTTTAAGTAAACGTAGACGAAATAGGTTTTTAGGTTGTTAGTTAGGGTTATTTTAATACTTTATGCTTATTTTCTAATCTTCAAACTTTACTTTGACTGAGAAAAAATGGATCTTTGATCATCTCTTCCGACATAAATAGTTAAGTTGAAAGCAAATGCTATTTATATTTATTTTGCGTGAAGCGGAATCCGTTTAAGTTTATCAATTATTTTGGTCGGGTCCTGCTGTGTGTAGTTGATCTAAAACAACATAATGGCCGCGATCATCTTTAATACTATCCCGTGACTATAATAATTTTGTGTGTTTTACGTTGCTATTATTTTAAAGGTAATCGTTATGTGTTTATTAAAGAATTATGGTGTGTTTGGTTTCAAGTACACATTAAAAACCGATTACATCTTTTCTGTCACCTTTTCACAGTCTGTTGAATTATGATTGCTGGTCATTTTTATTTTATTGTTTCCGTATTTATTTTTCACGTAGGTACCAATCCATTTCGATGCTATTTTTAGCGATGGAAATACCTTATTCAGGAACTATTTATTTTCGCAGGGGGCCACACTGAATAGGGAACTGCCAAAGGAAATTCAAATAAATAAATCGAATGGCAACGATAATTGATTTTTTCTCCTCATCTCATATCGATTCGAAAACATCTTCTCACGTTCGTTTCTATATAATTCCAAATAACAATTTTAGATAATTCCAAACCTTTCGCATATGGTAGGCGATACATTGCGCTATAAGCATGAAAATATAGCGTGGTCTTTCACAGGCTTATAAATATAATGCATTCGGTAAACTCAATATACAACTTAAAAATAAAATTCATTTCATAATCACATTTTGTCAACAGCTCACTCTTTTGAATAACTCACGATTTATGTTTTTTTTTTATTTTTATTAATATCAATAGCAAAATTTGTACATTATGTAGGTTTAAAGTATAATATAAGTATATTTTTTGTATTTTTTTCACAGTCCTCCTCACTAGGGTTTCCTGTTCTGAGGCGGCCTGTAGTTTTTCTTAAATTTTTGTATTTAGTTTTGAATTGTCTTTACATTGTCTTCATAATGTTTGTAAGTTGATTATTACTTTGATCTCTAAGCCATGTTTTGACTTTTGTTTTAAATATACTCATTTCGTTTATTTTTTTGGTTTCATTTGGTAGAGCATTGAACAATTTTATAGCATGGAATTTATTATTTCTCTGTCCAAAGGATGTGTTCAAACTGGGAGTAATCAGGATATTTTCGCTTTTTGCCCTGGTTGTGTATTTATGTTGGGCAGTGGAGTATTCGGATATGTTTTTTTTCAGTTTAAATAAAATATTTTTTGAATATAGTTTCTGTACATTGTAAACATTGAAGTTTTTGAATATTTCTTCTGTCGGAGTTCTAAGCGGAACTTTCAGTATAGTCTTTAATACTCCTTTTTGTGCTATATTGAGCCGCTCTGTGTGAGTGCTCAAGGCAGACCCCCATCCAGTTATTCCGTACTCTATTTGAGCATTCTATTAGAACTAAATAAATTGTTAGCGTACGGTTGTTCGGTTAACAATTTATTTAGACAGAGTTAATTAAATATAATATATCTACAACAAGTAATCTTTATATGATTAATTTATGTTATTTCCCAATTTACTCATTCAAAATAATATAAGCATATTTGCGGCACGTTCCGCACGAGCGGAAGATACTCTTCTACTGAACAAATATATTACTTTACTGACACTAAACACTAACTATTAAAACTTGTACCCAACTGAAAATTATTAATAAATGCCATTTTAAATTTAATTCAATTGTTTGCATAATAGGCAGGTATACCCACTTCGAAAATAAAACAATTATATCACTAATAAACTAAAAAAACAGATCGCATATCCGCGCGACAAGCCAGTACAATAAAAAAAAACGTAATAATCCTGTTGAAATCGTTGAAAGTTAAAACTGTTAAAAACCGTTGGGTCCATTGAAAACATAGAATGCAATATTAATGAAATATTATTCAAATAATTACGTTGAAACGGCTAAGGGCTATTCTTTGCTTGCCGTTATAATATATTTGTTAATGTTTGACGCTGCGTGTGGGCCGTATCGGATAGAAAAAATCAAAAATACGTCTGGTAGGAAGATGCATAACCAAAAGACCATTCCAAATTACGCATAACATTATTCACGAAGTGTAAATTATAAAACCCTTTTATTTATTAGGCGCCAATAGTGCTAAAATAATCGGTACATAGCCGTTAGCCGGCGTTGAAAATATTAGTATTGATGAATTCGGGCTAGCCATTAATTTTGCTTGCCACCGATAGAATTCCTTGACGCATAGCGCTGCGTATCGGCCGAATTTGATAAGAAAATAAAACAAAATCTAATAGCAAGGTACATAACGAAAAAATCATTCCAATTTCGCATAATATCGTCAACCATTTTTATTTGTTAGGCGGCAATACAATAACAATAGGTACACAACTAGTTGAATCGTTGACTGTTGCGTGAAGGTATTATAAATTGTATTATAATTACTGCTGACGGAGTTTTTTTTCAATGGCGTTGGTCGTTGAAGGAATATAGCTATTTTTTTCAACGGCTAGTTATATTTTGTCACTGTATTAGTCTTTAAGTGACGTTAAAAATGTCGATAGTCAGTGCAGAATCGTTAAGCATTTGAGTGGCTCTGTTGATTGGCGAGTTCTAATAGTCAGAAGTTCTCGCTTATATACTATACGCTAAAAACTAACAATTAAAATATATTATTGGTACATTAGTTGAATGCAGTATGACGCATCAGTCGGCACGTGTAAACTGCATTCGTCATAATATTATAATAAATTAAAACGTGATAAATTGTTGTTCTGAACTAACTTGACTAAATATATGATCACTAAATATGTTCTGATTTAGACGTTAGTTTTACGTTTTTACGAGGTAATGTATCTTAACAATAAAGCCAGCAAAATATTCAAACACCATTTATCTGTTTAAATCTGAACACTTGTTACTTGTTATTATCCTTGATTCAATGAATTTGTTATGTCAATTTATATTATTTGTTTTTATACACGGCGTCCGGAAACTCATAGTACAAGGGGGAAACTGGTACATCACACAGGGAACCCAAAATAACTTTTTTTTCGATGGTTCTGTTCCATTTTTTTTTCTGCAACTAAAGGGTAAAATAACTTTTGAGTCGGGTCTACGATTCGAGCATTAAAAAATTAAACAGTTGATATTACCCTCAAATCGATCGAATTTTTCAAATTTGACCCTAAAAAAAATCTCCCTTCGAAAACTAAGGCTCAAAAAAAAAAAAAAATTATACCACAAAATCGACTCCAAATGTGATGAAGATTCACTAGTTTCCATTTGTACTGCGAAATTCCGGAAATCGTGTATATCTGGCAAATAGTTTTAGGAGGTCTAATTCATTGTCAACACACTACATGTAATATATTTTAGATTTGAAACCGCGCAAGAGTCCCAACTGCTCCCAATCGTCTGGAGTTAGTGAGACGACGGCATCTTCATTTGGGTTATGATGTGAGACTGAAGTTAGTGGGGAGAAGAAGAAGATAGGAAAGAGAACAGAGAAAGAGTACATGGCTATTCAGATCTGGTCACCAAACACGGTCATAGAAATTTCAAACAACGTTTCAATTTTGAATGATGGTCTGACACCAGGGCGATACTGAGAGTATCTTCCACTCTAGAACGTGACGCAAATACCTATACCTACTATATGTATTATTTTATATGAGTAAATTGTAAAATTTACCTGGCCACTTACATGGTTGATGGGTAAGGCTCTCGAATAGCAAGCCGTCAAAATTAATCTATAAATGTGTAGTATGTTAAAAAAACGTCACATAATAAATAGGCATAGTATAGACATAGACTAATCACACACTATATGTATCTTCCACTATTCTAATTATTGCTCATACACAACAGCTCAAGTTCGATTCTATCATAAGATTGTAATGATTAAACATCACATTAAAACATTAGGCCTTGCGCGCACCACGATTTTCTGTATCACGATAATTTTGTCGCAGAAATGCAACGTATGAGTTAGTAAGTATGTGCGCGCATATACGACAAATAAATAGTTGCGATTTTAAAATTGTGATTTGTCACATTTTTCTGCGACAGCGCGCGACGCGATTGTCGCAAAATAAAATTATAGCATTTGAAGTTATATGGACACGCGCGCATTGCGATTTAAAATCGCTACCCGACAACCTTTCTTCAGCTGAGACTGCATTCCGCCATCTAGTATTATTGTATGCAATTTGAGGTCCAACAATTCTTAATAGTTTGTCAAATGTCTAAATCGTCATTCTATAATAGCCAAAGAATTTTTTTGGATATTTTCGAAGATCATTGTATTTCAGATAAAAGAAACCTTTAACATATCTTTCTGCTGTAAAAGGATGAGTCCAGTATTTATGTGTTCTTTTATTCCCCCTCTTCCGAAGAAGCAAAACAATACAAGCAATTTGTACGAAATCCATGGTGAGAATGAACAATTATCGCAATTTTAAATCGCGATGCGCGCAGTATTATTTTTGCGATTTATTGTAGCACGATTTTAAAATCGTGGTGCGCGCTAGGCCTTAATGAGATATATTATAGACATAGACAAATCACTCACTTTCTTTCACATATTTTGGTTCCTTTGAACGGGCAATCTGCCTAGTTAGGAACCAATAATTTCGACCTGATAAGGTACAATAATCTATAATCACTAAACATATTTTAATTATATCTTGTATCATATTGTACTGTGTGTAAATCTAAAGGAATAAAATAAAATAAATAAAAAACATGACGAAATACCACCAGAATCAAAAATGGCACATGTTTGGTGACCAGATCTGAATAGTACTTCCTCACCTTCCACTTCCCATCTCTTTGCCCTCCCACTTCCTTCTATAACGGTATGCGTATTGGGAATAGATCCGACAGTGACGGCGGGGGCGCTTTGTTACTTTATCGAGTGTTCAAATATTTGCGCGGGAAAACGTGGCGCCATCTTGCCGGGAGGTCGTAAAGTGGCTGATAGATTGAGATGGCAACCCGTTGGGAGGATTTAGGAAAATTTCCGTTTGTTTTTCGAAATGGTTTAGTATCTAAATACATATGTTTTTGCACAATCTCATCGGCAAACACGAGCTTCGGGCTAGATAAGCTTCTGAAGTCACGATGTAGGCAGTGTTGTATTACCTACAAATTCCAATATATAACCAATACTGAAATTAACATTGAAACAATATCACTAATAATATTTCTATTTTTGAAACTGACAATTCATGGTGGAATTCCATTATAATATATTTTAATAAACATCAATAATTCATATTACTTGTAAGGTTTTTCCCTGAACAATATTGAAGTGAGCTACAAACCCAATATAAGCCGACTGGAAATACCAAAATAATTAGAAATTCCACAGTCTAAAACGACCTAGTAACAAATGTAATTAATATAATTGATTAAAAATCCTTGAAGACCACCCCTCTCCCTCCCCCTCCCACATATGTTATGTATGTAAACCGTAGACTAAGAACAATTAGTTCCAGTCTGAGGATGGCTTTAATGAGCTGAAACCGGTTACTGTCAATAAAATTAAAGTGGAAAAAATATTCATATTTGTTTTATTATAATATATCACTAATAATATAAAAAAATATGAAACGAAAGAAGACTCAAAAAATAAAGATTAAGGGCGCATTTAAAAGAATTAATAATTTGCTCGTTTCAACGCGTTTTTGTAAGTTATGCTTTAAAATTTTAATTTTGCAATATGAATATAAATAAACAGTCTTGTCCGCATAAAAAATCAATTCTTTCGCGGAAGGCATAGAAATACAATCTTAGATTAAGTCATCGATACAATATTGTATTTGTGGGCCTTTCTTGAAAGATTAAGAGTATTTATACGAACAATACAAGCAAAACAAACAATTCACAAACAGTTTTTTTTCTAAAATAATTAAATTTGTGCCATCTACGAACGAACAGGGTATCGATTCTCGAATCGAGGCCGCTCGCGATTGCCGTCGGAAGTACGTATATTGGTCGACGTTCTTATTCTTGAGTCTCGTCGAAGGTACAAACTGACATACGTAAAACGTTATTCCATTCGAACAACGAGTTGTTCGACTCACTCGTTGTTCAAGTGGAATGACTTGTCGAGAATCGAGGCCCAGTTTATGAATATTTTAAAGTTTCCCCTCAAGTTGGGAACTCAGGACTTCTATTCAACATCATCAGCTTTAATTCCGAGAATTTAATTCGAAATACAGAGACAAGGATGAAACCGGCTTTTTGAAGGTTAGGATTTTTATGTGAGCACGGCACAAGAGGTTGGCTGCTCGAAGTCAGTGGGACTGTAATATACTAGCATACTGTGAGGCTAAAGAGAGTGAGATGGATGGATGAAGGTTGACAAATTCCTGGCTATTCGGATCTCTCAACCAAAAAAGGCAAAAGCAATTTCAAGCGGCTTTTTTTTTAATTAACTTCACACAGGAATGGGGGAAATTATTTTCCCCAGGGCCTATCCCATCTTTTGGGATGCTGTGTGGACGGTTTTTTTTAAAGGAATGCGGCGCAAGGCGATGGGTCGAGAGGTCAAAGGGTCTTCCCAAACCAGCCTCTCCCGATCTGGCACGCCATGCAGCTGGCGGGCAGGCGCATCCTGA
The DNA here is from genome assembly GCA_026573805.1 of Hesperophylax magnus. Lineage (NCBI taxonomy): Eukaryota > Metazoa > Arthropoda > Insecta > Trichoptera > Limnephilidae > Hesperophylax > Hesperophylax magnus. The sequence continues at coordinate 5,310,989 of JAIUSX010000114.1, forward strand.
ACACATCTCACCCGACGGACCCGGGCACCCCCGCTAAATTACAGGTCGTAGCAAGCCACTTGGGGTAACCTATGGCAGAGGTTTTGGTTTGTTGGTTATCCAAATAAATTGTTACCGGGGAGGCGGTACCGAAACCCGCCGCCCAATATGAACTTGATTCTGAATGGTGGTCTTTAACAACTGAAAGTATATGGTACGAGTATATACCACACTAAAACGTTATACTCCTACATTATTTGATAGAAAATGCAAATTGATGATGAAAACAAAAACAAAAGTATTTGCCAATTCTGGTTCGTGATGACAATTCTGGTTAGTGGTGACCATATCTGAATACTATTTACTCTCCTTCTTCTTCCTCTTTTCCTTCCCCTCCATACCACCTTCAGCTTCCCAACATACACTAATTGAGGATCCATCACTGGCTCCAGACGGTAATCAGCAGTTGAGAGTTATAGTATAGTGTTATAATTTTATATTTTTCTAAGACGAGACAATATCCTAAAATAAAGCCAGAATATTAACGACGTAAGTGAAGCAGTCGTGCACAAAAATATGCGAAGCACGGCCCAGGTGTATTGGACACACCTGCGGTTGAATTTGCCCTGTAAAATAAAGTGGGAATCTTGTAAAGACAATATTCGGCGTGCGGCCTGTGTTCGACGCACTCCTCAAATATCGATCTTTCCGTGGGGTTAATTTTAATTATTTCTGAAGAACGTTTTACTAACATCGCAAATATTTCTAGAGGGATCCCTCGGGAAGTTACTAATTCACCGCCTAGAAAAATAAAATCCGGTGCTTACGTCTAATTTTATAGTCGTAAAACGTTTTATAAATGTTTCAAACCGTTTTACATAAAATATTTTAGTGGTAAGCTCCTTTTTTTATTAATCTTGAATATAAATGAGTTGTATGCGTATAGATCCCTCTAGAAACATTTGATGTTTTAGTAATACGTTCATTAGAAATAATTAAAATGTTAGCGTTGTGCAAACCCCTGTCGTGCAAACACCTGTCGTGCAAACCCCTGTCGTGCAAACACCTGTCGCCTTAATGCGAATTTCGAACCCGGGTCCAGAAGCAATGAGCATATCGCTCTGCTACGGAGTTCATCATTACGTTGTGAGATTAAACGTGTATCCCAATAATTCTGTCATAAAATATTTATATAACTTATAAGGCATTAAATATACAACAGTAAAATTAGTTTCTCTAGGTTTTGACGATAATTTTCTTCTACTGTTTCAAAGTCCGTAATTGTTACATAATAAACCAGAAAGCTGCCGGTTCAAAATGCAAAACGTAAGTCTGGGGTGATCAATTTGGTTGATCCCGTATAACAATTCACCCGCGTCCCCTTCAGCTCTGGCTGAATATCTACCCCAATCTCATCAGTCAAGCTTTACGCCGAGACAACACGGAGTACAAACAAAGGCCAAGGCAATTGGCACCGAATTAACGAGCCAGCCGAAGTCAACTCAACAATTATACAAAAATAGAATAAATATAATAATTATTTACATTCCTATTTTTTTATACGCCAATTATTTAAATAAACTTGGAAATGGAATGTTTATTAGAGGTTAAATTACGTTATAGTTAATTCGAGTATCGATCGAGAGTTCCAACTGCTCCTAACCGTCTGGATCAAGTGAGATTATGGAGTAGTAATGGGGAGATGTAGTCATCAAACACGGCTAAAACCATTTCAAGCTACGTTCCGATTCTGAATGGTGGTCTTTCATCAGGGCGATACTGAAAGTATCTAAGACTCTGAACCTTGACGCAAATATACCATTTATTATTGTGAAATAACAAAAATTAATCAAATAAAATTTATTTGCGTACGCCGGGATTTGAACCACAATCTCCGGATTCGTGGCCGCGTTCAGACGCGAGTTACGTATAAAGATATAGTCAAACAAAGTAATTCCACACTAAAACAACAAAAATGTTTAAAAAAACTGTTAGGTTCAATTTTATTTTCGTGCAAAGCATTTCACATCGTGTAACCTATAAACAAAGCTCTAAAAAAATCTGTAAAACGACTTCATGGTAATGCTAAAGTCTACGTGACGTGGCATTTATACATATTTACATAAATAAGCCTATCCACTATCTACCCAGTGGTATTAGGTTTATTGTACTAAATAAATAATACAATTCTATTTCTACAGTGTTTTATTTACGTTTGTAAATTCAACAGCGGTATCTCTGGTCTTATAATGTAGGAGTATTTCTTCTGTTGACTGAAGAGTAGCGACTAAGACGGAATTAGGTGAGATCTCAGGCGAGGCGCCGCATCCTCGCGGGAGGTCAAGTCGTCGTGCGGCTTCATACTTGATATGCCCACCGCGGCACCGGTTCGAACCCGTTTCCGATACGAGTAAACTCACTTATCTACGAATCTTGACAAGTCGTAATATTGTTAGTTTTGACATGAAAACATTGAAAAATAAGAGCCAAAATGAGGATGCTAATATAAACAAGCTTTCCAAGTTATTAATAATATGCACGAGGAAAAATACTATTGCTAGTTTATTAATAATGATTGGTAATTCCGGTTAAGAACGGGATTACAGGCCTTACGAATGAATTTACACGTTTCCTAATAAACTTGTGAAAATTCTTTGTATCGTCGTGATATATTATCAAGGCAAATCAATAAAACATTAAATTGATGTTTTATTAATAAGGCCTGTTAATTTATCGTGAGGTCTAAATTCGATTTCTCTTCGTATGCTTTGTCATAATAGCTACCCAAATTCCTATAAAGTGTTATGGTTTCTATGATTTAATCGAAGATCTTAATTACAAATGAAAACATCCTAACGCGAGTACAGTTATGATACCGTAACGCGAGTACAGTTATGATATCCTAACAGGAGTACAGTTAAGATACCTTAACGCGAGTACAGTTATGATACCTTAACGCGAGTACAGTTATGATACCCTACTCGAGTACAGTTATGATACCCTAATGCTAATACGGTTATGATACCCTAACGCGAATACATTTTTCAATCGATTTCCTTTTTTTTAAGTTCTAATTTGCTTTACCTACTGTGACATTATGACGAAATAGTTAGAAAGGCGTTTTTCGCAACTTAATTTTATTTTTTACAAATAGTATAATACAAATTTTGCATTCCAAATTAAAAAGGTGATTTGTAATTTAAATTTAAGCATATCAAAATGCTTTTTTTGATCTAGAGGTTACTCTACATTGTATAAAAGTAAAAAAAGATAAATAGCTTTTTCCGATATTTCATCGGTTTAAGATAGTTTTCAGGTAAAAAAAGTTGAATTGGTTGTAAAGAAAAAATTATATTCTTCTATGGAAAAATATTTTTGTAAAAATAACAAAGAACGGATTTTCGATAAAAGTTATTATTATACTTTTTTACTTCATCGTGTATCATGTAGAATCATCTGCCGAAGTTTGAGCACTTTACCCCCCCCGAACACCCTGTATTTAATATAATGTCCCACTTCCGTACTAGATATAATTTGCTTCATCTTTTGATTTAAAAAAACATTATTCAGTGTCGTTAAGTAATTTGGCCTCGAATCCAAAAAGTTTTGTATGAAAAAGGCATTATGTTCCAATAAAGAGATCTCAAGAATGTCATCTCTCTTCATGTGATACACGCTCTGTACCTCCCGAGTGAAGTTAATATTATATAAATTCTATGAAATATTCATAAAATTATTGTGTTGGTTAATTGTATGGGCTTCTACAAACTACACATAGGTACGTTAGTTTGGTGGTAAAAAGTGTATGATTACGATGACAGCAACGTATGACGTTTAAATGTGATGACTTATCACGCCATGGAGTGGTGGCGTTATGGAGTATTTAACCACCATATATTATTTAATAACCATCAGTGATTCTCAAAGTGGGCGACATTGATCCCCCTCCCTGGAGGGGACCTGCAGTAAGGGGACGGCGAAGTATTCGATGTCGAAAGAATCAACCCATGAACTGATCACGTTTCTTCCAACATGTTTTATTTTCCAAGCAAATTTAAAAAAAAACGATTATATAAAACCAATCGATTTTCCAGGAAACAGATTTGTAAAAAAATAGCATTCAACTTATGCAGAATTGCACAACTTTAGCATTTCCTGTAGCTCAGTTGTAACAATACCTCTTTCTTACAAACGGTAAAACTTAACTTTCTGCTTTTTTATTTTTTTTTATTTATTTTTGTTTTTTATATTAATTCCACACAGGAGGCCCTGAAGAAAATAATTTCCCTCAGGGCCTATGTCATCTTTGGGGATGCTGTGTGGAGGGTCTTTTTGTGGAGAGGAAGGAGTGAACATGGGTCTTGAAGAGTCCCATGTTGTAGGAGGGAGGAAACACAGAGGCCGGCAGTTCGTTCCACAGCCGAGTTGTTGAACTTAAGAACGAATCGTAGAAGCGACCCGTTTTCATGTGACAAATGTCAACTGTGTACAAATGTTGGGCGCGCGTTTGGCGTGTATCCCGACTACGCACCGGTGCCGAAGGGATCAATGACGCTAGTTCCTCAGAGCATCTTCCATTGTAATACTGATAGAACAAGGACAGCATACCTACCTGACGCCTGTGCTCTAAAGATTGCAGTCCGTTTGTTAAGATTGGGGAATCTATCAAACGGACCGCCCGTTTTTGCACAGAGTCAAGGGTTTTTTTCAGGTATTTAGGGGCTCCAGACCAGAGATGGCTGCTAATTCGACAGTAGGGCGCACTTGCGATTTGTACAGGGTCAGCAGTTGTGTATTATTAAAGTATCTGCGGGCCCTGTACAGTACGCCCAGCTTCTGAGAGGCCAACTTTACTCTGGCTTCGATGGAGCCCCCGTACCTGAGCTGGTCACTTATAGTTATACCAAGCATATCAATGGAAGGCCTGTTCGGAAGATTGCTTCCGTTGAAGGAGACTAGATTATCATTTGGATCCCTTTTAGACGTAATCAGACAGGATTGGGTCTTTGAAACATTAAATTCGACGAGATTATTTTTACCCCAGGAGGAAATACTCCCGAGATAACCGTCCATTCTCTGCTTCAAAGCCCTCCGAGCCGTTGGAGTTTGTGTGCCCTTTGGGGGCTTGTCAAACAAAAAGCTATCGTGAACTGTACTGTCGTCCGCGTAACAATGAATCGGTGCACATGTCAAAAGGTCATTGATGTGCAACAAAAACAAAGTCGGAGACAGAACCGATCCCTGTGGGACGCCAGCATTTATGGAGTGCGAGGAAGAGGTGAAACCGTCAGCAACCGCCTGAATCGACCTATCCCTTACAAAGTCAGCAATCCACGTACACAGGGATGCGAGAAGTCCGTAAGAAGGCAATTTGTTGACAAGTCCTCGGTGCCAGACCCGGTCAAAGGCCTTGGATATGTCTAGTGCGACCGTTTGGGTCTCACCGTGACGTTCCAGGCACCGCCCCCAAACATGCGTCACATACGCGAGAAGATCACCGCACGAGCGGTTCCGCCGGAATCCGTATTGACGGTCGTTGATAATTTTGTTCTTCTCGAGGTATGTGAGCAGTTTGTCGTTGATCACACGTTCCATCACTTTGGACAGAACTGATGTGATCGCTATGGGGCGGTAGTTGGCCGGGTTGGAGCGGTCACCTTTCTTGGGAATAGGGTGAATGACCGCTTTTTTCCAACCAGAGGGCACAGTGCCACACTTCAGGGACATTTTGAAGAGCTTTGTCAAAACTGGAACTATTTGCGTAGCACACCTCTGCAATACCAGGGCAGGTATTCCATCAGGTCCACTAGCTTTGTTAACATCGAGCCCCCGTATGACGTGGAGTACATCCCGATGCCGGATCCTCAGCTTTTTCATATAGAAGCCGCAGTGAGGAACCGACGGCGGAACAGCACCTCCGTCGTCGAGGGTCGAGTTTTCAGCAAACATTTTCCCAAATAGGTTTGCCTTTTCGGTGGCGGTGTTTGCTAGTGAGCCGTCAGGTCTGGTAAGAGGTGGCAAACTGGGTTTGCAAATATTTCGATCTATTGAGCCCGCAAGCGACCATTTTATTGCGCTTATCAGACTGCGCGTATTTATTATACAACAGTAACGAAAATACTATAGATTAACACCCCATATCATAATAAAACCGGAGTAAAGCAAATAGACAAGTTATACATACCAAAAAATTCTGATTTTTAGCTGTAAAGTTATACAACAAACTCGAACCCAGTATCAAACAAATTAAATTAATTATGACTACATTACGTCCAGCAAATCTCGGCTTAAGGAATTATCAGAAAAATAACTGACTAGTATTTAAACAAAACACCATCATAGTAGTTACTGAAAAACCCTACTAAAGCACAGTTGAACCATAGAAGTTACTGAAAACCCTCTATCCAAAAACCTAGTTATAATAATAACGCCTGTCCATTCCGCGTAACTTGGTTTGTTCTCCTTTCTCTGATGGGCTGGTGTATCAAATTGGATGTCACTGGTTCTAAAGACAAGTACATCTAAAAATGGTGCGGTGAGACTTGTGAAATGAAGAGTTTGGGAAACTCCGGTCCATAGTCCATGTCGCTATCAGCTTATCAGCTGGCTGCGTATCGCTGATGATGGTTCTGTAATAAAGGCAATCTCCTTAATAAAGAGGCTGATGGCTGTCACCGCAGTGCCAGTTTCATCGCGGGGTTATTTATGCCTGTTTGTTCGGGCGTTTGTTTGAAGGTACCGTTTCAGTAGTCGTAGCGATAAGGATTTACTATATATGTGTTTAAGGATTGCAGAATAATTCCGTAAGCCCCGATGCAATGAAATTTGCACAATGTTTGCTGTTTCCCGCATTTAGTTTAAATTTGAAGAGGTTCGAAATGAACTCCATAAATTATAGGATATAGATTTTCAGGGCAATTTTAGGTTTTTTAAACTAAATTTTGGGTTTAACAGTGTAACGTAACGCCGTCCGAAGCCTTTCCTAAAGAAGGAGAAACACGAAATATTAAGCTACAAATATTCACGATAACCCCACTCCTAGTTTCCGGAAACCATTCTATTTTAATTGAATTCTGAGAAAAACAACATCTTTGTAATAAGGTTCCTCTGGCCTCCGTCTTTTAGAATTAGCCTACATCAGTGTTATCGGCTTTGCTTCCAGGAGCTACGGTAATAGTAATAACAAGATACTATTGACGGAAACAGAACGTACTTTATAATTTAAGCTTTCATAGATGGCGTTAATTCAACTATTTTATGTTAATATGCATTTTACAAGTTAGAAAAGTGTATTTTCATAAAATATTTTAATTAACGCCATCTATCACAGCTTAGATTATAACGTACGTTACGTTTACCCTTAAGTGCCATTCGTCTTGTCCTTCGTAAGATAGATATATTTAGTTATTTCTTGAATTTCGAGAAATCTACAGTTTAACATTTTATTTCATACTTGTGGCTTTTCATCTAATAACACAACATATACAAATAATTAAAAAATTATGATTAATTTATAAAAAAACTTCTGGTAAACATTATTATATACTTAAATTTTTTTTATTTTTATTTTTATTTATTTATTAAATTGAATATAATTAAATTTAATACAATATAAGATATGGGTAGTCCCACAAAGCTGTGACAATCAGCTTGTCTGTGGGTTCTACCATTTAATGTTATAACATAATACACATTAGCTTAAGTTTAAATATTAATACCAAATATAATGTTTAGGATAGATAAACGTTTTGTTCATTTATTAACCACTTTTTTGTCAGTTTAGGGCAAGGTTCTTCATTATTTTTTAAGTTAAAGTTTTCGTTAAATTTGTTATAAATCACAGGTATAAAATAATCAAGTGTTCTGCTACCATACTTACCATTACTTACTCAAATCAATATCTAAATGTTTCTTCCATTTAACACACTGTGAGTGATGAGACTTACATTCAAATCAATATCTAATTGTTTCTTCCATTAAACATACCACGAATGATGAAACTTACATTCAAATCAATGTCCAAATGTTTATTTTTTGGAATAACTTAGTGAGTAAAACCTCAAATTGTAATATTTAATTATTGAAGACAATATTAGCGATTCCTAAAAGAAAATCTGAAACAGAAAAATCAGAAAATGAACCCAGGACCCTTGTAGAGTTGTGGCCCGACAAGGCAAGGGTCCTGGGTTCGAGTCCTAGATGTGACCGTATCCTTTTCTGATTTTTCTGTTTCAGATTTATGAATGAAGAAACTTACATTCAAATCAATAACTAAATAATAATTATTATGTAATGGTCTCTTCCAATAAAAATAGCACGAATGATGAAAATGCAATGCACCAACCGCAAATATCAACTTGCGATTCGCCATTAGATTTAATGAAACGAATAAATCTAGCAAACCACAACGATGGATTGAATTTTACGGACATGGATTTCCATTAATTTATTATGTAATTCATTAAACTTCAAACCGTGGTTACACTTTAACTAGAATGTCGGGAAACTACCTGCGAAATAAAATCCTGAAATAACTGCTAATTTTCCAGTCCGCAAGCCAAACGCAAACAATTTAATTCCAAATGATAACACGGTGGGATTTTTGCACATAAAAATAAACAATTCATCAGGGTATCTAACCCAACGCATCAAACGTACTGAGATAAAGTCTTCTATTTCTGGAAGAGTTCAAATAGAATGCGAGCGTCACTTGTCTGTAAATTTTCCTATGTAGCTGCTTTTAGCAATCTTCCTAATTTAGTATAATCTATACAACATAAATACTAAATACATCACACAGAAGATTTTACATTCAAAAGTTTTCCATGATATTATAATTGCTTTAACTTTGAAAAATTATTGTGTAATGGACACGCAACATTTTACCGTAAATCTTCCTACGTTTAATTAGACTACGTTTAAGAATCTACGAAACCCCGTATAATCCATACAATATTAATACTAAATTTGACACACAGAAGGCTTTACGTGGAACATTTTCTGAAAACGTATTGCATTTTACAACGAAGTTGAAATATCACAGCGGATAGTTCAGCTGCACATCTAAACATATCACTTATATATTTTTTAATGAAATATAAGTCGGATATTTATTTTTTTTTTAACATATTTACAGTACAAACTGGTACAAACATAATGAAATAATTAACAATTTTGAAAATTAAACAAACCATAACCTTCAAATGATATAAAAAAATTGTCATGTTATTTAGAAGTATATAATACTGGGATAGGTATATTAAGATCGTTATCTTTTGTGATATAGTTGTATATCAGTGTATGCATGCAGGTAATATATAATAGATGGTCTCCGAGATTGTTACAAAATAATTCAAATTGCCCGCTATGGAAATTACTTTAATAAGAATGCATGTTGAAATTCACTATAGAGCGTTCGATCGATAAAGCTCTGAAATCCATCATCTATGGTAAGATAGCGATATTTGCGAGCACGGCAGGAATATGATCCCAATAGTCGGTAGACGAAAGTCACTACTTTTAACATGGCCCCCAAGGTGTCGGATAACCTGAAAATATGCAATTTTTTTTGGATAATGTCGTTCATTATGCAAACTAACTGGCTTTTTAATGGATGGGAGTGAATTAACTATGTTTTTAGAACTGAACGAAATCGTATACATGATCCATGGCCGGTCGATTTATTAATATTTTGAACGTTAACGTAGTCGACTGACGTTTAGGAATGTCAATTCATAGACAGACGCGCCAGTGTTGCCAGCGTATTCGAATTAAGATTTATTGCGTTATCAACATAGGTCTGGACATCAACAGTGCGACCGTGCTTGGGAAATCGGTGTAAAACCATCGGTAGTTACTCCTATCGATACGATATTGTAAAGTTATAGATTTCACTGTGCTAGCCCCCAGGTCGCATATATAGAGTACTAAATAACGGCATTAAAATGAAAGTCACAAGAGAACCTTATGGGTTGTAAGCATTATCACAACGCCCTTGAGGTGATTTTGCACTAAAACGGCGCTATAAAAATCATCCAAATATTATTATCATTATTATTTTCATTAATTTATGGGTTATTGTCGTGTTTTGCTTCCTCCGTTACAGTGTCTATCATCAGATCAGATGATGCCAAAACGTTGGCTAAAGAAGGAGGAAGTGCAACACGGCAAAGTAACCCAAAATTAATCACGATAATACGTTTGGCCGTAAAAATTCAAAAACAGACCTTGCTTTATTTATTTTTCTACAAAGACAATCTTTGTGTTTTGATTCTTTTCATAAACGCTACATTACTTTTTAAATATCAAACATATCTAAATGAAAACTCTCGGATTCATTTAACAAGCGCTGTGGAGTGTTTCTTAACAAATAAATTAAATATCACGAATAAAGCGAGATTTCTAAAGAAACGTAACAACTCATGAAATACATATCAAAGAGATTGCTTCGGGAAACGTTCCGTGTTGGGGATCTAAACGTGATACCATTTCGACTCAAAAACACAAAGAAAAACCTGCCGAATTATTGAGTTTATTTTCCGGGGAATAGTCGACCTTGAATAATATGAAAATCTATGAATCTCGTTGCAAATCAAAGCAGGTAGAATTGAAAACCCTACCCACTATCACTTCGGTCTAAACACAAAAATAAACACGATAAATGGAAACGATGAATAGGCCAGGGGATGAGTAAGTGCGGGTGAGAGGCAAGGATTATTACGTTCTTATTTTTAGTTTAACACTTGACGGCTCTGGGTCTCGATTCTCGACGAAATCATTCCTCACGAACAACGAGTGGTTAGACCCACTCGTTGTTCTAGTCGAATGACTTTTGACGTTTGGCGTATGTAAGTATATACCTTCGACGAGACTCGAGAATAAGAATGTCGACCAATATATGTACTTTCGACGGGGATTGCGAGCGGCCTGGATTGGAGAATCGATACCCTGGTCTCCACTATCCCCAAAATACCTGATAAACCATCTTGATTCTGTGCAAGGGAGTCTAATTGACAATCCGTTAACATACATCTTTAATGCACAGATGAAATAAATGTAGGCATCCTGAGTTCATTTGTCTCAGTCATGATGTCTGTCAATAAACTTGAACTAAATCCCACAAAGACAGAATTTATGTGGATAGCTTCCCCTGGAAGGAAAGCTCTCCTTGACTGTAATCGTCTAATCGAACTTTCTAGGTCAAATCGAGCTGTTTACTATGATCGTTCTTTTAGTGTAACAGGCCCTCTCATCTGGAATAGACTTCCCTCAGCTCTTACTAATCTCCAGAATTTGGCTGAATTTAAACGAGCTTTAAAAACAAAATTATTTAAAAAATCTTACCATTTATAAATTTTAACTTCTTTTCAATATTTTATAATAAGCCATATTCTAAAACTTCCGGTAATTGTTTGGTTTCGGTTGTCTCCTTATTGTACCTTTTTAAAGTGTCTGCTCAGAAAATTCTCATTTCTGAGCACAAACTGCCTCCTGTTTTATGTTATGTTTTAGTTTTAATATTCATGTTTTGTCCTGTCCTACTGTTATTGTTATTCTAAGTTTTGTCATCACTTTGTATAAACAGTGTATTAAGTGTTATAATATTAGATCTGTATTGGGTAAGGCACACTGTAGGAATAATTTTAAGAACCATTAATACTGAATTACCATTTTTTTTAAGTTTGTTATACGAGTAGTTAAGCGCACTTTAAGTGAAATGACACTAAACTGCGCTATATAAATTCCATGTTATTATTATTATTATTATAAATTATATGTTAACTATCCCGCAGCCAAGTGGGGGAGTAGGTAGTACCCAAAATTACTATCTTCCTTATATTAACTTAAATACTTGACATATCATTTTAATATTTTACGTATTTCTGCGCAAACACATAAGTTACCATCAATAATTGACTGAATAATTAGAATTATTATAGTTTAAAAGCCCATAACACAGAAAAATGCATGGGGTCGTCGGAAGACCCACTTGGTTACAGATGTTTTGTTTGGCATCTTGGCCTGTCAAGAGTTAAAAAAATATATTATATTATTTCTACTAACGAAGATTTTGAAATAATTGGCGTATCGATAATAATTCATTAATAATAATTATAAATTTAAGCAAAAAATTGATCAAAATAAAGAGGAAAACGTTTGTGACAAAATGGTAACATTTAAATATTGGAGACAATAAATGGTAACATTTCAGCCACCACTCGTTACCGCCTGATCAAACATATTGAGTAGACCCACCACTACTAGAATAGCCTGTTCGGCAGACCTACCGCATTGATTACATAATCACAATGTTTACCAGGCTATTCTCAGCGGCGCGGGCGGGCTGGTGGCTTTACTGGTACGAGGAGGGAGGGAGGTTAAAGGGAGAGTTCCAGGACACGTGGATTCCAACCCAACCCACCTACCTAATATATATTGTTCTGCAGCTGAATTCTGTTTTTGTTTTAAGCGTTGTTTATGAGAAAGAGAGAGAGAGAGGTTAAAACAGGATAATGTATGTAGGAATATACACCAAATATCTATCGAGTCCAGAATATGATTTAGAATTTGCGTAGTATAAAATCTGTTAGTTTTAGTGAAAAATCTGTGCAAATATGCAAAGATAGTAGATAGTTTTGAAAAGTGATATAAAATCAGCAAAACTAGGTCAAATAGGTTACGGTTTTATACTACTTATTTTTATTAATTTAATGACATTAATCACATTCCATCCTGAGTTGTCGTGGAACCGTGGAGGGTCTGTTAAAGGAAAGTGTAACGGACGTAGTTGACCATTTAATTTAATTTCATAAAAATTGTTTTACTTTTATAAAATGTCCCTACTCCACGCCACTGGCAAAATCACCACTCCCCGCCACTGGTCATTTTGTCCAATTTTCGGCCCAAGCGGCTTGAAAACTTTGACTCCGAATGGCATCGATACCGCACCGCCCGCTTACCTGCCGCGTGGATCGATGATTCAACATTTTTCTATGTAAAAATTACTAAGAAAAATCGATTTTTAAATATTGTAAATGTCTATTTTTTACTTGTTCATCCCCTCGGCGGTAGTCAAATAAACACTATTTTCGATATACTACCGCTGAGGAGATATTAAAAAAGCTGTTTTTCACCCATATGTAAACCCATTTTTGAACAATATTTTTTACCCTTTTTGCGTGTACAAAAATCCAGGAACCTCGTAGCATAGTGAATCTTATCTCTTTCTGAGCGCTATGTTACGGGGGACCTCGGAAAAATACTAACTTAACATGTTTTACAAATTTGATCGCTTGAGATCATTTTTACACATTTATTTTACAAACATTTCTTATTTTTTGTCGTATCTTGACAAACAAAAAATCTAGTTGTCAAGATACACATTCCTATAACTACTATGCATTTAAACTATGTAATTATCATTCATGTAAGCGGTCAAAATCTTTTCTAACTCTCAAATTTAAGCGACTGCCTTCAAGTGTGCTACCGGCAAAATGAATATGCGACATTTTTCCGGGGCATATAAACACATATCTGGCGCGGGTACAATCCCCCACCACTTTTGGACTCAAAACCCAATGTCGGGTGCGAGTCAGGCTAATTAAATATAAGCAGCCACAAAATTGAAAATAAATTAGTTCATCTTTACCACCAAAACCAAGCGTTTTATTTATCAACAAGTGACTCCTGCTCAACATCTGCCTCACCTCGCCAAGTCTGCTGCTCCAAGATCTTCTGGTGTTACCTCTTCGAGACCAGCCGGCCCTCCTTTGGAAAACCGCCAACACCAGAAGCGAGCAGAGACGAAAGCACACCCAGTGCCCACCATTCACCAAGCCTGGGTGCGGGAGGCAGATTTCATCACCAATATCAACTACAATCATCATCATCGGCCGTAAAGGAGCATCTCATCGGTTGAAGACACGGTTTGGACCCGGCGCCTAAATCTACAGTCTTGTGCGGACTCCCGTCCAGTACAGAAAGGAAGGAGAAGAAGTTCTGGAAAGGAAAAAGGCGGGAGGGGGGTAAGAACCAGGGGTTCAGCACGTCCAGAAGTGACAGGGCGAATGAATTCATTCCTCCCACTGCGGGGCAAGGTGGTGGGTCGAAATAGTCCTGCTGGAAAGGTCAAAGGGTCTCCCTCAACCGGCCTCTCCCGATCCCAGCTGGTGGGCAGGTACATCTACTGCCAAGACCTGGAAACACCCGATGAGTCCGGGCACCCCTGCTACGTCACCAAACGTAGCGAAACTCTTGATGGGGACCATGGTAGAGGTTTGTTTAATAAATTCAATCGATTATTACCATTTGGTGATTTTAGCCGCACTTCCTGAAAAGCCAACATGGCCGATCGATGAGGGATAGTAAAGAATGAGTTTGTGGGTATTTAGTCAACCCCCATAGGATCATGTTTCGCTCCGATACTCCGCGTTACGCAGACTATTAATATCCCAGTCAGCTGTTCCCAGTTCTATAGAGAACTCGAACAGACTCATTATTTGAAAACCCCCAGTATCCAGTACCGGTGCCTGCTGTATTGGGTGAAGTGGCGGTTCGTGGTAATTCTAAATAGAAATCAAACTTCAAAGAGAGGAAAAAATAAATTCAATAATGTACTTTAATTCATGAATCTGTTAATTTTTTTATCAATATATACAGAAATGTAGGAAAATAATATTTTATGCCAAAATTGACAAATTTCATCAAGTTTTGTGCCAAATGAACGGTTTTTGATGATGTTTTCACCATGTGTGAACATTATTTGAAAAAGATTTCAAGGGCATTCAATAATTGTTCGTCGCTTTGGTTCAAAGCCCAAACAAATATTGTACAGGGTCGCAGATACTTTTATAGTATTTTATCACAAGTGCGCCCCCCCTGTTGAATTTGGCAGCCACCTCTGGTCTGGAGCCCCAAAATACCTGAAAAAACCCTTGACTCCGTTCAGAAACGGACGGTCCGTTTGATAGATTCCCCTGTCTTAACAAACGGAATGCAATCTTTAGAACACCGGTAATACAATGGACGATTCTCCGAGGAACTAGCGTTATTGATCCCTTCAAAAAACACTCCAAACACGCGCCCAAATTATGTACACAGTTTGCATTTGTCACATGAGAACGGGTCGCTTCTACAACTCGGTCTTAAGTTCATCAATGATTTGGGTCCTCCCTCCTACTATTAACTACCTCCTACTAAGACCCATGTTCACTCCTTCCTCTCCTAAAAAAGACCCTACGCATAGTATCCCCAAAGACGACATAGGCCCTGAGGGAAAATATTTTCCTCTGAGCCTCCTTTGTGGGGTGGTTAATGTTAAAAAAAGTATCGGCAAGTGGAAGGCGCACCCACCAAATGACAAAAGTTTAATCTCTAGAAATAGAGAGGCACGTACCTTTAATCGACCGAGACAGAATATTTTTCTTAAGAAACATTTCACAGGAACGGATATTCGGTGCGTTATGGATTATGCACCTAAGCGAGTGAATTTTTTAAGCATGTAGTTTTGGTGGCGCGATGTTCGTAAAAGTATCGTAAAATCATAATCCATATTTGTCTAGTTCGTTGCTACTGCCGTTTGGGATTTTAGTGCTACAGGGTCCTTAGAGAAAGCCGCCACTGGTTGGGTGGTGACTCTTGGGTCGTAAATAGATTATGGACCCTCGGATAAAACGGGATCACAGGATTAGTACTCTAAGCTCCATGGACGTGGCACCAGCCATTTCAGAAGAGTACTTAACAATGCCAAATGCATATTGATTTATTAACATACTTACGGTACCCCGCCACGCAGATTTCCAGTAACGTATTTTTACTGGAAATCTGCGTGGCGGGGTACCGTAAGTATGTTAATAAATCCATATTTGTCTAGTTCGTTGCTACTGCCGTTTGGGATTTTAGTGCTACAGGGTCCTTAGAGAAAGCCGCCACTGGTTGGGTGGTGACTCTTGGATCGTAAATAGATTATGGACCCTCGGATAAAACGGGATCACAGGATTAGTACTCTAAGCTCCATGGACGTGGCACCAGCCATTTCAGAAGAGTACTTAACAATGCCAAATGCATATTGATTTATTAACATACTTACGGTACCCCGCCACGCAGATTTCCAGTAACGTATTTTTACTGGAAATCTGCGTGGCGGGGTACCGTAAGTATGTTAATAAATCCATATTTGTCTAGTTCGTTGCTACTGCCGTTTGGGATTTTAGTGCTACAGGGTCCTTAGAGAAAGCCGCCACTGGTTGGGTGGTGACTCTTGGGTCGTAAATAGATTATGGACCCTCGGATAAAACGGGATCACAGGATTAGTACTCTAAGCTCCATGGACGTGGCACCAGCCATTTCAGAAGAGTACTTAACAATGCCAAATGCATATTGATTTATTAACATACTTACGGTACCCCGCCACGCAGATTTCCAGTAATGTATTTTTTTATGCATGAAACCGCACAAGAGTCCCAATTGCTCCCAACCGTCTGGAGTCAGTGAGACTATGGCATCGACAATTGGGGTATTTTGAGGGTTAAGGTAGTGAGGAGACGCAGGAGATGGGGAAGTGCAAGGTGGGGACTATTTAGATCTGGTCACCAAACACGCCTTAAACCATTTCAAGCAACGTTTCAATTCATAATGGTGGTCTTACACCAGGGCGATAATAAGAGTATCTTCAACTCTGGAAGTGCCATAAGTATTGTATCATACGTATCCAGACCTCAAGAATCTTTCAGAGGAATTCATATTTACGTAAAAATTACAAAAACACTCAAACCCCGAAACCGCTCGATACCATGTCGCCGACACAATTGGAAATCTTCAAATCATAATTACTTAATGAAATTATGTGCTGTATGTGATTAATCAAGACAATTACATAGAAATATAACAGCAGAATACATCTGAAAATAACCATCCAGCACCTCACTCGGGACCTCCCGCCTTCAGAATGGCTCACTCTATGAAAACAACCCAGTATTTACGTGACCCCCACCTCCATACTATCCGAAAGGAATTCCATGATGGCCGCCGAGTTTCCAACCAATCACAGCTCAACATACTTCATTGACGCCCTTATCAAAAACTGATAACACGGATTATCGCAACCACCGATGATGACATCAGATCCAATTTACAAGAAAATATTAGAAGATATAACCACAGAATAAATATCAATATCAAGAAATAATTAATTACTAACATAATATCTTAAAGAATTGTACCTAAATATGTTTTTCACTCCTTGGGGAATGTTCAAACCAAGGATATTTTGCTTCAACCCCAATATGAAACTTTGTATAATTTATTATAAAATAAATAAACGGGACTGAAGGAGGTGGTTTGGGTAAATTGAACTGACCTGGTAAGAGGTATAATATTAACATATAATTTTCCTCTAAACAAATTAATTGTAAAGAGGAAAAATACCTAACCAACTCACCTTTCATGAAAGGGATGAAAACTCCCCCAAGAGGGTTCGATTTGAAAACGTTCTATAAATAGAGAACCAAATTCCATACAAAGTCAGTTCAAAAAACTACCCCAAAAGAGAAACTTCTCTCCTGAAGAAACCATCTCCAAAGTCTACAAATCTCAAGAAAAATATTTTCAAGTGTTTTAATTCAGTATTAAATTCAGTTTTTTCCAGTCTTAAATTCCTTCCGTCGACTCAGACTTGGGAATCAATCCTTCTCTGATTTTGACATTAAATTCTATCTACCGAGACTGAAACACTAATAAAGGTGTATCCAGCTACCTACGCATTTACAGTATTATACGGACGGAATATTGTTTCGTATATTTGGTCCTTCGAGCCGGATATACACACGTCTTCAGTCTCAATTAAAGGTGGTGATGCCGTCACTTCGCAGCGGCCGCAAGGCCTCAACATCATCCGAGACCAGCCGAAACCGAACCCAACCTGTTACTGAGAACCCTCAAGAGCCCGATGCACCTTCTGAATCAACTGAAGACTCTCTCCAAATGCTACGCCGAGAAATGCGCGTTCGGGAGGAACAACTAAATAAACAAATCACAGAACTACAATCAGCCATGAACACAGCAACACGCCAAACTGCTACCCAACCCATGCTCAACTTAACCGCACCTGAAGCAACTTCAAATGTACCTCCGAGCCCAGCAGCTAACATCACCATATCAGGACAAGAATACCCAACTCATAACACAATGGAGTATCAACCACAGCCATTCCCGACAAACCTAGACTCTCCGCTCTTTCCACCACCTCCTACAAATGAAGAAAGAGCTCGGCATACCCAAGAGTGGTTACGACAAGGCGCCGACCCACTGACTCAAATAGCGTCGATAATGGCCGACGCCATCCGCTCCACCAGATCCCAGGACACCCCTCGAACACTAGAAGACGACTCAAGGATGGCAGCTCTCATCGCCAGACAGTCTTCAGCAAAGGATCTGCCCCTATTTTCTGGGGACCCGCTTGAGTGGCCTACCTGGAAGGCGCAATATATGCAGTCCACTTCCACCTGCCAAATGACCGCCAGTGAAAACCTCATCCGACTGCAACGCGCCCTCAAAGGCAAGGCGCGAGAGTCCGTAGCACCCCTGCTGATGGATCCCTTTCAACTGCCCGAGATCCTCAGCGTACTTGAGCAACGGTACGGCAACTCAGGAGCAATAGCCAAATTTATGCTCGAAAAAGTAAAAAGGCTGCCCTACCTCACACCTGACGTATCTCTGGAAGACCTGGCAAACTTCTCCGGGACAGTGCAAAATTTGGTGGCCTCCCTCCGGATCCTGAAAACCGATGGCTACCTCACCAACCCCACATTGCTGAGCGACATTACCGACAAGCTACCAAACACTCTACGACTAGCCTGGCTAATGGAAGTCCGCGGACAGCGCGCCCCTGCCACCATCACCCAACTCGCTGCCTTTATGAAAGAGATAACTAACGCAATACCAAACAGCGGGATGGTGGACCGTCCGAGACCTCGCCCACGCCGAGACCAAGTCTATGCAGGATACCAAGAGCAAAACAACAACTCAGGAAGGACGCCGTACACCCTCAAACGCAAGGCAATAACACCACTCAGATATCCCGGGCCGAACCAGAAACATCAAGTAACCACGAGCAGTTGTGCCCAGTGCAGCCGCAACCACCCCACCAGAGAATGCCGAGAGTTTGCGGCCAAAAGCGTCACCCTACGGTGGGAGACAGTTAATGCAGCCAACTTATGCAGGAAATGCTTGGACAAACACCACACACAGGACTGCAAGACAAAAAAGTGGTGCGACATAGAGGGATGCCATCTACCACATCACACCTTACTACACAATGAAAACATCGTGAGACTGTGAGGTCAGAACGTCCATCTGAAGAACGTACCAATCGGACCCAGTGCACCAAACCAAGAAACGTGTTCAACACTCGCACTTATTGATGAAGGATCCACCGTGACACATATCGCATCACCGCCAACACAATAAGTAACCTCAACCTTCCTCAACAACAAATCCACGGAAAGCCCGTCACAAGATCACGCCTACCTAAATTGTGCCACGAGAAGTGCAAGAAAATAATAATACCAAACGAATAAAAACACGCACAACACTAGGATGGAGCCCCATTGGAAGATCAGACCCAGGATACGAGCACCCAACCACCACATTGGCACTTAAACATGAAACAGCCTCAGATACGATCGGAAGAACTGCTGAAAACAAATTTTACCGTCGACTCACTTGGTGTGACCGCAGCAACCCGAGTCAACAAAAACAACCTCGACTTTCCTCAACAACAAAACCACGGAAAGTCAGTCACCCCGATTGGAACAAACGTTGTTGAACAAATTTTCTCATTTAAAACAGTGTAAACAAAAGTGATAAGAATAAAATAAACTAGTGGAAATACAGTTTTGTGAAAACGTTTGCCACGTCAGAATAGATTCCGCCGTGTGAAAACAGTGTCAACGAAGGTGATACTAGTGGAAAAAACAGTTTTGCAAAAAATAATCGAAAAGTCGGAAATTTGTATGGTGATAATCGAGACGATAATCGAAGCAGTGAAAATGTGCGTGACAATTACAGTAAAGTTCACGAGATCGACAACCGCGCCGGGTGTGTCCAGTGTAGAGAAAAACGACCACCTAATCAGTGAATGTCGTACTTCTGCCGTGAAAGATAAGATTAAACTTACAATTCAAGTTAATTAAAAACACCGGTTTAAACCAAGTGTGCCACAATAACAAACATTTTACAAAGCATTGTAAAATTAGTGGCTGGTGCGGCTTAAAGGAGTGTAAATACTCCCACAACCCGAACTACCGGACTAAAAACAGTACTGTGGCAGACGTTCACATCATGTGAAGCTACACCGAAAGTGAAGTGCTCAAAGTGACGATACCACGCGAATAATACCCCGTACTGGACCAGAAAGTTACACTCACAATTCAACATACATACCATCCGAGAAAGTAAAATTGCCCACCAGCAACCACCTCAATAACCTGACCCCTTTCTTCAGACCAGACAGCATCCTCCAAATGGGCACACGCCTACAGACCCTGGAAAAGGTTAAAAGAGTAGTCTGGACTCCCACTATCCTGGATGGCGACAATTCGTACATTCGTCTGATCAGCCACTACCATAAGAGATCAGATCACCTCGGTGCGAAAGAAACAGTACTAGAAATACATATTCATTTTCTTTCATATTAAGATTATGTACAACAAGCCAAAAGGTTGGCGAACTACTGCCACCTCGCCTGATTTCATCACGTCCACCCACCCACATCTTACGAACTAGATTATTTCCGTCAATAGAAGAGACCCAAGATACCAAGAAAACACGCTAATGTCAATGAGCCAGGACACCAGGATGATCGACGCTGTTGCTACCTAAAACATAGAGTGACACTTTATACTACCACAAAGTTCCACATGGGGGGAGCGTGAGAGAAATTAATACGATCAGTTAAAAGAAACTCTGCACATCCCTAGCGGAGGCCAAGTTTATGCTAAACAACCGCCCACTCACCCATATCTCGGTCGACCCACAAGACGAAAAGCCCTGAACCCCAACCATTTCTTACTATGGTCAGCCGGGACACAACCTCAATTATCCTTCTACAACAAACAGAAGAAGTGACTCAACAACAACGGCAACAACTCGCGGATACCTTTGGAGAAGATTGCTGCGCGAGTACCTACCCACTATGGCTGCCCGACAACAATTGCACCATCCGACTACACCAATATAGAAGGATGGCCTGGTGATAATCATGGAACCCCAGCTGACAAGTGACATTCCTTGTCTGAAATGACAGGGAGGCACCTCTGGAACCCCAGCTGACAAGTGACATTCCTTGTCTGAAATGACAAGGAGGCACCTCTGTAAAACCCTGCTGACAAGTGACATTCCTTGTCTGAAATGACAAGGAGGCACCTCTGGAACCCCAGCTGACAAGTGACATTCCTTGTCTGTAGTGACAAGGAGGCACCTCTGTAAAACCCTGCTGACAAGTGACATTCCTTGTCTGAAATGACAAGGAGGCACCTCTGGAACCCCAGCTGACAAGTGACATTCCTTGTCTGTAGTGACAAGGAGGCACCTCTGTAAAACCCTGCTGACAAGTGACATTCCTTGTCTGAAATGACAAGGAGGCACCTCTGGAACCCCAGCTGACAAGTGACATTCCTTGTCTGTAGTGACAAGGAGGCACCTCTGTAAAACCCTGCTGACAAGTGACATTCCTTGTCTGTATTGACAAGGAGGCACCCCTGGACAGCTATCAATCGACTCCCACTTCCTACTCCCGCAGGGGGCGCCCGACAACGCTGGCACTGAGCGGCTATCCCTCACTGACACGGCGGAGTTTGGCCCGCACCCCCTCGATGGCGCTGGCACTGAGCGGCTATCCCTCACTGACATGGCAAAATCGACTCCCACCTCCTACCCCGCTGGGGGCCCCCCCCCCCGACTGAGTTGGCACTGAGCGGCTATCCCTCACTGACACGGCGAAGTCTAAACAGCATCCTCTCGATGGCACTGGCACTGAGCGGCTATCCCTCACTGACATCGCGAAGCTTGGACAACACTCCATCGATGGACTAGCATTGAGCGGCTATCCCTCATTACCAGGACATAACAACCTGCGGAAACATCAAAAGAAGATACGTCTGAAGAACTAGCTGAGTACAGGCAAGACTGTACGGGGGGAGTGTATCATACGTATCCAGACCTCAAGAATCTTTCAGAGGAATTCATATTTACGTAAAAATTACAAAAACACTCAAACCCCGAAACCGCTCGATACCATGTCGCCGACACAATTGGAAATCTTCAAATCATAATTACTTAATGAAATTATGTGCTGTATGTGATTAATCAAGACAATTACATAGAAATATAACAGCAGAATACATCTGAAAATAACCATCCAGCACCTCACTCGGGACCTCCCGCCTTCAGAATGGCTCACTCTATGAAAACAACCCAGTATTTACGTGACCCCCACCTCCATACTATCCGAAAGGAATTCCATGATGGCCGCCGAGTTTCCAACCAATCACAGCTCAACATACTTCATTGACGCCCTTATCAAAAACTGATAACACGGATTATCGCAACCACCGATGATGACATCAGATCCAATTTACAAGAAAATATTAGAAGATATAACCACAGAATAAATATCAATATCAAGAAATAATTAATTACTAACATAATATCTTAAAGAATTGTACCTAAATATGTTTTTCACTCCTTGGGGAATGTTCAAACCAAGGATATTTTGCTTCAACCCCAATATGAAACATTGTATAATTTATTATAAAATAAATAAACGGGACTGAAGGAGGTGGTTTGGGTAAATTGAACTGACCTGGTAAGAGGTATAATATTAACATATAATTTTCCTCTAAACAAATTAATTGTAAAGAGGAAAAATACCTAACCAACTCACCTTTCATGAAAGGGATGAAAACTCCCCCAAGAGGGTTCGATTTGAAAACGTTCTATAAATAGAGAACCAAATTCCATACAAAGTCAGTTCAAAAAACTACCCCAAAAGAGAAACTTCTCTCCTGAAGAAACCATCTCCAAAGTCTACAAATCTCAAGAAAAATATTTTCAAGTGTTTTAATTCAGTATTAAATTCAGTTTTTTCCAGTCTTAAATTCCTTCCGTCGACTCAGACTTGGGAATCAATCCTTCTCTGATTTTGACATTAAATTCTATCTACCGAGACTGAAACACTAATAAAGGTGTATCCAGCTACCTACGCATTTACAGTATTATACGGACGGAATATTGTTTCGTATAAGTATACTATATACTATTTTAAATAAATAAATTATGAAATAATACGAATTCATCAACATTAAATTTACTTGCGCACGCCAACATTTGAATCCACGACCTTCGAATTGCTGGTCGAGAGTTCTGGAGCAGACAGTAAGACTAGTGGCATTTCACTCTCATAATTCAATTTCAAGAGTAAATTATTGTTACAATGCTTTATAGTAAATCTAATCGATTTATTTATACTATTTATATGTACCTACCCACATAATAGGTAGCATACTACCGACAACTACATACTAGAATACAATATATTCTTTAAATCAATACTTCTCTGGTCGGAGATTCGAGTATTCGCTAGTCGATAATGCTCGATTTTAGACAATCGAATTTTTCCAAGGTAAAGGTTAGCACGCACGTGAAATCACACGCACATCATAATGTCCGTCTGTTTTTTCATACTCGATGAATGAGTAGCTCATGTACTTAATAAAATGATAATAGGCAGTCCATAAAAAAACCAATAATCAATATTGTAAAACAAACACGGTCAGCAGAAACATCAAAAAAGGAACTTGAAAGAGCTAAGCAGATATTGCTGTGTCGCGTATTTTGATTTTTACTATTTTTCTTTAAAATAATGGAAATATAGAACAGTGACAAAGTTACGGTTAAGCGCTCGGTAAGATAAACCTCACTCAGTGCCGTGAGTTTGTCTTTGGTGAGACAGAAAGCTGTTAAAAATATTAAGGGTGAACTAGAGAGGAAAAGAGAAGTTTCCGAGGAAAATCCTTGAAATATTTATGTTTTACTTTGTTGTTCCAATGTACATAAAAATTCTATTGTATATTTTTTCAATGCAGAGTTTAAAAGGTTTAAAAATTACCAGTGTGTACCATGATTTTTTTTCAGATATTTTGAAACTAAAGAAACCATATTAGGTTGATATTTTTATCGCAGCAAAAGTTAAAAAAAGTTTGTAATTTGTTTCACCTCGGCTTTCTAGCGTAATTTATAATTTCACGTTAGGGAATGTAAATTAAATGTTTTGTCGCATGTCGCTGTTTTATTGTTTTAAATTTGTGAATAAGGGCAGTCTTATTAAAAATAAAACACGTAAGTACCTACAGTCATATACATAACATAACAAGAAATAATTGACAAATATCGTAATTTTATTAGCGTGTAAGAATAAGCTAACAAAAAAGTTGTTTTGTACGCATAATGTTGTAAAGATTTATTTAAACTCGTAAACCATATACCGAGTAAAAAAAACTGTCATTAATTTTCTCAATTAGTCTTAACACTCGAATATAACTACAAAATAAAGAAAATGAAAATACTTTTTGAGTTTCTAGAATTTTCTAATAAAAATCAATTTGAGAAAAAGCAAATAGATAAATGAGTACTCACGCTAGAATTCCGCTCATGTGGAAGATTTCAGCATTCAGGTAGGCCAGGTAAGCCATCACGAAGATGAAGATGGGTTCGATGACCCTCACCTGGTGCGTGAACCTGGTCACGAAGCCGGTGGCGAAGCCCCAAACAACCCCTATCACAGTGCCGCCCACTGCCACCACCAGGAAGGAACCCAGCCCAGCCAGGACATCGGTGTACAAGATATTGGAGGGACCCATCTCAGTATAAGCCTCAAACATGTGGTATAGGACTACTGTGACGGCGTCGTTCAGGAGGGATTCCCCGAAGACCACGATGTACAGGATCTCGTTGACGTGGATCTCCTCGAACACTGCAAGGACTGCAACAGGGTCCACCGCGGAGATGAGCGCCGAGAAGAGGTACATGTCGAGGATGGGGGCCTCGCGCCCGAACAGCCCGCCCATTCCGCACGCCCAAAGTGAAGTACCTGGGAACAAGCGACACACAAAATAAGTACCTAGAGGAACAAGCGAGATACAAGAAAAAAATATGTAAAATAAGCAACAGACAAGGTAAATACCATGAGGGAAAAGTAAGACAAAGGGTAAGTTCCTGTAAGAATAAGCAAGAAACAAGGTAAATGCCAGGAGGGAGTAAGACGCACGGTAAGTTTCTGTAGGAACAAGTAAGAAAAAATACGCGTAAAACTAAGGAGGGACAAGAAGGAAAGTATATACAGGAAGAAGCAAGACAAAAGAAAAGTACATATAAGAACTTGCACGAAACGAGGTAAATACAAGGAGGAACAAGTAAAACACAGGGTAAGTTACTGTAGGAACAAGCAAGACACAAGGTAAGTGAAGTAAGTGTAAAAGCCGCAAGTAATCGGCACAAATTGGAGAAAATCGAGGGAGACTAAAGCCGGACACCATAAAGTTTAAGAAGAAGAAGATGAAACTAGATGTTTTGAAGAAGACATATTGCAAAACTCTTATAAAAGGTTGAGATTTATTTTTTTTACGAGATGAGGTATTCGCGATACAAAACAATATATTATAAATAACTTACTAATAAGCAATTTCATCCACACGCTTACTTTACATTCCTCGAAAATATATTTAGAATATTACAGTTAAAAGCAAAACTTCATAAAATAGCGAAATATTTCAAAGACGTTCGTCATAATTCGTCATTATTTGAAACACTTGCAACCCTCGTAACAATAATTTATGATGCAGTATTTACACCTATGATCTTTTAGAACCGTAACAAATACTCAACATAGTAAGAAAAGTAAAATTCTCAAACCAATATAGAACTCCACGTGTAAGACTCCATTAAATGTTGGAAAAGTTATATTATACTCGGTAACGTAGTTCAATTTCGCAGGTGAATTTAATATCCGCGCTATTTTAATGGGAAATATGATATGAAATCTATTTCTGTTATCGAATTGGATTGAAAATTGTCATTCAATAAATTATTTTCATATTGATGCTTATTGATATTTCGACTGTCCAACAGACAATGTCGGATGTGCGAATTCGTAAATTGTCATTCAATAAATTATTTTCATATTGATGCTTATTGATATTTCGACTGTCCAACAGACAATGTCGGATGTGCGAATTCGTAAATTGTCATTCAATAAATTATTTTCATATTGATGCTTATTGATATTTCGACTGTCCAACAGACAATGTCGGATGTGCAAATTCGTAAATTGTCATTCAATAAATTATTTTCATATTGATGCTTATTGATATTTCGACTGTCCAACAGACAATGTCGGATGTGCAAATTCGTAAATTGTCATTCAATAAATTATTTTCATATTGATGCTTATTGATATTTCGACTGTCCAACAGACAAATTCGTAAATTTGCATTAGAGGCTGTTTAAAGTTGCCATAATATAGTTTCTAATGAAAGAAAATAAACTAATTTTATTTATTTATCAATAAATTATTAACGCCTTGATGGGCTTTTGCGCGTTTTTTTCAATTTTACATGATTTAGTTCAGAATAGAAAGATTTTTTAAAGATTTAGATGACAAAAAAAAGTAATGCAGTTGGTTAAAGGAATGAGCGACGTTAGGGAGACGGGTGTGGGTACCAGTTATTTGTACGTTTGGAGACTGATGGGTTCCCGGGTGAGGTATGTTGCTCATCTGCCCATCTGGAGATCTTTTGAAAGTCGCCTCACTCGTGGACACACCGATCTCCAGATTCCTACCCACCTCTCATACATTTTTCCTTCCAAGAACTTCCTCTCCTTCCTTCCCAAAAAGACCCTCCACCCCTCCAAACAGCATCCCAAAATATGTCATAGGCCCGAGGGGAATTATTTTCCTCAGAGTCTCCTGTGTGAAGCTAATGTAAAACAGGTTAGGTACAATAATGCTCAGTAGTTGTTGGAACGGAAACACCCTATTATTCACCGAACACAAGCCGGAAACAACCGAAGGCAGTTTTCTCCTTGAGTTATCTACGGATTCCTCCATGACCTACTAGGAGAATAGGAACAGAAAAGCCAATTAAAATCCTTCTATCCACATAATTCTCGACATTGATTGATTCATTTTAAATGTGTTACTATAATTATATGTATATAAGGATTGTATTAGGACATAGATAACTATGTACCTACTTAAAATACCGCAATAAACAATAATTCTCACTCACATATTATAAAGACACTCTAAAATAAGAAGTAACCGACCAAAACTAGATCTTCAGCCGAAACCGAAACCGAATTTTGGCTTTTGCTCTGGTGGCTCCCACTCTTAATAAAATGAGTCAAGATCCATCTCTAATATAGATAGATATACACGGTGTCCGGAAACTCGTAGTACAAGCGGGAAACTGGAGAATCTACACCACATGGGGAACCCAAAAAACATAAAGTTTTTTGATTTGAGCTTTTTCACAAAAAAAAAAAAAAACCAAAAAAATATATTTTTCGGCTATTTTTGGGTTAAAGTTTTTTCTGGTGTTTAGGGTTGAACAACAGATGTTTTAACCCTGCAAAGCAGAAATATTTTATGATTACACCGGATTAAATGAAGGGTGATTTCAAAATAATGCTTCAAATCCGAGTTTCTTCATTTGTTTTACTTTAAAATAGTTTAAATTAGTTGGGTACTTTGATCTTCAGTAATAATTTATAATAATTTGATTAAAAAAAAAAAAAAAAAAAAATGAACTTCTAACTCGATTTACTCGATAACGAAAGCTCAAATCAAAAAAAAAATATACTACAAAATCGACTCCAAATGTGATGTAGATTCACCAGTTTCCCGCTTGAACTACGAGTTTCCGGACACCCTGTATATTGTAATTAAAAATCGTGGTAAAATTTTAATTCATTTTCAAATTGTTTCCTCTTTCTAAATTTCTATACTCTCTTTTCAGAAATGTAATATCCGCTGAATTCATCCTTCGTAAAACGAGTTATTCATTATTCATGTCATGGCCGTTCAAAAGTAACAAATTCATAAATATTATTCGCTAAGTGAGATATCGCTTGTGTGCTGAAGCCCGGAGGTTCCTGAATAAGCTAAGTGAGTTGTTATTCAACAACTGAGACGGGATTCTCGGATTACAGTTAAGTAACAGAGATTTAGAAGAACTTCGTTACTTTAAAAACAAAGGAGACATGGGATGAAAAATTGGGTAGTTACGTAACATAACCTCACCTCACCTAGCATAACCCCATCTTACCTCAAGTAACCTCAATTTAAAACAATGTGTTAAATCCAGAAACGAAATTATGCTACGAATTCATTTATTTCGTATGGAAGCTTTTTTAAAATCTGCAATTTAGTTTTTATTTATTTGTTTTTTTTTTTTTTTTTTCATCAATATAAAGTTTTATTACATAAATTTTCGACATCTGTCTCACTGGGGTACACCTGTGTCGCGACAGACGTATTCAGGTACTTAAAGAGATTTATTTTGTTTGTGAATTGTTGTTACTGTTTACGTGTAATTTGGTTTACATATGTTTGTGATAGTGGAACGCCTAATACTTATCCATTTCTTTATTTCATGTTTGAATTTGGTCATTGACTCTGTTCGTCTAATAGTGGCTGGTAGTATATTGTATAGTTTGCAAGCTATGTATTTGAAATATCTTTGCCCAAAGGTGGTTTTAGCAAAAGGGGTTTGGAGAAGTTCTTTGTTTTTGGCTCGGGTATTGTGTATCATTTGAGTTGGTCTGTATAGTGTTTTTTCTGTTTTGGTGTAAATTAATCAAGATGGATCTTGCAAAGAGCTGTTTTATATCCATAACGTTGATAGTATTGAAGATAGTATCAGTGCTGGAAGAAAGGGGAAGTTTGAGAATTATTTTTATGATTAATTTTTGTGCTTTAATCATGGGGTCGAGGGCACTAGAAGAAGTATTACCCCAAGCTAAAATTCCGTATTCTATGTGTGATTGGCATAGTGAGAAATACATTGATTTTAAAAGTTTGGGGTCAAGGAAATGACGTGTTTGTTTGAAAAAGTAAATAGATTTACGAATTTTGTTTGTAATGTTATAGATATGTTGTTTCCAGTTTGGGTGTGTGTCAAAAGTTAGTCCTAGATATTTGATATTGATGGCTTGTTCTAGACATGGGCAGTCACAATTCCGGTCAAGGGGAGAATTTTTACAAACGTGTATTTTTAAAGTTAGGTTTGACTTTGGGATATTGGTGAGACTAAACAGTAAGTATTTTGTTTTAGGTACATTCAGAGTTAGTGAATTAGAGTCGTTTGTTAGCCACTGTTTTACCTTTTGAATTCCTTCCTCCGCTTTGGCGTATACGGTAGGCCAGTCTTTCGATTGGAATAGTAGGACTGTGTCATCGGCGAAACTGACAATAGTGGCGTCGATATCTAGGTTACATAACTCATTAATATATATCAGGAAAAGGGTTGGACCTAAAACACTGCCTTGTGGGACACCGTAACTAATAGGCAGATTATGACTCTTTGTGGTTCTGATTTTAACGCATTGTGATCTGCCAGATAAGAAGCTAGAGAGAAGGTCTAGTTCCTTATTTCTAATACCTATATTGAACATTTTGCGTTCTAATTTGATGTGTGAGATTGTATCAAACGCTTTACAAAAGTCGAGGAATACCGACAGACATTTCGAGCCACATTTTGTATAATATTACTTTACATAGGAGTCAGAAAGTTGTGCCCGCTAAGCTACTGCAAGTCATTTCAGCAGTAAAGTCAGCAGGAGCATAAATATAACGTAACTAACGCAGTACCCGTGAAAAATCACGGGAAGTCTGAATTCTTGAAAAAATCAGTTTCAATTAGAATACAAAAATGAAGATAATTTTCGATTAAAAATATAATTTTATAGAAATGTACTTTATCGTCTGCGTGATTTCTTCGCACAATCAGTACCAATTTTGAAAATGACACTTAAATTCAAAGCAAATCCGAGATGATTGAATCAGAGTTGTACCAGTTAGTATATTGATGATGACAACAAATGATCTTAATTTGGGAAGCGTGTATGGGTACCGCCGGCCCGGGAACCATTGATTGGATATCCAACACCCCAGTCATAGGTCACCCCAAGTGGTTCGCTACGTTTGGTGAATAAGCAATTCATGGGGTGAGTTTTGTCTAGGTCTGCGGATGCATTTGCCCACCGTGACGGGTCGAAACTGACACCCTGCGATTTTTCACAGGTTTTTTTACATTAACCCCACACAGGAGGCCCAGAGGAAAATAATTTCTCTCAGGGTACATGTCATCTTTGGGGATACTGTGTTGAGGGTCTTTTAAAGGAAATGAAGGAGAGGAATTTCCGTGAAGGAAAAAATATGAGGGATGGGTAAGAATCTACAGATCAGTGTCTCCAGGAGTGGCGGATGTATAATCTAATCAAGTCGTTGGGTCAAGAGAGACCAGTTGGAGAGATCAAAGGGTCTCCCCAAACCTACCTCTCCCGATCTGGCACGCCACGCAGCTAGTGGGCCAGCGCATCCTGAACACACCTCACCCGATGAAAATGGGCACCCCTGCTAAATCACCAAACGTAGTGAACCACTTTGGGTGACCTATGGCAGAGATGTTGGTAATCAATCAATCAAACCCGCCTCCCAAATCTGCGCTAGTAAATACATAATATTATATCGTATTGTTATTTTAAAATCATAAAATATTTTTTTCCACAGTATATATTTAAGCATCCAATTATTTTAGCTTTACTTATATGAAATATGTAATGAATACAATATAATGTAAGGAGATTATGTAAAATACGTTGGCAAAACTAACAACTTACATAATAAATTATAAGCACCTGTCGTCCTTTCCATGTAAATATAACTACGGACTTGAAATATGGGAACCATTTATTTTATGTAGGTTCTAAGTACACAGTGTCACCTTTGTCCATTGCGTGTTAGAACTTACAGCAAACATTCATGTAGGGACGAGTAGAAATACTAATGCTACGGAAAACTAGTTTTGTTGTGGAAACTGAACAACAGATCAACGGAAACACTTGTAATATATGCCAGATTTAGCTTATCATCAAGTTATGATCATCTGACAGGTATAACAATATTGCCGTTATATCTGTCAGCTGTTCATTTTGTTCTAAATCTGAAACGTGCCGATAATCGGCGTTTAACCTATTGTGTGCCAGCACATCTCTAAGGATGCTATTTTTTTATTATTTAATTTTTTATTGTTTACATGTTACATTTTTTGACATTTTTTTTTAACTACCATACTAGGCTAATGCCCGTGTTGTGGTAATACATGAAATAATAATAACAATGACATAAAAGAACTAAAAAATACTATTTTATAGAAACATACGTATGTAAATATGAATCATACATGAAGAAATAATAAAAATAACTTAGAAGAACTAAAAAATACTATTTTATAGAAACATAAGAAAGAAGCAAGGCAAAAAAAACAAATTTAATGATAAATAAAACTAAAAACAAATATTTTAACATTAATAGTAAATTGAAAAATAAATAAAAAGTATATGTATATTTAAAAAGAAACAAATAAAAATTAAAAATATTAAACATTAAGATTAAAATATAAACATAATTAATATAGATTGTTTAATGCATATAATTGTTTGTGTGCAAGTTTATTTATCGTAGGTATTATCTATAAGACAACACGTTTATGTTAAAAAAAAAAACATTTAAAAAACATTTCTCTGAAAATAACTAGCCATTCTGGGAAAACTACCTACTTATGGTAGATTATATACTATTTTATTAGTATAAATATATTTACTGGTAAGACAGCACAATTTACTAAAATATATCGTATTTTGCGAAAAACAAGTTAATACAAAAATATAATCAGATGGCGAACGGCGAAAATTTAGTATTGACGATCAAGAAAGTTAAAGGGAACAATTTTGCCTCTCCCCGACGTTAATAGTTCTTTCTTGGTAATTAAGTTGCAAATAAGTTTTATTTCAATATTAAGAATGAGGCGAAATAGTAAATACCAGAGGCACGGTCATCATAAGTGACGCGAGATACGTTCAAGCTACGCGACTGTGACGAAACCACAAGTAGCCTACCGACATGCTACTGTTTTGAAGGTTTCCTTACACGGCGCTACCTGAATTATATTGAAATCGACCATTAATACGATGTCAAGTGACTCTAGGAGCGAAAGTTATAATATTTTTCTTCGTTTTATTTACAATAATAATAAAAATCTAAAATAATATTTTGCGTTCACCCATACAACGAAATAAATGTTAATTGTGGACATTTATCGCCGCGAAGGAACTACATGAGAATTATGCCAAAATGAATTTTCATTCCAACCTCAATCCACGCCTTCTCCGCTTAACCATTTCTAACGAATTCCGGTAAATTATAGTTGTATAAACATGGATATTTTCCCACCTCCAGAATAAATTTAGCATTCTTATCGTGTTCGGACGTCATTTCTGTCAAACGAGTAGTAAATGCGAATGTAACTTGCGTAGTGTGCTACCAGCACTGTTAATAGCGTGCAACCGACGACAAACGAGTAGTAAATGCGAATGCAACTTGCATAGTGTGCTACCAGCACTGTCAATAGCTTGCAACCGACGTCAAACGAGTAGTAAATGCGAATGTAACTTGCGTAGTGTGCTACCAGCACTGTTAATAGCGTGCAACCGACGACAAACGAGTAGTAAATGCGAATGCAACGTGCATAGTGTGCTACCAGCACTGTCAATAGCTTGCAACCGACGTCAAACGAGTAGTAAATGCGAATGCAACTTGCGTAGTGTGCTACCAGCACTGGCAATAGCGTGCAACCGACCGCGACGTCAAACGAGTAGTAAATGCGAATGCAACTTGCGTAGTGTGCTACCAGCACTGTCAATAGCGTGCAACCGACGTCGAACTCGTAGTCATGTACGAACACTAGCAAAATACGAATAGTATGGCGGATACTCACGAGCAATGCGTATGCTACGCACACATTACTCGAGTCGCTTGTAAGTATCTCCGTGTACGAATAGCCTAAGGCATCCTGACAACATGTATTTCTAATTTACTTATGCGGTCCAACGAAAGTGGCCCTCTAATGACGTCATCCTTACCTTAATTTTGTGCTGACGTAATGACAAGTCACTTTCCCAATAACGTGAGAGAATTGTTAAATTTTTGTGGACCAAGTAGAATATTTTATACAACTTTTTCAATTAAACTTTAATCAAAGCGAACCATCCTTTGAAACGTTTTCACTTTGCCCTTCAATGTTCAAGTGCGTAAGTATTTAGTTAAACTAGCGATAAAAGAGCAGCCCTCCAACAAATATAACCTTATTTTCATTTCATCAAACTAAATACAAAATAAATTTGCTGGTCATTATTTGCGTGAAGAGAGCCAGCCAATTGATTCAGCGTTTTGCCAAACTTTTTATAAATGAACCCTTTTATTTTCAGAAAAAAATAAATTAATAGCATTTTGAATAAACCTTTAACAGAAAATAAAACATGATTCAAGCTTCAATATCATTATTGAATTAGTTTTCCCACGAATTCTTGCTTTGAATTTTTATTTTTCTTTTGGTTATTAATTTTAATTCGACAAAATTACATAATATAATACCGCATCAGTACCTACTCTGCTTAAATTATAAACAAAATATAGAATTAAAAATACAAAACTGCATAATATTGTGCTTTGTTAATAACAGTTTTTTACATAGAAACGCACAGTTTTGGCAAAAATTTCAAATAAAAATGTCTAATTTTTAAACCCAATAAATAAAATTCTATCACACTTCTTATAAAATTAGATAACTGAGTAAATTTTTATCTTAATTAAAAAAATAATCAGCCTTTGGTTTTAAACACTTTTATTGTTTAATAAACCAACACATTATTTTAATTAAAACGGTGACACGAAATAATTTTGCTGTGTTTGAAGAAACGTTTATCTCCCTTTAAATTTGTCTCAAAAAATATTTGTAAATGTTTATTCATCTGCTGCTCGTGTTAATCTGTGAGAAATAGTTAGGATGCAGGAGAATTCTGCACTTAATGTTTTTATATTAAAACAAAACATCGCGCTTTCTCACCGCAAGGGTAGGCAGGGAGAGTGAATTGCGACACTGGTGTGTCCTAGCAAACAACACTTTTATACATCTTTAAACACAAAAAATCTGTTATATCGACTATTGCATTTTCTAAAAACATTAATTCCATGGCCCCGAGGAAATTAATTTCCCTTGGAGCCATTGATGTAGTCGTATTTAGTCTATGCTTAGAGCCAATGTCTTCTTTTGGGATGTTGTGTGCTGGATTTATTTGTGGAAAGAAGGGAGTGAACCTGGGTCTTGAAGAGATCTGTGTTGTAGGATATAAGAAAACGAAAAAGCCGATTTTGGTTCCGGTTGCCGAGCTGTTGAAGAACGGTAGAAAGGACGCGTTCTCATGTGGCAAATGTCAACTGGGTACAAAGGCTGTGGGCGCGTTTCGCGTGTTTCCCGACTGTGCACCGATGTCATAGACATCGATCATCAGCGCTTGTTCCTTCAAACATCTTCTAAATATAGTGAAATAGGACGGCATTCCCACCCGACGCGACACATGTGTTCTAAAGATTGCAATCAAAGATATAAGTTTTATTGCAATCTTTTTTTTAGATCCGACTATGGGGTGCACCAGTGATTTGTACAGGTTTAGCATTTGGGAACTATGAAATGACCTGACACTGATTAATTTGGATCCGACTATGGGGTGCACCAGTGATTTGTACAGGTTTAGCATTTGGGAACTATGAAATGACCTGACACTGATTAATTTGGATCCGACTATGGGGTGCACCAGTGATTTGTACAGGTTTAGCATTTGGGAACTATGAAATGACCTGACATTGATTAATTTGGATCCGACTATGGGGTGCACCAGTGATTTGTACAGGTTTAGCATTTGGGAACTATGAAATGACCTGACACTGATTAATTTAGATCCGACTATGGGGTGCACCAGTGATTTGTACAGGTTTAGCATTTGGGAACTATGAAATGACCTGACACTGATTAATTTGGATCCGACTATGGGGTGCACCAGTGATTTGTACAGGTTTAGCATTTGGGAACTATGAAATGACCTGACACTGATTAATTTGGATTCGACTATGGGGTGCACCAGTGATTTGTAAAGGTTTAGCATTTGGGAACTATGAAATGACCTGACACTGATTAATTTGGATCCGACTATGGGGTGCACCAGTGATTTGTACAGGTTTAGCATTTGGGAACTATGAAATGACCTGACACTGATTAATTTGGATCTGACTATGGGGTGCACTAGTGATTTGTACAGGTTTAGCATTTGGGAACTATGAAATGACCTGACACTGATTAATTTGATTGTGCCTCATACACGACTTTTACTTTTAAAATATTAAATAATAATCTCCATTACTTTTGAGAATATTATGAATCTCGTGTTTTTTTAACATTAAATTACACTATTTTCACAACATATTCCTCCATTTTTCAACTACTAAGCTCCAACTATTTCAACCCACTCATTCCCAACTGTTTTTCCCGCCTAAATTGAATTTTCCCTCCAATAGTAGTTCTGTCAAAAACAGATCTGCTTTTGATTCTGTTTAAAACCCTCGAAATTGAAACACTTTCAAATAGAAATGAAAAACTTATAACTCGAACTTGAATTTCTTTGATAGCTTTCTACATGCATGAGATTTCTGTTTGGCTAGTAACTAGTATAAAATATCTTAGGATATACGTTGTAGGAGACAATTGATATCCTGCTTTGAATTGGCTCGAGGAATTAACGATTGTTCCGAAACCGGTCGACGTATATAATAAAAAATATTTAGTGCTTCTAACAAAGTTACGAGTACATTGTTTCATCTATAAAAAAAACTGATAATGATAATGGGGAATAATTTTATAATATTAGTACCTAACATTACTGTGAGAAAATAATAATTTTATATATATTTATCACAATAGCATTGAATTATATTTCTTTAATAATAATAATAATAATAATAATCTATAGATTTTAAAGAATATAAGCGAGGTACCATTGAGAAGAGTTATAAGGAACAGTACTCACCGATGGTAAGCGTGTTGAAGATAGTCCCGATGACGGCGAACAGCAGGATGGTGCCGAGGTGGTCGAAGAACAGCCGGTTCGGCATGAAGTAGCCGGCGTCCAGGATGATGGGCGGCAGCATGTACAGGAAGAAGGTGTCGGGCGTGAGGGGGGACACGTGGAAGCTGCGGATGTTATACAGGATGATTCCGATCACCACCCCCACCACGATCAGCAGGCACGACTCGGGGAACATCTTGGACAGCTTGGGGGTCATGTGGAAACCTGCAACAAATGGACTAATTCAATCAACTCACCAAACTAATGCTATTATATCTATCACCAAATAACACGTCCACATAAGACTCGTTCTATTCTACTAAGTAAGATAAGACATACTTATAATATAAACAGGGTTTGAAAGAGAGAAAACCAAGCCTTCTCTTTGCATCTAAAAGTTTACTTTTAATCTGAAATAAGTCTGTGCAACAGAAAACCGCCAAGCAGTTCACTCTTTTATACCAACTAAATGGCAAACGAGGTGTGCCATTTTTTTTTAATAATTATTACAATGAAAAAAGCTAAAAAATGAAAGTGACAATAATGTGTGCTTTTTGGTTACGTGTGAAGCGGTAACAAAAGTTTACAAGAAAAAACCATCGGTAAGCGATTTTAAAAACCTTAGCTACGTTTGCGTTAATATTTTAAATTGCATACCCGTTTGTAAAATTTGAAAGAGTTTTTGGTATGCTTTCAAAAGCAGCATTTCATTTACGGGGATACGTTCAAAACAGCGAATCTATTTGAAATTGAATGAAAAACGGGAATATTTGATGACATAATATTAATTTGTAACTTTTGGTGGAATATTATTGCATGCAAACTGAAAACTCACTCTGCATGTGCATGTTTTATTGCAGTGGGTTTGATTTTATCAATTAAATATTTTTTTTCAGTACCGCATAAGATTTGGGGATCACGATGTAACAAAAAAATATCGCCCTAAATAGACAGGAACTTCCCCACCTTCCTCTTTCCCATCTCCTTCCCCTTTCCACTACCTCCTGCCTCACAACACACCCCAATAAGGATGCCATAGTCTCACTGACTCCAGATGGTTGGGAACAGTTAGGACTCTTGGGTGGCTTTACATAACAAATGACATTCAGTAAATTTTGATAAAGGGTTAAGGGGTTATATACCTACAGTTAGAATTTTCAAAAAAACGAAAAAAAATTATTTCATTTTCGTAATGAACATTTATTTAAGTACACACACAGAAAATTTCAAGTTAATCCGGCTATTATTTTTGAAGTTACACGCATATTTGTAAAGACGTGTCAGAGCGGAGACGGTGAAAACGTATTCGGGGGTTTTAAAAGGTGCACCTGACGGGGATCAAGAAGTTATGAAGAAATAATGTATTGGACACGTACAGAAGAGAATGGGCACGTGATACCGAGATTGTGTGAATAAAAATGTGGAAACAGTTGATAATAAAAACGAAAAAGTACAAAAAAAAAACTTTTGGTGGAAAAGGCAAACTTAGTGGTAAAATTGACAGTTTATTATGGCTTAACAATTAGGAGAAATTGTGATCCCGTCGAAAAAATGTATAATGCTATCTGGGCCACATATTATCATTATTGCTCAACGGACAAAAACCTCAACACGAGAAGTGCCCGATCGGACCAGTCACGGGTGCAGTTGGCAACGGGCGGTAGATGCCAATAAATTACCCACTTTCAAGCATGATCATACATCATTACCACAATATTTTGCTGAGACTATACTTCCCATTTATACAGATCTCAGCAATGAGAAATTATTAGAAAGATGTATGGGTGGTTTCACCCAAAACAACAACGAGAGCTACAATCAACTATGGAAAATCTCTCCAAAAATAGTTCAGGCCGGATCCAAAACTGTAGAAACGGCTGCTGGCATATTTAATGAAGTTACAACATCATTATTATATTATATGAATGCAATAGGGGTTTTACTTGAGCCCAAAGCGGATTCATACGCCGAAAGAGAGTATAAACAGTGCGTGGCCGTCTCTGACTGCAGAACACATGATAGCACACGAGAGGGAGGAATGGTCTGCAGACAACACCAACTCCAGTTATTAGAAGCTGCCGAACGCTCGAAAGGTGTATTATATGGCCCTGGAATAGACGACTCGATGTAAGTTTAAATTTTTTTTTTTTTTATTGGTGCCCTTTTTTACTCATTTAAAGTACGCTCTAGCGTGTTTAAATCGCACTTTATGGAACGCGCGTTTTTTAAAGTTACCATGGCAATATCAACAAATCAACAAAATGTGAAGTATGTCAACTTTTAACTATAAATCTGATAGGAATATTTTAAACGTCAAATAAAACATTATAAATGTTTCAAAAATTTTATTCAAAGTTTACATTCTTTTTTACATCGTTTACATTCTAATTATTTAAATGGATGTGAAAAGAGCAGTTCGTATTATTTGAAATATTAATACCTCCGTTTTTTAAATCGGAGGAAATGCTGTTCAAATTAATAGTATTCTCGGAAGTCAATGAGGCTGCACTTCCATTAATGGCAGTTCCAATAGTGTTTGAAACATTCTTCTTATTGCTAATGCTCTCTTCCACGTAACCAGTCGCCACAGCTGCCGATTTCCATCCTACTTGTCGTTGGATTTGATCAATTGTCATGCCACTATTTGCCATAATGGTAGCGGATGTACGTCGAAACGCATGTCCTGTATATTTCTCAGGATCGTTTAATTTAAGATAGCGTGCGATTTGTAAGGGGCATGATCCAAATGTGTTAATACCAACCACTTGATTGGTGCACTTACCCTTATTATACCGTAAGAAAACCCTGTCTGTACTTACATTTTGGGGTCGCAATGATAAATATTGCTTCATCAAACGCACATAATTAATTGCACCACTGTCGGCAACAGTAAAACGTCGAGCCTTCACTGTTTTAGATGGTCGGATGGTAATAAGCAATACACTTCCTTCTTCTTTGATATCATATAGGTAAGCGTAAATCGCACAATTCACATCTTCTGCAAGAGCCAAAGATTCCGCAAATGGCTACCACCTTCAAAAATAATTACGTAATGTCCGGTGCTTCCGTGAAAAACTTCCGCAAATCATCTTCTTTGAATACATACGCCTTCTTAGCAACGTCATCCTTGCTAATTGCCTTCATGAATGCATGCACTTTCACAAATGATTTTAAATCAACCCCTTTATTTATCCTCAACAGACATTGCAATTTCGAATGTATGGCCCACATAGTCGATGCTTTGTACTGTTCCGACATTTTCTGAAGGTAAGCAAGCACAACTCGTTCATCTACATCTACTACGTTTTGCTCCTCCATCTATGTTATGAACCTTTCATATTCTTTTTTATAAACGTCTTTGGATTTTTCAGGTATTAACCGCGATTCTGCTTTGGTATTTAAATTATGAATGTTAGAACTCATTTTACAACACACAATAACTAGTAAAAACTGTGATGTCAATCAGATCTTATGTGACAGATTGCAAATTAATGTTTGTGTTTTTCATTTCCATGACAACAAGATATTGTGATGTCACATCACGAATTCATTAATAGTTCTTATTTCCAAATTTTTAATAATAATATCAATATTTATGTTTTCAAAGTGTACCAATAAAAAAAATAGCGTAAAGTATTCGTGGATAACTGGTCTTTAAAACAGTTGCTTGATTTCGAGCACTCGGCTACGCCGCACTGTGTTTCGTTTCATATAGCTAGACGGAAAAAGCTCACTTTGGAATTCTTGAAAAATGACGTCATGGGGGTATTAACAGGTAGTTAGTGTGACAAATGCTTTTGTAATTGGGGTAATTAATGCACGGGTTGACTCATACCAGAGCCCCAAAGTTAGGTAAATTAATTAATGAATTATCAGTTGCTTTTATTCGCATCTTATCGCGCGAGCTGTAAGGTTGTTTATGTGTTTAAAGTATTGTGTTTTGGTTCTAAAAAAAATGGAAGCTACTTTGGAAGGTATGTAGTATGTTATAATTGTAAAATTTTAATATAAAACATTACAGTTTTTTTTTTAAATAATGTTTAACTTGTGTATTTTTTTGTGGTTTAAAAATATTCAATTTCTAACTACTCGAGAATTTATTTCGGATAAAGTATCAATAAGGTTCCGTGATTTTTTTTTGTAGATTGAACAATTAATTTTCTATTCAAATCAGTTTCGATATTTTTGCTCATTAATGCTCACCAATCATAATTTGTCATTTCACAGGCACCACATACCAGATTTCCAGGCAGGAATTGTTCGAGACGGGGAGAAGTTTACCCAAGAAAGAAAGGTTTCATGGAATATATAATCATATATTAAGTAAATATAAACGTCAAAATCTCAGTGCAAGCAGTGAAAAAAAATTGAAAAGCCAAGTACAGTTAATATCTTTGAATAAAACCAAAAAGTGGATCGCAGCCTCTCGGATTTGATAAATTTTAGAATTAACATTGAAGGT
This sequence comes from Hesperophylax magnus, assembly GCA_026573805.1. Taxonomy (NCBI): domain Eukaryota; kingdom Metazoa; phylum Arthropoda; class Insecta; order Trichoptera; family Limnephilidae; genus Hesperophylax; species Hesperophylax magnus. The sequence goes on from JAIUSX010000114.1 coordinate 5,351,721, forward strand.
GTAGATTTGAATGTAAAATTTAAAACGTTATTAACTATGGTAGATGGCAAAATTTGCAAGTTAATGACTGGAAACAAGTCGACTATGTCGTGTTATATTTGTGGTGCCAAACCCAGTGAAATGAATACTACGGTTATCAATAGAGTTCCACGGCAATAATTTTATTCCTTCGGCTTATCTTTTGAATGTTTTTTGCATATCGCTTACCGAATACAACTCAAATGCTGGAATGTCAGAGGAGATACAAATAAACTAATTTTAAGTACTAGAAAAAAAGAATTACAGGAACGGTTTAAAAGTGAAATGGGATTAATTGTAGATAAGCCAAAACCAGGGTTTGGCAACACAAATGATGGTAACACGGCAAGGCGGTTTTTTCGAGAGCACGAAAAGAGTCCCGAGATAACGGGTGTAGATGCGGGGCTCATCAAGAGGTTATGCATAATTTTGAGTACAATAGCTTCTGGGTATAGCATTAACATCGAACATTTTGAACAGTATGTGCATGACACTAAGGAGTTATATCTTAACCTATATGATTGGTATACCATGCCACCAACTGTTCATAAACTATTAAACCATTCATTTAATGTGATTAGTTCGTGCATTGTACCTATTGGGCAGCTGTCAGAAAAGGCGCGAAATAAAGACTAGAAGATTTAGGCAATTGCACACCAGAAAAATCGACCTAACATCAACAAAGAGAGATGTTAACCATGCTATTAATTACATCAGATCCAATAATAAATAGTTTTAGAGAGGTTCTAAGAAAGAAATCGAGCTCACTTCCATCTGAAGAGTTAAATTTACTCGTTCCACCCAATTCCAAGTCAAGAACACAATTTTTGCGATCTGATGACTCCTCTGAACATTATTCTGATAGCATCTAGTTTCAATAAGCATTATGTTTAAGCACTTTCTCACAAATCTATTGGTCCTGTATTCTGTCTTTAAAAAATTAAAGATGTTTATGTGCAGTTAATTTCTCTCACCGCAAATGACTCAGATAGCACTTTATTAGATAAGTAATCATTTTTTGTTTCGTTACTGTTCTTGTATAACTTTTGATATTATTATTTTATTTTCTGACTGTACTTTCTGCAACTAATGCTTGTTTTCATTAAGTTCTGTTGCTAAATATGACTAAAATTGTTTTCCTAGATTAGTAATAATGATTTTTTTGATTATTTTTTGGCTATTTTTTATCATTTATTTATGCTTTCGCAATTGTTTCGTGATTTGTATTATATTTTCTGACAGTGCTTTTACCTATTTATTATTCTCAAAATAGACATATTTTTTTACTGTTTAAATTTTTTTCTTTAAAAACCTCAAATACGGTATTAATATTGTATTAATTATTTAATTCCGATTTTTTTTTTTAAGAAAAGAATTAAATTAATCACTTTCAACCAAATTTTCAATACATTCAGATTAAATACTCCCCACAAGAGGGTTCCAAACACTTTATAATTATAAAAGAGTTTTTTCCGTCTAGCTTGTATGAAACGGAACACTGTGCGCCGTCGTGCTCGAAAAATCGCGCGTGTTTTAAAGACCTGTTTATCCACTTATACTTTAATATACTATTTTTACTCCATATAAAGTACTTTTCAAACTTTAAACGCGTTTTTTTCAAAACTGTGTTTTTAAAGTCGGTGACCAAGATTACTCGGAAACGGCTGAACCGATCAGTCTCAAATTTTAATACAAGCTTCTTAAGTATATTTTAAAGTTAGCAATCGAAGGCCTGTTCTCACCGATACATCCATATTTTTTTATAAACAATATAAGGCCAAAATTTTGGTAAAAAGTTGATTTTTTTTGAGAAGCCGCCATTTTGTGGTCACCGCAAAAGCGTTTTTGAGAGGAGCTTCTGGAGAACAGCTATAGCAGCTTTCAAAATAATTATTTTTACAAATAAAAATTCTTAAAATACTGTTTAAAGTTGCCATAATATATGTACGAATTTTTACTTTAATAAATTAAAAAGTTTTATCAGGAAATTTTTTTGAAAAATCCCTTTTTTTGGGCCTCCTGACTGTATATAACCCCTTAATTCCTTGAAAATAAAACAAGAAGATTGACAATTTGAACAAAAAAATGATAAAAAATTATTGCAATGATTTAGTCTCACAAATGAAAAATGAAACAGTGTTTGCAATGTAATAAATAAAATATCACAAAGACCTATACATATGAATTGATAGAAATATCATTAAATTGAAAACAATAATTATTGTAAGCATCGGACGTAAAATAACCAACATTGTGATTTTATCGCCTGTCAGCAAAATAATACATTATGAAGGTCGTTCGTTTGGTAAATATTTGTGATTTGAAAAATAAATTCACAAAACTGAATAAATATTGTTCGCACAAAGCCCCCAGTCTAGATCGTTTTATTTTCACATTTTTTTTCTTTATCTGCCAATCAGCATAATATATAAACTGTGTACTGTGTACAGCTCACTCAAAGGTCTTGGAAATACGTCGGGTGTGTTTTACTTAAATCTTTCAAAATATTTTCACAAAAATAAACGAATGTTGGTGTTCTAAAGCTTTTTAAAAAGATATTAGAAGCTCATTGGAATAAAATATAATATGTATATTATATTTCAAATTAATTTGCTTGTGTTGTATAATAATATTATACGCATTCATGCATACGCGTTTGTATCATTGATGAATTATACGTTAGTAAACATGAATTTCATTTAAAAATTGTTTAATCATTTTACAATAATTAGTGTACAGGTATCTGTTTTTCTGTAAATGTACGTTCTCTTTTTTCATTTAATGTAAATAAAATTTAATAAACATTTTCAAACTGTGGTTAGGCCATCTTGAGATGATTTATTTATATGATTACAATTTTTATGATATTTAAACCAAATGATTACCGGTTAAACCGATTTACCGAGAAAGAACTTGTGACAATGAATTCTCTATTTTGGGGGGTACTTCATATAAATAGGTCTCTCAACGTAGCCTAAAAGGAAAATGGCCTTGAACAGCTGTCACAATAATACAATATAACCAAAAAACACTTACTTAAAATAACATAAACCTCTTTTTAAAATGTTAAAATCAGAATTTTGACATGAATCCTGGCTTTATTTTACTGTGAACCAAATCGACGTATTATTTAGTAACAATAACAGGCAAATGGCCCGGGAGACTTGTCAATAGCAACAACTCACATAAATTAGCAAAGAGAACAATTTAAAACATTACATTCACTCGTGATCCAAAATCGGGTAAAATTATGTTAAAATCATTTGTTTATGAATAAGCATATCTTGCAGGTACATTAGTCTACCCTTATCATATTTTTCTTTCCACACATATCAATTGTATTTAAAAAAAATATATATATATACTGATATCCAGTGAGTGTTTGTAATGGTTTGGCAGTTCATATTATTTTGTGGAATATATTCACACATAATAAAAGATTATATCGTACATATACGTACGCTGCAAGTCACAATTAGATAACATTCCAGTATGGCAATTCAATTAATAAAACTGGGATAAAAGGCTGTATTAGGAAGCATGTATTGTAATAGAATTGATTGCGGGGTGATTGGAATGAGAGCTATCGACGTCGGCGTCCAAGTGTCGAGCGCCGACGCCGACGCCGGTTCGCTTTACGTAACCGCAGCCAAGTGCTCGAGGCTGCCACGGGCGGCAGGGAACTCGAATAGCAGTCGCAGTCGGCTGTACGCTGGCATTTGGGCGAATCGATAGTAGATATTTTTATCCTAACATAATTCGATGTTAAGATGTGAACATACCTTAACAAATCTTTCATGTCAAAATATTAATTCTGAAAATACATTTACGATTATTAAATTTGTTTTAATTTTATCCAATAATAAACCATATGAAACCATTATTTACTACTAACCTTTTGTGTAAAAAAATTGTAACCATATGTATTGATTGTAAAATCTCAATGGGTGTTTAAAAAAATAATAACATAAATAAAAGAATATAACGGTGTCAAACGAAATTCCACGGTGACACAATGACACTGCCAGAATTACACACCTACGAAATTACACAGGCGTGAATTTCACGAACCAATATGACACTGACAGAATTGCACACCGCCGAAATTACACCTGATTAAACCTACTTTAATTAAACCCACAACCATTTAATTAAAATCCATTTTAATGGGTTTAAGTGAGCTCCAAAAAATTTCACGTTGGAAAAAACAAAAGTTAGGTTTTTTATTCGTGTCAACAGTATCGAACGTTTCTAACGAACCAGTTTGGAACAACTGCAAGCAGTCCCCTCTTACCCCGTAAATGTCTAAAGATACTAGGTGCGTAGCGACGTTTTTTTCTGAAGTTTTTTCGACGTCATTTACAGAACATGCTACAATGGAATTAAAAACAATATTTTTCACATAGCATCTAAACCTACTTATAGAAAGGGCTTAAATTCAGACTGTCGATTTAGGTATATTGACGCTTTATATGTAAACATTAATAATAATATATGTTATATTCGGTATTTGTATTTGTTTTACTTAGGTATTGTTTATTGCAAGAAATATGTGTTATATATTTATTCATATTTTTAAATTTGAATTTGCATCTAAAGGTCAAGCGTTGGATAAACATCGTTATTTTTTATTCATCCAGTACACCACTACAGAAGCAAGGGTCTCTTTAAAACTATTTACTTGTATTTATGCTGAAATATATAAAACATAGGAATATACTCTCCTAGTATGTCCCTGGTGTAAGACAATACGGACAAAAATTACTGACATAAAATATGGAAAATTTATTATGAATCTCTTCAAATTACTCGTATTCCAGTTAAAACGGGACTTCAGGCCTCTAACGAATGAATTGACAGGTTTCCCAATTAACTATAAAAAAAAATAATGTGTTATGACGATGTAGGAACACGTGCATTTCGTCGTTGTATGTTATCAACGCGACATAAATTAAATAATACAATACACTCATAGACAAAATTAGACTAAAAGTTTTATAGGAAAAGGTATACTACCTGGTTTTTAACAGGATTTATAATATCAGCATTACTCATACATCTCCATGCAATACTCGGAATTGAAACGCTGTTTGAAATGGCTTTAGAAGTGTTTGGTGACCATAACTGAATAGCCAGGTACTATCCCACCTTCGTCTACCCATGTCCCCTCCCCATTACCTTCAGCCTCACTACATACCCCGATTAGGGATGCCAGTCTCACTGGCTCCAGCCGGTTGGGACTAAACTATTAAACTATTTAATTATCCTGTCTGTGTCTGTATCTATGGACTAGGAGTCGAAAGGTTACAGGAAAAATAATGTCATATGTACAACCTCGGTTGAATATAAAAATTTGAATAGTTCTGCGTCTCAATGAGAATCAAATGATGAAATTCAAAACAAATCGTTTTGAATTTCTCGGAACCAATTTCAAATTCAAATAAGGAAAATGTACCTAGTATTTGAGTTGAAACTGAGAATTTCGAAATCAAAACGATTTGCAATTTTATTCACTTGAAATGTATTGTGCTACAAATATAGACGAATTGTACAAACACCGAGAAAAATGAGTATTGCTAATTTATTAAGAACCTCTTCAAGTTATTCATAATACAGTTAAAACAGGATTGCAGGTCCTAAATGAATGAGTTGATAGGTTTCCTGTTAAAATTTTAGTAAAAGAGGAATTTACTATCACGATGTCGGAACACGTATTCATAAAAATCAACATATTTTCGCATTTCACCATTACATATTATCAAGGCATAATGCAGGTGCATGAACACGTGTTTACCGATATAATAAAGATTTACCAAAAGTTTATAAGGAAATTGCCTGCAATTCAGGTTTTAACCGGATCACGAATAATTTTAAGATATTTTTGTACCTACCCAGAACTTCGAGGATAAATATTTGTGTATTAAAAAAAAATATATTATTTCATAGTTCTAACTACTTATGATGAAATGCTATTTTAGGAACCAATAATGCATTCGTCATCGCATTGTGCAAATGCATGCAATTTAAAAAATATATTATACTTCTCTTATAATAGATGCTAATTTTTTGTTGGAACTAATTCATTAGATGGGCATTTTAAAGACAAAGACACCGCCAATTTTAAGAGGTCACAAGAATAATAGGAAATACAATAAACGTATTATTTTCTAAATGAATTGAATTTAGTAAGAAAAATTCTCGCGAAACTTTACAATGCACACTATCGACCAAATTCATTCATCAAGATTAAAAAAAAACTATGACTAAGTTTTAATATATACCAGTATATTTAGGTTTAATATAAACCGTTAAATTTACAGTTTTAATCGTTTAAACCTATTGACCGTTACATTTGTTAAAGACGTTGTCAGAAAGTCGGATAATTTGTGGGTATTTCCCAAAGATATTAGAAGAACGAGATGTACTATGCGCAGTTCGTACTGAGTGGAATTGTTTTGCCGAGTGTCGCCGGTTTTGTTCACCAATACTACTGCACACCTTCGCTTACGCTAAGGTATCCGCACTAATACATAGAACAGATTTCTGTGCGTACACGTCCCGATACCGTTCAAAGTACCCTAATTAGGTAGTACTCCGGCTACGGTCCGGCGGCCAACATAGCATATCTCGTTCTTCTAATATCTTTGGTATTTCCTCTTCTCAATGAATAATTGGGATATTACTGAACGTATCTGAAAACTAAAAACGGTATTTAAAAGGTGTTGAAATACGCTTTAAAATTGTATTATTTTAAATAAACATTTATGTTTTGAAATATTAAAATTTTTAAATCAAATATACCTTAGGTTTTTTCGTCTAAACTCCGAACTAACATTAACACAAAGTTTTGTAATATTTTACAATTTAATTATTCTTTGGTTAACTTCTATATTTGAATATAAAGCTTTCCATTTTCTTTTTCTAACACCGCACCGTTTAATTCATACTTCTGACCATGACGGTAATGGAGACCATTTGGGCTGTTCCTAAGTGTCCTACCTACGGGTAATAGCTGTTTGTTCCCAAAACCGAACAAATTAGACTGAGGAGTTAAGGCGTAGGTTTAGTCTACGATTTAAACCATAATCAAACATTCAGAAGAAGTGCTCATTTCACATCATCCCCTAGGAAATCACAGCGGTCAACATCCCTGTCAGTATTCAGGGTAGCAGTAAAAATTACGTAGCTTAACTTTCAGGAGAGGGGGAGTTCAACCTTGGGCCCGAGCCTCGCGTACTAACCTAACTAACTCGCCTCCCCCGAGACGAGTCGCGTGGCCTTGACCCACTGAATGGTGCAATCCATAGCCACACGTGTGGCCGGAGAGCCGGGACCACCGGAACAGAAAATCCCTAGAACTCTCATCTATACCGATATTGTATCTTTCAAGTAAACGGATGTCGTCAATTTATATGAGAACTTTTGACTCCTAGGCCAAAGAATTCATGTAATAATTTCGATCTTTGATCAATTTCTACCGAAGTGAGGGAGAATTGAACTTTCTCAGGGCAAACGGACACGCCCTCAATACGCTGCTACCAGTGTATCTCTTTAGTGGATGGGACAGAACGATTCGTGTGGTTTAACTTAAAGTGGATTCGAGATGTGTGCTCACGAAAATTTCCATAATAAGCTTAACATGTTTTTTAGCATCGGGCTTTCGAAAGTTATTATTTATGTCTAAACAATTCCTTTGTATTTGATACAACCATTATTGTTAGCACAGTTTTATTAATTAACATGTGTTTGGAAATGTATAACGTGGTGTAATAAATAATGCACGCCAAATTAAAGAGAATTATATATTTTATAAATCATATAAGAATAAGACTGCCTCTACTATTCGACTTCACCAAGTTTGAAAGCTCTTTTTTCTTATTAGACCAGCACAGTGAAATCGATAACTTTACCATATCGGATTGATAGGCGCAACTATCAATCTGATTTCCCGAGCACGGTCAGGCTGTCGATAACCAGACCGATATTGACAACACTGGAGGTTTATGCATGGACATTCTGGAAAGTCAAACATTGGCAATGTTTAATTAAAATACTTGCCTAAATATGCATTGGCAGTCCGTTTTTTCTTTTTGACACTAAATTTAAGGTTGATTGGTTTATGAGGTCTTTATCACAACTTGTTACATGAAAAAATTTCGATTCTGAAAGCCCGAACAAATGCAGCGTCATTGGCCCGAACGGATTCAGCTCGCAGCGCGTTCGAGTTTATTAAATTCTAAGAACTTCGTTAGTTTAACTCTGTTCGTTGATAAGCCAGTAATTTTGCGTAACGATCGACATTATTAAAAACGATTTGTATGTTTGTTGACAATTAACGGAAGCTTTTCTGGTATTATGGAGGTCGCGCTAAAATCTGTCTATAATCGGTCTTATCAATCTCTGACCGTGCTCGCAAATATCGCTAACTGGCCATAAATGAAGGATTTCTTCAATACCGTATTGGCATGGGGTTTATTGATCGTCCTTGCTAGACCTCCAGAGGCAGAGCGACAATAGAACTTCAGTTTTCAAAAAACTACACACTTTTAAGATTCTCTACATATCCTACGTTTGAAGCCATATAGAGTACGCTTCAATAGTGTGGAACCATCATTGTTCTACATAGAAATCAAACATGAAAATATATCAGAAAAGTTTAAGAAATATGTTTATTATCGCATGCGAAATGATGAAAACTATGTCTCCAAGAACATATAGTAATGCTTTGACCGGTCGGTGGCTGTGTTGAAATCGCGTTTGGGTACCACCCAGGCATAGTGTATTCAATCCGTCGGTTGGCTAAGTCCTCCATCACAAAACAAGCAAAATTTTCCGCTTGCTGTGGTGGTAGTAGGAGATTTTCAAATATTGTCAGGTTATTCCTAACCCGCGAATGTTTGTCTTTCTTTAAAAAAAGATAATTTACAGTTTTATTGATGGCTTGTAGGTACCTATTACAAAATATTAATATCAGATGTCCGTTAACTCGATCTGACTGTCCGGGGGGCACATTTTATATTCCTAAGAGAAATACTATCTTGAAAATGTATTTGTAAGAAGAAGCTTCAGCATGTTAAAAAGATTATGCTCAGACATCTCACTAAATTCATAACATTCTTAAAAAAATAACATTCGATATAATTTGTGAAAAAACTTAATATTTTATTGATTTTTTTTCTTCGTCTCAATTCTTTCTTTTTTCCTGTTCTGCTTTCAGTTTGAATTGAAAAAATAAGTTTGTAAAGCAGAATAACAGCACAGTTGAATAACATCACATTCTCTCATTGTCATTATTGATACCCACTCCATGTTTAAATGTAAACCTGAAAGAAGAAAAATAACAAACACAGTATATTTAAGTGGTTGCAATTAATCAGAACTGTTTATAATATATTGTTACGTATTTGATCTTTATTTTTAATGTTACTTTATTGGTCAATGATATAATCTATTCCTAATACTAAGACTGTTTATAAAATTAAGAAATAATACAAATTAACAATCAAATAAATTTTACTTCGGCTTGCTTGAGGAGAGCCTTACCCCTCGACCAAGGAGGCCGTCGTATAAATATGGTCGAGTGGATAAAAACGCTGTCCGTGTAAGACAGTGAACATGGTTTCGATTACCAGTTACGGCCGTTATCTTTATTTTTATTTTCAGTGTCTTGTTCTGTTTCGTGTCTGATTTGTTAGTATTACCACTGTGTATACTATCTGCAGAGTTTGTCGAAGATCTTTCTACGTGAAAATATAATTATATTTTTGTAGTAATTTGTAGGTTTAGTTTCAACCTACCCTCCTCCGTAGGTTATAATTATTTAAGTATTAAAGGTTGTTTGCTAGTTCTCAGATTCGTGGGCGAATAGGGTTATCCAGTGTAATGCAAAATGTAAGGTCCCTCTTGGGCTATCATAATTCCGCCTCACAGCGACCTTGTCCCTTTGCCTTTGCCAAATAAAAGGACAAGGGACATATTTTAACTGCCATTGCGATGATAAGGACGAGTGTGAAACCTCAGATAGTGAAGGACATAATTTCGGTTGTCTGTGCGTGGTCGTTTGTCCCTGTGGGATTTGTCCCCGTGAAATATCGTTCGATGAACTCAAATCTGCTTTGAATTTCAAAATTGGAATCATTTGTGTGAAGAATTTAAACAAGCGATAAAATACCTAACTGTGACATAATATTTAATTATTTGAAAAACTGTAACTGATTGTTGAGAATCATTATAATTATTGAAACTTCAAAAAGACATTTAAAATAATCTATTTATTTATTTTATATTATTTCAAGAATGTCGAAAAGAATGTGACCTTACTGGGGAACACCGTCCTAAGGACACATTGTACATGGTTTTGTGTGTGAATTAGGTCAATTTTTTTTGTAATCTGTTCATTTTTAATTGTAAGTTTGTAAGTATGTTAAAATGTACAAAAGGAAATGTATAAAGCAGTGAATAGAAGAAAAACATAACGTAGCGTTAATCTTTGTTAGGATGCAACATTGTACCTATATTCTTCCTCCCCGTGTCCATAATCCTTATTTTAATACTTCTTTGAAGTCGGTTATTTTTTAAACGGTTTTTATTGCAAGAGCGAAGATATTCCATAATTTTATAGAGAAACATTTCTTTTCATAATTGTTAGTTAAAATATGATATTATTGTAGAAAGCAATCATTTTGTGGTTTGACATATTTAAAAAAATAAAATACTTTTTGTTTTAAAACCACGAGTTTTTAATAAATTTTAGAACCGACCGGTTTATCATATAATTTGTACCCTGAAGATGCTTGAGTAAAGCGAAACCGGTCGGTTCTAAAAATTATTAAAAACTCGTGGTTTTAAAACAAAAAGTATATATATATTTTTTTTTTAAATGATATATTATAGCTTACTTGTCTGAAATATTCTTTACACAAGCAGTTCCAATTATGAAATTGACACTTAATTCAAAGAAAATTTGAGTTTATTGAACCATATCTCACATCTCACGCAGGGATAACTAATGTATAGGTACCACCGACAACTGAAATAAGTATATTTGATGATGATTATGACAGAGAGTAACTACATTTGTAAAGAGAAAACACCATGTCAATTTCAGTAGATTTCAACAGAAATAACTGCGGATAAATAATAAGAACGTTATGCGGGAACAATTGTCACGATTACACCATTCGAAGCACACACAGTGTGTCTCGATTACTTTTTACCATGCTATTTTAACAGTGTTACAGGAGCTCGGTATGTTTAATGGTAGATATCAATACGCTAACATCATGTGCTTCTGCAGTGTTAAAATAATTACACGTTTTAAGTATATGCCGGAAAATATCCCTTACAATGTCAAATGCCAAAATATTTATCAATTTCTACAATATGCCAAAAGACCGATACCCACGGATGTAAGTTATTTATATTTAAGATTAATAAAAACCTTAATATTCAATTATTTTAAAATAAACTTTTTTTCAACTATAAAATAATCGGTTAAGCACCAGATTTTATTTTTCTAGGCGATGAATTAGTTATTAAATTATATTTATTAATTACGTTATTAGTCATTAATTACAGTTAACATTTTCAATGTTATTAAGATGTCAGTTAATGATTATTATAGTTTGTGATTTACTAACGTTTTAAATTTTACAAAGTAATCAAAATAAACTATGGCGGGACGGATTGGTGTTGGCCCGCGGGCCGCAGTTTGGAGACCCCTGCTTACACTCTACTACCGTCTGTTATATAAGGAAAAAAAATTGTATTTCTTGCACTTATCATTTATTTACATGCAAACTGTATGTACGAGAATAGAAATAAAGTAAATAAACAAATAATATATACGATCTCGATAAATGGTAGACAAACCTAACATAATAAACATGCTACTTAGAATGTTGTACTCGATTCAATCAGCGAGGATAAAATTCTTTGAAATAAAACCGCAGCAGCCGGTTGCTAACAACTGAAGTGCAAAATATTCTTTTAGCATCTCCTTAAGTCGAACACATATCGTCAAATTTTGTATCTATTCTACGAGGCTACACGAAATGTGAACCTTATTGACATATATGTCATAAGGTCACGTACGACACGTGTCACGTGATGCGGGCGTTACATTTCATTTTCACGGGAGAGTGGAATGTTTTTCCCGGAAAGGCGTGACAGCGTGTCGGGCACGCCATGGCATAGAGCCGGCTGAACTAGATGTGTAGACACTGTGTTGGCGGATGCGTTATGTATGTATGTCGGTGGGCGTCTAAACCTAACCAACCCTTAACGGCCCAGCCCTCGAGCAAGATAGGCTTTCACACGCAATTACACATTACAGAGAATAGGCAATCAATGGAGGACTAAGGGTTGCACAATGTACAGATACAAAAAAGGTTTTTCATTAACCAATTTGACGTCAGAAAAAAAAACGTCTCGGTACAATTCAAAAAATTGTTTTTTATCATGGCATTATGAACTTTCGCGTAATCAATGAAGTCTATAAAATGTTTGACTATGGTCATTTTTCAGATTTTTTTATATTGACCCAGGAGGACCTGAGGAAAATAATTTCCCTCAGGACCTTAGTAATTTTTGGAAATGCTGTGTGGAAGGTTTTTTAGAGGAGAGAAAGGACAGAACATGGGTCTCTTTGTTGTAGAATGGGGAAACATAGAGGCCGACAGTTTATTCCACAGCCGCAGCCGAGCTGAAACGACCCGTTCTCATGTGACAATAAAATCGTGTACAAATGTTGGGCGCGCGTTTGGCGTATTTTCCGACTAAATACCGGCGCCTATTGGATCAATGACGCTATATTCTTGCAGCATCTTATATTCAATTGAGAAAACAAAGAACGAGGATAGCAAAAAATTATAGATTGCAAATGAACATGGAATAACTGCTGGCAGTTAATATTAAGGATGGGTAAAAAATAGTGTTTAGGGAAGATCAAACGTCACATCTATTCTGACACACTAATGCATGCTCTCTCTGTGCTTTTCATAGATCGTGTGATTTAGTCTACGGGCGTTCCCGACTTCTTAAATCTCTTCTCAAGACATTCTTTCTCCATTTGATAGTTTCCAAACCAACTCTTTATCTTGATCATAACACTAACATCGGCTTTTTCGAATCTCATCATTGTTGTAATTCGATCAATGATTTTGCCAGACATATGCATTACCGGTTTGAACACATTCTAATTGGAGGTTTAGCAAGATGATCATTAAAATAATTATTTTACGCAAATTTATTTCCATCACACATAATACCCGTATTCTTTACCTCATATAAATATACTACCCTGTATTATGCTTAAAATACACACAAGATCGTAAATTGTAATTACAAAATTAAAGCTACATCTCTGAAATACATGGCGACTTGCAAGGATCTAGGAATCGATGATGTTTCGTATTTCATGTTCATGTTGAAAAGATCTGTAAAATTGCCACACAGATGTCCGGTTTTGTCATACATAATTTAAAGGAGTTGAGCAACGTTGCAGTTATACGGCTGTTATACTTTAGATTAGTGGGTAGCGTTTGCGAATGTGAATCTCTGTATATAGTGGCCAGAAAATACCGTCTATGTACTAATGGTCGAGAAAATACAAAATAAATTTTTACCATACCTCTACAAGAGAAAGTTCAATTTTTACCTATAGCTGATTCCAACAACATTGATCTCGGGAATGCTGAGTATCTGCAGCCTTTCTAAGGAAAATGTCGCTTAACTGCTGATTGTTTGATGTAAGTACAAAATCTTGAGTTATTACTCTGTGTTTGTCGGAGGATCGCGATCCAACCGGAATTACAAGTCTCCCTAGAACAGAGAGAGATCAAACTCCTTTCTCGGACCTAGTACGGAACGCGACCTAGAGCGTCATCGTACACATACTCGTATTATATGATATAATCCCTAATACCAGAATAAAAGTTACCACCGTTTACAAAGAAACCACGAAACTTTCCATATTCCTTTTTAATGAACCAACCCGACGTTCTTCCAACCTCTTGTGCGAATGTGTCGACTATATGACATCCACTGTTGTCGCAAGATTCCGGACACATTTAACGATAGCCTCCAGAACTTTTTACAAAACAATTGTTTTCACTCAACTTCTCTTGACCCAAACTTTATTGTCTCTTATTTTATTCGAACATTTTGTTGGTTTTCTTTGTAATTTTATGAAGTTAACCAACCGTCTGTCTATTGTGTGCCTATATTATAAATTAATAAATGGCTTCGTGATTTACTTGACAGCTAAAAGTACAGTTCCGCAGAGTTGTTCGCGGTTGTAGTCCGCAGGGTAAAGATTACCCTGATGATATCCGACCTCCGTTGGACACCCGAAGTAGAATATTTATTGAGCCAGAGATATTTCAGCGATCAACCAGAGTTTGATTGGAAAAACACCCCTTTTAGATAAAAAAAATATTTATACTGGATACGTGCTTTCTCGGTATTTCGTTTCGATCGTAATATCGTCCAGAAAACAAAAATGTAAAGAATGCAAAGAATCCTTGGCCTTTTCACGTCCTTCATACGAACACAATACCCGAGTCAAGTAGGTTCGTAACTTCCTAAGTAAACATGTAGGTATAAAATAATTATTTTCCAGAAAAAAGTGCCGCAATGCAAGACGGAACCTTGGCGGCTAAACAACAGACGGATTCCTTTGTTTGGACCCGTGTCTTATAGCGCACATGAGAACCTATTATGTTTCTGTTGATATTGGTGGAATTATAATTAAAATGGCGTATTACAACAATTTCAGAACATTATCTGTTTCAGCCTATCGCGGCTTTTTTAACACTTGTACAATTTTTCCTTAAACTAAGACATTATAATATTATTGGGGTATCAGGGATGGTAAATAATGACATTATTGTTATATCCAGATTTAACATATTTCAGGGTTTAAGGTATTTCGAACTTATTAATTATAAAAATTTATAATATACCTATCCAGTTTTCAGGTATTATGGATTATGGCTAGGGACCTGAAAAATTCGAATTATTTTTCGTGAAATTCGTATTATTTATTAATTATTGTCGAAACTATAGGAAGACATATTTAGATCGTATAATATTAGAATATTATTATTATTTTTCTGAAAATTTCGACTTTCCCGTTTTTCACATAAAAATTTGCGAGCAAACGAAAATTTCGCGAAAATTTGCAAAAAAAAGGCCAAGTCTATTTCAGTCGTCTTCCTTGGCTCATGGCACTTTGCTTTCGTATCAAACTTTTATTTTATTAACGAGAATCTTACGAGTTTGTAGAAAATTTTCTTTTATAAATAGGTACAATAAATGTGTACATGCTGTAAATTCAAAATTTATTTTTAACCGGTAGTTGTAGGTAGGTACCGGTGAACCAGTCAGTGTTGAGATAGAGCCGTTTGCAGGGCCAAGCAGATATATTAATTTGATAAGCATACATCACGTACATGTAATATTTACAAGCATGGGAAACGGATTTAATACTTTTTTCTTGAATTTTTAAAAGACAAACATTCAGAGGTTACGAATAACCTGACAATATTTGAAAATCATCTACTACCATCACAATAAGCGGAAAATGTTGCTTGTGTCGTGATGAAGGATATAGCCAGCCGAGGAATTGAACACACTACGGCTGGTTGGAACCCAGACGCGATGCCAACTCAGCCCCTGACCGGGCAGTAGATAATAATAGATTTATTTAATTGCATTTGACATGATGTGCGGGTTTTAAAATCACTAAGTTAAAATATCACGATTATGCATTTTACATAGCAATTAATATATAAAAAGGCACAAATATACAGGAAATATGATAATTAAATGAAATCATGTTAATGAATGAGGGTTACATCCATAGAATAAAAAAGAAAAATAGAAGTGCCTTCCATACAAATTTGAATGGAAATAAATGTTCCGTTCAGCCCAATAGCCTAGCGCTCCGTCTCACTTACACTTGCCTGACATCGTAGATCTCCATCCCGTTTGAATTTCTTTAAACTAATATCGTGTTTGGTTATTTAAAATTAAGCCTCTAACTAACTAACCATCACGCCATTCTACAGGGGTGGGCAGAGAGGAGGGACCGCCAAACAACTCGGTCTTGGCACTCACTCCATGTCTCATTCACATTCATACATACTCCTCTATTACTCTTACTATCGTACTTTTGACATGGCCCGAATCAAGTATCTGATTCACTCGATCGTGCCATATCTTCCTCAGGCATCCCGGACTTCACATTTCCTTCACATTTACGTCATATATTCTCCTTACACCCCTTTCTTCAGTCTACTTGCATCCTTCCTCTGTCAGTTCCATGCCTCACTCCCATACATTAGGGTAAGTACCAACACTCCATTGTGGATTACTAGCTTCGCTTAAGTTACTTACGGCCGTTGTTCCCAATCCTACTGAACAACTGCTGAGCCGAAATTTTGGCCCAACACTGCTCAAACGCACAACTACGTTATTTCTAACGGAAAGGTGACAACTGAGCGATCAACCAATTTAAGGAAGCCAAACTAGTGGATTAAACTTGCCTCATTAAATGAATAGTTATAAAAAGTGTTGACAGAGTGAAAAATATTCGCGAGGCTAAGGCACGGTGGCATTAAAGTCAAGTTAACACTTTATTTTTAACATATTTCATACGCTTGTTTAAAAATTTATAAAATATCGTTTTATGTATTACAGTATTTAAAAAAATATATGCATTAATAACAAATACAATAATTAATTCGTCAATATTAATTTAGCATTGAAAGTTTTAACTTTGATGTCATTTTATTGTATATGAAAGTGGGCGGGGCCACTTAAGATAATCAACAGTAAAGATGTTTGGAAACAGGTGAATCGAACGTTACTGAACAAATCGTTTGGCTGATCGGACCCTGAGATTGATAGTTCGAAATTTTGAGAACAACGGTTTTTAAAGTCACTCTTGTGTTACTAGTCACTTCTTGTGTTATTTTACATTCTATGGTTACATTTAACGTAATGTTACCAGCATTGTACAAAATACCTACGAATATGTAAATCGGTAAAAACTGTTATTTTAATGCTTTTAGTAGGAATATCTACAACGACCGCCACTCTTTATCATTTTTATAATAATTTAAATATTATTTTAATAATTCATAAAATCTAATTACAAATTGGTGACAATGCACGATATGAACTGCCTTCTTCTTCTGGCAACATTAGATTGTTAATGTTAGTTGTAAGTTTCTACATTTGTAAATATATATATCATTAAGATAGTAGTTATAAGCCTTAGTCGTAAGTCACTAGTTTTAAGTCAGTAGTTTTAGTATTAACTATTTAAGAATTATATTTGTACAGCGCCCGTGAGGTGATTTTTCACGAAAACGGCGATGTATAAATTAGCCAAATATTATTAATGTTATTATTATGATGGAAGCTGATTAGGTAGTTTGTCCAGATAGCATTTAAAATGCATAGAATGCCTAAATATTATTTTCAATACCTCAGTAACCAATATATTCATTCTTAGCCTAGTTGACCTGGAACTGTCCTCTGTTTAGGTACATTACATTACTAAGTATTCTAT
Organism: Hesperophylax magnus; assembly: GCA_026573805.1. Lineage (NCBI taxonomy): Eukaryota > Metazoa > Arthropoda > Insecta > Trichoptera > Limnephilidae > Hesperophylax > Hesperophylax magnus. Next base: position 5,369,317 of record JAIUSX010000114.1, read on the forward strand.
AAAATGTCGTCATTGAAAAAACCCAATTAAACCCCTAAAACCACTCGCTAACTAAGCATACAAATCTGCAACGGTGGGGTAGTTTTATACCCGTGGAGAAAAGATTTTTTAGAAAATCTCTTAGGAAAAGCGCAAAAAAAAATCACTTACATTTCGTCACCTCTGTTGGACAAGGTTCTATATATTTTTCTAAAATGAGCTTTGAAGGCAAAACCATTTTTTTGCTAATTTCTAGTATTTCCGTAAAACTTGAATGATGAAGTTCTAACATCAAGCATTTAAAGAATCAATCGATTTTACAAGGTTCTAACATCACTTTGAACCTTATGAAATCGCCATTTTGTTTGTATCTGACAGATAATCGTTATTACGATGCGAAGTGTAGGTCTTCAATTTGGATGGATCGGGTTCTAACTTTTCCTTCCGTTGTTCTGGGGTGTCCAGGTTTGCAAAGACGAATTCTCATAGTCTATTTAATTACTTCTGATTTTGAGATTCCACTTTGAGTAAATTTATTTTTTCTTCATGTGAAGCGGTTACTTTGTGATGTGACATTATAATTTAAAATTAAACAATAACTTTGTAAACATCACTTATACCTTTAAGTACACTTACCTATAAGTGATGTTTACAAAGTTATTGTTTAATTTTAAATTTATTTTATTTAACAGGTCGTGGCCCTGCCTCGGAATGGCATAAGGTAAATGTAGTTAGAACCTAATGCAATGAATTATTTTGTCCTAGCTGGTTCTATACGCAATTTAAGCATGTTCTTAAATGGTAAGAATACGTTCTACATAAAAAAATCCCTTTGAAATATGTGAAATCAAAATACTTTACACAACATTCAACCTCAAGATCAGTAAATGGTAAATAGGTTATGAGAAACCGTCTTTGCTAACTTTGACACCTCATAACTCTGAATAAGCTAAAGTGATGTTAGAACTCTGCCCAACCAAAGAGACGATATATTGAAATAAAAACAATAAGAAATAAAGTTATTTTAAAAGAAACAGGAAAATAATTTACTAGTAAGGTAAATAAAAACTAAATATATATAATATACTGATATGTATTATAAAACAAGTGTTTAAAAAAAGAAGAAAAATAATGTCTGTGGTAAATATAGTAAAAAAAACTAATAAGTTATGGCAAAATACCAACGCCGTAATTAATTTCGAATTTAAATAATAGTACTTGAAATGGAAAGTAAATCAAAGTATAATATACATATCAAATATGACCGTACATGCATACAGTCATTAATATGGGTCTGTAAAAAATAACAAATAAACTAAGGAGTTAAACGTTGGAAGACATACAGAGAAGATTTTCTTTAAAAAGCTATTAAATAATACAAATTAATAACTAGCAAATAGGTCTGAAATCAGTTATTATTTTTTGGTAAACTAATGTTTAAGACAAGATTTTTTATGTATAGCACAAAGGGTAACAATTATTTACCTATGCATAAAAAATCTTGTCTTAAACATTAGTTTACCAAAAAATAATAATTAATATTTGACAAGTTCTAGTATTTTCACCAAAAAATGTAGACAATTTGTCTCGACGCCATCTAGTGAGAGAGTTAGCACTTACAATGCCTTTCTCATATAAAAATAAAGCTGGTTGTTTCAGGTGAAAAAATGTAGCAAGCAGTAATTGTTGAATGAAACACTAGTATATATTGAATTATTTCGCGGATAAGAGGTAAGCCGCCATAGCTCTCTTCCATAGAAATCGAAAGGACACGGGTTCAAGTCCCGTTGGCGTCATGTATCTGTTATCAGGAGATTTTTCAATGTGGATGAGTGTTTCAGGCTAATAATTATTGCTTATAAAATAACTGAAATTAGTTGCCTTTTGAAACTCATAAAATTATTAACACCAAATATATCAATAAGTTCACAGTGTTTGTTTGCAAGGTGACGAATTCTTGGAATTGGTGAATACATATGAAATCGGTTCCATGATAATTTAAACACAATGATAATTAAACACTCCTTTAAAAAGTGATTTAAAGTCTATTAAAAGCGATGAAAAAAACTAACATATGAATCCAACCCACGTAAACTATATAACCAAGTGGTTATTTCATCACTTTTCATGACTTTATATCACCTTTTAAAGGTGTGTTTAATTTTGTCATTTTTATGATTTATCCGGTCACCGTTTAAAACAATTTGCCTGTACCTCTTCAGAAAGACAGTGGGAACAGTAAACGGATATTTGTATCAATCAAACCCCAGGCGCGCCGCGCCGATACTTCGACAGTTATTTACACCCAAATGCGACCTAACACCACATGGGGTAAAACTCTACCCCAAGAGTGATGTAAAAGGTTAACGCGGGATGAACGTTATTAAATTGGATTTTGTTGACACAACTAAATATCAAATGGGTTGGAAAAGGGTGCGTGGAATCATTCCTTTAGGTGGAAAAGAGACGACAATTCCACCCGTTAATCGTTCGAAAGAAAAACAAAGAGGATGTCATTTTATCACGTCCGTCCATGTTTGTACGGTTTTACGCAAAAATTCCATTACAGGGCCTAAACGAGTGTCAGTCACGTATTACGTCGTCACGTGGTATAATACACCGAGCAGATAATCCCCTAGAAGTGTGATCTATAATTTGTACTTAGTTATTTTATTTTTTAAACTACTGTCCAATTATACAATACATATTAACTCTAAATTATCAAAATAAAAAGATTTTTAAAATAAAGGTAAATACTTTTCCGTCTTCATATAATCCGGGTCACTTCAAGACAATTAATAAATCCCTTCCTATAGCCCCTACCTTAACTATAAATTAAATATCGTCTTGAAGACAATTATATACATTTCCTTTCTCGTAGCCAATGGATTGCTCGTCAAATCGTGTGTTACTATGTTGTCGTGTAAAGTGTGCTTGAAGAAACTTGCGACGTTTTAATGAATTCTGTAGTTTTATTATGTACCAGTTTCTTATTTATTTGGTATATTAGGAGACATAGTATTCTTTTTAAATACATCTACTTGAATTTCACTTTTGTTTTCGCTTGTGAATGAATGCAAATCTTGGAAGCGGAAATTAACCCATTTCCCGACATGCGATCCAGCTGAAACTCGACAGATAGACTCGTTTTCGATGACAATGCATTTTATCAAACATCTTTTGGTGGCTATCACGTACACACACGCGGACATTAATATACACATTTCTTTGAAATCGGATGACATTACAGTACAGTTACGTAGTAAATGTACGAAATAAACTTCGACACTACCCGATCGGTATTTGGCGAGATTGGTAGAGCTGTCGACTCCAGTTCCTGGGTAGGAAGGTTCAATCCTCAGTCAATGCATTTTTTTTTAACTTTTAAATATTATAGTTAAAAAAAAACGTTTTTACGGGTTGATATTTTTATTGTTGTTTTGTTACCTCGTATATTTATTAGGTGGACGTTCTAGAGTTAAAGTTAATAGTCTGTGTTGAATAATATGTATTGTGTGAATGTTATTTATTGATTTTCGGTTTGAAAATGTGAGGTGCTGAATTAAATAAGTCGAATTCAGTGTATGAAGTGCGGTGAATCAATGTGTTTTGTTTTTAGTTAGTGTTGCATTGAGGGGCGTTTGGTGTGTGGTTTTGTCTGGTTTATCTGTTGGGCACTCTTGGCAATTCTCTGAAGTCGTTCCGGTCATTCTGTCATAGATGAGGCTATTTTTTGGAAAAATAGTATGTTTCATATCCAGAACGATACTGATATCTATCAATATATATAACAATTCGACTGGTCGGTGGCTGAGTTGGCATCGCGTTCGGGTCCTCCATCACAAAACAAGCAACATTTTCCGCTTACTGTGGTGGTGGTAGTAGATTTTCACATATTGTCAGGTTATTCGTAACGCGGGAATGTTTGTCTTTCTTTAAAAAAATATAAAAAATACACCTATTAAATGTTGTGAAAGTAAATTTATGTCGCCTATTTATATTAAGACATCTTGACTCCTAGGCCCCAGATAGAACAATGAAATCGACAGTATGTTCAAGAAATAATTATTTACATATTTTAAAATGTTTAGTCAAATTCAAAAGTAGTGAGGAAAAACTGAGCTCATTTGTGGCACAAAGACACGTCTACATCACACTACTATGGTTTTATCTCTTCAGTGGTGTAATATGTTAATCTGTGTGTAGAGGCGCGTCCAGTGTCACTTTACGAGAGCTAACATGGCCGTTTGTTTGTGGACACACTCTTTTAACGTGAGTTAGGGTGGACCGATGTTGCGTGGGAAACATTTGATTAAAGTGTCACCAATCAAAGCTTGCAATTTATCACGTAGTTTGCCAACAAACGTTTGAAAAAACACTAAAGACATAATGCTACGTATATAGAATGGAAGATTCTCTCAGTTTCACCCTGGTGTAAGACCACCATTCAGAATTGAAACGTTGCTTGATTGAAATGGCTTTGGCCGTGTTTGGCGACCAGATCTGAATAGTCAGGCATTTCGTCCACCTTCCTCTACCCCATATCCTTCCTCTCCCTATTACCTTCAGCCTACAACATACCCCAATAGGGGATGCAATAGTTTCACTGACTCCAGATGGTTGTAAGCAGTTGCGACTCTTGTGCGGTTTAACAAAAAAATACATGTACAAATACGCGAGCCGAACTGCCGAGCTGAACCTCGACTTATGCGAAAGGAACGAAGCAATGGAAAATGGTGTGAAACGTCGCTTGCAGTTGATTCGTTCCTTTCCCGTAATTCGTGGCCCGGTTCGGGTTTCGGTTCGCAAATGTATACGTACTTAAAACAATTTTTGACGTTGTTGTGTGGGAAATATTTCATTTAAGTGTCAGCAATCTAAAATGCAAATTTATTCATTTATGGCACGTGTCGAAAAATGCAGACAAAAATCAATGCAAAAAAAAGAAAGTTTCGGAATGTCATTGCTCTTTAAATAACCTTATCACTTTGTTGTATTTCTGTCTTACAAAATATGAAATGTCAGATAAAGAAATCGTGTGAAGAAATCAAATGTTAAAAAGAGAAATGGATAATCAATCTGTGGTAGAATAATAAAAAATATTATAAATAAATGGAGGAAAACTAGTTTTCTCCTCATTCAATTCAAATTTGTACGCTACGGATGCTTTCATTAAACATTAAAAATGCAAGTACGCTGTTACTTTTGCTTATATTTTTTATTATGTAGATTGGCCTTTCGAGAAATTCGCCATAAATAGCACTGAACACAATTATTATTTAAGTGACATTCGAGGTTCAAATAATTATATTAGCTTTAAAAAAAACTAAAGCACGGTCTAATCTCATTTAGTCGTCGCCATCTTGAAAGTGAAGTGACAGCGCGGGAAAGCGCCCCGGCCGCGGCAACGCAAACATCATTAAGCCCGCGCTTTTCCGCTGCACCGGAGACTGTACCAACTGTAGTAGGTCGCTCGGGTCTACCCCCCTCACCCACCACCCCAACACCCAACCTGGAGTTGCGCAACTGTGGAGGATATACACTGCATTTCAAGTGTTTGTTTATAGGTTATAATGCGGTTCTGTTCGTCAGTTGGACACAGCAATATGGAATAGAGCATCTTTGAAGAAGTAGTATAAAGAACGTGAGACAATTATTTGTATTCAGATTTAATGCTGTTTAGTAACATAATTGAAGATTTTGTTCCAGTTCCGTCTCTTATTGAAGGTTAGCTATCAATAGTGTAATCTTCACCATGTATACTGTAGCCCAGATTACTACGGAAAGATCAACACTAGGAACTAAAATGTTGCTTGAAATGGCTTTAACGCAAGATATGATTTGAGATATTCACGGCCTAAAATATTATCGTGATTATTTTTGGGTTATTATTCCGTGTTGCGTTTCCTTCTGTCAAACGTTTCAGTGTTAATCATCAGGGAAGATGTGTAGATACTGTAGATTGTAAAAGTGCGTGTTTATGAATGTAGCGGTGACCATATCGCACGCGTTCATCCCCTCAGGACCGGTGTTTCAGTGTAATAATTAAATTAATGTGGTTTTGGAGTTTTTTCGTTTGTTTTTTGTCGGAATTTTGATATTAACCGTAAAGTACCAAATACCAAGAACGGTTAAGCTTAGCCGTGTTTGGTGACCGATTTGAACAGCCGGATACTTCCCAACCTTCCCTTGTCTTTTCTCTCTTCTGTCTTATAACATACTCCGACTAAGAATGCCACAGTCTCACTAGCTTCAGGTAATTGAATAGAATCTTGGGCGTATGATATTCAAGTAAGAAATAGAATCTTGGGCGTATGATATTCAAGTAAGAAATAGAATCTTGGGCGTATGATATTCAAGTAAGAAATAGAATCTTGGGCGTATGATATTCAAGTAAGAAATAGAATCTTGGGCGTATGATATTCAAGTAAGAAATAGAATCTTGGGCGTATGATATTCAAGTAAGAAATAGAATCTTGGGCGTATGATATTCAAGTAAGAAATAAAATCTTGGGCGTATGATATTCAAGTAAGAATTCGCGTGAGTTCTGAAAACATATTCTAGCAATATAATGTTTAAAAACACTATATTGCTAGAATAAATAAATAAATTTTTACTAATAGATATTAGTAAAAATTAAATTAATTACTGTATTTTGAAGCATAATACCTGGGTCTGGAGACTGGAGACAGGATTCTTACCCCCTCCCCTCCATTCGGCCCTGGGTCAACATCATTAACAGAAAGATAAACAGAGATACTCGGTATTTAGTTAATTACAGTCGCTGATTGCCTTTTTGGACATGGACTTTTGTATCAACCAATGCGACGCTGCGAAAGGCTTTTAAAATCTCAAATGAGGCCAATTCCACGGCTGAGCTACTTCCAGAATAATGATAATAATCTGTCTGAGATTGAAAGGTCAGAGTTTGAAGAAACGTGTAGATTAACTTGTTTTTACGGTTTATTCTTAGGGAAGTTTTTACTTTGGAATAAGCTCACAGACTAAGAAGAAGTAAAAGAAGATCGCTTGAGTTAAGTAATCACTTTGTTTCAAGTTGGAGATGTGGACATTAAAATAAGCGTAGCTCAATGTCAATTGCTTTTACCTAAATTATTTACTGTTGAGTTGTAAAGATAAACACGACGAAAGTATTTTCGTTGTAATAAGAATCGCCACAAGTTTTGCAGAAATAATAATAAACGAAAAGGAATTTCAACGTATCAAAGGAATAGGGTTCAACTAGTGATTGTTTAAACCCTTTTCAGTTTAGTCATTTGTCCGATAAAGGAAAGGGTTACAACGGATTAAAAATCTAAAAAATATTCACGAATTCGGTATACTTTAAGAACATTAACTAATACACTAGCCAGTTGTTTGACAGAATTTGAACAATCCGTAAAATTTCTAAGTTAAAATTCAAGTTCTGTGAAAGTAATCAAGTTCTGGTATTATATCGTCGAAGTATTTGAATACTAAGGACGGATTGTTTCGGACAATTTGAACAATTCTTCAAATTTCAAAGTTAATTTTCAAGTTCTGTTTTTATTTCAGTTCTGTCAAGCAACCAGCCTATAACGATATAATAACATCAGTTGAATAGGACTTTCACAGAACCCGAAAATGAAGGTTGAAATTTGATGAATTGTTCAAATTCTATGAAACAACTCATCCTTACAGAAGTTGAATTGGACTTTTACAGAATTTGAATATTCACTTTGAAATTTGATATATTGTTCAAATTTTGTGAAACAACTGTCCCTGATAGATAGGTACTAAAATTATTGTAACAGTATTAGTAACGAATTTAACACTTGTAGTTAAACTTTACGTACGTTATAATCTACGCGTTCATAGATGTCGTTAATTTAATTGAAATGAAAATACGCTTTGTGGAAGTTATGCTTTAAACGATTAAGACGAATAAGTTGTTTGTACATACGCAATATGAATTTGAATAAATAGTTTTATCTGTGTGCAAACTCAATTCTTTCAAGGCATATAAATACAATATTTATGGGTGGTTCAATCCAATAATGTATTTTTATGCCTTTCTTGAAATAAAAATTATTGCAAAAAGTGTATGTTAGTAAAATAATTAGATTAACGCCATCTATGAACGTGTGCATTTTAACGTAGGTACCCTAAATTACACACGTTTAACTGTAAATCCACATTTTGGAACTCCACCAAAAATTTGCAGCAACAAAGATTTTTTTTAAATGAATCATTTTACCCACCTTTTTTATGAATTTTCACAAACAAAAAAACAATTTGCTAGGATTCACGTACTTCGCGAGCATAAAAAGCAACTGATATACCGAACCTATATCAATTGATCATCTCAATACGATACCGCAAAATTCAAAAATAGACCTTCACTTTTCTTGGCTTTACAAAGACAATCCTTGTTCCTCCCATCTTCTACTGCCCACTAGCTTGGCGACTTAAATTGCGTACAGTGTGTTCAGTTGCACATTCATTTGTTTAATGGCTGCATAGTGAGTGACAGACAGAATGCAGAATTCACGGTGAAAATTCCCGCGACGTCCGACTGCACATCAGATGAACTGCATTGGCTTGATGACCTCGGAGTCCCCGTTTCATCTGCGCCTAAATTACTAGGTGAAACATTCAGCGATAAAGAATGCACTACATGGGCAGCGCTATTATGCAATCGAAATTCACTGGACAATTTTTATTATTTTTTAAAAATTTAATGTAAACCAAATTTAATAATATTATTATTAAGTTCGGCAAGTATTTTCTGGTTTTTTTTATTGTTACAGCTGTTTCGGCTTTCAAGGCCATTTTCAAACTGTGGTTATAACCACGTTTAGACTACTTATTTATATGATTCTATTTTACCCACTCCCAATTTAAAATAATGTATTACCGGTTAAACCGATTTACTGATAAAATAATTATGACAATAGATTTCATATTTTGTAACAGACCTTTCTAAACTAGATTCAAATAACATATAAGACGTTATAATAATAAAAGCATTTTTTCAAAATTCGCGGAACATCTCTTAGTGAATAATCACTGAATCACTATATCATGTCCATTCGGAATCACTATGGCATTTCCAAATTTCCAACTGGAGTATGTTGCGCAACTTAAGGTAGTGTGGGGGGAAGGAGATTGAAAGAGAAGGGTGAGGAAGTACCTGGCTATTTAGATCTGGTCATTAAACACGGCAAAAGCCATTTCAAGCAAGGTTTCAATTCTGAATGGTGGTCTTACACCAGGGCGAGACTGAGACTATATTTCACTCTGGAACGTGCCGCAAATATACTATATATTATTTTAAATTTGCAAATTGTGAAATAACAAAAATTAATAAAATAAAATTAAGAACAATGTGTGGTATGAACAAGAAGGTACAATTTACATTTGTAACACACACGTAAAAAACACACGTAATTACGAAAAAAGTGTCTGCCCGCATACGGCGGGAAAGTGGTAGGTAGAGAGTGGTATTTGAAGGGTTAACTTATTCATAAACAGATGACAGCGAATTCAGTGGCAGACCTCGGTTGTGAATGACAGGAACCTTGTTGTGAATCCAACAAATTTAACTACAAGGGCCCCCCCTCCCTCGGAAATGTAGGCCCCACTAAACTGATGGCTTTTGCATAACGATTATAAATTAAATTGAAAACAACAGTATGACATAAATACAAAAAGAAATAAAAAAATAAACATAAAACACAGTATACTTGTAAAGTTATTATCATACTAACTTTAAAGAACTTTTGAAATGTGTACAGGGTGTTCGGGGGTATAATTCACGAACTTCGGGAGATGATTGACAAGTAAAACAAATAATGACTTTTTTCGAAAATTCAACGCTTAAAGGTCGTTGGTTATCAGGTACAAAAATTGAATTGTTTGTATGGAAAAAAATAACATTCGTCTATGCTTAAATATTTTTGTATGTGAATAAACAACTTAATTTAGAAAATGTTATTCATCTTTGTTATTTCTACCATCATGTAGAATCACCTCCCGAAGTTTGTGCACTTTACCTCCGGACACCGTGTATATGAGTAATAGGAAATTTAAAAAGATATTCTCAAGTTTATACATACATTTTGATAACTCGTTATTTGCATTAACTAAAATGTGCTTACCTAATTTGGCTTTGAATTTGCAGAGATTTACCTAGAAAATATCAGCGACATCTATAAGCTCATTGCATTTGAATTGAACACGAAGTTATTGTCGTGAAATAAAATATTCCATCTAGTATGTTACAGAGGTATATGTGGTGAGAATACACTTATAGCGTCAGGGCAGTCCAATCTTGAAGTAACAAAATTAAAATATAAGAATAATATTCTTCATACATATATATATATTTACTCATTCGACTATAGCTCATAGTTCGAGTTACTTTTGGTAAGATCTCCAAAGTGCAATCCTGCAAAGTGTATTCCATTGGAAGCGTGCAATTGATGGTTTTTGGCCCGAGTTCAATAATACAAAAAGCATTTTCTGACATTTCTGTTATAAACGCAATTGCTTCATCTCAACGGTATTATTTTGATAAAAGAATGTAGGAAATTCTGCCAATCGAATTATGTGGGTGAGAGATTAATATTTCAATACTTATGTGCTCTAATGTCTTTTTTAATATGACTTGTGGCCTGTGACATCTTTAGCGATGCTGTGCGAGGCGTCTATATGTAAGGAGTGAACCATGGTCTTGAATTGATCCGTATTTCAGGAGGGAGGAAACACAAAAGCCCGCAAGTGAAGGTGGTGTGTTGGTATTGCAGTAATTTTTTAAAATTAGACGGCAATATAAAAATATTTCCGGGATTTAATGGGATTATGGCATCTCAAATGTTGTAAGTTGACTGTAGTAGGGAGGGAAGGTGACCAGAAAATGGTAGATTGTGAAAAACCTGGCTATTCCACAGGTCATGACTAAAGCCATTTCAAACGCAACGTTGCGCTTTTGAATGGTTGTCTTCACCGAGGCGATACTGAAAGTAGGTGTACACCACTGTGTGACTTGTCATAAATATAGTATTTAATTTTAATTATAAGATGTGAAATAAAGCATTTAAAAGTAGTAGGAGAGTGGTTCTGGTCGCAATCGGAATTTGAGCTTTGAAGTTATTTTATTATGGTTGACTTCAAATAGTCCGATGCTTTAATATATCTAATTCTTGGCAGTTGCAAATAACGAAGTAGTCGTTCGTGAATAATTTGACGTTAGACGTATGAACAGTAAATTCTTTTGAAGGAGAACAAAGCTGGAAGAATTGGCTAAAAGACGCCGACTGTTTTGTATTCGTTCATGCGGGTATTTGCCTCCATACAAGAATAAACATTATTCTTTGTTATTGAGAATTTCAGTAATACAATGAAACAAAGATACTCTTTATTATTGACGTATCTACTACAAATGAAATCAACAATTCTCGTCTCTCGTATGGTACATGCAGGGTGTTCAAGCTATTCTTCTTTCGTATGATAAGGCCTCATGCGTCGCCCTGCGGACCTATTCAATCCCGCCGGGGAATGAATGCAGCGGGCAATCGGGGACCACGTGTTCGGTTCTATTCACACATCGCTGACTATTTAAGGACTCATTATTGACCTGTGCATTATTTGGGCAAAGCGGCTGTGGGAGGACCATATCCTATTTATGGCGGACCAGAGCTTACGGGGTGTTTCCCAATGGCGTCATGTACGAGATGGGTATTTCTCAAGTTTCCACCTATCTTCTGGAGTGAGAAGTAATCGGAAGAACCTTTCTCCTTCTATCCAGAAGGGTTTTTGGGACTTCAAGTGGCTTGCAGGGTGAGAGATATTAAAAGAAGTGAAATATAGATGATGTGTTAGAGAAGTAACTAAATACGCATACAAATTGAAAATATCCTACGAGCAACAAAATAAATGTCGCCGACGAGAATTGAACCCGCACCTTCTGATTGCCGATCAGGTGCTTTGAACAACTAAGCTACGTCGGCTTATTCCCAACCCGCCAAATAATTCAATATAAAACTATTATTTTCATTAAAAAATTATTGCTTATTACATTTTTTCACTCAATACAACCAACTCAATTTTTGTAGGGAAGGCTTACTCGGGCTTATTTTCACGACTTTAAGGATAATTTTTACTCACGAGATAATTTCAATTTGTAGGGCTATTTCAGGCGAATAATTATTTTTTATCCTTTGTGCCATGCATAAAAAACCTTGTCTTATAAACATTAGTTTATCATTAATAACAGTAATCTATTTTGGTAATATCAAATACATTTGTCTACAATGTTATATAATGTCTCTAAGTTCGGGTGTTTTAAACTAAACTACATTTTCGTGATTAATTTTTGAGTCATTATGCCGTGTTGCACTTCAATGATAAAAACAGACATAATAATGAAACACGCTAATTTTAGTGGTCTATGCGGTGTGATAGTCCTGCGTAAAATTTTGTTGAATGAACTCAAATTTGCGTTGAATTCAAATGTCATTTTCAAAATTGGAGCAGATAGTGGAAAAAATTCAGATATGAACTTTTTAGTATTTAAATTGGCCTTTTCAAAATTAGAACTTATTTGTCAAGAACTCAGACTATTCCGTGATTTATCACGGATCTGCGTTAGCTATAATAATTACGGACATAAACATTAGAATTTTTAACGCCAAAATAGCTAACGTTATTGAAATCGTTTACCGATGGTTTTTTCTTGGAAACGGTATTTACCACTTTACACGAAATTAGACAAACGTATTGTACCTACCTACAGGAAATATTATTAATAAGTGTTTTCTTATTTTTATTAATTTATTTGTATTTCTTTAAGTGATAATATATCACACAATAATAACAATAATTTTAATACATTATTCCCAATGAGTTCGATAAAACTCATTTGGGGAAAGACAAAATTATACATTTAAAAATAAAGTATATTTACATAAAAAAGGAATTTAATAGGGAGTTAGATGAAGAGTGTACATAGATTTTAAAACAGATTAGATAGACATTAAACACATTTAATTGAAAGGTATTTTATAAATACATACAAAAATAATGGTAGCAGAAGTTGGGGACGCCCGAGGAAAACATGGCACGACCAAGTGAATCAGATACTCCAGTTGGGCCAAAGAGTATGTATGAGACGATGGCGATGTATGAATGTGAATGAGGCAAGGAATGTATGCCAAGACCTAGTTGTTTGGCGGTCCGAAATCTCTGCCAACCCCTTCGGGGAAACGGCGTGATGGTTAGTTAGTTAAAAAAGATACACAGAAGTTAGAGAGTTCCAAAGAAAGATTGTGTCACTGGTTAATAAAGCTGATGAGAAAATATCTTTTAGGAGCCTTTGTCAATATTTTTTGTTTTTTACTGGAAGTTTTAGGTTACTAGGTAATGCGTTGTATTGCGTATATGAGATTTATTGTTTAAATGATTTATTTATTAAAAAGTTAATTCTAAATTTGGTCGTGTGACTAGATGCCGTTAAGGATGGTTTGTTTCACAGAATTTGACAAGTTGATTTTCAAGTTCTGTGAAGGTTCTATTCAAGTCCTGTTGTGATTTCAGTTTTGTAATAATGACGATATAATGATATATCAAATAATGATATAATAAGAGAATTTAAATAGAACCTTCAAGGAACTTGCAAATCAACTATGACATTTGACGAATTGTTCAAATTCAGTGAAACAACTTTATTGAAAAGTGTATTTGATTTGGTGAGAAGTATTGAATTATTTGTGATGTTATATTTTGACAGAATCATAAAAGGAAGTGTTTGTAAATGTGAATCAATATCTTATTTTTACAATATTCTTATTTTATTCCATTATTTATTTATTGTTTGTCGGGTCGAGTTTACAGAGTGATTTCAAATTATGGGGGAGCGTATTGGGAGAAGGCTTGGTGTTTTCTCTTTCTAAATCTGTTTTAGTTTATAGTAAAAAAAATAATTATTATGATAAAAAAACCTATATTTAATATACTATGCTTTGGTTCAATCCACTTCACAAAATGCCATCATTAGTTGGGGATCCGCATATAAAACTAACCTCCTTCCAATAGAAGTCGTGCAGAGAATAATTATTAAAATCATATTAAAAAAAACCTTCGGACTACCCAACAGACCGCTTATTCGAAGAATTTAAAGTACCTCCTTTTAAAGATCTGTACATTAAAAATTCATTAATTCAAATCATAAAAGAAAAAGAAAAGTACCTATTTCTAACTGTAAACCGTACTCGACTTAAATACATTTTTCGATGTAAAAAATTAAACACTTCCTTTGCACAAAATTACTATACATACCAAGGAAGAACCTTTTTCAATCAACTCCCTGAGGAAATCAGAATCATAAACGACAAAAGCCAAGCTATGAGCATTTTGAAAAAATATTTTAAAGATAAATTATCAAAAAAATGAACAATAAATATTCTACTTAAGAAGCAACTTCTTCTCCAAATATAGTATACATATTAATACAAATAATAATAATAATAATAATAATGGTCTTTATTCCAGAAACTAATTAAATCATGTTTTTTTATATTTATTGTATCTACTAGTAGTACATTTTACTTACAATATATTTTTTCCTACTTCCCTTGATTCTATATATATATATATATATATATATATATATATATATATATATATATATATATAATAATATAATGTACACTCCTCCTCCAACCACAAGCTAATGCTTCTTTGGAAGAGTAGTATTAAATATTGTAATTGTAAATCTTGTGAACAGAACAGAACATAATGCTGGCACATGTAAGCACATTTATTTATTTTATTTATTTATTTATTAAACGCCATAAAAGGCTTTTACATATCTTATTACTTATATGTACTTTTTCCTTTAAAAAAAATAAATAAATGGATATAGAACGAGCATTAGATGGCCAGAGTAGTAACCAATGTTTTTTTTTACATAAATCTAAAATTTGGTGCAATATTTCGGATAAGAGATAAATAATGTGGTTGGGTAGAAGAGTGCCTATTACTAACCGGCATAATCGGACGTGGCTAGCCGGAAGGAAGTCCCGGGGACACGGCGAAGAGCAAGGAAATAAAATATAGTCATACACTAAACCGGACCCATTACTCGTCCTCATCACTCCTCGGAGCATCGGGCTATATCCGCACGATTTCTCTGTACGCCTAGTTGGGTAACTTAAAACACCGAATATTAGACTATCCACCTCAGCGTGTAACATTCGAAAGCGGGCGAAATCGCGCACTCCTTATGATAAGGTTGAAATTCCAGCTCACCACCAGCCGCCAGTTTTGATTTATGCAAAAAAAAAACATCGCATATATTTTTTATTATTTTATTTTGTGAGCTTTAAGCACAAATATTAAAATGTTTTTCGAACATGATCTAAATAACTTGGCATTTTCCATATTGTATTATGAAACCATATCCGAAAAGGGATTCGTTAGTAGGAGATTTTACACGTTAAAGATTTTTATAGGGCTGATATTATATTTTTCCTAGGCTTATAAAAATTAAAAAATGCTCTTTTTTTACTTGTCCATCACGTAAAATCGCCCGTGAACTTAGTGCACTTTACACCTTATATATTATAAATATGTATGTTAAATATACAACGAAATAAATATGCAACATTTTCACATAATTTAGTTACGCAAAACTATACGAAAAACAGTACCAAAATATAACACGCCTTTTCTTCGTCCCGAATACACATTAAAAGACGACCCATATGGTAATTGAAGGAAAAAATGTATCGTGGAAAGCCCATATTCTTGAAAATGTTGAATACAATAAACTATGTAAATCAAAATGTTCCACTCTAATACATAAGATATAAATATTTTGGTCGCTGCCAAAGTCTGCCAATGTACAATACTCGACCGTATGAAATATTCTAATTAAGTTACTTGCTGCCGCGAATTTACAAATTATTCCCCGGAAGAGCTGAGCTGCATTTTAGATATTCAGATATAATTAGTAATTAGCTGATTCAAAACCGAAATTTTTAACTTTAAATCTTTAATACTAAGGTGATGTTAACATATTGGCTATTTTTATGGATCATATAAATATTTATTCCAATACTATTAGGTTGTAACTATTACATTATATTTTCGTGGTAATTTTTTGATGTACTGCATTGCACTGCACTTCCCCACCTTCCTCTTCCCCATCTCCCTCCCCTCCCCAATATACCCTCAGCCTCACAACATACCCCAATTGGGGATGCCATAGTCTCACTGGCTCCAGACGGGAGCAGTTGGGACTCTTGTGCGGTATTACTGTAAAAAAAAAAAAAAAAAAAATTGTATGTAAAACCCTTTTTGAAATATAAACAAAAACTATCTTGTCGCCGTATTGTATTGTTTGTTTCATGTGTGTATTTTTTATCTATTTGTAATTTTATTTTTATTATTTCCTTCTATATTCGTACTTAAGTATATGTCATGTTAATATTGTACTACCTACATATAAAAGCCCACTGGACGATAAATAATTTAAAAAATATATATATATTTTGTCACGTCCAGTCGGATCTTCATAAAGATAGGTCAAGAGAGACTAATTAAAAGAATTCTTAAGAGGTGTACAAACGTAAAAATATTTTAATATCTTAAATAAACACACTTCATTATGTTCACAAGGAGAAAAAAATAAGTGGAAACTATTAGCAGATGCAAAAAAACGAGGAGATAAATAAACATCACTTCAATAGCCAAAACAGTGACCGGGCAAACACCATTACTCGTAACCTTGCAACTTAAAAAACGTCCAACTTAACACCCCCGGTTCGAAGGAGGTAATATAATTCCCCACAGATGAGAGTTTTGAGGGATATCTAAGTTTTTTAACTCACAATCTATAATGTAGGTAAGCCTAGAACAACTACTCGGTAATCGATCTGCAAAATATCCCGTTACTATTTTTTCGGATGTATCATTTTAGCATGTATCGAATCCCGACGAAATACCACTGCCTCCGGATCACCACTCCTTTTTTGAAAAGCTATCGCAAATGTTGCATATTACTGAAAGGAACTTCAATAATAATAAATCAAACTCGGACTAATCAAGCGTTTGGGATTTCCTCTTTCTGTGAATTTGGTTGTTACATTCCAGTTCCGGTAAAAGATGGTAGCCATTTTCATGGTTCAGAAAATATCAATAAAATATATCGATTGTCGAATCTTCCTGTTTATTAATTGAGTGGGTAGGAATTTAAGTACCTAATTAGAAATCCTAATTAGAATGATTTCAGTGGGCTCCTATGGATCGAATGTAATTTTCACCTTCAGGTACGTAAAGGTTAGTAGGTAGAGCCGTTGAATTGTTAGGGTCATGGTGAACTCACAGTGAATCAATTAAACAGAATCATAAATAATAAATGTATTGCTGAAGAAGAATAAACAACAGTTGAATATAAATACTTAAAACAAAATTTATGAACACTGGAAAACGAGTAACACCAACAAAAAGAGAAATATTGATAGACGGTGAAGCTTTGAAAGAAGTGTTTCAAATTAAATATTTGGGATTAACTGGAGGACTCTAAACTGACTTACTCTCAAAACACCAAACAAATTCTATACAAAAATTCCTAAACATACTCTCCAGTAAAAATATTTAGAACGCAATAATTGTACAACACGTTAATTACTGTAGCAGCATTCTATTCTTAGCCAACGATAGCTTAATGAAACAAATGACAATACTATAAAATAGAGCTATGAGAATTATACTGAAGAAAATTCATTACTCACCAATTTTGGCAAGACTGGCAAAGAAGATCCACAGGCCAATGATGAAGGGCGTCTCGACGCGCGCAAACTCCACCGTGAAGACATGGATCTGCTTCTTGTGGTGTTCAGGGTGCACCACTAAAGCGTCGCCCCCCAGCCCTATCACAGGGGCCACGGGGGCCACGGTGGTCAGGGGGCCCGAGGGCGCTGTGGTGGCCGGGGGGGCGGCGGTCTGGGTGGAGGGGGCGGCCGTGGGGCCGTCGGCGGGGCCCATGGGGCCGAACCCCATGCCGGGGAAGGAGCGCCCGCCGCCGTCTGATGGGGTGTTACCCTGCGAATACAATGAAACAGAAACATAAGTCAATATTGTACTTCTTGTGCACACTAAAATTACATACTAAACCTAACATGTGGATTTGACAAAATATATCCACAAAATACCAGAGACTCACTAGCAGTGGTGCATAGAGTTTTCATGTAGGTCTGAGTTATCAGGGTAGGCACTGTAGGCAGTACAAAAACAGCCGAATTAGTTGAATGAGTGTAGTAGCAAAGTCTTTTTTAACTCGTACTAGCGAGCGAATGTATTTGGTATCTTTGTAAATTTGTTCACAGGAAGATAGCCCAGTAGAAGCAACAAGGAAATTCTGGAGAAAATTTCACATCATTACAGGAAGTTCTTGACCTAATGGCTTAGTGCTGAGGAATGACGTCACAGTCAATCCGTATTGTTTAAGACAGGGGTAGCATGGCAGTGGAGTGGGCAATATTCATAAGTTACGTATGAATACTTCATGTTTTGTTTAAGTGCTGGGCGAAAATAGAATACGCATCCAAACTATTCCTGCTCTCTCACTCCCCTCCGCATCAAAACAAATGGCTAAATAACGTTTTACGCGATGCTTTTGCCGTCCAGCTTTCATATTCATATGAAATCGGAATGAAAAAAGTTCGCTTAATATTTTGGTACCGAGTTTCATACAGTTTAGGTAGGCGGACATTATGTGTTTCATCAGTCATTTTTTTACATACCTACTCGTAGCTATATATATTATTATGTGGAAATGTTGCGTGTTTAATTCGTTTAATATTTAAAATATTGATAAAAAGACAAAAACAATGTTTGTTACTGATTGTGAACGTGTATTTCTGTTCGGTATTGTAAATTATAAGTGTTCTGTGGACGGCAACGGCAAAAGCAAGTGACAAATGTTCAAAGTGTGGCCTTTTTTTGACGATTTAGTACCGTCCCAAAACATTATTTCTTCTCTAATGTAAACCGCCTAGTATGACAATAATGATCGTGTGTAAAGTAAACATTTTTCAAATGTTTACAAAGGTCCCGATACAGTTTCCATAAGGGGATCGGACAACTCATCAAAATGACAATTCAACACACCTATAAAAAGTGCTAATAAGTTATGAAATAGTTACATATGTAACCTATTTAACCTAGTTTTCGTTTCATCACTTTTCATAAGTTTATAGCACTTTTTATAGGTGTGTTGAATTGTCATTTTGATGAGTTATCATGGAACCGATCTATCCTTCCCGCTGCAGCGAGAGATCAGTTGGAGAGGCCAAATGGTGCATCCTGAACACACCTCACGCGATGAACCCGGGCACCCCTGTTAAGTCACCAAACGTAGCGAACCACTTGACGTGACCTATGGCAGAGGTGTTAGTTATCCAATAAATGGTTCCCGGGGCGGCGGAACCCAAATTGTAAATTATACTTTTGTAAAACAATTGTCTAATCATATGTGTTCGAATGCATAAAAAAATCGCGCTGTATCTCCGAAAGAGATGACTACAATATAATGGACGAACTGAAATCACAACCAAATACACAACTCATGTTTTCTTTGACTACATTCATGTAAAAATGGATTCTTGAAGAACTAGATACTGTCAAAACTAGCCGGTCCAAGTATTAATAACTACAAAAAAAGAAAGTTGCGTCCGGTGCATTAAATTAGACCTACTAAATATTAAGTTGGCACAACGCCAAACCTAAAATAGGTACGCATTTGTTTGATTTCTTATCAGAACTGGAAATAGGAGAGTTCTGGACGTGATATTGCAAGATGCGAGACCCGTCAACACACTGACTGACTGGCAATAGGCAATAGGCGCAGAAGGGATCTGATATTAAGATTAGCATTATGAATATTAATTGTTAGACTTTGAGTCAGAAAATGATGCATTCTTTACCGAAATACATTGGATTAAAACTGGGAAAATTTTCCATTTAAAATTGGGATAATATTTATTTCTTTAGCGCTGACAGCACCGCTGAACAGTCTCACAATATAATGAGATTTATCCTTCGTTACAGACGGTTTGGACAGCTTTTGACTCATGATTTGTGATGTACAAATGTTCTGGCAATGAATAGTCGCGTTTTCCACGGATGCATCCTCATTGAGTTCATAAACAGAATGCAAAACAAATCGAGTCAACCAAAAAATCAAGTTACACGAAGACGAATTGTTGACGAAAACTTGGATTTTTAAAAATTTCTTGGAGTAAGTTTTGAGTTTCACCATGAATTTGGTTTAATCCTTGTTATATGCATCGATGACACTTAACTAGAAGTTTGATCAACGCCGATTTAAAAAAAAACTGATGTATCCAAATAAAATAAAATATTTCCACTCCTAGGTCTTAGACAGGCCAAGGACATTGACTATCTATTCAATCTGCCACAGGTCAGTCACCCAAAGTGGTTCGCTACGTTTGATGATTTAGCAGGGATACCCGGGTTCATGTGGTGTGTTTTGTTCAGGTCTTGTTGAGGGAGACCCCTTGACATCTCCGGTCGGACTCTCTCGACGCAATGCCTTGTACCGCAATACCTTGCATCTTCCAAGGATGGATTCATACGTCCTCCACTCCTGGACTCGCTGATCTTCAAAAATACACAGCATCCCTCGCGAAAGGAATTGATTCATACGTCCGTCACTCCTGGATACACCTTTTTCTTTCAGAGAACCCGCTCTTCTTTATTTCCTTAAAAAACCCTCTAGACAGCATCTCCAAAGATTCACCCCCCCGAGGAAAAAGTTCCGTCAGGACCTCCTGTGTGCTACTAATGTAAAAAAAATAATTTCGAAATTAGAAAACGTTTGTCCGATTTCGACAGAAATAGGGAAAGTTATTAGTGAATTCTACTAAACTTGAACATTAGGCGACCAGTTTCCACATGCACTGTAGAAATGTAGAGCATCGGGCCACCATACTCAACCATCATTCTCTCCGAATCTATTAGTATCAGTAAATACTAGTGATTCTTTTTATAGCCGTCATGGATTCAGTTGATAGGAATTCATGCCAATATATTAAAATGACAACGTAGGTAAAGTGGGATTTATAAGCAGGTAATTGTATACCTAATGAGTACCTGGTACCTGTTAGCGGTTACTGCCTTAGCGGACACCGGTCCCATTAACCGCATTATGTAACTAAACCAACTCTTCCATTCAGCACATGGGCAATGGGCAATGGGCATGGAGGGGATCTATTGGAAAACATGCTCTCCGTTTCAAGTATTAAACTAGGTCTAAATATATCTACATTATGAAATTAAACGTTGGAAACACACAGGTGGCCCGAACTAATCATCGTTTTATATATCTTTGATAGGCACAGAATCATAAATTTATTATTTTTTTTTACAGTAATACCGCACAAGAGTCCCAACTGCTCCCGCCTGGAGCCAGTGAGACTATGGCATCCCCAATTGGGGTATGTTGTGAGGCTGAGGGTATTGGGGAGGGGAGGGAGATGGGGAAGAGGAAGGTGGGGAAGTACCTGGCTATTCAGATCTGGTCACCAAACACGGCTAAAGCCATTTCAAGCAACGTTTCAATTCTGAATGGTGGTCTTACACCAGGGCGATACTGAGAGTATCTTCCACTCTGGAACGTGCCGCAAATATACTATATATTATTTTAAATTAATTAATTGTGAAATAACACAAATTAATCAAATAAAATTTATTTGCGCACGCCGGGTTCGAACCCGCGACCTTTGGATCTGTAGTCAAAAGCGTATACCACTAGACCACGCCGCCGGCCGTCATTTATGTTTGTTTTAAAGAAAGACAAATATAATAATAAGAATAGCCATAATAATATAAGGGGAAAATTTCGCGATGTCAATTTAGCCACTGAACGGACTATCATTTATCGTACATTCGAAACAGAATTTTTGTAAACATATTAGGCCAAATAATGTACACGTGGATATGGGATATGTGTACAATGATATATAATTATATGAAAAGTACGCTGCAAAGCAGGTGATAATGCAAAGGCCCAGTCAATATTAGTTTCTAACTAGGCAGTGCCTGTTCTAATAAAGTTTTCGTGAATTGATATTATATAATATATCAGTGAATAATTAGACCTTGCGTCCAAAAAAGTATGTTTCCTTATTTAATAAATAAAAACAAAAATTTCCTCTGATTAGGTACTTAATTATAAAACACATATGTAAATAAACTTTTTTTATTTCAATTAAGGAATTATACAGTTTGTCAAAAGAAACGTAACTCAATGACAATTATTTTTTTAAATCATTCTTTATGCGGATATATATTACGGGTATCACAATAACTAACTAAAAGTTAGCCACACAAACAAAGTTTCATATGAGATTTTCACGATCAAAAGTGTAATAGTGATTTATTTTTGGGGTATCATGCCGTGTTGCATCATTTCCTTCTTTAGCCAACTTTTCGGACAGTATTACAGTGTCTATCATCGGGGCAGATGTGTAATGTGTAGATGTGTAAATGCAGTTTGCTTGAATAATAAAGTTTTATTTTTCTTGAATAATCAAGTATTATTTTCGAAACCGGAAACGGAACGTGCAAAAAAATTTGAAGAGATAAACCGGCAGAAGTGGGTTCAGTGTGGGCGTGTCTATTTATTTATTAATTAACGCCCTTTTTCGGGGCTTTTACATACGAATATTAAGAAATATACATTATTTATTGTACATAACAGCATTGCTTCAACAACATTTTATATTTGTTTAAAGATAAATTGAAGATGTCCACTGACTTAGTATAATTGTTTCCCTCCATTAGTATTCTGGGCAAAGACGAACACATATGGTAGTTAGTCCCAGAATTTCTGCACTGAAATAAATTCTGACTTCTAGTATTACGTTGTGGAATCCGGAAGCTTATCAATTCTAGCAATACCGGACTATCAACTAAATCATTTAGAATTTACCATAATATGATAATACCAAGTCAGTGAAAATTCTTCTGTCTGACAATTTGAGCATATTCCTAAAATTTAACAGAGTGTTGAAATTCAACATAATTGCTGAAATACCAATTTTAAAATTTATTAAACGTAAGAATTTGTTTTGTATTCTTTCAACAGCTTGTACATGTATATTGTAATGTGGGTTCCAGACAGGAGAATTGTTCTCAAGTTGACTTACATAGGCAAAATTTAATACGCTTTATATTGTTAAAATTTCTGGTTAGACTAGTTATAAATCCCAACATTTTTAAGCCCTTATTAGAGACTTATGTTATGTGGTTTAAAAATGAAAGATTTGATTGAAAAGTGATGCCTAAGTCTTTGATTTGTGTTAATGTCTCAAGAGCATTATTATCAATGTGTATTTTTATTCGAAAAAATCTAACTATTTGACATTTTGAGATATTTAAGTAAACTCTATTTTCATTACACCAAATTAATAATTTGTTGATATTGTGTTGAAGAATGTTGCAATGGTAAATATTTTGAATAGTTCTATGAATTTTGAGGTCATCAGCAAAAAGTAAGATAGATACATTATGAAAAAAATTTGTAAAATCATTTATAAAAAAAATAAATAAGATTGGGCCAAGGTGTGAACCCTGTGGAACTCCACTTGTTGCATTATTTTTTTCCGAAAGGGAGGATTTTATTCTAGCAATTTGTCTATTGTGTGGATAAGATCAAAGAGTCGAAAGGTCTTACGTAAACTGTCAACATTGGTTTTCTTTAAATCGGTTTGATGATTTATTTGTTCTGTTTTAGTATCCATTCCAATAGTAAGTAAAGGTCATATAAAAATCTAGCACCGCACCTTCAGAGGTTTACATTTTCATGGCAATAATGAAACCTTCGTTACACGCAGCACGTTGACACTACAAGCAGATATTATGGTTGTTTTACACGATGCTTTTTTGTCTAGTTTCCATATACATTTTGGCCGTAGTTACATCTAGATTCGGGATGAAAATATATGTAAAAATAATAAAATATGTTAAATGGATATAATAATATAAATTACTTTAATATTGTTAATGACTAATTGTGAATTGTATTACTATTCGGTATTGTATATTTCGCGGGTATTTTTGTTGATGGTAATGGCAAATTCAAATGACAGATTCTTTCATGTTGTGATCTATGGCTTTGTCCAAAGTGTTGCATTTTTTGAAGATTTATTACCGTCCCAAAATATTAATTCTTCTCGATAGCAACTTTACAATCTCCACCCCGATGGCCTGAAAACGGAAAATACGAAATAAATATTTGCAAAACAACTGTTCAATCTTAAGTTAAGCGAACAAAATTATAATGTCCATTAATGTAAAATAACTGTTAAGATATGTAAAATTATTATTGTAATAATAATATAATATTTTTTTTATTAGAGGATTTGGGGAGGTTAGTGCAATCCCACACGTCCCATATAGATACCTACACATATTTTAAAAATGCAAAAATTGATTAATAAAGGACAACTATGTAGAGCGTGGTCTTATGTGTACTCATATTATTTAGCTTGTATTTACGTAGTGAGAACACAACCTTTAACCATGTATAAAAAATAAAAATAAATTATTTATGAATTATGAAAATAATGATCGTGTAAAGCAAAGTTTTTTGTACGGGGTCCTGATTTAGTTTCCATATGAGATTCGTTTTTTGTACGGGGTCCTGATTTAGTTTCCATATGAGATTCGTTTTTTGTACGGGGTCCTGATTTAGTTTCCATATGAGATTCGTTTTTTTTACGGGGTCCTGATTTAGTTTCCATATGAGATTCGTTTTTTGTACGGGGTCCTGATTTAGTTTCCGTATGAGATTCGTTTTTTGTACGGGGTCCTGATTTAGTTTCCATATGAGATTCGTTTTTTGTACGGGGTCCTGATTTAGTTTCTAAATGAGATTCGTTTTTTAAAAAAAATATGGGAAAATGGCCTTTAGTTGGCAGCAGCGGTGGCTAAGTGAGACAATCCGAATGTAAAGTGCGGGTCTAAACCAGACTACTCGTATGTCCCAATGAGTTCGCTTAGAGCTGCTAGTGCCAGAGGCTAGAGTTGAGATAGAGTGACAGGCTAGACTCACTGGACCGGGGTCACCTTAGCGTGACTCCACCGGCCGAGGAGTGAAGGCACAGTTGTCATTCAGCGGGTGAAGTCACATTACTCACTCGAGCTCCGCATATTTCACGCATAATACAGGTAGAGGTGACATTCGTCGTATTTTACTTAAACCGCACGGAGAAAAATGGGTATTGTTGATTTATTAAAAATTATTGACATTTCGGTTAAACACGGGACTGCAGGCCGCTTCCTAAATGGCCTGCGATCCAATTTTTAACCGAATTACGAAAAATTTGAAGAGATTCTTATTAAATACGCAATATTTTGAACGGGAAAACTTTTTTTTTTGCCAGTGATCCTATGGCATCCCTAATTTGGGTATATTGTGAGGCTGAACGTAGTAGGGAGGGGAAGGAGATGGGATAGAGGAAGGTGAGGAAGTACCTGGCTATTCAGATGTGGTCACCAACCACGGCCAAAGGCATTTCGAGCAACGCTTCAGTTCTGAACGGTGGTCTTACATCAGGACGAAACTCCGTATATTCCACTTTGGAACGTGTCGAAAATAAACTATATATTATTTGAACGAATAAATTGTGAAATAAGACGAATTAATCAAACAAAATTTAATTGCTTCATGGATATTTGAACCCTAGACCACTGGCTTGCTAGTCGAGAGCTTTACCCCTCGGCCACGGGGGCCGCCAAAAAATAGAATTTTATATACACGATGTCCAAAAACCAGTGGTTCAAGCAGGAAACTGGAACATCACTTATAAATATAACCAAAAACTTTTTTTTTTCAATTTTAGTTTTACCTACAAAGTTCCGACTCG
The DNA here is from genome assembly GCA_026573805.1 of Hesperophylax magnus. NCBI lineage: Eukaryota > Metazoa > Arthropoda > Insecta > Trichoptera > Limnephilidae > Hesperophylax > Hesperophylax magnus. The sequence goes on from JAIUSX010000114.1 coordinate 5,395,231, forward strand.
ATGTATTTGAAAACAAAAGTGAAAGTCAAATAAATTACAAAATAAAATCGACTCAAAATGTGATATGGTTTCATCAGTTGCCCGCTTCCACCGCTAGTTTCCAGACACCGTGTATTTGCATCATAATATTATCAAACACTAGCATATATACCAACCCATCATTTAGTGTAGGATATTTCCACGATACGAGTAAGATGAGTAGGGAAGATTAGTGTCAAAATAAACCTACTGCCAATATTAAACCCACGCTTACTGGCTTATAAATAGACACAAAACTCTAACCAATTGATAAAAAACTCACCCTCTATACAAATTTAATATATAGAGCGGTTTGGTGGCAAACAACAAAAAGTTTCATAGGGAACGCCATCAAACTATTCAAACACCATTAGTTGATATTGGGGAGGGCGTTAAAAAACAAATTACTGAGGTCTTTTTATTATTTATATGTCAAACACGAATGCCCTTAATTTGACCTTCTGACAAATAAGTTTTATAGATATAGTGAGCTGGAGTGTGCTGAAGTAGACATTTTCTTCGAAAATTTATATGGATTCAGAGAAAAATGTTCTGCTATTGCTAAAAAATATATTACGTCTTACTTGCGTCACTATTTGTGTCTCTTGTGTCTCTTGCGTCTCTATTTGTGTCTCTTTTTGTCTCTTACCTTTTTATACTACAGGATTTTCCAATAAGAGGTGTTATTTTGATATTCAATCATAAAAGATCAGTGGTTTCGTTGCTTGTGTGACACGTAACGCCGTCTTGTTGAAAGTAAACGTTGTCCAGATCAATACCATTCAATTCCGACCATAAAAAATCATTAATCATCTCTCGATAGCGCAATCCATTCACGGTAACTGTTGCTCCAGCCTCATTTTTGAAAGAGGAAGGTCCAATGACTCCGCCGGACCAAAAACCGCACCAAACAGTCACACGTTAAAGATAGAGAGGCTTTTCAACAATAACTCTTGGGTTTTCCGAGCCCCAGATATGACGATTTTGCTTGTTGACGAAGCCACCGAGGTGGAAATGGACCTCATCACTCAAGATGATTTGCATTTGATTCACTCAAGTGAATTTTAATAATTTCAATGCGTTGTTGAAGCGTGTATCGTTCCATTTTTATTAATGGCGTAGTTTCTACTTGTCAAATGTCAAAAAAATGACAGCTTCAAAAGTAACATCTACCGAAATAGCGGGCTATTCAAAATAACACCTCTTATTGGAAAACCCTGTATTTGTGATTTGAGTGAGCTTTGAACATGTCAATCTTTATTTAGATAATATAATTTAATTTATCCTATTTCCGCGTACATTTTTGCAACTGCAGTTGTACCTATTTGTGTATTAACTGAGTTTTTTATAACTGGATTGATTCCACGTAAGTGAGATCGTCTGTAAAAACCCACTTTAAATAAATAAATAGATTAATGTACTTCCATGGTTCAGTTCCAGCTAAAAGAATGTATTGTTTACATGAAAACGACTATTAGCTTTTTTTTGTAATTTATTATTGGGGTGTTTTGCCGTGTAGCGCTAACCCCTTCTTTAGCCAACGTTTCAGATAACACATCTGCCCTGATGATGGACACTGCAATGCTGTCCGAAACGTTGGCTAAAGAAGGAGTTAGCGCTAAACGGCATAACACCCTAATAACAAATAACAAAAATACTTTGGCATGTGAAAATCTTAAATCATATTTGACTATTAACTTTCTAAATGGAAAAGTCGATTTACTTAAAACACAAAAAATATATTATGCTTATTCTTCTCGGTATCCTTTACTATTTATTGGATAACCAACACCCCTGCCATAGGTCACCCTAAGTGTTTCGTTACGTTTGGTGACTTAGCAGGGATGCCCGGGTTCATGGGGTGAGGTTTGCCTAGGTCTTGGTAGCGGATGCATTTGCCCTCCTATTGAAACTTTGACCCCCAAATTCCTACTCACTCCTGTACCTTTTTTCATTCCCAGAACTTCCTCTCCTTCTTTTCTATAAAAAGACCCTCCACACAGCATCCCCAAGGATGACATAGGTTCTGAGAGATTTCCCCCAGGGCCTCCTGCGTGGATCTAATGTTGAAAAAATCAGGTATTTTTACGGGTACACCAAAACTTAACTTTGAAAACCACATACATTTTATTAATTATGATACTGAAATGCCGTTCCTAGGAGGATTACCGCGCGCAACACGGTGTCACTTTAACAAACATTTTGCCCTGATGATGGACAATATAAAGCTGTCCGAAATTTGGCTAAAGAAGGAGGAAGCGCAATACGGCATAGTAACCCAAAACTAATCACAATAATTAGAAGACGATAATAACATTTTCCAATGCAATACTTTTCAGCAATAGGTAGAGATAGTCTCAGTAATACTAGTAGGTTCCCTTTTTAAATAATTCAAGTCCCAACGTCCCAGAGTCCCAACTGCCTGGAAACAATAACACTATGACATTCCTAGGTTGAGGTATGTAACAGAAAGTTAGTTGGAAGGGGGAGATCGGAAGGAGGAAGGTTGAGACTATTGCCATTTCAATCAAAGAATACTGCACGAGTCCCAACTGTATGTTGTGAGGCTGAAGGAAATGGGGAGAGGAAGAAGATGGGGAAGCGGAAGGTGGGGTGCCGTGTTTAGTAGCCAGATCACAATAAATAGTATAAAGACAATAGTAACATTTAGAAGAACCAACAGAATAATGTTGTTCATTATAGGAATTTTTAAAAATTACATATTAGAACAATTTATAAAGGTACCCGGAAAAACGGGTTAGGCTGATTTATTGAAATCCTGTAAAAAACGTGATTACAATCCATTTCACAATAAAATATTAGTCCATTCAGAAGCTTTTCCGGATAAATAAATACGACAATATTGCAATTTTTATGAACACGTGTTCCGACATCCTACTTTTAACACATTCGCGTCTTACCAAATATTTTTTAGGAAACCTGTCCATTAATTCAATAAAGGCCTGAAGTCCCGTTTTTAACAGGAATACGAATAATTTGACCAGATTTATAATAAATTAACAATATCAGTACGTTTTCTCAGTGTATTTTGTTGTGTTGTGGTTGGTTACAGAGCCGCGTTTTCGATGTGTATTATCAGTTTATACAGGGTGTCCAGGGGTAAAAAGTGCTAACGTCGAGAGGTGATTCTACATGATGGTAGAAGTAAATAACTTTTTGGAAATTCTAATGTTTATTTAACCATACAAACAATTCAACTTTCTTCACTGAAAAAAGTTATTTTTCGTTTTTACTTCTAAAATCATGTAACATCACCTCCGAAGTTAGCGCACTGTACCCCCGTGTGTGAAATTTACGATTTTTGGTTGGATTTCATATATCGTGATACTTTTAAAATAAATTGGTCGCTGGTGTGGAGGGCCGTTAAGAAAGATATTAAAAAGTATTTAGTGAACTAAGTTCGTATGCTAGACAACTTTCACGACATATTATCACCGGTATTGAGTTAACCTTCACAAAATCTTATCACAAGTTGAGCTTAAGTTTCCGCCAAAGTACAATGCGAAAGTAAATGACAAACAAGAATGGGTAAAAGGTATAATTCAAATATATCCGTTTACAATTTATTATTGTAACCAGTACTGATGAGACATTGATTTGGAAAGAACAATATTGCCTATCTTTAAACAGACTTCATCACAATATCAGCTTGATATGATTAATGGTAAAAAATGTTGTTAAAGTATTTAAATTGGTCATAAAAATATGTAATTCGTTATAAGAGCAGCGTATAGTGTTATAATTTCTTAATGTTCGCGGTACAGGGGACAAATATCCTGCATTTGTGTGGTACCTACATACTCTGGAGAAGGCAATATATATGTATATGTATACATTTTTTATTTCTTGCTAGAGCAATCCCGTTTACGTAGAAAAATCATAGTTGGACGAGAGGAACTTACAATACATAGGTGGGAGTTAAGGCGTGCATCGCCTTAACTCCCACGTAGTAATTTAAAATCATGTGTTTTTGGTTTGAAAATTTGGTCGCCTAGAAATGTTTCACATGCTTTAATTAAATACTGCGAGTAGAATACATCCTGGCCTTTGAAATAATCGAGTATTTTTTAGATAAGTGTTTTTATAAGCCCAGAAAAAAATTACGTATAGGCCTATGAAAACTGCTTTAAAGTTCAAAATCTCCTACTTACGAACCCATTTTCGGTTATGGTTTTATTGTAAAATGTGGACAATTAAGTTTTTTATAAAATGATCGAAAAACATTTAAATATTTGTGCCTGAACATCCACAAAATAAAATAAAAGGCACTTTTTGGCCATGTTTTTTTCTTGCGTAAATCAAAACAGTTGGATGGTGTGAAGCGGGAATTTGAGCCTTATCGCCATCTACGCAAGGTGTGTTATTGATAGCGGCTCGATTCAAAATATTACACGACGTAGTGCATCGCCTTAATAGGTACAATTTTACATTGGTATTTTGATATCAAAATTACAAGTTTCACATACGAAACAGTACACAAATAGAAAAATGGAAGTTAAGTAGAACTTGCGTTGCGCACTTGAAGTGAAATGACACTAAACTGCGCTATATAAATGCCATGTTATTATTATTACTAACAAACAAGAAGAAACAAAAAATAAACAGACAGGGATATACGCGTAAGTACAGAGCCAAGGTAGGAATTTAGAAGAAGGTACTTACCCACTTACAATTTACCAACTTACCAATACATTGGTACAAATAGATTATGCTCGATTAAAATACAGGGGATAGAAAAGCAGAGAGAAAGAAAAAAAACAAAGGACAAGTATTATTGTCACGCTGACAGATCTATGCACAAAGGAGACTAAGCTAAATGATTTCTCATTGAATCAAAAAAAAACTCCAGCATACTTTTGAAAAAGACCAGCTAAATCTAGAATGTGACCAACAAATTTTTGAATAATAAAAGTCTGAATTTTCTGAAATGCCATCGCGTGACTCATGTCATCGTGATTATACCTCGGGCAGAATTAAATCACACAAAGTAGAACAGTTCCTGTAATACATGGCTTGTAGAATTATTGTTATTAATGTATTCAATTAAATAAGTTACTTAACTTACAAAAAGCTTTGTTAAATAACGGCCTCAAAGCTTATCGGACAATGTTATGAATTATTTTTAGGTAGGTTTCTAACTGTCGGGGGTTGAACTGTAAAATATATGATTAGCTGTGCGTGTTTTTTTATTAATTTGATAGAAATTAACCAATATGGCGGACAAGAGGTCATATCTGAGATTAATTGTTTTATTTAACTTATGGCAAACCAAAAGTTTGAACAAAGCTTTAATAAATTGTTTTATGTTTTATTCAAGAAAAAATATGTTTTATTTATATGTTTACCTAAAGGTTTGCCCGGGCCCACCCTCTGCGTGGCGGGCTGCGTGGGGAGGCTGCTTGAGAGAGATCCTTTGACCTCTTCAGTTGGAGTCTCTCAACTCGAGGCCTTGGACCTCAGTGGGAGGCCGTTTGGGAGAGATTCTTTGACCTCTTCAGCTGGAGTATCTCAACCCAAGACCGCAGTGGGAGGGATAGATCATACGTCTCTCAGTCCTGGACACACCGACTTTTATATTCATATCCACCCCTCATACCATTTTACTTCCCAGACTTCTCATTTAAAAACCATTCACATAGAATCCCCAGAGATGACGAAGACCCCGAGGGAAATTATTTTCCTCAGGGCCACCTGTGCGACGTTTATTTAAAAACATGAAACCATAATATTCCCAAATCTAAATAAGTACAATTGTAATTCATATTATTTGATGCTAATAATATCCGTGTTGAATGTGAATATTTAAGTGACAATCGTTTAAATAGTCAGGAAGTTATTTAAATCACCTATTCAAAGCAGAGTTGTAAACATATCACTTTCAAATCAGGTCAAAATAGGTATGACATTGCGCAGTCAACGAACTCAGTTAAATAAGGATTAAAACATATAAAAATATGTAATATAATATAAGTACACATCTTCGTCCATACATACAACGCACAACGCAATCCTAGCTAGCAAGTAAATAAGTAAATAGCTTCGTCCATACACACAACGCAATCCTACCTAGCAAGTAAATAAATAAATAACTTCGTACATACACACAACGCACAACACAATCCCAGCTAGCAAGTTAATAAGGAAGCTTTCAAAAGGGCGAAATAATGGTAGGTACGAAATCACAAAAAAAACAAGAAAAAAAAAATTCTAATGTTCATGTTTTGTGGCAAACTTTTTTCTTGTAACGAAATATTTAATTAATTGATTAATATGCAAAAGAAACACCAGTTAACTACCTTTGTGTTTTAATCCCTTATTATTAAGCATATTTACCTACCTATTATTCCTAATTCATCCAAATCTTGACAGTCCTAAAAATGTGTAATTACTCCTAGTTAGGCGGTAAAAAGATTTTACGAAAGTATAAACATGTATATGTATTTATATTATATAAATAAACAAATAATAAATCGTTTGTAACTTATGATATTTTCGTACATTTCCATTAATTTGAATTCAACTTTTGCTTGATACTTTTCGACCTTGTTCCCTTGCGACGAACGCCTCTCGAAATCAGGATACGCATGTTATATACGCAAGCACAGATTTTATTAGTGTAGGTACATATAACGAGAATTAAAAATGTAGAGACTACAATTTGGTATATTTGAAAATGAAAGTAATTAATGAAAGTCAATTAAAGGTTCGTTGCTCGGCTATATTTATCGTAAATGAAAGGCACAGCAATTATTCAAAAAGATCAAATGAAGGTTAGGTGTATCGCCTTTTCATTAAAACTCAAGATTGAACTATTTTCGGAACCGCAAAAGTCAATCAATGTCGAGAACACTTAGAGCTGTATTTTAAAGGTTAAGTAATTAAAATCGGAACATTTTGTGATTTGAGGATATAAATGAGGAATTAAAATTACTCTTCAAGAAGACGATTGATTTTGTCAAAGGACGATGCAAATAGATATTTTTATTTTGGGGAAATTCCAGTTTTTCGGTACTGATCAAAATAATTTGTAGAACAACTGAAAATCGTGCAAAAAAATAAAAGAAATTATATTAAGGCGATGCACTACGTCGCATAATATTTTGAATCGAGCCGCTATCAATAACACACCTTACGTAGATGACGATAAGGCTTAAATTCCCGCTTAACACCATCCACCTGTTTTGATTTATGCAAGAAAAAAACATGGCCAAAAAGTGCCTTTTATTTTATTTTGTGGATGTTCAGGCACAAATATTTAAATGTTTTTCGATCATTTTATAAAAAACTTAATTTGCCACATTATACAATAAAATCATAGCCGAAAATGGGTTTGTAAGTAGGAGATTTTGATCTTTAAAGCAGTTTTCATAGGCTTTATAAATTATTTTTTTCGGGGCTTATAAAAAAACTTATCTAAAAAATACTTGATTATTTCAAAAGCCAAGATGTATTCTACTCGCAGTATTTAATTAAAGCATCTGAAACACTTCTAGGCGACCAAATTTTCAAACCAAAAACACATGATATTGCATTACTACGTGGTGCATCGCCTTAAGCAATATTTATTATATTATCATTGAAGATAATATCAACAATTCACAGTTAAAATATGCAAGAGACAAAGACACCGCCCGCTATGGTTCCCAGTTGGGCGTTTTGTGTTCGTTCGTTTACTAGTTTAGTCCTCCATCACTGCATGTTCCTCTTATAATGTTGGATTTGGTATTTGTATAGATTATTGGTTGATTCACAAGATTCTTGCCATTTCTCGACACCTTTTGAGCTCTTCACCGCCCCCTTGTAGCCTTTCACTTCAGATCTCGTCAACGCTCCCGTTGTGATCACTGCTCTAGTTCTAATGGGACTGGCGTCTCTACCTATTGAGCTAATTGCAGTTACATTATCTATCTTATACTTTTCACAACATTTATTTAATGACTTTCTAAAATAATCTCTTTGGTGAGAAGGTAAAATTCTACCAGATTTTTTACAATCTAGATGGTGTTTTGGATAAATTTATCCAATTTCATTTAAATGAGACATCTGTTGATTTTTCTGTAAGGTCCATAGTAAATATTTATAAAAAATGGGATTAAGTTACTGAATTATTACAACCCTCATTGTAATATTTAATCATTTAAGAATAATCCCAAAAATTTGAATAATAATATTTATTTATATTCGATTTCATCAAAAGCCCTATGAATTGCAATAACACTGTAACCTTCAGAGTAGAAAGCCAGTTAATCGGTTCGTAAGCGAGTTTGTTATTATAATGCTCCCCTCCGAAGCGTAAACCAACATTCTCCATGAACTAGATTCTCGTAGGAGCAGCAGCTGACATTACTGACTGACAGTCATTCCATATGAATATGGAACTAAATCATGATTGCAAACTGTCATTTAAATTCCATTGATTCATATTGTAATGAACACATATGAAAATGGAGGACAACGTCGTAATGCACCGCATATTACCAATTTATCGTAAAATGGGGTGACTTTCATCGAAGAAAAAAAAATTATTAAAACATTTATGTCAGAATATATATTCTATTTATAGTGCACGTTTAAACTATTGTAAATGTTTATTTTTCGGAATAACTTTATTGACTAAAACCTCAAATTGTAATATTTAATTATTGAAGACAATATTAGCGATTTCTAAACGAAAATCTGAAACAGAAAAATCAGAAAAGGATACGGTCACATCTTGGACTCGAACCCAGGACCCTTGCCTTGCCGGGACACAGTGGTAGAGCGGTTCGTTTAGAAATCGCTAATATTGTCTTCAATAATTAAATATTGTAAATGTGTTTGGGGAGTAAAAAAAAAACTCAAAGCATAGTTATCAAAGTCACCTTCCGGAATGGGGTGACCCTGAATACCATATTTTTTATATGATAATTACAACTCGTTTTAAACTACAGCAAAACATTTTACTTACCTTTTTATAAACATTAAAAACAAACCTAAAGACAACCTTAAAATTAGAATCCATAATACAAATTGCAATCAAGAAATGTGCTTCCTGTGCAACGAACTCGCTAATGTCGAAAATGTGAAATATTTAGGAGTATTAATAGATATTAATCTTAATTGGAAATCACATATTAATCAAACCACTTCTAAACTAAGATATCTTACCTACATATTGTATAGACTTAAGGAAATTCTAAACATTGAAAATGATCTATATTTCCCTGGAGCAATCACTTATGGCATAATATGATGGTGTGGTGCACCTGATATATTTATTAAGCCTTTACAAATAATTCAAAAACACATAATTAAAGTCATATATAACAAAAATTAAACATTTTCGAGAGACTTATAATACAAAGAATCTTAATTATTTAATATTCGTAAATTATTTATATTACAAACTATGAAATATTTATTTAAAAACAAAAATAATTTCAAAATAAATGAAAACAGAATGAGCAAAGGAACAAATAATATATTTAGTGGGTTTTCATTTCTTGTTTACACTATTTGATATTATATATTATGTTATTATATACTATTTGTTATATATATGTGTAAAGAAATGAGAATAAATAAAGTAAAAAAAAAAATTATAATCTTATCCTAAAAAATGTTGTAAGCGAGTTCAGATATTCAAGGGTTGTTTAAAATATATAAGAATGGTTTTATACAATATAAATGACACAAAATTATTATACTCTAAAATAGATAAAGAAAATGTTAAAAAAATAAGATTAAAATACATTATACCTATTATATTATATCATTTTTTTAGCAGGTTTACAGTTAGACATTCATAGTAGGTTTCTATCTAGAAGATTACATGTTTACGGTCATATTGTCACATTTGAATTTAGTGATATGTACAAAATTTGAAATTATCATTACACGTCTAATGAATTTTTTTAAAAAACATTGTATCCATGTTGCCCGAAAAAATCATTAAAAAGTAACGAGTAATTTTTTAGTGTAGCGAGAATAATGCAGATATCCGCGATGACCAAAGTCGCCTCCGTTTCTAAAGTCGCCCCATAGTACGGTTCCTAAGTAAGTCCTTTTGGAAAACTTGTATAAACAATATACCGCCTACACGCTGGCAAGTAGTGCCAAGGACGCGTTCAATTTAACTCGGTGATACCTCGAATTAGATTCTGAGATTAAAAATATGTACGAGAGATCCGAATTGTTTGTAGTACAGGGTTTTCCAATAAGAGGTGTTATTTTGATATTCAATCGTAAAAGATCAATGGTTTCGTTGCTTGTGTGGCACGTAGCGCCGTCTTGCTGAAAGTAAACACTGTCCAGATCAATACCATCCAATTCTGGCCATAAAAAATCATTAATCATCTCTCGATAGCGCAATCCATTCACCGTAACTGTTGCTCCAGCCTCATTTTCGAAAAAGTAAGGTTCAATGACTCCGCCGGACCATAAACCGCACCAAACAGTTACATGTTGAGGATAGAGAGGTTTTTCAACAATAACTCTTGATTTTCCGAGCTTCAGATGCGACAATTTTGGTTGTTGACGAAGCCACCGAGGTGGAAATGGGCCTCATCACTCAAGATGATTTGCATTTGATTCACTCAAATAAATTTTAATAATTTCAATGCGTTGTTGAAGCGTGTATCGTTCCATTTTTATTAATGGCGTAGTTTTTACTTGTCAAATGTCAAAAACTGACAGCTTCAAAAGTAACATCTACCGAAATAGCGGGCTATTCAAAATAACACCTCTTATTGGAAATTCCTGTAGAAGTACCTTGAAATAATCATGTGTTAGAAATAAATGACGATAAATTTTTTTTTTTCAAAAATTAAAAAATAAATATGCCCCCCCCAAGGGGGAAAACAATTTCCCTCGGGGCCTATGTGATCTTTTGGGATGGTGTTTGAAGAGTTCTTTAAACGAGAGGAGGTTCTGGGAAGGAAAGAGGTATGAGGGGTGGGTAGGAATCTGGGGTACAGCGTGGCCAAGGCGACCCGCCACTTGGTTGGTGGGCAGACACTTCCGCTGCCAAAACCTAGACAAACCTCATCACGTTAACCCGTGCACCCCTGCTCACGTACCAAACGTAGCGATCCAGTTGAGACGACCAATGGCAGAGGAGCCGCCTCCCAAATTGCGAAAATCAACATAATCTGTTTTGATAAAGTATCGTATCGCCTTCAATACGTTCATAATAATTTCCCAGTTTGGATTCTCTCCATGGGGTGATTAATGGTCGAAGACGTAAATTGGATGCTGAACAATGGGAAACGGACCATGAAAAGGTTTACAGCCACCGAAAACCTAAACAACTTTCAATTTCCCGGCCAAACTATTTTCAATATACATATTGTATTAACTGCGTGATTGATAATCTAATCATCCACTCCGCTGAACAAAATGTATAGCGATTTGAGTAACGCAACCTGCTTTCTTTTTATGGCTGATTGATTTTGAATCTGTGAATGATATCGCAGAATAAAATTATGAAAGGAAATTCAAAGCGAATTAGTAACCTTTTGATGTCGAACTCAGGTCTGTCAACGAATCGATAGAGAGTAATACCAAGGAGCAGATATACTTAACGCTTGTCTCCGGATAAATGGAAAGATAAACAAGTTGGTTGAAAGACATCGTTGAAATTGAGGCAATTAGTGGAGTGCTTAGAATAAATGCAGAAAACTCGGGGCGTAGAGAGTAAAACCAGGCGGTATCAATTATTTTGGTATTTTCAATTTGTGGTGTGCTTGAAGCTCTGGAAGGCTTAGTTATCGACTATATAAATAAGTCATAATACCACCAAAATGTGAACAGTTAACATGGAATTATAAAAACGAATATCTTACAACTCGTTAACTACCTGACCAGCTTTAGTGTTTACATGAGAGTGAATAATATTTAGTTGCAATTTCTATGTTCATCCGCGGTTTGATAGATTCCCCTACCTTAACAAACAGATCGCGATCTTTAGAGGTCAGGCATCAGGTGGGAATGCTGTCCTTGTTCTACCGATATGGAAGAAATGCTCTAAGGAACTAGCGTTATTGATCCCTTCGGCACCAAGAATCGTTATTGATCCGTTCGGTAAAAACGCCAATCGCGCGCCCAAATTTGTAAACGGTTGACATTTGTCACATGAGAACGGGATTCTACGATATATTCTAATTATATTCTTCGGGATCACCTGTGTAGAGTTAATATAAACATAAGTAAAAAAATAACAAGAGACTGAGGTTCGACACATTCTATCTGTACATTTTTTAAAAAATATATTGAACATTAAAAAAAATCATTTAAATTAAAGCACCTACGAAAAAACGTCTTCAGCAGATAAAACCATTTTACAAGATTGTTCACCGAAGACTAGTTTTATTAAAATTTCATTATCATTTGTGTAATCGTTTGACATTGAAATAGGTCCTGATGCCTAGTGTGACGAGTTGGTACTGGTATTGAGAATAGATAGCTTACCTGAGGACTCTCTGCACTGAAGGTGGGTCCCGCCGCGCATAGCTGTGCCACCCCTAGCACCACCAGACAGAGCAGCGACACCTGCGCCCAAGGCCTGCACGCGCGTCTCGACAGGTTCACCCCGTGCCGCAGGCTGGGGCAGGTCGCCCGCAACGGGGCCATGTCTGCAGGGACTGCTGACTTATGCATCAGTCGCCGTCAGTCACCGCTCTTTCACGGCCAGTTTGCTAAGATTCACGGTAACTCCACAACACTAAATCTTTCTTCAACAAAATGTTCAATTTTAATTTTTCTTCCACAAGGTCGGAATTTTGTTCAAATCACTTGTGGCAATCAGTCTATCAGTGTTTAATTACTTTATAGTTATTCACTTCTTTATTAAAATAATTGTTGGTTGTTTAACGGTTTGACAGTTTTTGGTGCTTGCTTGTTTCACTATTGAGTAATTGTCAGTACGAGTTGTTTGTAACGCTAAACTATTATTTAACTATCACAGTTTTCTATGGAAAATATTTTCAGTACATACCTGAAAGTTTTAATGTTTATGGAATTAAGCACTTTCGAACGAATTTATCCAATGCGACGCAATGCGCTAGTCATGAAAATATGATTATTATAGCTTTTAACTGGAGTATTAATGATGCTCGTAAAAAAGCAGTTACACCGTGCCTCGGCAGAATTAGAATACATAAAGCCAGTATAATTTTCGTCCTGATAAATAAATGCTTCTAGTGAAACCGGTCGACAGTTGAATTAAATTCAGTGGTTTTAAATTAAACATTACTTCTGATATTTATATAAGTCGAAGTAAAACTAAGTATTCCTGTGAATTGACGTTTATAATGTAAATGAAAAACCAAGCTAATTTCAAAGAATATTTATACCTTATCAAGAACAAGTAATGTTTGACTCGTTCTTGTAACACATATTTTCGGAGCTAGAGTTAGAGATCACTAGAGCATGCCTTATACTTCTACCTTGCTACCTTGCCAGTGATGTATTAAACAATAGATACGGCGCCTGACAAAAATAATTTAATGGAATCGAGTCTATTGATATTATAAATATTATGATTACGAGTGTGTGTTTTAGTGAACATGAGAAAATTACGAATAACGTCGTCAAGCATCATTATTTTGGCAGAATGTCATTTTGTGGTTTGTAATGTTTATTAAATAAAACAACAATAACTTTGTTTGTAACCACGAATTTATTTAATTTACTACGACCGACCAGTTTAAATTAAACTAATAAAAAATACAAATAAGACAAAATATAACAAAGCATTAAGTATTACTCTATATGCATAATATATGAGCACACACTATGCATTTTTTATTAGTTTTATTTTATACCCTGATGATGCTTGTGTTAAGCGAAACCGGATCGTAATAAATTCGTGTTCATAAACACAGTTAGTATTAATTAAAATCGTTGATTATTTGATTGCTTATTGAAATTATTTTGCCAAACTAACGGGCTGAGCATCGGCGGAAAAGGGACTAATATTTGAAATAGCATGGTCAAATCTTTTTTCTTGTTACGTATCTGCAGACTTGATATAACTTTCGATTTAAGTTATTTTTAGTACCGCGAGGGACAGTCATGTTTTCAACAATTCAATGGTCCGCATAATTCTATACGTGTACGGCTGGTGTTTCATATGTTTAACATTAACGCATTGTGTATTATGGTACAGTAACATGTGTGTTGAAATATAAAAACGATTAGAGGCAACTTTTATAGCTGGTAATCAGAGTAAGAATTTAACACGCCGGCCGGTAATGCTACCAAATCTTTTCTGTTTTATTTTTATACGGGGAAAGAACCCATTTTTGTCCGCATGCTCAATAATGATTATGAATAATGATTGTGTTTAAAAAACTAAAAATATTTAAGTAAAATACACAATTGTCTAAAATGAATGTAACTAAGGCATGAAAGATAAAATAATAATTAGTATTATCATATAATATTTGAATATCTATCCATTTCATTGCAAAATTATGTCCCGAAATTCTTTAAAAAATTCACCGTACAAGATTTACTGGAAGTCTAGAAACATTTGAAATTTCTTTATGTATGTATTTCAAGAAGACGCAAGGGTGAAATATTTTTTAAATAAAATATTTTATAAAATTAAATTTTCTGTTATTATTCAGTTTGGCTTGCTTCAAAGTTTACACGAGACAGTCATTAGGACATTTTGAAAGCGTTATCCAAAAGAAACCATCTCGGCCGCATTATATATTTTTTTCAAATTATTGTGCAAAATTGAAAAAAAAAAACTGATGGTGAAATTGAGTTGAGTAATTCGTCACTAACACTATTTAAAAAAATAATTAACTTTCTTTTTTACTCCTGATTTCGTACGGGTAAAAATGACGGCAAGCCAGCATTTGATGCGCCTTTAGTGCTAGTCACTTGATAGAGTAGCGATTGTTCCGTGAACCGAAAGTTCTGAAAATGTGAGGCAACTAATTCGAGCAACGGTACGATATGAAGTTTTCTCTTACATTTCACGAACAAGCCGATTTAAAAAAATATATATTTAAAGGTTTAAACAAAATCAAAATGTCCTCCTAATGTCCTATGTTGGTACTTACAATGTTGCACGCTCGCAGAATAATTTATTTTCTATTAATTATATTACATTTGCCTAAAAGTTTCCTTGGATAATCAGCCGAGAAACTTCCCTTACAGCAGCAGCTTGCTATTCAGGCACTAAGAAACTTCTTTTATTTACACTTCTATTATTATTAATAATCTTCCTTCAGGTGCAGGAATCTGAAACAAACAAGAAAGAAAATCTATTATTAAAATGTGAAGTTTGTGGTCATAGACAATAAGTTATAAATATATAATAGCATGATATTGATTTCTTTAGAAAATCATTAAATAAGTGTTATCTACAGGTAGCAACTTAAAAGAAAACATGGCCGGCAATTTAGATGACATTCGACTCCTGGCTACTGGCGAGCCAATGAAACTGGTTATTTATTCATGTTCTCCATAAAACAGTTATGCACCACAATATTACGGAGAAGATCACCAATGGTACATGTAAGTATAAAAGGTCATGGGGGCAGTTTTAATTTTTTGTGACATTTGTCAAAATATAGTTGATGAACTGTCGACATGGACATAAAGTGAAGTTGAAAATTTCGATGATCAATGCAGATTCGCTAAAAAGTTAGAGTCGCTCTGTTGATTAGCGCATTCAGAAGTCCTCGCTTTCGGAGTATGGTAAAGTCGCTCTGTTGATTAGCGCATTCAGAAGTCCTCGCTTTCGGAGTATGGTAAAGTCGCTCTGTCAACAGAGCGCTAATCAATTAGCGCATTCAGAAGTCCTTACATTCGGAGTATGTTAAATTCGCTCTGTTGATTAGCGCATTCAGAAGTCCTCGCTTTCGGAGTTTGATAAAGTCACTCTGTTGATTAGCGCATTCAGAAGTCCTAACTTTCGGAGTGTGATAAAGTCGCAATTTTTAATTTTTCAACTCCTTTTAAATTTCGACTACCTTTTGTTTCTTTCTCAGCTTCCTAACAAAATATATGTATACTAGATACAATTCTATTTTATTCCATCCAGTATTACAAAATTACACAAGGAAGGAAGGAAGGGCCTTTTTAAATGATTTACCTGTAAAAGGCTACTTGTAAATCAGGTTAATTTTTGCGGTTAGCTAATATATTTTTGACAAATCGGAAGTCGTGATAAAAAGCATCCATTGTTGCGGCGTTTTATTTCGTGTACACAATACTAGCTAACAAGAATAATGAATAGAAGAAAAACAAGATATCCTGTCGCAAGTGATGCGGAAGTGTCCAGTCATATTTAGTAAAGCGGATTTTTCGTTGGCATCCTTCAAATACTGTTGAGTTATTCCATGCGGCGCCGTTTCATTATCTGACGGATTGACGTTAGATTACAGAACGTATCGCGAATAAAACTGGCGGAACATTGAGTTTAAACACCCGTAAACAACGTGGTTACATGTTTAACAGTCCTTTGTATCTATAAAAATCAAATAAACAGTAGTTTATAACATTGAAATAATATTTGTTCATCAATCTGCCAAGGAAAATATCGTGACGGATATGGACTATGTTAAAGTTCGACGTAACATCGTTTTTTTAACCGCACCAAATTCGAAATTGACTAGGGCCAGTGGGACTATGCCATCCTCGACTTTGGGAGTTGTTGTGAAGCTGAAGATGGGACGAGGGGAAGGGAAGAGAAATATTGAAATACTAGTTATAACGTGTCACAAGCTGAAAGCTGATGAATCTTTATAAAATTTGGAGTCGGTTTTGTGGTATTACTACGAGTATAAAACGCGTCGAAACGTAGACCAAGCGCCAAAAGTATTTTTAGGACTTTGAATTACGAAAAAAGTGAGAGAAAGTTTAAAAAAAATCTCTGTGTTGTAGGTTTGTACCACTAGTCTCCGGACACCGTGTATAAAACGTAAATAAAAAGACCCGATAAACAGTCATAGGTTACGAATAACCTGGCAATATTTGAATTCCTCCTACTACCATCTTAGTACGCCAAAAATGTTGCTTGTGCAATGATGGAGGACAGAGATATTGATCCCGTGACGTCCTGAACTGCTTGACCAACCAACCGATCAATCGGTGGACTTTGAAGAGTTGGAGGAAATGAGGAGATGTTATTCAGATCTAGTCACTAAAATGATTTCAAAAAACCAAAAGATTTTGAAATCGAAACTCTCACGAAGGTAATACACTATCAGCAATAATGAAATGTTACCATTTTATTAATACAAGTTTGCCTAATGAAATTTGTTTTTAGTTTCGTAAATAAAGTTTACAAGAAAACACATTGGTAACCGATTTTAAAAACTTTAGCTACGTTTGCGTTCGAAATATTATATTTTAATTGTATATTAATAAAATCTGAATGCGTGTTTCATCTGCTTTCAAAAACCAATTTAAGTTATGAATACGTTCAAAAACAGCGAATCTATTTAAAATTGAACATCGAACACGAATATTTGAAGACATGATATAAGTTATGAATACATTAAAAAACAGCGAATCTATTCGAAATTGAACATCGAACACGAATATTCGAAGACATGATATAAGTTATGAATACATTAAAAAACAGCGAATCTATTTGAAATTGAACATCGAACACGAATATTCGAAGACATGATATAAGTTATGAATACATTAAAAAACAGCGAATCTATTTGAAATTGAACATCGAACACGAATATTTGAAGACATGATATAAGTTATGAATACATTAAAAAACAGCGAATCTATTTGAAATTGAACATCGAACACGAATATTCGAAGACATGATATAAGTTATGAATACATTAAAAAACAGCGAATCTATTTGAAATTGAACATCGAACACGAATATTTGAAGACATGATATAAGTTATGAATACATTAAAAAACAACGAATCTATTTGAAGTTGAACGTCAAGCGCAAATATTTGATGACATGATATTTTTTGTTTAGATCAGATGGGTTAAAATATGTAAAATTGTGTAATTAAATAATTTTATAACTCACCGGGATTACTGTGTAGCAAGGTTTAAATAATAATCATTTCTCACTGGCTTTAACTTGCATAATATGACATATACCCTGAGGAGGCAAGGGTCCTCTAAGGAGTTACGAGTAACACAAAGTAAATCCATCCATTACTAGATTCCAATCTAGGACAACTCAACCATTCTCTGACTTTGGTCTACAAACATAAACATCAAAACATATCGACTTCAAACTATCGACCTTCGAATTTGCTCTATTCATGAACACACGCAAAAATACCACATAAATAATTGTTTTTATGGGGGAGTTACTTGAACGTAACCTAATTATTATCAAAACCATCATTAATTCAAATTGCGGCTATTTATCGTCGAGGCTGACGGGGCCGGTGACAGATTTGCTCTGCGGATAGATGAGTGGTGGTAAAATGAAATTAGCATCGTTTCATGGAACTCATCGTTCCGGATGTACCCGGAATCTATAATGAAAAGCGACCGCAGGTGGAATGTGACAGAGCCATCCCGTGATAGGACGATGCCATGACTAATTGTTTTATATATCCCAGCGAAACAATGTGTCATTTAAAACATTGTCGTGCTTAATGATAACATTCAGCTTTGTTATGTAATAATACAGAATGATAATTGAAGATTTTTTTCTGTTAAGTTCGTGTTGTTAAATTCTTAAGGCCTTATTAAAAAAATGTGATGAAAATTTTATTCAATTGATGTACGATGGTGTATGTGAAAACCTTACTAATATATAAACTGACATAAAATAGTTCATGAAAAGTTCAATGATAATAAATTCTCATCGAATTTGGTAATTTTTCCAAACAATTTTAAATGTTCTTGTTGAACTCTCGTGTGGTACGTGGTACTCACATAAAATATATATATATATATCATGTATGGAAATGTAAAAACGACGTCGTACATTAGTTTCTGTGTGAATAAGTGTGAACACGTTACCTGTAAACCACCCCTCTGAATTAAGTATTTTATCTTCTTTACCGATTCTAAACCTGATTCTACAATCAACTTACTCACTTTTAAGTTACTTTTGAACAATATTATAAGAGGTCGGGTTATCAGTATGATCGATACGATCGTTTAGCTCTGAAAAATCGTGGAAAATATAAAAAAAAATATATAATTATAATAGATCATCTGCTATTTTCGTCACATCCGTTATGTGAGGGTTGGGAGGAAAGTCTGAAAGTTTTCTATAACATTTCATAATTGAAAAGCGATCGATAATGGGAAAACTTAGTCTGGATATCGCGGGTCACGATGACTAATATTATTAAAATAAACTGTAGATTTGTTTAAAAATACACACCGTCCGCAACAAACACTCTTCTTCTATATAAATAGAAGATATCTCACAGTAAAGATTTATCACTAGTGACTTAGATCTAAGACACAAATAGCTAGCAACTAAGAACTGAAACATATGACTAGTGACTTACATCTGAGAGATAACGAATTCCCGAGCACGGTTGCACTATCGATATCCAGGTTGATGTTTATAACACAATAGATCAGAATTTGATAACACTGGCAACACTAGCGCATCCCTCTATATGAATTGACACTGCTAAACGTCAGACGACTACGAAAAAGTGAAAAATATGAATATATTGACAATGTCGAATTGAAATATTATCTTTAATACACATTGGCAGTCCACATGTATTATTGACACTAAAAAGGGAGTTAATTAGTTCATGAGGTCATAACTAACCATAACTAACAACTATGGTATCTCGATGCTGGAATGGAATCAATTGATCACGTCTTAGATGAATTAATTAAGTATATGGATCGTACAATTTCTTTCACTTCTAAGAGCTTAGTTAGTTCACCATCATTCGTTAATAAGCCAGTTATTTTGCATAACGAACGACATCATTCAATAATTTGCGCATATTGACAACATATCCGACACATTGGGAGCTGCGCTAAAAGTAGCAACTTTAATCTACTCTATTATTTGTATTCTGACCGTGTTCGCAAATATCGCTATCTGACCATAGATGTCGGATTTCGTCAATATCGTATTAACATAGGGCTTTATCGATAGTCAGTGCTAGACCTCTTGAATATTCGACGTGATAGATTTATTTGTTGTAGGGTACCTTGAACCAAGGGTGTATCTTAGCCTTATGTACCTACCCACAGGAATATATATATAGCGGTAGATATGGGATATATACCGCCCCTAGCGCGAGCGGTAGCTGGATACAATGTCAAGAAAATATTTGTAACTCAATTTCTGACAATCAAATTCATCAGCAGTAAACTGGATTAGGAACCTGAACCGAAAATGAAACCTGGAACGGAAGATAGACAGACAATTATTGAACCTTCGAGCAGGGGATTATTTTCGCCAATTTTTTATTTTTTCAATAATCGAAGGTAAGTATTGTATTTACAAACGGGATAAAGCGTTTTTCTTCATTTCGGTTGTATCAACTGTGGATGTTCCGGATCCAGGGGTCGGGGTTATAAACTTTAATAAATTTATAGTCAAAAAGTCTTCAACAAATATTTAATAAATTGATAGTCTGACGACAAACAAGACCAGATATGACAGTATTATATTGGATACTCCTAAAGCGCTTTTTAAAAAATCTTATTTTATCTTTTAAGGCTGACCAGAGTACAGGCCTGGGCGCGCGACCGTCGCTAATTAAACGTCACTATTGAAAATAGTCTTATCACTTTGCTTATTTAATACGCCTTCGAAATAACATACAAATTAGCAGTAACAACAATTATCAACAAGAACCGCAGCCTTTTTAAAACTGTCGTTGCTCGATGGCACTGAGTTGATCACGTGGCACTTAAAAATCCGTGGCGCGAAAAGGCCGTACTGTAATCGGCCTTATACTAGTCCCAGCGAGAGCTCGTACGTATGTCACAGACGTTCGTCCTCTCCCTTCTCACAAGTCTCACGAAAAATACAGAAGATACTAGAAAGATGAAATCACGTACGACCTATCGTTGGAAGTAGTATACCGATCTCGCCATGCTAGTACGATATTAAGTACTTCCTTTCAATAAACAAGTCATCCAAGAATAAGCTGTTGATAAACTAATTCGCAATGTTACACATAAAATACACTTTTAAAATGTGCAGGTGTTCCCTTTATTATCCACAATCTAAAGCAGTTTTGTTGGGTGTTCAGTACATTTTCCATCATCAGGTGTGGAAGATACACTAATAAAATGTTATTTATTTTACGTCATAATAAAAAACCAATAATAAATTACGCACATAATAAATTTTACGGTTTAAGGACGGGTTGTTTCAGAAAATTTTAACAATTCTTCATATTTCAAAATTAATTTTCATGTTCTGTGAAAGTTCTTTCCAAGTTCTGTTATTACTTGAGTTCTGTCAAGTCACTGGCCTATAATGATATACTATCAGAACTTGAGTAGGACTTTCACAGAACCCGAAAATGAAGGTTGAAATTTGATGAATTGTTCAAATTCTACGAAACAACCCATTCTTAGCATAAGTACGACGATGGAGAAGACAAACAAGTGAGTTGTTTACACAAATTCAACAATATCACGTATAACTAAATATACAAAAAAAATTTAAAACAATAGGGTATATTCACTGTTTTTTTTATTCTAGAAAAAATAATTATTTATTTTTATATAGTGGTGGCTTCTATGTCATAATGACATTGTAGCCTGTTGGAACGAATGTGCGATTTTTCAAATCAATTGTAAACGCAACAACCGACCCCGGACAAACTAGATAGATTGGCCGATGGGAGATTCAAAATATGCTGCGGGTGGCCACACTGGACCGGCCTGGAACGGTAGCTAGGTTCTTATTTGCGGTCTCTTCTCTACACAATCTCTGGCGCACAAGCATCACACGATATCACCCGCCATACCAATTTGTAAAAATGAAATAATTCACGAACTACTAAAAAGCTTTAAACTAAGACTTTCATTTACTCCGTTATACAATAATTGTGATTGAACATATTAATACTACACATTTTTAGCACGATTATAAGAATCAGAAAAATACACTTTAAATCTTCCACACAGTTTTAACGGTATGCCTAGTTTGTGAAAATACCCAATTAAGTTAGGTTAGGTTAGAATAATCTGAGGGTATGTTCATGACGCGGTGCTATTTTGTAACAGTCCGGAAGATGTACAGTGTCTGGTGTCTAGAATGAACGAAGTCTACATGAAGAATGAGTTAATGATTAGTTAGTAAGTAAGTTTAAAGTCGTGGTGTTTGAGAGAAGGAGAACGAATACTTGGAGCGGGCGAATGAGTTTGTTATTCGGGAATAAGTTTATGAGAGATGGGAAGGTTGATAGAGATAGATAGAAAGAAGGGTAAATTCCACATTGTCCAACGAAGCGAAGCTAGCAGTCCACAATGGAGTGCTGATACCTACCCTGATGTATGGTAGTGAGGCATGGAATTGGCAGAGGAAGGATGAAAGTAGATTGAATTGACCTAAAAATTTCGCGTTATTTCTTGACAACTTTTGGGTTATTTTTTGGGAAAAGTGCAATATAGTTATATTTTATTCCCCTTTTAAATACATCAACTTGAATTTCGATTTTGTTTTCTTGATCTGATGACTAAAGTGGAATCTTGGAAGTGAAAGTTAACCCGCTTCCGACATCCGATCGAGCCGAAACTCGGCAGATAGACTTGTTGTCGATGAAAATGCATTCTTTCAGGCGCTCATGCCCACACTCAAATTGAACATTAATAAAAATAGGTGGAAAAAAACTTACTCCTTACGGTTTAATTTTTAATATTTTATTAGATTAGATTTTATCAAATCGCCTTAATAATATTAACGTATAATTCCACGAGACCACCGGTATAGGTACTTACAACGCTTGACACAGCACACGCTATATTATATTTGTAAACATAAAGAAGTAGATATTGGTGATAGTTTTCCTGGTATCGGCATTTCAGACTAACGCACCGCTTCAGTTCAGCGCTCAACTTTAATGTTTATTGTGACTCCCGACACATAATTCCCGACAGAGCGTTGACTCAATACTTCTGACGTTTACACAAACCATTAATATGTCTGTATACAATACTGATAAAATCGATTAAATTCTGAATGAAATGAATTAATTTATTGATTATGTACAAAACAAAATTAAAATTATACGTTCTGCATTTTTTTTGTTAAAAATGAACACATCATCCTTTTTTTAGCAAAAAACCTACCACAGAATTACCCAAAAAGTAATATGAATTTCGCCAAGATAATGCGGTTTTCAACAGCGCGTAAAGCGATTTTAGTCAAATTTTCGGCAAGAGTAATGTGAATTTAGTCAAAATAACACGATTTTCGGCAAATAGTAAAGCGAATTTAGTCTAAATAACGCGATTTTCGGCAAAGAGTAAAGCGAATTTAGTCAAAATAACGCGAGATATTCAGGATAGTGAATGATGTGTTATTTAGTTACTTAAGATATTTCGGGTGGGCGGATAGGGCGGATAATTCAGTACTCCTAAAGCTGCAGCTTTAGATCTTTGGGTGGTTGTTAACATAAATGCTATAATTAGGTATAGTTATTTCATATTTGAAAAATGAACAGCTTTCTGTGAAACATGTTGTTTTATAACGTTGACGGACAATTAGAAAGATTTAGATAGAATTTACTGTGACACTTTACTGTGAGGATGAAGGATTTAGGGGGAGAAAAGATTGGGAAATAGCTTTCTGTAATCAACATTCAAAAAGATTTATTTAGAAAAAATATCTACAACACACAATACCTCTCTAACACAATGCAAAGCGCCGGCGGAGTGATTTATTCACCAAAAGGCGCCAGACGGCATATACTCGTATTATACAGATGAATCATTGAAAGTGGCTATTTAGAACTTAGTTACTAATCATAGTTAAAGCCATTTCGATCAACGCTTCTATTCGGAGTGGCAGTTTCTCAACAGGATTATATAGAACATAATTTTCACATAGAACGAAGTTCGGAAATGATAAAAATCAAATTTATTTGTCATTTATGTAAAAAAAAAGTTTGAACCCTGATCTGGGTCAAGAGACAAAACAACTCACTGCACAGAAGTCTGTCTTACGCGGAGAAAAATGATCCTGTTAAAAAAGCGATAGCATACCAATATCTTCATAAAGTATTAGTCATTCAGAATATATCGAGAACACGTGTGATTTTCCTAAGAAATATGACGGATGGGAGAATATCAGTACGACAATATCAATATTTATATCCGAACACGTGTTCCGCCGTCCTCATAAAACATTCGCTTTTATCTGATACTTTGTTAGGAACTCAATTGTCAATTCATTCGTTAAAGGCCTGCAGTCCCGTTTTTAACAGAAAAACGAATAATTTTACCAGATTTTTAATTTTTTTTATATATTATTATTATTTTTTTTTAATTCTATTTATTCAATAAAAAAATTTACAATGTGTGATATACATATATACATATATTTCACTAGTTATGATATTATGAGATGATTAATATTTATTATTTTTCAATGTTCTCCCATAATAAGCAATTGCTTGTGTGTATGGGATGAGGTATTATTTGTTTAGTTTCTTAGATTTTTATTTAATTTTTAAATTTTTGTTTTTCTTTTATTTATTTACGTTTTTTATTTAGTTTAGGTTTGCGGTATATTTTTTTAATTGTGTTTTGAATTCTTTGAAACTATCATTTAGTGATCTTATATTTGAATATAAAAATGATTTCTTTAATATTATTTTAATTATTAGTTTTCGCGCAATGTAAAGAGGCTGTGTGTGAGTTTTATAGGCGCCCCCCATCCTATTATACCATATTGGATTATGGATTGACAGAATGCGAAGTACGTCATTCTCAGTAGTTCTTTAATAATAGTACCTATATCATATCAGTTAGTTCTCTCCGGGTAGTTTTAAAGAAGAGTTTATATCTCAATTTTGAGAGAGAATTTATGATAATAATAAATGATTGACTGAGCGTAGTCAAGTTCTGTTTTAACTCGACCTTTTGGCATATCGTCTGTGTGTAAATTTATTTGTACGTTCCGTTTCGGTTTCAAGATTGTGACCGTTTTATACTTTCAGTAAAGATTTGATTTTCAAATGTGAGATCTTCGAGTTTATTTGGAGGTTTTTATTCTATTTTCAAATGTGAAATCTTCGAGTTTATTTGGAGGTTTTTATTCTATTTTCAAATGTGAAATCTTCGAGTTTATTTGGAAGTTTTTATTCTATTTTCAAATGTGAAATCTTCGAGTTTATTTGGAGGTTTTTATTCTATTTTCAAATGTGAAATCTTCGAGTTTATTTGGAGGTTTTTATTCTATTTTCAAATGTGAAATCTTCGAGTTTATTTGGAGGTTTTTATTCTATTTTCAAATGTGAAATCTTCGAGTTTATTTGGAGGTTTTTATTCTATTTTCAAATGTGAAATCTTCGAGTTTATTTGGAGGTTTTTATTCGATTTTTTCAATATATAATAATAATATACATATATAATGTAGAAATTTGAGAAAAAGAATTTTAGTTATTGACGTTTCTTTGGACAATTCTTTATTTAAAAAGTTAAATAAAATATTCTATTATTCATAATTAAGTAGGTATGTACTGATAGTTATGCACCTACTTACACATATTGTGATTTCAGAGGAAATTTTGGTTTGGATTTATTAAATAACAAAAAATAGATAGATATTTTTTAGACGCGAGGTCTACTAACTGTTTACAGAACTAGTAGCTATTTTTTAACAGGGCCTTTTGCGTTTAAAATCATTTCAAGGGCGCTTTACGAACAAGGTACTGTGTAGGTATAATTCCTTCCAAACTAAACAACACAAATTACATAATCCTACAGAATCCATACAAATGAGTAAATGACACAGACCTTGGGGGACACCCCACTTGATGCGGCAGCAATACAAACAATGCTATTTATTTTGATAAAACTCACAAAATAATATGGAAGGGCACACTAAACCAAAATTTAACTAGCGCGAGGCTATGGTGGAGGTATACGTACCCACGATGACTTTGAACCACAAAAGAGTTAAATCCTAGAAGTGTGTTGTAGGCGTATCTCTTTGCCCGAAGTAAGCTAATTTTTCAAGCTTAAGCTGCTTAACCTCTCTCGGGCCTACGAGTCAAAAGTACTGATGTAAATTGAAGTCAGTTGTCTTTCATATTTGGTAAATATGAAAGACTGCCATACTTTTAAGAATTACCTGTTCAGTAATCGAAGTCACGCTTACTCAAAAATTATGGTATTAAAAAATTCATTAATTTTCTCTTCTTATTGACCTTTCCATGAAGATCCTTATCATGGTTGACTGCTGCCACTCAACACTACAGAATGATGGGAATGTTGAACTTGTATTGTATTTGTGAGCAGAGCTATAACATTAGATTTTAGTTTTATTCCCCAACCAGAAAATATGATTTATTTCGATTCGTAGTTTGCGTTTCTGCGTGGAGATGGCGCCTGGCGAGCTGCCAACTAACATATATAATTCCAACCACACAAATGTCGCAAATCTTTCCGAAATCTAGAAAATGTCTTAAGGATAATATATTACGCTTTTCCTTAGAAAGTTATCACTTTGTGGTTTGACAAAACACCACACGTTTGATAATTGTAAGTAGGCACTTACAGATTTTATTATTAATAATAATAATTGTATTAAAATCACCTATATATTATTTTATACAGGGTTTCCAATAAGAGGTGTTATTTTGAATAGCCCGCTATTTCGGTAGATGTTACTTTTGAAGCTGTCATTTTTTGACATTTGACAAGTAGAAACTACGCCATTAATAAAAATGGAACGATACACGCTTCAACAACGCATTGATCAACAATTATTAAAATTCACTTGAGTGGATCAAATGCAAATCATCTTGAGTGATGAGGCCCATTTCCACCTCGGTGGCTTCGTCAACAAGCAAAATTGTCGCCTCTGGGGCTCGGAAAACCCAAGAGTTATTGTTGAAAAACCTCTCTATCCTCAACGTGTGACTGTTTGGTGCGGTTTATGGTCCGGCGGAGTCATTGGACCTTAATTTTTCGAAAATGAGGCTGGGGCAGCAGTAACTGTGAATGGATTGCGCTATTGAGAGATGATTAATGATTTTTTATGGCCGGAATTGGATGGTATTGATCTGGACAACGTTTACTTTCAACAAGACGGCGCTACGTGCCACACAAGCAACGAAACCATTGATCTTTTACGATTTAATATCAAAATAACACCTCTTATTGGAAAACCCTGTATATGTACAAATAGATATAGAAACGTGCATCAATAATAATACTGTACAGTTACTTATTTAGTTATTTTGGGCGGGTGTAGCAGTTGATTGACTAGGGCGTGAAATAATATATTCTGTAAACGGAAAGGTCTATGATATGATTTTCTGAAGAGACGAGTCTTTAATCGTGTTGCAGTTTATTCCAAGCGGTTCTGCACGCTCACAGAACTTAGTATCTGGCGTGCGCTTTGATTCCTTCAACCTTCCGATAGCTGATGACGTGGAAATGTATAGTGGATATGGTAACGGATTTCACAGTTAAGAAGGATTACAAAATTAATAAAACGATACCCGTAAGTAACTCGAGTCTTTGAATTGTATCAATGTGGACAAGTATAAACTACAGCACACACATCGTAGAAGAATAATCCAGCAGTTTTCCTAACTTAGATTTGTATTGAACCAAGTAACTGTCGATGCTGTCTACTACTGGCGAAATAATCCCAGTAATTATAACTCCCACTTGGCAGATTGGTGTACCGGTACCGAAGGGATCAATGACCCATATTCTATGGATACCTTATTGAAACGTCGATAGAACAAACGCAGAATTGTTCACACTTGTCGTTTAGATTCCACAAATTGCGAGCATTTGATAGATCCATCTTAGAGGATCTATCAAACGATTTTTAGATTTTTCATGTAATGGTATAGTGAAGAGGTTGCAGATCAGGTGTCTATAAAACAAAGAAAGGTGAACTTATGCTTTTATCAATGTTATGATGAAGAAAAGTTATAATTTTGTATGATAACAGTGATATTGATCATCTCACAAGGACCAGAAAAAACTAGATTAAGCTGTTACAAGAAAATGTTTAGTACTGGCAAAACCCTTTCATAAAATGCCATTATACGAGTATTTATCTCCAAGAGAAGAACAGTGTGAAACGCGCCATCGTTGATTGAATTCAATCAATATTCAATACGAGTTCATTGGTAATATCAGTGGCGTGCGATACATAGTAAATAATTGACTATGTTCATGGAATTTATGAATCAATAAATGTATAAATGGGCACGATCAAGTGAATCAGATACTTGAGTCAGAAGAGTATGTATGAGATGGTATATGAATGTGAATGAGGCAAGGAGTGTGTGGTGTGACCGAATTGTTTGGCGGTCTCTCCTCTCTATCTACTCTAGATGATGGTTAGTTAGTTAGTTAGTTAGTTAGCTATGGACGTTAGCGCCATTCTCTACCTACACTGGCGATATTTCGGAATAATAATTATTCTACGCATTATTCTGTTTTACCTTAAAATGCGTGTATATAACAATTATTTCAGTTTTCATCCAATAACATCGATGTGTTTATCTCTTTAATCCTGACACATTACTAGGAATATCACGGAATTTCACGTTCATTATAAAAATAATGTTAACAGCTTCCAACCAACTGGAGCCAGTGAGACTATGGCATCCCCAATTGGCTTATTTTTTTAAGCTGACGGTAGTGGGGAAGGGGAAGGTGGGAAAGTACCTGGCTTTTAAGAAATGGTCCCCAAATACAGCTAAAGCCATTTCAAGCAACTTTTCAATTGTGCATAGTGGTCTTAATACAGGGTGATACTGAGAGAATCTTCCACTGTGGAAATGCATTTGGTGCCGCAAATGTATTTTTTTTATTAAGACTATGACATCACAATTGGGGTATGTTGTGAGGCTGAAGTAAGTGTGGGGAGGTGATGGATATGGGGAAGCGAAAGGTGGGAAGTACCTACCTGGCTATTATGAACTGATCACCAAACATGGCTAAAGCCATTTCAAGCAACTTTTCAATTCTGAATTGTGGTCTTTATTAGTCTCAGAGTATCTTCCACTTTATATATTACTTTTAATTAATAGTTGTGAAATAGCATAAATAAATAAAATTTAATGTACTTGTGCATTAAATCCGGAAATTAACCCGCGACCGCCGGTAGATAAATGAAAGATTAGAATTGAAAACTCACTTTTGAAAGAGTTTTGAAGGAAATTTATAAATTTACTTTAAAAAAAGAGTGAAGGCCAATAGAAGGATTTTGATGTGACGCGACGTTTCAAATACATTTACTTGTCCGTTTTATTTTTGCGTACTTGATATTATTTTTGTAATGAAGATGCTATCTCCCAGCATGAATAGGAATTAACGTGACCGCACGCCACTTGGAAATAGTCGGTGACAGCCAACAGCCGCCATATTTGGAGATGTCGATTGAGATTAATGGCCGCTGCATTTACTTGACAACTTGTCCCCCCGCTCTACTATCGCATTGAATCAACGTGATTTTCATTGTTATTGATTTGTACTTACAAATAAAATGTTGATAAAGAAATATTATGTCAAAACTTCTATTGATTTTAACCCAAAGGGCCCGAGTGTGTTAATGAAAATAATTATAAAATAAATAATAATTTTAATGCCAGTGAGACTATTGCATCCCCAAAAGAGGTATCTTGCGAGGCTGAAGGTAGGGGGGAGGGGTAGGAAATGGATTACTCAGATCTGGTCACCGAACACGTCCAAAGCCATTTCAAACAACGTTTTAATTCTGAAGTCTTACACCAGGCCGGAACTGATAAAAAACTAAAAAAAATCCTTGCGCGGGCTGGGATTTGAACCAGTGACCTCCAATCGAGAGCCTTACCCTCAGAGCACTATGATTACTATCGCAGACACGTGAGAATTTTTTTTTATTTTTTTTTTTATTTTTCTTTATTCATGAAATATTAATGTGTACAGTTTTTACATGCTTTTCGACTACCACACTAGACACATGCCCGTATTATGGGGTACCCCGTAATACGGGGTATTACCCGTATTACGTGGGGTATTACCCGTATCAAGGGATATTATAATTATAGGATTTGTAAAGCTGAAAGTATTACCCACTATTAACGGAGAATCATCGGCCTATTAGCCTCCTTCCTTGCCTAGGTAAAATCCTGGAAAAAGTTATACCATCAAGATTAAACTCATTCACTCAGGACAGTAAATTCTTGCCAGACTTCCAACATGGTTTCAGAGCAGGTCATTCCACCTCTCACCAACTCCTGCGTGTTGTGGAACACATCACGGAGGGATTTATTACTAGGAAAAAAACAGTTATCCTCTCACTCGACGTAAGTAAAGCCTTCGATAAAGTCTGGCACAACGGCCTTTTATATAAAATGAACGCTCTCGGGTATCCTTTGAGACTTACGCAATTGATAGCTAGCTACCTGAGGGATAGATGCTTTAAAGTCAAGTCAGAAAACGTCTTCTCCACAACCCGCCCCTTATCAGCTGGGGTCCCTCAAGGCAGTCAACTCTCTCCATCCTTGTATAACATCTACTCTAGTGACATTCCTAAACCCATTGACCACAACATTAAAATCACTCAATTTGCGGATGACACTAACATCATGTCTAGTTCAACAGTCGAGAGCATCGCCACAAAGCGTGTTCAGAGACAGGCCACTCTAACTGAAGAGTGGTGCAAAAAGTGGAGAATTTCAATAAACCCTACTAAAAGCGCCGCGACCGTTTTCTCAAAGACACGGCCTAAACGGCCCCCATTCATTAAACTGTTTGGGGAAAAGGTTCCATGGGAAAAGTCAATTAAATACCTAGGTGTAACGCTTGACTCCAAGCTCACCTGGAAGAAACATATAACTGGAAAAATTACAGCAGCAAATAAATGTCTAGCATCACTTTATCCAATGATGGGAAAGAAAAGTCGTTTATCAACGGATAATAAATTACTTCTTTATAAAACAACAATAAGACCAGGTTTCACTTACGGATGCCCCATTTGGGGGCACGCCGCTCCAAGTCTAATACAAAAGATTCAACTATTTCAAAATAAAGCCATTAGACTTGCTTTAAATGCACCTAAATGGATTAGAATCTCTTCTATCCATAATGACACCAACATTCCGTTGATAAAGGACTTGATTGTTTCCCAAGCAACCAAATTTTATGCCGGCCTTTCCAGCCACACTAATCCAACAATAAATTCACTTTCCAAATATAGCGAAAACGATAAATTCAAATTTAAAAAACCAAAGATAGTCCTCCGGAAGGAATAATAACCTGCCTTCAGCTGCAGTATAGTTTTTAAGCTCTTTTTCAACACCACCTTAATAATAAAAATAACAGTAAAGCATCTAAAGATAATCAATTATAATTATGTTAGAGTCAGTAAACTCATTGTTTAGGAACTCTGTAAAATAAATAAATCAAAAGTCAAAAAGTCTGAAAGTATTATTTGTCACAGGATCATCACCATTGTCATCATGATTGTCTTTCAATAACAAAGATTGACAATTTTCTTTTCACCATAATTGTATTTTTTTGTTGACAAAACGATCCGAAGGTAATCTTTCGAATGAAAACCGTTAGTAAATGTGAAAATCACAAAATCTTTAATATAAACAAAAGAAATACGCATTCAAATACAGAATTACTAATCACAAAAAAAAAACAATGTTGGTACATTCTTTATCGCGTGTTTGATTTATTCTTCACACAACTGATACCATTTTTTTTTTAAATAATACTTAAATTAGTTAATTAAATGCAAAAAAATTTGCACAAGAATAACAAATGTATATCATCACATATAACCTAAATGAGTGCGTTTGATGATTTAATTATTAGGTCTATTGCATCCCCAAGCCATTGTTAAGGGCGGAAGAGGAAGAGAATACCTGGCTATTTAGATCTGGCCACTAATTATGACTAAGGCCATTTCAACCAGGGCGATACTGAATATCTACCACTCTGGATACAACGTTGCTTATTTATGTAGTGCATACACAATTACACAGTGGTCCCGAGTCAACGGTCGTGCAAGATAGTGTTCAGAATAGATGATCACTATCCATGCAATCGTATTCATTCTGATTATGATTCTTCGTATCATTTCCAGAGCTCCTCATTTTGCGGATCGCTGTGGTGCACGTCCTAACAGCTATTTAGACCACGTTTAAAATGAAATGTGAAGAATCTCCGAACATCCAGCTTAGTCGATAGCGTGGAGAGCCGTTAACTAGTGAGAAAAACCAAAAATAACTAAAATTGTAACTACAACACATTCCATTTACAAAACTAGTTTCGTTCATAGATAACTAATAGATTTTTCTCTTACGATTATTACCATTCTTACCTACTTAAATTTCTTACACATATAATGTTTCTAATCTACTTATTAAGAGCGTGTAATTTAATGTATAAATTATAAATATGTTTTGTGTTGATGGCTATGGTAATATGATAACAATTTCGTGGAAAGGCAACTGGTATTTTAATGAAGTCTCTTCCACAGAACGTTTAATTGAGATGCAAATTATATTCAGATCGAGCTGGTTTGAAGAATAGTTGATTAGCATGGGACCATTCTGTCACTAAGTACTCATAGTAAATGTCTTTTAACACTTCCATACCGGGAACAACACTCTTTTTTATCTTTGTAATTATAATTAACAATGACGCGACTTGTCAAGAAGAACGAATTCTACTGAAAAGTATGCGATTTCGGGAGAAGGCTTCCAGTGGATCACCCCAGGCAAAGTTGAGAAAAGCAACTCTAGACGCTATGCGAGGAGAGGTTTGGCCTGCTATGCCTAGTGCTACGCCTGGATGCGCCTTATCGAGGCGATGAATCAACGACGCGAAAAGGACAAAGGGTGAAGAGTATGATCGCACGAATGTCCTAACGCGACGGAAATCTCCTAAAAACAACTGGAAGAGGTTGTTTCCACTCACGTCGACGAGACAACATGGCGTCACTTGTATCAGACATTTTGCTACAAATAGTTTACTTTAAATCATTGCTAGGTACAAAACGGTTAACAAATGTCAGGATATAAAAATGACGGCTACAGCAACAGTTTATTTGTGAGGTTAAAAAAAGCATTCAACCTCAACATCGATTGGTAGGGGGCGAGAGTCTCCCCATGGAAGAAGTGCCGAAGAACTGATATTTTTAACCATTAAAGTTTTGTGACATTTCACAACAGATGTTTTTTAAATAAAAACTTCAGTAATCATCCTATAAAAGCGGAAACTGTTGTTTGTAAGATGATGGGTGACTTAGCGAGTAGACGATGTAACTCGACTACAGGCATCTTGAAGAGCGACAAATTAATGCAAGATTACAAAATGATATTCCTGATTGGTGGAAGACGAAGCAGAGAAAATACCAAACCTCCAGGATTCATTCTGCAAGGGGAAGATTACGCAGATGATATAACTATCCTACAGAAAACTTCGGAAGAAGACGGTTAATTACTTAAATGCGATCTTTTCTGCAAATATATATATATGTAGAATCTTTCATCTTGGCCATAATTAAGATCGATGTTAACCATCGTCCAATAAGAAACCCGACACTTTTCATATTCCTTTACAAAGAACCAACTGCTTCCAACCACTTGGGCGAATGTGTCAACTATAAAACATCCACTGCAGTGGCAAAATTCCGGACATATTTGGATGTAGTCCCCAGGACCAGAAATTTCTCTTGAACCTCTTGTTTTCACTTGATAAAAACTTTAATGTATCTTTTTTTGTTGTTTTACATATTTGTTGTTTAATTCTTACCGTTATTGGACGGTTGGAATTTATTATTCGTTATTTTGTTGTATTTTTTATGTTAACCCTCTGGTTGTTGTTCACATTATAAATAAAACAAAATAACTGTGAAAAATTTAACACATATTTTATGTCTATCACTGTCCTGCAAGTGTTGGATGTAATTTGAAGTATCGCATGCCTTCTAATTGGTGGTAATAATCTCGTCTTACGCTATAACGGGTGCGTTACGTTTTTAGTATTGCGTTCATTAATATTCACATTCAGGGGAAAAATTCCCAGTTCTCCGTGGTGTACTCTGTTACTAATATGTAGGTATTGGTGTTGCCAGCTGCATGTCGCCGTATGCCAGTATTGCAAATGATATAATTATTTCCCCAATTATTTCTTTTATTAGAAGGCCAAGAGAAAAAAAACAATGCATATTACGTACTTAATTACTAGCCATTCCGGCTAATATTGAAAAATGTTGTGATTGGATTGATTAATCAATTCAATTTCTTAATTTTTATGTAATGCATAAATATTATGAATAGCTACAGCTAATTTTAAGTAGAAAGTTATCACAGAAAGACACAAAACATAAAACATGTTTCCTAAAGTGGTAAAACTCTCGAACGGTAAGCTCTTGAATGGCGATATTTTTCCTAGTTCTAACTAACGAACACTCCTTTATGTGCAGGGGTGGGTAAATAGGATGAACCGCGAAACGATTTGGCTTTGGCACACACTCCTTGCTTAATTTACATTCATACATTGTCACACATATGCATTTCCTTTTCTTATTGTGACTCTTGACAAGAACCGACTCCTTGAGTGTGCCATGGTTTCCTTCGACGTCCCCCGACTTACACCGTTCACATTTACTCTACATATTCTCCTTACACTACTTTTTTCGTTTATCTAACCGTCTAAATGTACCTTTCTTAATCTTACTCATTGTGACATTAGCCTTGCGTTTTCCATATTTACGCCTATTAGCCTCAGTGATCTACAGCAATTAATCTACTTTCCCCTGCCAGTCCTTGCCTCACTGCCATACATCAGGGTAGCTACTAGTACTCCATTGTGGACTGCTAGCTTCGTGTATTATGATTTCGATTTTGTTATTTTGGGGATAGAAAAATTAAGATGTAGAGCAGAAAAGGTTGCTGTTTAAATGCTGCCTTACAGATGCCAAATTTAATACACCCATATTGTAAGAAATTGAGAAAAAATAATATAAGCAATAATAGTTAACTCGCTTAATTTTACACCGGTCATTGTCGAAAGAAAAACAATGTGTACATGTCACTCTCACGACCGCCGACAAATTTTGCTACAACATGCCTATAAAATCCTAATAAATATAAATTAACAAGGACCAAGGCGAGTCCAATTTAAACTAGATACCACTTTACCTCTCAATTAGCAGGTACCCTAAGGTTACCTGGTTATTAGTGAGTGACGATGTAACTTTACCCCTCACCCTCAAGTTTTATTTCAAATAAAAAAGAAAAGAAGAAGAGCGAGAACAGTGTGCAATATAGTTATAAATGTTGAATACTTGGAACAGGTGGATGAGTTTGTGTCTTTGGGAAGTATATTCGAAACTCTAGAATTTAGAGAGAAGGATGGTAGGTATATTGGAAGACGCGCAAATGCAGGAACTGTACGCGGTTGGCGCTACCAAAAACATATCCAAAGAAGCGAAGCCAGCAGTCCACAAATGAGTGCTAGAACCTTCCCTGATGTATGGCAGTGAGGCTTCTTTGTATCTTCTTATATCTTCTTATCTCTTCTTGTCTCTTATTATCTCTTTTTGTCTCTTCTTGTTTCTTCTAGTTTTTCCTGGATCTTCTTGCCTCTTCTGAACTCGCTTTGGCACTTTTTTCATATTTTTTCGTCGTCTCGGCTCTTATTGTCTCTTCTTGCATATACTTACGGCTTACCGTCCCTTCTTGCCTCTTCTAGTCTTTTCTAGTATCTTCTTGACTTTTTTCGCCTCTTCTTGTATCTTCTCGCCCTTTCTTGGCAAGTTTTGTCTCTTCTAGCTTTTGCATTCATTCATTCATTCACGAAAACAAAATCAAAATTCAAACAGATGTATTTAACAATAATTTAATAATATGGGTAAAATACAGTATGGAGTGTCGTATTCGGAAATGTGATCCAAAATTCAAAGGTTACCGGTGTAGACAGAAGGAAATATTTTAACAAATTTTGTCCGTAATTATGGATCATGCAACGTCTATTTGGAAGCAATTCTATTGTCTGAAATCGTAATAATAATAATAATAATAATAATAATAATAATAATAATTGGATGACTTGTATAGCGCCGTTTTTGTGCAAAATCACCTCAAGGGCGCTGTGTCTTATTTAAATGTATCGTTTATTATTTTATCCCGATTTCATGAAACACTAAGAAGTAAGCAACTTTTGGCAAGTGGCCTAGATCTAGAATATCTAGATCTTAAATAATTAAGATAAATACAGCAGACCTTTGAAATTCACTTGACGGAACCAACTGGGTTCCAAGTTGCATGAGGAAACCTAAACACGCTCTTATCTTTGAAAACCCGACACGAGCTTTGAAACTCCGACACAAGTTTCTCCATATTCTTAGGTTCTATAAATTTGGCACATTACGGCAAGCGATCCCCCAAAACGTTTTTTCAAACCTGGAATAATACGCCAACAATCGCTGAAGTGGTATCAACATACCACTCCAGCGATTGTTGGCATATTATTCCAGGTTTGAAACTCCGACACAACTTTCTAAAGTCCGACACAAATTTCTAAAGTCCACAAGTTTCTCCATATTCTTAGGTTCTATAAATTTGGCACATTACGGCAAGCGATCCCCCAAAACGTTTTTTCAAACCTGGAATAATACGCCAACAATCGCTGGAGTGGTATCAACATACCACTCCAGCGATTGTTGGCATATTATTCCAGGTTTGAAACTCCGACACAACTTTCTAAAGTCCGACACAAATTTCTAAAGTCCACAAGTTTCTCCATATTCTTAGGTTCTATAAATTTGGCACATTACGGCAAGCAATCCCCCAAAACGTTTTTTCAAACCTGGAATAATATGCCAACAATCGCTGGAGTGGTATCAACATAACACGCGGAAAATGTCGCTTGTGAAATGATGCCGGTCAGTGCAATTTTTTTCTATCGAGGGAATTTTATGTAATTAACGTTTCGGCCCTACAAATCTTCGAATATTATCTTGAAAAATAACATATATTTTTTTAAGAACTTACTTAAATTGTTCAAGGGAAATATCTTATAAATCGGGAGGAAATCGGAATTCCGTCCCTTAATATATGCCTCGGGGATATGCAACTGTTTTTTGAAAGGTGATGAAATATGCTTTGAAATTTTATAGTAAGACATGAACATATCATTTTTTAATATTCAAATTTTGAATGTAACCATAAAAAAGTTTTAAAAATGGCTCACCTTACGTTTTTCGTCTAAACACTGGAATAAAGTTACTGAAAATGGAAATAAACGCAATTTTTACTAGACAAATGTATTGTAAACATTATTGTAACCTAAGTTTTTTGTCGTTTTATATAAAAAAAAATAAGTATATAATAAGTATACGGTCGGTGGCCGAGTTGACATCGCGTTTGGGTCCCACCCAGGCGTAGTGTGTTCAATTCCTCGGCTGGCTAAATCCTCCATCACAATACAAGCAACATTTTCAGCTTACTCGTAACCTGGGAATATCTTTAAAAAAAAAAAAATTAAAAAAAAAAAAGTTTCATATTTTTTTCTCAAATTACGGTCTGAAATTGCGGTTTCATAGAAGTGTCCATTTAATTATTCTGTAGTTATAAAATAATAACAAAAATATTTTATTCCCAGTGGCTTCTAGATTTGAATATAAAGCGTGGTGTTTTCGCTTTCTAACACCGTTAAGGTCATATTTCTCATCATGACAATAAGGAAGACACAACGATTTCTATGAGACCATATGAGCTGCTTGTAAAAGCGATCAAATTAGCTCGAGGGGTTAACCTATAATTCGGTAGCTGACTGTTTAATTGATGAAATACGAATAATATCAATTAAACAGTCCAGCGGCTGTCACCAACAGCATTGATTATTTTCTTAACGAGCTTTGAATGAAATATTTGAGCGCGGGTGGGAGAATTTTTTGAATTCATTTCCCATCTGCCGAGATAAAAAAAAACATCAGGCAGGAATTCGTCGGCAGGAATTGGTACACAAAAATGCTATTTAAAATATCCAAGTCATTGATACTAAATATATCAGATTGACCTAAATTTAAATTAAAGCTTCTTTCCTTTTTTTAGTATTTTTAGTAAATTTAAAAAAAATTAACGACCCTCAACATTAGAGACAAATTCACGTATTGGACAATCTATGATTCAACGCAAGATTTAAGTTTTTTTTTTGCCCGATACAGGAGGCTCTGAGGAAAATAATTTCCCTCAGGGTCTATGTCATCTTTGGGGATGCTACGTGGAGAGTCTTTTTAAGGACAGAAAGTCGGGTAGGAATCTAGGGATCAGTGTGTGCCGTACATCACAAGGCACCCAAAAAGATGACATGAGGGCGTGTGGTTAAAAAAATAAAATTGAACAACAAGAACTTCCTTATTCTCCCGACGATAGTAAAATTAGAAAAAGTATTTATTGAAGTATTTTAAAATGTAAGGATGTTAGCTGTAAGTTTCTACATATGTAAATATATTTGTCATTGAGACAATAATTATAGGCGTAACTCATAAGTCACTAGATAAAAGTCTTAGATTTAAGTCACTAGTTATTATGGATCCTAATGCATTTGTACAGCGCCCTTGAGGTGATTTTCACGAAAACGACGCTATATAAATAAGCCAAATATTATTATTATTATTAGAACAAAAATTTATTTAATAAAAAAATGCATAAACTTTTCCCGTTTTATGTTTTACTATTATATTTTTAAAACTTGTTGCCCTTTTCCCACTAAAAACAAAAAGCAAGACAAAATGCTGTTTCTCAGTGACGTTTCGCTTGGTCATCACTGTCGGAACACACTCTTAAATTAGTGTTGTTTGGGTTAACTCTTAACTGTAAATACAGCTTGTTCGGGTTTTATTCAATGTCTGTTTTAAAGATTTTTACGGCCGGTCCAAAAATAATTCTCTCAGCTTTATTAATTGTGTCTAGAATATATTTGTAATGAATAGACTAGCAAGGCATGTGAATGGAGGCGGAGCTATTAATACTAATAATTCGTATGTACGGCTATCTTATAGAGTCCTATTTAATAGTGTTATCCCAAAGTGCTCTTCGCTACAAATACATTGAAAATCTATTCGAGGAATCACTTCTTATTTTAAATCACTCCCACGGCTAGAATACATCTATAATACAGCCTCAGTAGTTGACGAGTAAGGCTCTTCATCATCTTCTCCATCTTCCTCTTCCTTACTGCCTCCCTCCTCCCAACACACCCCAACAGGGTATGTTCACAAGATGTGGAAGATATAAAGTTTATTTTTCTGATTCTTGTCATCGTTCTGAAAATGTGTAATTTTAAAATTTTCATTCATAATTATTGATTTGAAAAAACGCACATTCCGAAACGGTTCCAACTGGCTACAACGTCCTCGTTTGTTCTTTACGTGGTAAGACGGCAGATAACGCCGCCGAATTCACGAATAAAAACGAAAATGTCGTTTTGGCAGCAAATCGAAAATGACACATTTTAAATCGTTACAGAAAATTTATTCGTCAACATAGAAATAAAATAAAAATATCTTCATTATGTATCGTGATTTTTTTTTCAAGAATAAGAAAGCAGTGAAAATACCCTATTGGGAATGCCATAGTCTCACTGGCTCCGGACCGTTGGGAGCAGTTGGAACTCTTGTGCAGTATTCAAATAAATAAAAAAACGATTTGAATAAAACTGCTGTTGCCAATTTTAAAATAAATCCTTTCAACTCCTATTTTCTAGACAAATTGATCGCCTGCTCAAGAAAGAGTTTCGATAACTTTAAATATTCTATCAATTTCACCAGAAGTGAAAATGAGGTAGGTATGTTTTGGGCACATAGACACGCCCGCAATGTACTTCTATTGGTTTTTCTGTTCAGTGATATATAACCCAGCAAAAAACTGCTTGCAAAATTTAAAGGTTAGTACATATACACAATATAAATAAATTATATTGTTTTGTTTGAGTTTTTCGGTGTACTGTACATCTTGCTAATGTCGAAGGTGACCTTTCATAAATGAACAATAGAGTTTTTTATTGCTACTTTAGAACGATGGAAGATTAATAACACATTGAAACAATATTACACATACTAATTTCGGTTGTTCGTAAGTGGGTAAGTAAGTCATGTGAAATATTCATGCGAATGCGTAACAGTCGTTATTCAAGTTCAACGAACTTTTATTTTTCAAGAAGCGATGAAGTAGGTAACAAAATTATTTTATGAATAAAAAAGATATTTGTTTAAAACCACTTAATTTTGTTTAAAATTTATAATTTTAAAATATCAATTACAAAAAAATACATGAAAAATCATCAAAAATCAATAAGCAAGTTCAAAGTGTTTTTCGATGATTTTATAATTCCTTATTCGAAATGCGTGTTTGTTTTGTTCAAAATACAGATGCTTAGATGAATTAATAGAGTCATTTTCATATTGGTAGTAATTTTTGTAAGGCAATATTTTTTGTAAGGCAATATTTTTGAGGAAAATATATATATATTCAGCTTTAAAAAGTAAACAGTTTAGAATATGACACGAGATAAAGGGTTATTGCCCAACTTTTATTTTTTCAGATAATCTGGCACTAAAGACTGCAATGGGATGGTCGATAATTGGCCATGTGGTCACCGCCAGAATAGGAAAATCAGGGCAAATTTAATGATACTAGAGCGCACCGTTTGAGAATTTTTGACTGCGTAATAGACGTATATTGTATCTATATATATATATATATATATACAAGGTGTTAAGAGACGTATCTGGCTTGCTTTATAGTGATTCCCGACATTATTTTTGGAGTAAATTATGTAAAAGGCATTTTGGATTCCGGTTAAATTATTGCCGTTTTTTAATTTCAAAATCTTAAACGGTCAAAGGTCTCAACGGACTTAAATGAATTTAAAGTATTTAAATAAATAATTAATATTTCATAGTTGTAATTATAAAATATTTGAATGCTTTGTGTGTGTCAGTGTTTAATGTTCTATTTCTATTATAATGTTATATTGTAACCGAATCAGAGTGGTAAATACTCTCAGTATCGCCAAAGAGAAAGACCACTATCTGTATTTGAATGCTTTGTGTGTGTCAGTGTTTAATGTTCTATTTCTATTATAATGTTATATTGTAACCGAATCAGAGTGGTAAATACTCTCAGTATCGCCAAAGAGAAAGACCACTATCTGTATTTGAATGCTTTGTGTGTGTCAGTGTTTAATGTTCTATTTCTATTATAATGTTATATTGTAACCGAATCAGAGTGGTAAATACTCTCAGTATCGCCAAAGAGAAAGACCACTATCTGTATTTGAATGCTTTGTGTGTGTCAGTGTTTAATGTTCTATTTCTATTATAATGTTATATTGTAACCGAATCAGAGTGGTAAATACTCTCAGTATCGCCAAAGAGAAAGACCACTATCTGTATTTGACAGCCTCACAACATACACTGATTGGTAATGCCATAGTCCCATTGGCTTCGAGTAGTTGGAACCCTTAAAAAAATTTAGATACCTACAGCATTTTAATGTTAACTTTTGTGCTTCATTTTGAGAATATAATTAAAATCACGTGTTTTCCACAAAGTGAAAATATTGTACGTTTTGGTTGGTCGAAACCCGACACGTTCTTTGCTCTAATGCTGGACGACCCTTGACGGTACGTGTTGCTGTGACTTCGGAACTAATTGCGTCGGACATAATCAAAGGCTCTACCGCCTTCGCGAAATACCTTCCAGGCCGTCCGCGTGGCAAACAACGTGGAGAACGTCACGTGGCTGGGAACGTTACAGCCTTTCACAGCCTACCAACCAAACAACCAACTGCTCTAGGGGCATAGCTGGAACAATTGCCACGCACTCTGTCAAAACATTACACAATGTTGTTGAGTGTTCAATGATATGACCAAAAGCTTTGTTGTGTGTAAAAGCCTTTTCAAATTCAGTCATGAGTCTTCTGTTCGTATTGAAAACATTATAAACAATTGCAACAATATTAATTTCGGTTGTTGGTGAGTGGGTAAGTAAGTAATGTGAAATATTCCTGCGGAATGCGTAACAGTCATTATTCAACTTCAATAAACATTAAGTTTTCAAAATTTTTGCTACTTATTATATCAAACAAGCACTAGGTACCAAAAATATTTTTTAATCAATAATTCTTCATTCGAAATGTGTATTTGTTTAGTTCAAGTGCTTGAGAGATGCTTAGATGAACTAATAGAAAAATATTAATAAAAAAGTGTTTTATCATCTTTCTTTAATGTAACAAATAGAGATGGTGCAATCCTCACGGGGATCTCCCGTGCTGAGGATTTCATATATATATTATTTTATTTTTTAGGATAGTGTGAAATACTTAATTATAAATATATTATGTTGTGTCTTTTCTGAAATAATTATAAAATTTATTACACTGTGTTTTTGTTCATTTGAGTGGATTCGGTTTCAGTTTGTATTTAGTGTAAGTATATTATCTATTTCTGATCTCCCTCATTTGTATTTGAGATTTAAATGTTATAAGTTTGTTGTGAGTTTTGAATAAGAGTGGGATTTTGTTGTAAACTTTAGTATCATAGGAAGCTTTTTAGCCCAAATGCAATTGTGGTTTCTTGTTGGATATGTTTTTGACCAAGTTCTAGTGTTTCTAATAATTGTTAGTTGTTATTTCTTGTGTTTTGTTTTTTTATGAATATAACGTAGTATTGTTTTAGAATATAGTTGTTTAATTGACACGATGTTAAGTGAGGATAGGTTACTGAGACAATGCGCGATGTTTCACTGAACTATGTCCAATGGACATACTTTAGCGGCCCGTTCATTGTGAGCGTAAACGAGCAACGATCAGCCGCCTTAGTAAAAATAATCTCCTTTAAAATGCCCTTCTATCATAATAATCATCCATTGGGATGCATGTTCTCTCATTCACCTTCATGTGAAGGAGAGAAAAGAGATATAAAATAAAGAAAGAGAGAGACATAAAATATAGTCTACTAATAAAATGTACCGAAATCACATGCATTAGTAAAATAGCTGTTATTCGCAAAACTATATTTATTTTTTCAAAATTGAATGTAAATCAAATTGAATAATGTAATATTTAATTACGCAATTATTTCCGTACTTATTATA
The DNA here is from genome assembly GCA_026573805.1 of Hesperophylax magnus. Classification (NCBI taxonomy): domain Eukaryota; kingdom Metazoa; phylum Arthropoda; class Insecta; order Trichoptera; family Limnephilidae; genus Hesperophylax; species Hesperophylax magnus. Next base: position 5,438,507 of record JAIUSX010000114.1, read on the forward strand.
GGCGTTCAAGGCCATTATCAAACTGTGGTTATTTATTTATTTACGCCCCAGTGGGCTTTTACACGTAAGTAATACAGCTGTGTTCTAGGTATTTATCGTACATTGTAACAATGGTAAAGCAAGTATATGGTATTGATTTAAAAAATAAATAAAGTTACATCACGTTTAAGTTTAGTACATTTGAAATAATCTTTAAAATGAGTAATAAGATTAACTAATTTGATGAAATAGTGTTAATTATAAACAAATTGTTAAAGGTAGTAAAAATAATAATTTTGGAATATATATAAATAAAAATAAAGAAACAGGGAAAGAAATATTAGACGTCATGTCAATAAGACATTTTTATGCCAAATCTGCACTACTTAATTTCCTCCAACAGAAACTACACACTCTAATACCACCTCAAACAACAATAAAAACAAGGTCGACAACAAACAATACCCTGAACATACCGACAACATACACCACACACGGACAAAGACACTTCCAGTATTACGCTACAAAACTTTTTAATTGTATGCCCACCACTCTGAAACTACTACTAATGGGAAATACATACACAAACATTCACAAAAAACTGATCACAGCCTGGATCAAAAAACAAGATATCCATTTTATACAAAACATTATAACACCAAACCAAACATAATCATGGATGATTGTGTATGTATGTATGTATACATGTGTTTACTTATATGTGTGTATGCATGCATATATGTTTATTTATGTATGTACGTATATACATGGGTGTATGTATATATGTGCACATAAATAAATATTTTTCCTTTTTCTTTAAATAACAATGTACAATAACCATTAAAAAAAAAAAAATTAAAATCACAATTCACAATTTATATAAGAAAATTTAACCAATACACATAAATACATGTACCATTTGATCATAACCACGTAAACACCTCAGCACAGGTTCTCCTAGTGAGGTGTTCACGAAACATATAACATTACCCACCACAGTTTCACCTTCTCAAACCTACCTTACACACAACATATTATAGTTATAAGTTTGAAATATATCATGTAAAAATATAAATAATTTTGTGAACACTGTAAATATTATATAGAAATAAAAAAAAATAAAAATATATATACATATATATATATATATATATATATATATATATATATATATTCACTACGGAAAGGTAAACTCGTACAATTAGGAAAAGAAATATATTCACTACGGAGTGGTAAATTTGTTCAATTCGGAAAAGATATATTCACTATGGAGAGTTAAAATCGTACTATTCGGAAAAGATATATATTCACTAAGGAGTGGTAAAATCGTTCAGTTCGGAAAAGATATATTCACTACGGAAAGTTAAAATCGTACAATTCGGAAAAGATATATATTCACTACGGAGAGTTAAAATCGTACAATTCGGAAAAGATATATATTCACTACGGAGAGGTAAACTCGTACAATTTGGAAAAATTAAAATTATGAAGATTTCTTTTCATCACTAACATTCCCAAATCTATTACCAACATTATAATGCGGCATTGAGACGAGACATCCGTAGTCGGGGGGTCAGGTTCTCGAAATTTTATTATGTTAAATTTGTAAGTAAATTTTATTTGATTGCGCAAGTAAATTTTATTTGGTAAATTTGCGTTATTTCACATATTCATTTGAAAAAAATATATGGTAGGTTTATTTGCGGCTCGTTCCAGAGTGGAAGATACTCTCAGTATCACCCTGGTGTCAGACAGAATGGAAACGTTGCTTGAAATGACTTTGGCCGTGGTTGGGAGCAGTTGGGATTTTTGTGCGACTTCACAAACAATCGTGTAGGTATCTACATACATTGAATATTTTATGAAAACAAAAAACTGAGCGTTAGATAAAATAAATCGACAACGATTAGGAAACGCATAAGAAATACTTATAATGTAATGTTTCTTGAAGTCTTCTAATCTTAGATATAAATAATAATCTGTCTGTCTGTGTCACCCCCGGGGAGAGGGAGAGGGAGAGGGTAGTCGACTCGATTTCATATCAGCGTTGAAGTATTCCCGGCGTTTAATATAAATATAAAGCACACTTCTCTGCAAATTTCTGGCGATATTTTCAATTTGGAAATGTTTTCCAATAAGTACTGACCTTTAATGGAATAACCGAGGGAATTTATACCTTATTTATATCGGCGTCTACAACAGCCATTTACGGCACTGTTATTCGGGTGGACCGGCGTGAAAAGGGGAATAGGAAGGCAACGGAGCGCAAAGGTTAATACATTCTCCAGAAAACGGATGTCCGGATGAATTAAAGACTGTCAGGTGAGTACTATTTGAAAACCATTTCCGCTTACCTCTATCGAGAAACTCTAAGGTTAGGTATTTTGCACCGCCATTATGCTTGGCCACGATTTTCTCTAAAGATGAAACCGACCAAGAATCAGCGTTTAATGGGGCCCGTTCAAAAAAGGCTTTTTTTTATATTATTGTTATCAAGTTTATTTGTAGAACTCCATTTTAACTTGAAGGCTGTTTCTCTTTCTGGACGCATCAAACTGTACTCGCCCTTCCTAGACATGTTTAAGGCGAGTTCCATTATAATAGAACAAAATAATATAGTATAATAGTAATGCAGAGGAAAATAAAACTCCTAATTACTGATCATATATAATATCCGATAATTTAGTAGGAAGTCAATAATGGCATAGGTAATAAAAATAGAATCATATATATAGTGGCAGTTGGATAATGCATAATAAAAAACTGTCCCAACGAAAATAATTCAGATATTCGCGACGATCAAAGTCGCCCCCCAGTATTCTGAAGTAAGAAGAAAATTTCGAACATTTCATGCGACCGTTTTTTGTATTTCCGTTACACGATAATAATTAATGAACTTAACAATTTAAAACATAATTATTTATCAATTTTGCTAGTATGCCTCAGTTGATTTTAATTGCAGTTGAGATGTCACGCTTTTCCTATTAGCGATCACGAGGCTCTTTCAAAAATGATTATTATTAGACACCATGGAAGCGATAGAGATCGTAGATCGTATCGGTTATCAGATTACCCTTTGAACCCCTAGAACAAGGAAACATGTTCCTTTAAATGAAAAGCGTCGCAACGGCCATCCACACTAATGACTCAACTGCTCAGGCTAATTTGTTCGGTTTTTGGAACAAAATTACCCGTATAATCAATTTGTTCGCTTTTCGGAACGGCTTATTTACAAATATGATCTAAACGGTGTTCTAAATAGAAAACACCAAGTTTAATATTCAAATCTAGAAGTAAACCACAGAATATGTACAGCTCTATGAAACCAAGAAAACTCTATTTCAAAAAAAATTAAGAAACTTTGAGATTTTTTGATTAATTATTTTTATATAAAACGACAAAAAATTGATGCAGCAGCAAGGTTTAGACGAAAACCGTGAGGTGAGCCAATTTGAAAACTTAAAGTCTGATTTTAACATTTAAATATTTCAACAATATGATAATTTCTAATATTAAAATTTGAAACTGTATTCTATCACCTTTGACAATCTTTCTGCCAGCATCTTGAAAACGATCAGTAGGTATGTCAAAGGCCTGAAGGGTTAATGTTTTGTATATTGACGGTATGATTACAAACAAATGTAATCATAATTTTAAGTCGTGTGAAGGAATAACTTGGACTAAAAGCAAATATGGTTTTACAGGAACGTTCACTGGTCTGGTTTCCTTGACTTAATTTAGCCTGACCTAAATATGAAATGACCTGTACATTTTCTACGGATTGTCTTTAGCAAACTCAGACATTTCCTCAAGAGAAAACTTAATATTTCTTTAAATCAAAAGTTGTAGCAAATATCTACTACGGATGTGAGCTATTTGTGTTTTAATTTCTAAAATATAGACTATATTAGAGACATATTATTTGCGAGTTAAAGATAATTATTTCAATATGATCAACAATTAAGATGAATTGTTTCACAGAATTCGAAAAATTCATCAAATTTCGAAGTTGATTTGCAAGTTCTGTGAAGCACTTGGCCCATCATGATATCAAAACAAAACTTAGACTAGAACTTTCGCAGAACTTGAAAATTTATTTTGAAATTTGATGAATTGCTCAAAATCTGTGAAACAACTGGCCCTTAGTTTTAATAGTTTAAACTTTTGTTCTGACGAAGGGTGGACTGAAATAGTGAAATTACATTATGACCACAATATGTCTCAATCTAACTGTTATTTATTAATTTATTTTATTAAACTTAGCGACGTTATAAGGAACTGGATAATTAAAATGAAGCCAAACGTACAAAAAAACCTTATTTTATTACTAAGTCTTTGTAGAATTCAGTCAGCTGTGAAATAATGAAAACTGCAAGGCGAAACGCTGCATAAATTTTCTAATTAAAGTGAGGTAAGCGCGGAATAATTAACAGCATAGCTCTCAATGGAGACTTACAAGAGTTAGTACTCACAAAGAACAATTCTTATGGGTGTAGTGCTTGCGCCAGTGATTCTTAAAAGACAGTACATCAGTGTTTCGCGAATCTGTTACATCTCTTCTACGTCATAACGAAAGAGGTGAACAAGTTTTGAAAAGTACTTCGAACATTTACACTTTCGCTCTCAACTTATACTCAACTATCTCAGTAAGGCAAGTGATAACTTTATTACAGTTTTCATCATCGTAATTACTAGCAAGACGGTGAGTTCGTTATCTGAATGTATTAACCGATGTAAAATTAATAAATGCGAAATCCTTACACAAAGAAATCAATGGATATTATTAGCCAATGACATGTAAATTCAAATTCATCTAAGATATATTATCACACAAATAACAAGAAAGCAGACAGAATTCTGTAGAAATGAGATCCCGAGGCTGGTGTGTGGTAAACCCATGTATGGTCATGTGAGAAGTGTGGAGAGTATATGACGCGAATGTAAATGTTAGAAGAAGTCGGTGACGCCCGAGGAAGGCATGGCACGATCTGTTGAACCATATAATCAAGTCGGGCTATTTCAAGAGTCGGAATAATAGAAGAGTATGTACGAGACGATGTATGAATGTGAATGAGGCAAGTTTTGAGGCAAGTCTGATTGAACTCTGTCATTTAATGTAATGAAATATTGTAATATATATTATCTTAGGTTATACTGCTTATACGAGTATTAACATCCATTTATTATTTCCTTTTCTATTTTATTTATTGGTTTTGTGTTTAACCACTGGAACGATTTCGGTCGAAAAATCGACCATTTTTATTTTTCTGCGATTGATATCGGTCCAAAAATGGACCGATTTTTCTACCATTCGTAAAATATTTATTGTAATTATTTAAAACGTTTCCATGGCCAGCTACTTGGTTTATCGAATAGCTGATAATATATTCTCTATGTCTATGAACTTATCCGTTGTCTTTGAAGTGTTATTTAACGAGTTTTCGCGGTTTTTAACGCGTCCTGTCAGAAACAAAATAATAACTTCTCGAACATTTCACGAAATTTTGGTCTCTTCCTAAAATGCCGTAAGTAATTAATTTATTGGGTTTTTAACGCATAATTATATATCTGTGTAATCGTGATTGACTTATCTATCTTTGAAATGCGTTTTTAATTAGTTTGTTTCTAATATATTGTTTTGGTTGAAGTTTTTGTGTAAGAATACGTCAACTGAAGACGTCATCTGTTTTTGATTTACAATAATGTCTTATATACTGCACTCGCGCATTTGAAATATAGATATTCCATCACAGTGATTCAAAACAAAGAGATATATATAAGTTTTATTTGAATTGGTTCATTATTAATACAGATATTTGTTAACCAATTATTTTAAGTCATATGTCAAAAAGTTGACTCTTTTTTACATGTAAAATGGTGTAAAGCCTTCGTCACACAATAAAAATTTAGTAATTTAGTTGTATAATTAATTAATTTGTTTACTTTTACCAAATTTGTGCAGAAACAGTTGTCGTCCAGGGAAAGGGAGCACTCCACGACCCAATAATTATTTTCAAATTTTATATTAGTGCAATATTTAACAAAATTTAAACATTTAAGTACTTACATTAAGTGTTTTCAATTTAAAATATATAGAGTGGTGCTGACTGCAAGAGGAGGCAGAGGAAGAGGGAGAGGTGGGGTACGAGCTGGTGCCGGACTACCTGCACGTGGACGTCAACGCAGAGCTGCAATTGCAGCCTCGTCTGGAGTGTTAGTATTTTTTAATGTTTTTTTATGAAAGTACTTTGCTGTGGCCGTTGAACTCATCATATATTTGTATTTATTTAAACAGCGACCCTGCTTTGCTACTGGTGCGAGAGGATCGCGTCAAGGCCCTAAAGGCTGTTAGGGCCCTGCCTGCTTCCTTCCGGCTAGAGCTGGAAAGCCGAAAATTCAAGAAGCAGGCGGCGCGCATTTTGCTCCCTACCGCACCTCCAAGAAAAACTAAACAAAAGTAAGCAATCGTATTTAGATGCTTGATACAATATTATTGTTTTTTCCTGACAGCGTTCCACTCTTACAGTGAGAGTTGGTAAGATCAGCGCTCTGTGCATTTGGCACATTCAGTGCATATTTTACAGAGTTCTAATTTTATTGTTTATTTACATACTGTACTTACTGTTTCACACGTGAATGAGAACAATTTATATGATTTATGTAAATGTTTTCAGAATTCCATCTCCGGAGAGAACAACGTGTCCCTTTTCACAAGGGACGCCTTCACCGTTGCCACGACCCGTACCACCACCGTGGATGTCCACTCCCGCACAGACCCAATCAACGGCTCCCAATGCACCAATTATGCCTATCCGTGCAGCATCTCCCGAGCCGTTACCTGGGACATCGCGGAGTAGGGAACTCTTCTCTCCGGAGGCCGGGTACCACAGCGGGCTGTGGGAGGACGTGCCATTCTACGAAGAATTGTCGGCGTTTGGGAACGGTGAGTTTATTTTTTGAAATGTCATACCAGTGGCTCAATATAAAATCAATTATCTATATTTTATATTGATATCCCTAGCACAGTTTCATTGTTGGTATATTGGCAGGAAATAAGCATAGTACTTAAAAATTCCACATAACAAACATACAAAATGTATTGTTGTTATGACGTGGATGCATCATTACACATCTTTTTTTTCTGTAACGGGTATTGCAGAGTGAGAAATAAGACATGCCGAACTTCTTTGCGAGGATTACATTTGATTCACCGGCTTCTAAACGGTGTAATACAGCATTTTTTTTCTTAAATTAAAAAAACACTTTCGCTTCACGGGACTCATTGTGTCGAGCTTCCTAGTCAAAAGCGAGGCTGTATTGGTAGGTGGGTTTTGTAACCGGACAAATTATCATTAAAATAGGTCGCTTTACGTAGTTGGTCACTTTAAACGGATACGTTTTCCTACTAAAAGCTATGAAACCTTACTAGAGTTTACATTATCGTCACTTAAAACAGTAGACCGTTAAATGCAAAGTCATTATATCCAAATTCTATTGTAAATTTGTGTTTTCTTTTATTTCAGAGTCAGACATGGGCAGAAACAGTAACGTGGACGAGGCAGCTGTACTAGAAGAGTCTGTACTTGGAAACCGTGAGTTATAAAACTAACTAACTTACCTTCACGCCATTTCGGTAGGCAGAGAGGATGAACCACCATGCAACTCGATCTTGGCACACACACTCTTTTCTTCATTCCATACCTACCTGACTGTGCTATTCTGACTCCTGACATTGCCCGCCTCAAGTATTTGATAATACCTCACAAGAGCCTCAGCTGGAGCCAGTGAGACTATGGCATCCCCAATCGGGGTATGTTGTGAGGCTGAAGGTAGCGGGGAGGGGAAGGAGTGTGGAAGAGGGAGGTGGAAAAGTACCTGGCTATTCAGAACTGGTCACCAAACACGGCTAAAGCCATTTCAAGCAACGTTTCAATTCTGAATGGGGTCTTACACCAGGGCGATACTATGGATATCTTCCACTCTGGAACGTGCCGCAAATATAATATATATGAAAATAACACTAATTATTAAAATATAATTTATTTGATTTGATCCCGCGACCATCGTATTGCGAGTCATAAGCCGTACCAGAGGCAGTGGGTTATCGTAATATAGAAACATTAAATTAATTTGGGTTTTCTGTTGTTTCAGAAATGGATATGGACAGATCGAGCGACGAGGATGACGAAGCGAGCGACGTCGACCACGAAGAGAGCGATGAGGATACCTTCTGCATGCCACCAATACCTTATCATAATATTATCAACGTTTCACCTAACTCCGCTATGGCCATAGACTTTAGTAGACAAGACCAGGTAGATAGTGAGGCAATGCGTTCGATTCTGCCGCCTGAAGGTTACTATTTCGATTGGTCTAAAGATATCTTACGTTTTACTGGGATAAGTGAGACTTTCACAGGCACGCCAGGATCAACTTTCAATACCGACAAAATGGGCAAACCTGTGGATGCCTTTCTTAAAATCTTTGATGCAGATTTCGTTGAACCGATCGCGAGAGAGACCAACAGGTATGCAGATCAATGGATTGCGAAAAAACAATTTAAGCGTCATGCGCGTACCAATAAATGGGCTCCCACGAATAAAGAGGAAATGTATGTATTCTTGGCAATTTTAATGTATCATGGTTGTATCATACGTATCCAGACCTCAAGAATCTTTCAGAGGAATTCATATTTACGTAAAAATTACAAAAACACTCAAACCCCGAAACCGCTCGATACCATGTCGCCGACACAATTGGAAATCTTCAAATCATAATTACTTAATGAAATTATATGCTGTATGTGATTAATCAAGACAATTACATAGAAATATAACAGCAGAATACATCTGAAAATAACCATCCAGCACCTCACTCGGGACCTCCCGCCTTCAGAATGGCTCACTCTATGAAAGCAACCCAGTATTTACGTGACCCCCACCTCCATACTATCCAGAAGGAATTCCATGATGGCCGCCGAGTTTTCAACCAATCACAGCTCAACATACTTCATTGACGAGTCACCAATCACGAAATGAACCTCCCTAAAGGGGCGACCCAGTATTTACGCGAAACCCCCTCCATACCACCCGAAAGGAATTCCATGATGGCCGCCGAGTTTTCAACCAATCACAGCTCAACATACTTCATTGACGCCCTTATCAAAAACTGATAACACGGATTATCGCAACCACCGATGATGACATCAGATCCAATTTACAAGAAAATATTAGAAGATATAACCACAGAATAAATATCAATATCAAGAAATAATTAATTACTAACATAATATCTTAAAGAATTGTACCTAAATATGTTTTTCACTCCTTGGGGAATGTTCAAACCAAGGATATTTTGCTTCAACCCCAATATGAAACTTTGTATAATTTATTATAAAATAAATAAACGGGACTGAAGGAGGTGGTTTGGGTAAATTGAACTGGCCTGCTAAAAGGTATAATATTAACATATAATTTTCCTCTAAACAAATTAATTGTAAAGAGGAAAAATACCTAACCAACTCACCTTTCATGAAAGGGATGAAAACTCCCCCAATAGGGTTCGATTTGAAAACGTTCTATAAATAGAGAACCGAATTCCATACAAAGTCAGTTCAAAAAACTACCCCAAGTGAGAAACTTCTCTCCTGAAGAAACCATCTCCAAAGTCTACAAATCTCAAGAAAAATATTTTCAAGTGTTTTAATTCAGTATTAAATTCAGTTTTTTCCAGTCTTAAATTCCTTCCGTCGACTCAGACTTGGGAATCAATCCTTCTCTGATTTTGACATTAAATTTTATCTACCGAGACTGAAACACTAATAAAGGTGTATCCAGCTACCTACGCATTTACAGTATTATACGGACGGAATATTGTTTCGTATATTTGGTCCTTCGAGCCGGATCTACACACGTCTTCAGTCTCAATTAAAGGTGGTGATGCCGTCACTTCGCAGCGGCCGCAAGGCCTCAACATCATCTGAGACCAGCCGTAACCGAACCCAACCTGTTACTGAGAACCCCCAAGAGCCCGATGCACCTTCTGAATCAACTGAAGACTCTCTCCAAATGCTACGCCGAGAAATGCGCATTCGTGAGGAGCAACTAAATAAACAAATCACAGAACTACAATCAGCCCTGAATGAAGCCACACGCCAAACGGCTACCCAACCCATGCCCAACTTAACCGCACCTGAAGTAACTCCAAATGTACCTCCGAGCCCAGCAGCTAACATCACCATATCAGGACAAGAATACCCAACTCATAACACAATGGAGTACCAACCACAGCCATTCCTGACAAACCTGGACTCTCCGCTCTTTCCACCACCTCCTACAAATGAAGAAAGAGCGCGACTTACTCAAGAGTGGTTACGACAAGGCGCCGACCCACTGACTCAAATAGCGTCGATAATGGCAGACGCCATCCGCTCCACCAGATCCCAAGACACCCCTCGGTCGCTGGAAGACGACTCAAGGATGGCAGCTCTCATCGCCAGGCAGTCTTCAGCAAAGGATCTACCCCTATTTTCTGGAGACCCGCTCGAGTGGCCTACCTGGAAGGCGCAATATATGCAGTCCACTTCCACCTGCCAAATGACCGCTAGTGAAAACCTCATCCGACTGCAACGCGCCCTCAAAGGCAAGGCGCGAGAGACAGTAGCACCCCTGCTGATGGATCCCTTTCAACTGCCCGAGATCCTTAACGTACTTGAGCAACGGTACGGCAACTCAGGAGCAATAGCCAAATTTATGCTCGAAAAAGTAAAAAGGCTACCCTACCTCACACCTGACGTATCTCTGGAAGACCTGACAGACTTCTCCGGGACAGTGCAAAATTTGGTGGCCTCCCTCCGGATCCTGAAAACCGATGGCTACCTCACCAACCCTACATTGCTGAGCGACATCACCGACAAGCTACCAAACACTCTACGACTAGCCTGGCTGATGGAAGTCCGTGGACAGCACCCCCCTGCCACCATCACCCAACTTGCTGCCTTTATGAAGGAGATAACCAACGCAATACCAAACAGCGGGATGGTAGACCGCCCACGACCTCGCCCACGCCGAGACCAAGTCCACGCAGGATACCAAGGACAAAGCAACAAACCAGGAAAAATCAGGGTGGTGTTCGACGCAGCCAGCCGATGCCGAGGAACCTCACTCAATGACCAGTTGCTCACAGGCCCCGACCTGCTGTCATCACTCCTGGGAAACATCATGCGCTTCCGGGAAGGAAACGTTGCCATTGCTGCTGACATCAAAGAGATATTTTTACAAATAAAAATAAAACCGGAAGACCAACAATCGCAGCGATTCCTGTGGCGAACATCAACCAAGGACGAACCCGAAACATACCAAATGACTTCGATGATGTTTGGCGCCACCTGTTCACCAAGCAGCGCCCAATTTGTTTTGGGCAAGGTCGCTGAGAGGTACCAACACGAATACCCATCCGCCGCAGCAGCTATTCGCGCTAAATTCTACATGGACGATTACTTGGATGCGGTAGACACTCACCAGGAAGCTGCCAAACTCACCCAAGATGTGAGTACCCTCCTCGCGAAAGGAGGGTTCCATTTGACCAACTGGGCATCCAACAATCCAGCAGCTATTGCCAATTTTCCTGCCGAAGATCGCACCAACACCACAATAGCCATCAGCAACGGGAGCCCAGAAACAGAACGAGTACTCGGACTCATCTGGGACCCTTCCACAGACCACTTCCTATACTCATTTAACGAGATGACTCCGTCCGAAGCTATCACATTACCCACGAAGCGACAATTACTATCAACAGTTATGAAAATTTTCGATCCCGTGGGCTTCATCGGCTGCCTGACGATCAGAACAAAAATGCTTCTACAAGACGTATGGCGATCAAACATCGGCTGGGACGAATCCATCAAACCCGAACACGCGCAGAAATGGGCAAACTGGCTGAACCTACTACACACAAACAACATTTCAATCCCGAGACGTTGCCTATACAACAAACAGAGCAACGTAACCCTACATCTCTTCTGTGACGCATCAGAACAAGCCTGCTGCTCCGTAGCCTACTTCACCGAAGAAGTAGAGGGAAAGACGCATACGACATTCATTGCAAGCAAATGCAAAGTCGCACCACTGAAACCTCTCTCCATTCCTCGCCTCGAATTGCAAGCCGCCCTCATTGCAGCCAGACTCGCCCAAACAATCCAGAAGGAGAGCACGGCCCACATACGCCGCACATGTTTTTGGACAGACTCTACAACAGTACTATGCTGGCTACGCACCGACCCACGATCCTACTCAACATTTGTGGCCAACCGACTAGGAGAGATAGACGAGCTGACCAGAATACCCGACTGGAAATGGGTACCTACGAAACTCAATCCTGCTGACATCGGCACACGGGACCTCGAAATACCCGACCTGACACCAGAAGGAAGATGGTTCTCCGGCCCGGCCTTCATTACCCACTCAGAAAACAAATGGCCCAAAGAGCGCGCACCCGCCCATAAACCCAATGACCTAACTCTGGAAGTCAAACCTCTCTACGTCGGACTCATCATCGAAAGAGGCGAAGCTCTACCAGCAATTGAACGATTCTCATCGTGGCACCGACTGATCCGCTCGACTGCTTGGATTCTCCGCTTTACCAGACGATGCCGGATGGGCCCCAACAGAACCCCAGAGGGACCACTAATAGCGGAAGAAATAAAAACAGCTGAACACAAATGGATCAGAAGGTCACAAGAAGACGCTTTCGGTTCAGCCCTACATACCCTACGAGAAAAGAAAAAAATTACCCGCTAGCAGCCGCCTCAACCCCCTGAACCCATTTTTCGGCCCGGACGGTATCCTCCGAATGGGAACACGCCTGCAAACATTAGAAAAGGCTAAAGAAGTAGCCCGAACTCCCATCATCCTGGATGGCGACAACGCGTACACCCGTCTCCTGATTAATCACTACCACAAGAAATCAGATCACCCCAGTACGGAAAAAAACAGTAGCAGAAATACGCAGCCATTTTTTCATACTCAGACTACGTACAATAAGCCGAAAGATTGCGCACACCTGCCCAATGTGCTGCATACGACGCAGCAAACCCAATCCGCCCCAGATGGGCGTACTACCACCGCCACGACTGATGCATCACGTCCGCCCATTCACACATTGCGGGCTGGATTATTTCGGTCCTATGACCATAACAGTCGGCAGACACAGAGAAAAACGTTACGGAGCCATCTTCACCTGCCTCTCAACACGTGCCATCCACCTGGAATTAACTACTTCACTATCAGCTGACTCCGCAATCATGGCCCTACAAAGGATGACCGCACGAAGAGGACAACCAACTGCCATATACTCTGACAACGGCACGAACTTTCATGGAGCCGACGCTGAGATGAGAGACGCCTTGATGTCATTAAGCCAGGATACCAAGATGATCGACGCAATAGCCACTCAGGGCATAGAATGGCACTTCATACCTCCGATGAGTCCCCACATGGGGGGAGCCTGGGAGAGATTAGTGAGGTCGGTTAAAAAAGCCTTAAACGCCACGCTAAAGGAGAGAACGCCTAAAGAAGAAACTCTCCGCACAGCCCTAGCGGAAGCCGAATTCATTGTGAACAACCGCCCTCTTACCCACATTTCGGTCGATCCACGAGACGAAGAGCCCCTGACCCCCAACCACTTCTTACTGGGGTCAGCCGGGAAACGACCTCAATTATCGTTCTACAATAAAACAGAAGAAGAAGTGTGCCTCCGCCGTCAGTGGCGCATTGGGCAACAACTCACGGACGCTTTTTGGAGAAGATGGTTGCACGAGTACCTACCCACTATGGCCGCCCGACAAAAATGGCACCATCCAATTACACCAATTAAAAAGGATGACCTAGTAATCATCATGGATCCAGCACTACCCCGGAACAACTGGCCACGTGGCCGTGTCATCGAAGCAGTACCTGCAGCCGATGGTCAAGTCCGAACTGTTCGGATCCAAACAAGCACTGGAGTCTACATAAGACCGGCAGTAAAGGTTGCCGTCATCCTCCCGGCCGCACTGGACGTCTCCTACAACCCCAACAAATAGAAATCGACACAAGTGACAGAACTTGTCTATATTGGCATCTCCAGACAACTACTCCCACTTCCTACTCCCGCAGGGGGCGCCCGACAACGCTGGCACTGAGCGGCTATCCCTCACTGACACGGCGGAGTTTGGCCCGCACCCCCTCGATGGCGCTGGCACTGAGCGGCTATCCCTCACTGACATGGCAAAATCGACTCCCACTTCCTACTCCCGCAGGGGGCGCCCGACAACGCTGGCACTGAGCGGCTATCCCTCACTGACACGGCGGAGTTTGGCCCGCACCCCCTCGATGGCGCTGACACTGAGCGGCTATCCCTCACTGACATGGCAAAATCGACTCCCACTTCCTACTCCCGCAGGGGGCGCCCGACAACGCTGGCACTGAGCGGCTATCCCTCACTGACACGGCGGAGTTTGGCCCGCACCCCCTCGATGGCGCTGGCACTGATCGGCTATCCCTCACTGACATGGCAAAATCGACTCCCACCTCCTACCCCGCTGGGGCCCCCCCCCCGACTGAGTTGGCACTGAGCGGCTATCCCTCACTGACACGGCGAAGTCTAAACAGCATCCTCTCGATGGCACTGGCACTGAGCGGCTATCCCTCACTGACATCGCAAAGCTTGGACAACACTCCATCGATGGACTAGCATTGAGCGGCTATCCCTCATTACCAGGACATAACAACCTGCGGAAACATCAAAAGAAGATACGTCTGAAGAACTAGCTGAGTACAGGCAAGACTGTACGGGGGGAGTGTATCATACGTATCCAGACCTCAAGAATCTTTCAGAGGAATTCATATTTACGTAAAAATTACAAAAACACTCAAACCCCGAAACCGCTCGATACCATGTCGCCGACACAATTGGAAATCTTCAAATCATAATTACTTAATGAAATTATATGCTGTATGTGATTAATCAAGACAATTACATAGAAATATAACAGCAGAATACATCTGAAAATAACCATCCAGCACCTCACTCGGGACCTCCCGCCTTCAGAATGGCTCACTCTATGAAAGCAACCCAGTATTTACGTGACCCCCACCTCCATACTATCCAGAAGGAATTCCATGATGGCCGCCGAGTTTTCAACCAATCACAGCTCAACATACTTCATTGACGAGTCACCAATCACGAAATGAACCTCCCTAAAGGGGCGACCCAGTATTTACGCGAAACCCCCTCCATACCACCCGAAAGGAATTCCATGATGGCCGCCGAGTTTTCAACCAATCACAGCTCAACATACTTCATTGACGCCCTTATCAAAAACTGATAACACGGATTATCGCAACCACCGATGATGACATCAGATCCAATTTACAAGAAAATATTAGAAGATATAACCACAGAATAAATATCAATATCAAGAAATAATTAATTACTAACATAATATCTTAAAGAATTGTACCTAAATATGTTTTTCACTCCTTGGGGAATGTTCAAACCAAGGATATTTTGCTTCAACCCCAATATGAAACTTTGTATAATTTATTATAAAATAAATAAACGGGACTGAAGGAGGTGGTTTGGGTAAATTGAACTGGCCTGCTAAAAGGTATAATATTAACATATAATTTTCCTCTAAACAAATTAATTGTAAAGAGGAAAAATACCTAACCAACTCACCTTTCATGAAAGGGATGAAAACTCCCCCAATAGGGTTCGATTTGAAAACGTTCTATAAATAGAGAACCGAATTCCATACAAAGTCAGTTCAAAAAACTACCCCAAGTGAGAAACTTCTCTCCTGAAGAAACCATCTCCAAAGTCTACAAATCTCAAGAAAAATATTTTCAAGTGTTTTAATTCAGTATTAAATTCAGTTTTTTCCAGTCTTAAATTCCTTCCGTCGACTCAGACTTGGGAATCAATCCTTCTCTGATTTTGACATTAAATTTTATCTACCGAGACTGAAACACTAATAAAGGTGTATCCAGCTACCTACGCATTTACAGTATTATACGGACGGAATATTGTTTCGTATAATGGTATTAGTCCCCTTCCTGTTAAAAAAGACTACTTCTATTCAAAAAAAAACTCACCGCCATGCCTTATTTCAGCCGAGCCATGGATTATAATCGTTTTCTTCTAATTAAATATTTCCTTCACTTCACCAACAATGAAAGTCTTTCTTCTGATGCACCATTATCTGTGCGAAGGTTACAAAAGATTCAGCCCGTCTTGGACCACCTCTCAAATAAGTTTGAGACTTTATACCTGCCCGAGCAAGACATCTCTCTGGATGAATCCAAAGGCCGTTTGGGATTCGTCCAGATGATCAAAACCAAAGCGGCCAGTGCGGGTATAAAGTCTTACGAGCTTTGTGAGTCCAAGTCTGGCTATCTTTGGAAATTCCAAATTTATACGGGGAAGACCATTTCCAGACAGGCTGAATCGACAAATCCAGACCAGGAAGATATGACGGAAGACATAACGGAAGATATGACGGACGACATGACACAGGCCAACTTTTTGGGTCCTCACAATATCTGCCCAGTTGGGGCCACTGCAAAGATAGTATACGACCTGGCCAGCCCTCTGTTTAACAAGGGGTATACATTAATAATGGACAATTTTTATAATAGTCCATTATTGGCACGATGCCTCAAAAGAAATGGGATGGACTGCATGGGCACATTGCGGTTAAACCGAGAATTTGTGCCCTCTGCATTTAAGTCCCATCTCCGGACCAAACTGAGGGAAGGTGAGCTTGTATACTCGAACTGCGGGGACCTCAATGTAATGGTTTGGTTGGATAAAAACCTGGTAAGTATGTTGTCCACCTACCATAAGGCAGAAATCGGGGCAGTTGAAAAGTTTGGTACCTGGACTTACAAACCTCAACTCGTACTAGACTATAACAAGGTAATGGGGGGGGTTGACCGAAAAGATCAGCTTTTGTCAGGCTTCCCCATTGAACGACAGCGAAACCTGGTCTGGTACAAGAAGCTTTTCAGGAGACTACTAAGCGTTTCGGTGCAGAATGCGTATATATTGTACGGCTCAAAGCTCCGCAAGGAAAATAAACGCATTTTGTACCGAAACTTCAGGAGTGAGGTTGCGGATGAACTCCTTCTGCTGTTCTGTCGTAGTCAAATTGACACGACTGTGCGTACCATTGGCCTAATAGCTGAAGGAAAGACTCTGCGACCTATCCTGAAAGGCAACCACTTCGTGGTCCGTAGCGGGAAAAAGGTGAAATGTGCGTGGTGCAACATAAATAACATTTTCAAAAGGACCCTTACAAAGTGTGATGTGTGTGATGTGGCATTATGCTATGATTGCATGAAGCCATATCACACTACAATATAGATTTGCTGAGGGTTTTTTTATTTCATTTTTTTCTTTTTTGGTTTTTTAGTTATGAAATTCTAATTTATAAATTTAATTAAATTTGTTTGAACATCAATTATGATGGCCTGGATGGCTGGACTTAATCATTTCTTTCCGCATACTCACGTCTCATGTTATGTTGTCCTCAAAGGTTCTATATGATAAGGTTCGGTGGACATTTAATATGTATATTTCAATTCTGATCATTGAAATATGCATGTTAACAAATGCACAGGTATTCTCATTTTTCCCTGTTTATTGTACACATTAAATAACTCGTTTTATTTTTATGTCCTAATTATATTTTGTCAATTTTTCTGTAAAGATGCTTTTCCAGATCTAGTCACTAAACATAACTAAGCCAATTCAAGCAATGTTCAATTCTGAATGGTGGTCCCTCACCAGAGCGATACTCAGAATCTCACTCTATAGCGAGGCACAATGATATTATTATGTATTGATTTTCTTAAATTATGAATAAACCAATAAACTGAATACATTTTTATTATGACAAAGTGTGTAAACAATGTTTAAATCAATATACTGCTCTTTCATTGTAACCATACAACTGTAATATTGATTTAAAAGGATATTAGGGCTTAATAAATAAATCAATTATTGGTTCCATCAATTATTTTCCCTCCCCCATTTTTTTTCGATACCTTTGCGTTTAGATATTAAATTATCACTATGATTTTATTTGCCATTCTACGGTCATAAAAAGGTTTGATATATATATACAAATTTATCATCATTTTACATATTCCGATTTACCCTATGTAGCTTGACCTTAAGGTAGCTGTCAGAAGTGATTTTTCGTCAAATATTGGTGAATTTCATCAACTTTCAAAGTATCCCCCTGAAATATTGGCAATGTTTATATCTATGATATATATCTCATTTTAAGCCTTATTTCCTCGTTTTGCACGTTATATAAAAACATGGTTACAAATCTCCAGTTCTAATTTACAATTATTTAAAAAGTAGCACCATGATTTTGACATCGTGAAATAGGCTCTCTGTATAATTCATCAAATGAATAAAATAAAGCGAACACGGCCACTATGCTTATTAATAATTGTAGACAGTTAATGTATTTTCCTAACGCTAAACCAGTTTTTGTGGTAAATTTATTATATAGTATAATACAGTGATTTCAATTTTGACGCGTCACGCACTCAAATTTTCCAAAATTATTTTCTGACCAAACTTTTGAAGAGATCTTATCATGCAAAATATTATTTTTTTATTATATTCTTGCATCTGTGGTTATCAAACAGGCCATAGAGAACATAAAAACGTAGAAAATATTCTATAAAGATTTTTAAAACTGCCACTGGCGGCAATTTCAAATCACAAAAACGCAAATTTCACGGATTTATAAAGTTTAAGATATTTTAATAATTTATCTATCATTTCTAAAAATATAGAATAATTATTAAAATATAGGTGTATTCATTGGCTATATAGCACTACAATCAGTTTTATGTCTCCGTATTAAAATTCGGAGGTTTGATTTTTTTAATGTTGGCGGAAAATATTCAAAAATCGTCGCCAAAAAACCGCGAGCAATCGGAGAAAAAAGTTTTTTGACGCGCGATCGTTCGAGTGGTTAATTCGTAGAACTCCATTTATGTATTTTTTAAATTTAATTTAAGTTCTGCAAGTTTTTTGGTTTTTGTTATTGTTACAGCTGTTACGGCTTTTAATGCCATTTTCAAATTGTGGTTTTAACCACGTTTAGACGACTTATTTATATGATTCTATTTTACCGCCTCCCAATGTAAAATGATTTATTACCGGTTAAACTAATTTATTGATAAAATAATTGTGACAATAGATTTCATATTTATAAATACCCCCACAGAATAATAAAACTATTTTTCCATAAACATTTATAATATTGTTATCCCTGTAGGATAACCTAAACTTTCTATTACGTCTTCACGGTTTAAAATATATGCAACTTTTTTTTATTTTTTTATTTTTTTATTTAATATTTGTATGTTTTTTACAATAAATATACAATTATACATATTATACAGTGTTATAAAGGTAAATAATAATAGCTTTTCCTCACCATAAAGAGACGAGGCTCTTGTGTTTGGTGAGTGAATCCTGGCTCAATTATATGGAATCATGTAAGTAAGTAAATAATATATTTGCAAAACCAAAGGGATAAGTAAGAAATAGGCAAGATTTATCAATAATACAGTTTCAAGATTTGAAGGAAATAATAATAAGAGTAAGATATGGACTTTTATAGTAGTTTTAGGTAATTTTTTAAATTTATTTTAAATTCCTGAATATCTTCAATATTTTTTAGATATAATGGAAGGATGTTAAAATATGTTATACCTAGATAGAGATAGGTATTTTGTGTGTGCTTTGTATTAAGTTTTGGGATTTTGATAGTTTTTTGATATCTTGCTGATGAATTGAATTGTAAGTTATTTAACTGTATTTCTTTATAAATTTGTAGAATTGAATATTTTTTATAAATATTGTCTATTGTGGGTACATTGAATATTGAAAAGAGAATCTCAGTAGAAAATTTGGATGTTTTTTTCAATATTACTTTAATTATCAATCTTTGAACTATTTTAAGTGGATTTAATATATTGTTATAAGTTCCTCCCCAGCCAATAATACCATATTGTAATATAGATTGTACAATTGCATAGTACACTCTTTTTACGTTTTCTAGTCTAAGAATATTTCTAAGTCTTATAAATATATAAATACATTTTCTAATTCTTTTGACAAGTTCACAAATTTGTTTTTTCCATTTAAAATGTTGATCTATATATATACCAAGATATTTAATTTCAGAAGTTAGACTAAGTATAGAACATTCTTGATTGCAAGTAGTTCTGTTACATTTAAGTTGATGTATTATAATTTTTAATTCTGGTATTGATTTAAATTTGTTGATAGATAATGGGATACATTTGTTTTTTCAGTATTTAATGAGAGGAGGTTTTTATCGAACCAATTTTTCAGTATATTAATATCAGTATTTGCTAAGTTATTAACATTATTCCAATCAGTACCTTCAATTATTATGACAGTGTCATCAGCATAAGATATTATTTTTCCATTTAATCTTTGATTGAATATGTCATTTACATAAATGATAAACAGTAACGGTCCCAGAACTGTACCTTGAGGTATGCCGAAGTGACTTGTTTTTTGTTGACTAAGTACATCGTTGATTTTTACGACTTGAGGGCGTTTGAAAAGGTAGCTTTTTATCCATTCTATAGCTGTACCACTTAATCCAATGTTTCTTAATTTACTTATAAGTTTGTCGTGTGATATGCTATCAAAAGCTTTTTTAAGATCTATGAAAATTCCAATGCATTTTAATGATTTATCTAATTAATTATGAACAAGACTAGTTAATTTTGCAATTGCATCCTGAGTGTTCTACCTTCCATAAAACCGAACTGATTTTCATTAATTAATTTATTACATTTTACAAATTGGTTTATCCTTTTTTTAACTATCTTTTCAAAATTTTTCGCTATGTTCGAGTTTACTGATATGGGTCGGTAATTGCTAACTTCTTCTGGGTTACCAGATTTAAATATTGGAGTAATGGTAGTTTGTTTGTAGATTGATGGAAACACTCCGCTTTGGAAACTTACATTTATTATGTGTTTTAACGGATTAGAAATTTGATTTTTAATATTTTTAAAAATATTAACTGTTATTCCATCGAAACCCGGGGCAGAACCTCCTTGCATACCGTTTATAATTGATATTATTTCGTTTTCTGTGGTGACTTGGAATGTTGCTATATTATTGTCAGTATCAATACTACAGTCTGGAAATGTTATATTTGGGTCAGTATGAATGAGATTGGCAAGATTTTCCCCTACGTTCCCAAAGAAGGTGTTAAATATGTTTGCAGCTTTTGAGGGATTTTCTTTACAACATGTTTTCATGTTGTCGTGAAATATAGTAGCGATGTCGTTATTCTTGTTTTTTTTTCTTGTCAATTATTTAATTTATAACTGTCCACACTCTTTTACTATCATTTTCAGCCTGATTCAACTTTTGTTTATAATACTTTTGTTTTGTGTTTTTTATAATATATGAAAGTTTGTTTTTATATGCTTTAAAATGATTTAGTAAATTTTTATTATTTGGTTGTTGAGTAGTTAATTTGTAAAGAGCTTGCTTATGTCGTACAGATACTACTAAACCATGAGTAATCCATGGTTGCTTTCGGAGTATCTGGGCCGAAGGCTTGGAATAAACTCCCTCCGGAACTAAGATCCATAACAAGTCCAACAGAATTCAGGTCTAAACTAAAAACTTACCTTTTTAAGTTGTCGTACCCTTAAATTAAATATACCAATCCTAAGAGAAAGTCCAGTTATATTCAATTTTTCAATTAATTCCTAAACCCTGTATCTAAATTTCGCCAATAAACAATTAGATAATATTAATTAAGTGTTAATCTCAAGTGACCTACCAGGTAAGTATTGTACTGTATATTTTCTCCATAAATAGTTAAGTAATAACACTGTAGAAATGTATTACAAGTTTGTACAGCGCCCTTGAGGTGTTTTTGCACAAAAACGGCGCTATAAAAGTCATCCAGGTATTATTATTATTATTATTATAGGTTTCAAGTTCGACACTTTGGATTTGGTTATTATATTATTATTTGTCGAGTCATTTATGCATTTAGATATTTTTTCTTCAAACATTTTACAACATATATTGACATCATTACATTGTAATAATTTATTCCAATTTTCTGATTCTAATTGGTGTTTTAATGTATCCATATTAAGTACTTTTTTTGAGTAATTATTTTGTTTAAATAATGGCAAAGTTGGATTGCTTAATTTATAGTTAAAAATACATGAATAATGATCAGTGATAGTTGTATGAATAACAGCTGATTTTATATTTTGGATATCAGGAATATTTGTAAAAATGTGATCTAAGCATGAGGGGCGTTGACCTTTAACATTTCTAGTATAAGAATTTATGCACGATAAATAATTGAGTTCTGCTAACATATTTAGATATGTGTCTTTATCTTTACTAGAATAGTCGTTTGCGATATTTAGATTCATATCTCCAACAATAATAGTATTTTTATTTCTAAAATTTAACAAAATATTTTTTAATTCATCTATAAATTGAGGTACTATCGATGTATGCGTACGATAAATAGCAATAATGTTATAATATTTATTAACGTCTTTAAATTCTATATTTAATATGTTAACATTACTAACATTAATTATTTCTTTAATATTGAGAACATTATACTGGTTAGAAATAAATAATCCGATACCTGAGTTTTTGTTTATTTTGTTTATTGTCGCATGGTATGTGTAGCCTGGAATAGTGTAATTGATTTCGCCTGCAGAGTGTGTCTCTGTTAAGACAATCAGGCCCGGGAAAAAATTTAATTCTTTTAATGTTATAACTAATTCATCCATGTTTCGTTCTAAACTTCTAATATTTATATGAAATAGGGTAAATCCTTTTTCAGTGCAAATTAAGTTAAAATCTTTCATAGATTGACATAAATTTTCTTCAATATACATTTTTTTATCTAATGCGTTATAATTAATATTTTAGTTATAGATATATTTGATGGTTAGTTAGTTGCTTAGTTAATATTATGTTAATAATATTACGAAACCCGATATTTAGGTAGGTACTGTTGATGTTGCAAAAACTAAACTCGGTATGGACAAAAATGTGATTTTTTAAAGTTTCATATCTACGAATGACCTGCATCAGTTACATGTACTTCGTTCTTGAAGTAACATTGTCACCAAACGGCAGGGAAAGTTGAGCATATTCTTATATCTCTTCTGTCACCCTCTCCTACCGGAAGTTGGCTATTATCACTTAGAAAACTGCATGCGTATTTATCAAGTCGCGTTAAAGTTTTCTTTTATCTAGAATAAATAAAAAAAAAAATTAAAAAAACGTAGTTACAGTTTTGGCAATATGAGAACATCCTAAAGAATTATTTTTAACAACAACATTTCTCTTTTTGCTGTTATGTCATTAGTAATCAATGTTTAAAAAAAGAACAACGTCACGTCTGTGCATATTTTTAACGTTGGTTTAAAATGACCTAAGTGAATTAGGAAGTATATTTTTGAAATAATCAAAAGTGTTCCGTGACTTCAGGAAGGTTCAGAACCTCTGAACTAACAGGTAAAACAGAGGAAAACTGTGACAGAGAATGAACGCAGACGTTTCCTCTTATTTTAATTGTTTGGCTCGGGTTTGTATTTCACGAAAAACCCAACTAGCGTAAAGAAGGTATTCGAGCGACAAAATAATATGGTTATTATGAATATTAAAAATTAAAAGTCGATGTAGAATACGATTTGATATTTTTCGGGATAGATTAACGACAATCTCTTATCTCATCTCCTCCTATGTTCATTTCGGGTGGGGGACACATCCTCTCGGGCGAGTTCGAAATAATTCCCATACATGCGACATGAATATCAGCACATATGGGAAGGATTTTCTCTCATATTTCCTAGATTCATACAAAAATACTAGCAGAACGGTAGACTTGCTGATCTTGGGAATCTACTAGCTGTCTGGGTGCGCAGCGTCTATGCTATTTGTTAACACCAAATTTGTACGGAATGGTATTTTGCAAGAATCAACACACTTATTTTACATTAATGCCACACAAGAGTTCCCCCAGGGTTTATTTCATCTTTAAGGATGCTGTACGAGGGTCTTTTCAACGGAAGAAAGGAGAGGAAGTACTGGGAAGGATGAAGGTAAGAGGGGTTGGTAGAAATCTGGGGTCAGTGTGTCCAGAAGTGACGGATAAATTCATCCCTCCCACTGCGATACAAGGTGTTGGGTCGAGAGAGTCCGGCTGGAGAGGTCGAAGAGTCTCAACCAGCATCTCCCGACCCGACCCGTCACGCAGTTGGTGGAGAGATGCATACACCACACAAACCTCACCCTATCTAACCTAACCCGGGCACCTCTGTTAGATCACCAAACGCAGTAAACCACTTGGGGTGACTCGTGGCAGAGGTGTCGGTAATCCAATGAATGGATCACGGGGCGGCGGTACCCCTACCAGCCTCTCAAATTTCCTGTGATTATCGTGTTTTAACTTGTTGTTAAAAGAGGTTAATAATTATAACTAAATATGTTACTTTTATATAACAAAACTAACTGTTTCTTGCGTAAATTGTGATTGTGTACTTAAAACTATTTTTATAACCTACGACATTATATTCTTTGTAACCTACGACATTATATTCTTTGTAACCTACGATATTATATTCTTTGTAACCTACGATATTATATTCTTTGTAACCTACGACATTATATTCTTTGTAACCTACGACATTATATTCTTTGTAACCTACGATATTATATTCTTTGTAACCTACGATATTATATTCTTTGTAACCTACGATATTATATTCTTTGTAACCTACGACATTATATTCTTTGTAACCTACGATATTATATTCTTTGTAACCTACGACATTATATTCTTTGGCCACATAAGTTTTAACTCCTAAAGCCTCGACCATATTTTGACAAAAGGTCGGACACATTAGATTTGCAATAAAATAAATAGAATATTTCAGAATGTATCGGAAAACTAAAAAAATATTTTTTATTATAAATAAAAATTACATTTTTTGACATAATAAATTTAAGCAACCATAAAAAAAATGTTTCACCTTATTTTTTGTAACTAAAATTACTCAAAACGAAAAATATATAAAAACCCACCTATTTTATTAGAAAAATTTAGTACAAACGTTTTCATCTCATTTTTTATCGTTTCATATAAAAATAATTAATAAAAAATTCACGAAGTTTCATATTTTTTGTTCAAATTGCGTTCTGAACTTTTAGTTTCATAGGGGTACACATTTTAACTCTTTTGTGGTTTATTTGAATTTTTATATTTTATTTTTTTTATTTCTAACGCCGTTCAGATTATATTTCTCATGACGTTAAGGTAGATACAACGATTTCTATGAGATCATATGAGTTGTTCGCAAAAACTAACAAATTAGCCTGAAGGGTTAATGAATCGTCGAATTGTATCATGTTACTAGGTCGCTAATCGCTGGTAAATAACGCTAATAAATATGTATTATATTATAATGCCAACATAGGATTCTTTCATATATCTAAAGGAATTTCATTTCAATTTTCATGAGACAGGCACTAACGGCGAGTAGCAGGATTCAGCAGGATTCGATGTCAAGCCCATAAATATTTCAATTTTATACTTTTGCAGTATAAATACTTCTTACCCCGAAAAGCACACTGTTTTGATCATTGTTTTGATTAGGAGAGTACTCCATCAATGGACAAAGGATTGCTTATCATTTGACTACTCTCTGTTTATCGCATATAATGTTATACAACACGGCTGTACCTAATGATTTGTTATCTGATAAAGAGATAGGAAAGGGAACGGAAGCGTGATCTCTCGATCTCAAGTGCAGTAGTGGCTGTAGCTTCAATGTATAATTATTATCCATACGTCATAGATACTAACTAACCATCGCGCCATTTCCCCGCAGACGGAACGCTAAACAACTAGGTCTTTCACATTTATACATACTCTTCTGTTATCTGTGATCCTTGACATGGCCCGATCGTGCTTCTTCCTCGGACATCCCTGACTTCTTCTTTTTTTTTTTTTTTTTTTTTTTTTTTTCTTTATTCATGAAATATTAATGTGTACAGTTTTTACATGCTTTTCGACTACCACACTAGACACATGCCCGTATTATGGTAGTCGAAATTTATATACATAGGTTTATATAATTATATAAATGTAATATTTGATAACTTGTTAATCTAAGTATTTTTTTTCTTACATGCAATGTATGTGTATAATAGGTAACATTTTTACTGGTTCCCAGTTCAGTAGATTGCTCAAGTGTACATCAACCGTATTTTAAACTGTTGATATTAATGAGATAAAATGAACACAATCAGCAAATAAATAGGTTACTTTACTTGTTCTACCATTCACGTTCCCGTCATATATTCTCCTTTACTACTTTAATAAAGTTTCGTTTAATTTGGTATTCGGGCGAGGAGTTCCGGGCAATGGACGACATTCGCCGGAAATTAAATGTGCATCTTTAAATGTAATCGAATTAATTTAATTACTCAAAGTATAATAATAACGCATGACCGAGTCCAGAGTGGAATGAACTGTCAGTTTTGCTTTGATGGAGTACATTGGGTATAATTAAAATATTTTTGAGTTAATGGCTTTAACTATATTTAATATCTGAGAAGTAAAACAAATGAATCAAATGGAAGTTATTTGTGCGCGCCGAGAATTGAACCCACGGCCAGTGGATCCGTAGTTAAAGATCGTAACCATTCAACAACGGAGGCCGTCGAAGAAAAAGTGTTTATTTAAGTTTGGTGATATTCTTGCGAAATTCAACACTGTAGAGCCTGGCAAAGCTCCGTAGCTTATTATGGATAATACTTTGCGAGCTCTTTCACATCTCCCAAGCAACGCTATATCTTAAACAGGTTTTCATAGAAACTATCATTGGGCTTGGTAAGAATTACGTGAAACTATCATTGGCTTTGGTAGGCATTACATGTTACAAACGTTGATATTATCCTAAGTGCTTATAAATTCAAAGAAATCATGATAACGATCGAAATAAATATCCTGTTCCGATGCATTATGTAAAAACTAATGCAGTGGTTGGATTGGTTCCAAGGGGATTGGAAAAAAGAGTAAAATAATAATGCGTTGTTGGCAAAACTATTTATCTTACTGTGGCTGAACTTCTGGGAATTCACTATTCCATGTTTCGTGTAAAGTCTCCGAAGGCCGAGGCCGGTATCTGGTCGGGTAAACATTTATATAGAATGAAGTACTGAGTAACTAAACAAAACTATCCCGTCTGACAGAATTATCTTTACTTTAATTTAGAACTTAGACGTTGTGAGACGTAATTCAAACCACGACAGAATCACGATACAGTGAGAGTGCAAAGTGCCACAAATATATGTATACATTTAGAGTCTCAAAATGGTTACAAAACCAAAAATAAAAGTGCTCGCTGTAAAAGCGTTTTACTCGATGTTTTTACTTTTATTTATTTATTTATTTTTCCATGTTCTCCGTAAAACGGTTATTCACCAATACATTATGGAGAAGATTACAAATTAGACAAAAAGTATAGCAAAACACATAAAAAGGTCAGTTTCACTACTTTGTGACATACGTCAAAAGATAATTGTTAAACTGCCTGTAGGTTACGTTAAAAATGTCGATGGTCAATGCAGACTCGTTGAGCAGTTCAGTCGCTCTGTTGACTGGGGCGTTCTGATAGGCAGAAGTCCTCGCTTTTGGAGCATAAAAGTAAAGATCACCATATTTAAACTATATTGAAGACAATATTAGCAACTCTAACGAAAAACTAAGAACGACTAAGAACTAACAACATTATCTTCATTTTCTTAACGCATATTCTTCTTGAACTAAATGCAATCTAGACAGTGTCTTGGATAAATACATCGTTTTTAATTTTAATGCGCGACATCTATTGACTTTTCTGCAAGTCTAGGATAAATCTGGCGAATAAAATGGATATATTTTTCCAGTATAAGGAATCTTGCAATCATACATAAAGATAGCAGCCAAAAAAAATATGCGTTAAGAAAATGGAGATAATGTTGGAAGTTCGTAGTCTATGTATGATACAGTTAAATATGACCTAAGGGGGATATGATCGAATTAGCTCAGTGATAGAGCAAAGTTCTTGCGCCCATGAAATAAATAAATAAGGCTGAGGTCCTGGGTTCAAATCCTAAATGCGACCAAATCTTTTTCTAATTTTGCTGTTTCCAATTTTCGTTTCGGAATCGCTAATATTGTCTTCAATAATTAAATATTACAATGTTAATTTTAAGTCATTAAATTATTCCAAAAATAATTTTAAAAAATCATTGTTTTACACGATCAATATTTTCATAATTACAAATTCATACTGCTACTTTTCATATCTTCCAATAAGAATTAATATTTTGGGAAGGTGAATTAAAAATTTAAAAAAAACTTAGTATATTTTATCAATATTTAAAAAATAACCCGAAATAAACATGCACTATTTCCACAAAATATAGTTATGTAGAACAAAAACAGATAACAGACGACAAATTAATAATGTCAGCCATCTTAAACTGTACGAAAATACAGCACGTCGTTTTTTTCACCCTGAATCCATGTGAAAAAAGCAATTCAAAAAGCTCATTAGGGAGACTCCTAGAATGACTGGTTGGCTTTTTATTTATGATGATTGAGGAACCATTTATTGCATAACCAACACCGCTGCAATATGTCACCCCGAGTGGATTGTGTGTGGAGTGATTTAGCAGGAGTGGCCGGGTTCGTGGGGAGAGTTTTCTCGAGGTTATGGCGGCGGATGAGTTTATTTTGTGAACGTAGCCCAATAGTCTTCGCTAAAGTTAGGTTATTTTTTGCGAGGCCAATATTGCTTAGCTGCGTCTGATTCAAAGATATTAGAAGAACGAGATATGCTATGTTGGCCGCCGGACCGTAGCCGGAGTACTACCTAATTAGGGTACTTTGAACGGTATCGGGACGTGTACGCACAGAAATCTGTTCTATGTATTAGTGCGGATACCTTAGCGATGCCTTAGCGTAAGCGAAGGTGTGAAGTAGTATTGGTGAACAAAACCGGCGACACTCGGCAAAACAATTCCACTCAGTACGAACTGCGCATAGCATATCTCGTTCTTCTAATATCTTTGGTCTGATTCATTGTCCCCGTAACTACGCTCATTCTATGTTCCCTATTTTAAAATCCGGAAAGTTTAATGAATGGATATTGAAGCGTCAGGTATGTGCTTTGATCTACAATTATTTTTAACCTAATAGTTTTAACGTAAGATGGATATAATATATGTTTTATGAAATACTATTTTTGCTAAAAAAATATGTACTGAAATATTTTCTTTAGCTAGAGTTTTAAAAAAGTTTCTCCGAGATCGACGAAATTTTCTTACTAGTTCGAAAACACATATTATAATTAATATAAAAACTTTAAGTGTCTGTCCCCCTTTTATGAATCGAGCGCTTTCTTTTCAGTAATCTTGGCGACCCCACTCTAAAGAAAATAAGGATTAAGAGAAATGAACCATATATTTACAATGTTTTACAAATTATCGTAATTGTAAGTTTAATCACAATTATGTCATATTGACCTATGTCATCAATTAAAAAAAAAAACAGAATTAATTCAATATCAAATATTAAAAAAAAAAAATTTGGAATACTACACCTGAGCCCAACTAATCCTAATTAAGTATTTTTCGGAAAGATTTTCTAAGGTACTCTTCTCACAAGCATTTCTGATCAGAATATCAAATAAAAATATTTTTGCCAGCGCAAATCGATAATTCGGCCTTGTGTGCGCAGTGGGATAAATGGATTCATACGTCCGTCACTCCTTCATTCACCGACCCTCAGATTCCTACCATCCCGCGTACCTATTACCTTCCCAGAAATTCCTCTGCTTCATTTCCTTAAAAAGACCCCCCACACAGCATCCCCGAAGGTGACATAGACATATTCGTTCGTCATAGTGAAAGAGGCTAATATTATTTTTATGCCGCGTTCTCAGAGGATTTAGAGCATAAATCAACTTCTATAGATTGAAAACTTCGGGCTTTTTGTATGAAACAAATTTGTCCTAAAAAACCATAGATTTGCCAATATTCTCATTCGGAGGCTACTTATTATACTATATACCAATGAAAGTTTATTCTATAGATTTTCAGAGTTTTTAATTGGTGGATATAGTTAGGCAAACATATGACGTCACAATATTTTGGTTCAAATTTTCGATCGGAGTTATACCCCCCTGATATAGACGGCAGTATAGAAGAATTAAGCGAGATATGTATTACCATAAGAGGGAGACTTCCGAATAGTAGTAGAGTAGTAGTATGTAGTAGAGGTAGGTGGGGGAGTACCTGGCTATTCAGATCTGGTCACCAAACACGACTGAGGCCGTTTCAAGCAACGTTTCAATTCTGTGGGGTGGTTTTACACCAAAGCGATACTGAGAGTATCGTCCACTCTGTATTATTTTTAATGAATAAATTGTGAAATAACACAAATTGATCAAATAAAATTTACTTTAAATATGAGTATAATATGCACCTGTAGCTACTTTGATGTTGCATCACCTAGTCACCTAGCGAGTGTCGATATAGATAAAATAATATTAATTTGAAAGTTTGGAATGCAGTTCATATGACAATAATATGTGTGCGGGTAATTTTCCATTCCTTTAGTATCGACATTTGTATTCAAATTGTTTAGAGCTAAAATCGCAATGATGAACTCAATAGAATTTTACCCATAAATAAACGAGGTGAGCAGGTACCAACTACCAGATCCGGTATATTTTGTAATAAGTGACGTAATATCCCTTAATCACGAATCACGAGTAATGTTTATTGTGAACAAAGCAATAACAATAACAATACTTTTTATCATGCACATTAAATGGGATGCTGGTTGACTAATAATAATAGCGTTACATTTAAGTAAGTACCTATGACTTATTTACGAACCGTTGTCGGTTAGTAAAATTACTTTAGAAGAAATGAGAAAAAAAATCACAAAAGAGAGAAAGCGTAGTACATACATCACATGAATAAAGCAATGAAAATAAGAGAGAAAGCGTAGTACATACATCACATGAATAAAGCAATGAAAATAAGAGAGAAAGCGTAGTACATACATCACATGAATAAAGCAATGAAAATAAGAGAGAAAGCGTAGTACATACATCACATGAATAAAGCAATGAAAATAAGAGAGAAAGCGTAGTACATACATCACATGAATAAAGCAATGAAAATAAGAGAGAAAGCGTAGTACATACATCACATGAATAAAGCAATGAAAATAAGAGAGAAAGCGTAGTACATACATCACATGAATAAAGCAATGAAAATAAGAGAGAAAGCGTAGTACATACATCACATGAATAAAGCAATGAAAATAAGAGAGAAAGCGTAGTACATACATCACATGAATAAAGCAATGAAAATAAGAGAGAAAGCGTAGTACATACATCACATGAATAAAGCAATGAAAATAAGAGAGAAAGCGTAGTACATACATCACATGAATAAAGCAATGAAAATAAGAGAGAAAGCGTAGTACATACATCACATGAATAAAGCAATGAAAATAAGAGAGAAAGCGTAGTACATACATCACATGAATAAAGCAATGAAAATAAGAGAGAAAGCGTAGTACATACATCACATGAATAAAGCAATGAAAATAAGAGAGAAAGCGTAGTACATCCATGAATAAAGCAATAACAATAAGAGAGAAAGCGTAGTACATACATCACACGAATAAAGCAATGACAACGGGGGCAATAAAATGTCAAAGTCTGCACTTTTATTCATTAACGGCACAGGAGGCCCCGAGGAAAATAATTTCCCACAAGTCATATGTCATCTTTGGGGATTCTGTGTGGAGGGTATTTTAGAGGAGAGGAAGTAGTGAACATGGGTTTGAAGAGATACATGATGGAGGAAACACAGAGGCCAGCAAAACAACCGACAAGAATTATCAACCGTGGTCTCTACTGTTGGGCGCGCGTTTTTAATGTTTCCTGTATTTTAATGGACCGGTATACTTGTTAACCTGATAAGCCAATATTGGGTAGGAATAAAGGAATTGCAAAATATAGCTTTGGTTTTCATTTCACGACTTTCGCTTATTTTTGCTTCCGGTTTTGATTGATTTATGTCATATTTATAGAAAATGTTACAACGAAAAAACCATTTTTGACTAACAACACACAGCTAATCAAAAAATCAATACCTTGACTTGTGTTGACAAGTGTCGACATTCTGGACAATGGAGGACGATATTCACACCTAGTATTCATAATAAATAATATCGTACGGGGGAGGAAGTAGTACTTATTGTAAGAAGTGTATAAGATAAGAGAAGAGTAAGAAATCAGAAATATCCATTTAACTATCATCAAATAAATAACACAAGACGACAATTTGCTTCTTCGAAATCTCTCAGTTGTAATAAGAGGGTTTAAACGTCAGACGAAGGATGACAGATAGTATAGTGGGTGGGTACCTATTATAGTACATTAAGTAAGTTCTTGTACCTAACACTGCCCTGCATCTCGGCTAACTTATTGCACGTGTCTACAGTTACATTTCATTTCCCATCACAGCATTACCAGTAACATCACAAACATCACATCACCGACTCATCATTGAGTCATCATCGTCATAATCCTGAGAAAACTCAACGTACAGTTGAAAGATGTTTGGATATCAGTTGAGTGAACACATATACGATTTGTCAAGTGTGTGTATATATATATATAGGCCTATTGTTCGATTGTTATTACTCTTTCTATTACTCTTGCAAATGATTATGTAACTCCCCGTACATTGCTAATCGAATTATCGATAGTTGAAAATATAGAGTAGGTATTGAAATATCTTGGTTTTCATATAAAATGAGAAATATCAGACTCAGTATGTGCTTAGGTGAGGTTCGGTTAGGGGTTGCCATTATTTGCTGATAAATTTTATTCTACTTGCTAACCATAAGTGGCTGCTCAACTCACTATATTTACAACTGACAAACTGAAAACATTTTAGAGCTATCTAAAACCTAAATATTATGCTGACCATTTAAATGATAGCTATCAGAGTTTCCTTGTCCAAAGGTAAGTAGTATTACACTTAGGTATAGTGGATATCATGACAATCAGAGTTTCTTTGTCCAAAGGTAGGTAGTATTACACTTAGGTATAGTGGATATCATGACAATCAGAGTTTCATTGTCCGAAGTTAGGTAGTATTACACTTAGCTATAGTGGATATCATGACAATCAGAGTTTCTTTGTCCAAAGGTAGGTAGTATTACACTTAGGTATAGTGGATATCGTGACAATCAGAGTTTCATTGTCCGAAGTTAGGTAGTATTACACTTAGCTATAGTGGATATCATGACAATCAGAGTTTCTTTGTCCAAAGGTAGGTAGTATTACACTTAGGTATAGTGGATATCGTGACAATCAGAGTTTCATTGTCCGAAGTTAGGTAGTATTACACTTAGCTATAGTGGATATCATGACAATCAGAGTTTCTTTGTCCAAAGGTAGGTAGTATTACACTTAGGTATAGTGGATATCGTGACAATCAGAGTTTCATTGTCCGAAGTTAGGTAGTATTACACTTAGCTATAGTGGATATCATGACAATCAGAGTTTCTTTGTCCAAAGGTAGGTAGTATTACACTTAGGTATAGTGGATATCGTGACAATCAGAGTTTCATTGTCCGAAGTTAGGTAGTATTACACTTAGCTATAGTGGATATCATGACAACCAGAGTTTCTTTGTCCAAAGGTAGGTAGTATTACACTTAGGTATAGTGGATATCGTGACAATCAGAGTTTCATTGTCCGAAGTTAGGTAGTATTACACTTAGCTATAGTGGATATCATGACAATCAGAGTTTCTTTGTCCAAAGGTAGGTAGTATTACACTTAGGTATAGTGGATATCGTGACAATCAGAGTTTCATTGTCCGAAGTTAGGTAGTATTACACTTAGCTATAGTGGATATCATGACAATCAGAGTTTCTTTGTCCAAAGGTAGGTAGTATTACACTTAGGTATAGTGGATATCGTGACAATCAGAGTTTCATTGTCCGAAGTTAGGTAGTATTACACTTAGGTGTAGTGGATACCATGACAGTCATGTAATATTATACGCACACATTTTTTATAGGTAGACGAATAAAATGACTATTGCTAATTTATTAAGAATTTATATTATTTTTAAGCAATAATTATTAGCCTGAAACACCTATATAAATTTTTAATAAAAAAATCTTCCGAGAAAAAATACATCCCACCCACGGGAATAGGAAACGCAGATTTCTGATTGCCGGTCAGGTGATCTACCAATTGCGTTACGTCGGTTTATTCAAAACCCGCCAAATTATTCAATATCATTGTCATTCAACAATTATTGTCTTAAAAACTTCGTCGCGTAAACATTAGTTTATCATTAAAAAATATATTGAAAATCTTTTCAACCTATTGGTAATTCCGGTTAAAAACGGGATTGCAGAGCCTTAAAAATTAATTAACACGCTTCCTGATAAATGTTTAGTAAATTATGAATATATTATCATGATGTCGGAACACGTGTTCATGAACATCCGAATATGTTTGCGTTACATCAAGGCAAAT
The DNA here is from genome assembly GCA_026573805.1 of Hesperophylax magnus. Lineage (NCBI taxonomy): Eukaryota > Metazoa > Arthropoda > Insecta > Trichoptera > Limnephilidae > Hesperophylax > Hesperophylax magnus. The sequence continues at coordinate 5,473,234 of JAIUSX010000114.1, forward strand.
CAATAAAACACTCTTAAATTGATTTTATTATTAATAAGACCTGTTAATTGATCATGAGGGCAAAAAGATATTTCTCTCCGAGTAGTTATGCAAGTCTGTACTTAATGACAGTGTACTCTAATTATACGAAAGTGCTTTAAAATATATATTTTATCTCTAATTAACTAAGGTAGGATATATTCTGGAAAATCGTATTATTATGTACCGTCTACGTCTTTAAAGTGTAATGACGTAATGACTAAATTACCCGAAGTGTTTAGGAATACGAAAAATGGACATAACTCGACGTTATCACATTATTTCCTAATATTACTGTTGGTTTCCGAAAAAAACTACGCTCGGAGTTGGGAGTATTATTTAGCAATTATGGCTGAATATATTAGTCGGAAAGAGGAAGCGCGTTAGGTGATTCAAGCCGGGGTCAAGGGTTCAGTGCCCGGCTCCGGCCATAAACTATAAACACATGCGCACTCAGCAAGCACTGTTCTGCGCAAAGCTAATAATGTTTACAAATCTGAGAGTCGGCATTTCGGCACAGTTCGAACTCCGCTTATTGCGTGTGATATTATGTCATTACGACAAATAATATTTTAAATGACTGTGTAAACATGTTGCTACCTAAAAGGTCTTAGTTTGCTGAACATAGTATGGACATTGGACACCTCATTGTCAACTGTTAAATGTTGATTCTAATTAACTAAATATGTGATTTTTTTGGAATGACTTGAACTGAAAAGAACGGGACAATTTTAATTTGTCAACATATGTAACCAAACCGCGGGCGAATCCGGGTAGTAGCAATAGTATTTCGTAAAAAAATGGTAATCCCGAAGAGATTCTAACCACACACAAAAGACCTTCACTCGCTGTAGATCATAAGAGTGATTAATAGTCCGGGCATATTTATTATAATAATATTTCATTAAATAAAAAAAAACCACACGAGACAATATTGACCCAAAACACAGTGAAGTGATAGCGAGCCCCTTATCTCTACTCCATATCACTTTAATAAGGTGATTTAATTACAAGTTTATAATGTCTGCAGCCAACCGAATTATGAATACATAAGATTGTAATGAATAATTACTAGTGACTTGGGAAAAATACTAAGTTACTAAAAAACTACTATTGTTTAAATATCAACACCATTTTATAAAACTGGCGAACTCAATAGAAAAATCACTTCACATGTTTGAATCGAGGAGTTGCATATTATAACTTTACAATTTGGCAGCGGGTTTGGGAACCGCCGCCCCGGGAAACACATTGGATAACCAACACCTCTGCCATAGGTGACCCCAATTGGCTCGCTACCCTTTGACCTCTCCAACTGGTCTCTCGACCCATCGCTTTGCGCCGCACCGGGACACTCCTGGACACACTAATCCCTAGATTCCTCATACCTTTTGACTTCCTAAAACTTCCTCTGCTTCATTTCCTTAAAAAAGACCCCCACTCCCAAAATATGACATAGGCCCAGTTCCATCAAACTGTCCGTGTTAATGTAAGAGGTAAAAAATAGAGTTTTACGAATTGAATACAATACAATAAATAGAAACTTTTGTGGTGTAACTTGGTTATTTCTGTTTTATGTAAAACGGAAGCAAGTAGAAAATCGTCATAAATCACTTGATAATAATTATTTAGTGATATTACAAGGATATAAATTACAACTAATACCATTTTCAATAAATGCAAAATAATGAATAAATTAATTAGTAGTTTCCAGAAACACCACACGAAATTCCCAGATAATTATGTGAAAAGTCATTTCATTTTTACATAAATTTAACACGGAGAAGTTTTATAATAATAGATATTTATTATTAATTTAATAAGAAAAGTTAATTTTATGTTATGAATTTGTTATTATTTTTTTGGTAAACTAATGTTTAAGACAAGATTTTTTATGCATAGCACAAAGGGTAACAATTATTTTACAAGCAAAAAATGTAACAAGCAGTAATTGTTGAATGAAACACTAGTATATATTGAATTATTTCGCGGATAAGAGATAAGCCACCATAGCTCAGTGATCAGAGCTGTCGACCGGAAATCGAAGGGACACGGGTTCGAGTCCCGTTGGCGTCATGTATCTTTTATCAGGAGATTTTTCAATGTGGATGAGTGCTTCAGGCGAATAATTATTGCTTGTAAAATAATTGTTATCTTTTATGAATTTGTGTTTTTTTCGGAAGTTTGTTTATTTATTGATAAATTAGAAGTATTATTTGGTAATGTGAGCTTCACTGGGTGCTTTACCCGTGCTAGAGCTAAGAGCCAATTTTACAATTTCATGTGACAAATTGTGTATGTAAATAAAATGGACTGAAATGTATTGAGATTATGTTAAATTAAATGAAATATTAATAAAGTAAATTTATAAATGTAAACTAATCAAGGCAGTTATAAAAACTATATGTATATAATTATTAGTCCGGTTGTGTATAACATGTGTACTATGTAGGAATATTGTTTGTTCTTTTAAGATTTTTTTTGTAATATGCCCTTTATTGGTCTTTAATCCATCTAAATTTTGTTGGTGAAATTTGTTATTTATTTTATTAAATACATAAACAAACACATTGCAATCATTTACAGGGGTAGGTATTTCGAGGCTGAATGCGAAAAAATTATATTTTTGAACGAAACTGTCCAAATCAATTGTGTTTTTTGTTCGAGTGTAAGACTGCTGAATATTTTTATTGCCTGGTATTTGTGGTGTCTTTGTCCAAAGCTTGTGTGCCGTGGAGTTTTGAAGTTTATTTTGTACGCTTCTCTAACTGGTCTGTCAATGATAGATAGAGTGTAAGACTGCTGAATATTTTTATTGCCTGGTATTTGTGGTGTCTTTGTCCAAAGCTTGTGTGCCGTGGAGTTTTGAAGTTTATTTTGTACGCTTCTCTAACTGGTCTGTCAATGATAGTTTGTGTTTGTTGAAATTTGATTTTTTTGTCAAAAATGTTATTTAGTAGTGTTTTTATGTATAATTGTTGTATATCTAGTACGTCAAACCTGCTGAATAATATTTGGTCGGTGTCAGTCAGTCTACATACGAGTATGTTCTTTAAGTATTACCTAAGATGTTTTTTTGCTCGATTTCCATATGACCGATAGCTGAGTGTGTTGTTCCTCCCTAAAAAATGATTCCATATTTTACCGTAGATGACACAGTGCAAGTGCATTAATTAATTTAAATTAATATAATATATAGTGTACTTGCGACAGTTCCAGAGTCAAAGATACTCTCAGTATCGCCCTGAATTTGGCAAGAGTTTCACCAGACTGAGATGAAAGCTTCCTGAAATGAGACCTCCGTGGTAACGATTTTTCTACGAGTCCGGAGGTCACGCTTTCAATTCCCGGCGTGCGCATGTAAATTTCATTCGATTAATTTGTGTTATTTTCAAATTAATGCATTTAAAATAAGAAATACATAAGTAAGGTGTATTTTCTGCACGTTTCAGAGTGTAAAATACAGTCAAGTACCGCCCTGGTGTAAGACCCCCATTCCAAATAGAAACGTTGCTTGAAATAGCGTTAGCCGTGTTTGGTGACCAGATCTGCTCAACTTCCTCTTTTCCATCTCCTTCCCACCCCCACTATCTTTAGCCTTACGACAAACCCCAATTGGGGATGCCATAGTCTCACTGGCTCCAGACGGTTGGGAGCAGTTGGGACTATTAAATTACACTTCTGTCCTATTGATGAACTCCGTAACTCTGTCCGAAACGTTGGCTAAAGAAGGAGGTAGCGCAACACGATATAATATCCCAAAAAATAAATCACTTTTAGCAATAATCAGCAAATAGCGGTTACGATGCTAACTAAGCCAGAAACAAAATATTAGTTGAGGCATTTTAACGGCATTATATAAATCATGTTTTCCCTTTTCACAAATTATTTAATCCAAACGTCGAACGGATAGAGATTATTAAAACAGATATTGTCCGAAATGAACGGTTTGCGGTCGGCTATTTATTGGTTACGTGCTTTAGTTCAGGTATTCTTTAAAACTGTGTTTCTACGACTTATGAAAAGATATTATTTTATGGTAAGAACTTACAATGAACAGTTCATAAAATATGTAATTCATAAACCACAAAATCAAAGCGTGAAGCCAGTCTGTTAGTCAGTTTGAGGGTCAATCGTGAAATTGTTTTTTTTTACTTTTCAAAACACATTTTCCGTGACTTGCGCTCGTATATTTCTAAGCCAGCAGTTTTTTACTCTCAAGATGTCTTTGTACACTTAATAGTTTTTTGAAGTTGGGTCAACTTCATATATTAACTTGTATATTAAATGTTCATTACTGTATTATGCTAAGCATAAACACATGTATTAGAAAAAAATGTATGTAATTATATCGTGTATTAATTTGAACCTTATACTGCATTATATAGAGATATTTCTTATAGAAATATTTCAATATGTAAAATCAACCAAACTTCGTATCAGCATCTTATATTACTGCATCAAATTCAACTACGAATTAAATAGCGCATAATAATTTTTCGTATATAGATGACGATAACGAAATAGAAAGTTGTAAAGTGAATAATTTAGAAGATTGGATAAAAAAAAAACAAAACGCAAATACGTATGATAAACTTTTTTGTATTCAATTAAATATAAGATCTATACAAAAATATGGGGATGTATTTCATATATATTTACTTAATTGTTTGAAGCATATTGACATTCTGATGCTATGTGAAACATCTATTCAAACTGAAAGTATGTGTATGTACAATATTCCTGGATATAATGCATTTAACTACTGCAGGACTACAGGAGTCAGGAGGAAGTATTATATTGTATATAAGAAACAAACTTGAATTTAGACTAAAAACCTTACAATCAATACATTTTGAAAATATAATACGAAAGCTCCACTCATACTCCAGGACTAAACTAAAGTCAATATAATATCTATAGACCTCCTAATTTCAGTAAATCTTAATTTCTGACGGAATTATCATCATATCTTGAGACAATTAATAGTAAGGAAAATATTACTTCATATGAAAACTTACTTACTAACCATTATTATATAAATTCATCAATGTAGTAACCAGAGAAACTGTATTAAATGGAAAAATTACTCGCACGTGTATTGACCATATATTTGCCAAATTTAGAGGTAAGAAAATAACTGCTTGCGTCTGTGAAAATAATAATGCCGATCATTTTATCACTGCTATTAATATAAAATCTCATAAACGTCAGGTAGAATTTGCAAATAAGTATATTCAAACATCTCACAAAAGGATATTGATAGATATATCATAGATTATAACTGGGGTAAAGTTATAGAGGAGAAGGATTGTATTTCATTATATGAAAAAATAAAATCTTTATTTAACCAATGTTACAGGAATAGTTCTAAAACGATAGTGCAAAAACCGAAAACACGGCCGTATGCAATAAATGAATGAGTAAGCAGTAAATTATTATGTCATATAAATAAAAGGGATAAACTATATAAAAATGGAAAAGTACATTAACAAACAAAACATATGAAACAGAATACAAAAAATCACGAAACCTTGTCAATAAACTTATAAATAAAGATAAAACTAACTACTATAATTATAAATTTAAAAACTGTTTTAATGATACAAAAAAAAACCTGGGACGAGATAAAAAACATTTTAGGACGTAAACCCAAAAACGATTGAGATGGAACTATAACACGATGTATGTTAAAAGATAGAACTGAGGATTCTGTGCCAAATGATTTTGTAAATTACTTCTCGGATAGCATCAGCAACATGTTACATAAATGCAAACACAAAGCTACTAATATAGTGCTGGAAGAACTACCTCACAGTTTATTTATACCAAGAGCTACTATAGCTGATATTGAAAACACTGTAAAAAAAATGAAAAACTCTCAAAGCACAGGTAGTGACAATATAAGAATGTTTGATTTAAAAAGAAATATAAAAACTCTTGGGCCAATATAATTACTCAATTAATCAATAAGATAATAAAACAAGCAAAAATTCCACAAGAATTTAAATGTAGCATTACTAGACCAATATCTAAAGGTGGAAAACACATTGAACTGGGAAATTATAGACCTATTAGTATACTACCTGCATTAGTAAAAAATCTCGAAAAATTTTTATCAAATAAATTAAATAATTCCATTAAATAATTCGCTATTAGATCCAAATCAATATGGCTTCCAAAGAAAAAAAATACTGAAAAACCACTGCAAGATTTTTCCAATTACATAAATAATCAATTAAATAATAAATTACATGTTATTGTTTTATTTATCGATAACTCTAAAGCTTTTGACACAATTAACTCTAAAAAACTGCTAGAAACTCTATTACTACAAAAAATTGGAATAAGAGGAAATGTGTTAAGTTTATTTCAAGATTATCTTAGAGATAGAAAACATGTACCAAAATAAATAATACGTTTAGTAAAATAAAAAAATGTATCCTTAGGAGTTCCACAAGGTTCCATATTGGGACCTACACTGTACATAATTTATGTAACTATAATGAAAAAACTTTTCTCTTTTGTTAAAAATTTTGTATTCGAAGATGATACGGCATTGGTCATATCACATAAAGATATAAAAATTGCAATTGAACTCATGCAAATTGACTTTAATCAACATTGTAAATGGTCACATGATGCAGGACTATTAATAAATGCTAAAAAACCAAAGTTATGCATATAAGATCACCTAATGCCTAATTTCAATTTAATCTTAATATTATTTCTCATAATTTTAATTGCATCCATAAAAATATCCCAACTAATTGTAAATGTGAAAGCTTAGAATTAGTTACGGAATATGTCTATCTTGGTATTACAGTAGATTGTTTTTCAAATGGGACAAACATATTTAAAAAAACCTGTAAAAGACTCAGATCAATTGCTGGCAGAATGAACACATTAATTTTTTTCCTATCAATTGAAACATTTAAAATAATTTATATGTCAATGGCTGAATCTATAAGATATGGATTAACAACATGGGGAAATACTACTGAAACCAATCTGAAACAAGTCCAAGGTGTACAAAACGCTATTGTAAAATTACTAGTCGTCCCTAATATTTTCAAACAAAGACATAATACACCGTTGCTGTTTCAGAGTGCCAAAATTTTATCTGTTAAGGCTATACTATGGCAAAAAATTATAATTCAGCAAATATTTACCCCGCAACATAAAAAGAAATTAGAACATAAAGAGAAATTAGAACATAAAGAGAAATTAGAACATAAAGAGAAATTAGAACATAAAGAGAAATTAGAACATAAATACAGCACTAGATTCACGCGCAATGACGGGTTAATAGTTCCGAAATTTAATAATAAGTACCTACGGACAGAGAACGTTTGAATACAACATACCGAAGATATTTAATTCATTACCTGACACTATAAAGCAATGTAAGTCTATGAATAAGGTTAAATATATGGTGAAAAATTAGATATCGGAAAAAAAATATTTACTTTAATATGTATGAAAAAATTTTGAATCTGTAGATATAAGATGTAAATTATAACTTCTAAAATGTATATGTAACTAAAATTTAAGCACCTGTTTACAAGCCAATTCAATTGGCTTAGCAGGACTTGTTTGTTGATATGTATTAACTATTCATTCAATAAAAAAAAAAATATTTATATAAAATAAAAGAAAAATCATTTGAAATTTAGTTTTTCTTCTTTTTGGTCGATTTGCCGTTATTTCAATGCACCAAAGGCAAAGGCAATAAAGCACTTTCACCGTCATTTAAAGCAGCCGTCATTTTAAAATACCGAGTAAAGGCAATAAAGCACTTTCTGTCGATTTGAAGTCATTTCAAAGCACCAAGTAAAGGCAATTAAGCACTGTTTTGTCGATTTAACGTCATTTTAGAGCACAAATCAAAGGCAATAAAGCACTTTCTGTCGATTTGAGGTCACTTCGAAGCACCAAGTAAAGGCAATTAAGCACTTTTTTGTCGATTTGACGTCATTTTAGAGCACAAATTAAAGGCAATAAAGCACTTTTTCGAATGACAACTTTTGGCTTTTATACATTCCAATTTCAAAAGTGTTTTTATGGATTTTTATTTACTATAATGGGTTTTTATTGATTATTTACACGTTCGAGAGAACAATCGATTGTGAAAACTCAAAGTTATATTATTATTTTATATGCGACTCTTTAACAATGGACGCAGTTTGTAATGCGGTAAATCAATTATCTTCAGCAAAAATACTAATTTCGGTTGTATGTGTACTTACTTACTTACTGTGTAACTCTGCATTAATGAACTAAGATTTTTTTATTACAATTTTGGTGACTTTCTCAACTACCATACTAGGCTCATGCTCGTATTATGGTACAAATTGTTTATTTATTTATACGTATAAAAAGGCTTTTACATAAAAGTTATGATACAGTGTACAATTAAATGATACTTTTGTCATGTATTCTTTAAAAATGCACGTCGCCTTTAAAATATCCAATGTTGAACACAGGTAATAAAAGGGGATATAGAATTATTTGACTTGATATCGGTGTTCAACGTATTGTATAGTTTAGGAGCGATGAACAAGAATTATGGTTGAGCGAATGTGGTTCCAGTTTTAGGTTTTCATCAAACCGGGCGTGTGCTTGTGGTGGTTATTTTTCCGTATGTAGATAAAGTTAGTAACTGGCGAATATCTACGACCCTTATTTTAGCTTATGAGGGTTTGTAGATTAGCATGTAAACATAATTCTAAAAATTAGTATAATTGGAATGATAATGGATTGATAACCCATCCCACAATACCATATGTTGCTATGGATTGGAAAGAGGCAAAAAGACGAGTTTTAGAGTCTCCAAGTCTTGAATCTAAGAGAGCAGAATATATGGTAGAGCTTACGGGGTATATATACGGTCTGAGGGTATTTATTGAAATGGCCTCCCAACGTAGTTGGTCGTCCATGATCATTCGCAAATATTTCTTCCTTTAATATTTGGATATTAGGTGAGGTTTCGGGAGTGTTTAGATTGGGTGAACACAGTGGGAGTACTAAAATCTCCAAAAGTAACCGTTTAAAACACCGCAGTTCACTCAAGTTCATTTGAAAGATCTAAAATGAGAAGCATTTTTAAATTTAAATCCGGACACTAACTGTACTAACAGGAAGAATGTTGTGTTTTATAGGCATCCCAATGTGTTCAATATGTGAACAAATTGAACATGTGGAAGATACATTAACGAGGTGCATTAAATATGAACAGAAAGTGACAATATTGATGACGTTCAGAACGTTTAACACCTTCAACTGAGTTAGTTCTATGTCATATCAAGAATTTAATACCTTCAACTGATTTGAACCATATCAAGAATCATGAAAATAGATCATGTAAAGTGGAAAATATTGCAAAGCAAATTTTTACACCAAGGACAGGTACCTCTTAAAAAACATAATGTGCATAATATTCATATCAATATTGTAATTTAAAATTACACAACATATAATATAATATCTTAACAGATATTGTCATTTTCAAAATTGGAGCTGTTTTGTCATAAATTCAGATTCATCTCGTGATTTTTATAATAATTAACCGCTATCGCTTGTACCTATAGTCAAAATCGTAGTATAGTTTGAGTGTGTTTTGGTTGGTTTGTTTTGATTTGTTTGTATTGATCGCATTCCGGTTGGCCTTGAAGTGGCAATGAATAAGTTGTACCCATGAACTATGACTTCATTTACATAAATAAACATTCTATTCGTACAATATACCTTTGTGCTAATCTTCATTAAGCGGGTTTCAAGCGACTTTAAAGGTAATACACCTTAGTCCGGCTTCTTTACGGATTTCAGGTGATTTCATATTTTATATTATATTTATGCAGTGGTCGGTGCAGTCGGTGCATACCACAAATTCCCCTTGAAAATGCATTTTTCCCATAAATTTCTTAAATAGATATAATCCGAAACCCCTTAAACAAGTATAATAGATATTAATTTGTTAAAAATAAAGTCAAAGTTTTGCATTTAATATTTGCAAATGGGTAAAAAAATAATTATGTATTTATTTATTGGATAATTTGTATAGCGCCGCTTTTGTGAGATATCACCTCAGGGGCGCTTTACAGTTGATGCAGGTATTACAAAATATATATATTACAAAAATAAGTTAAATAAAATGAAGTACATGAACAGGTGACGAAGTACAGGAACAGGTGATACGAAGATAGAAGATGGAGACTCTGCAGCAAGAATCCTAGGTGGTATGTACATATTAGAGGCAAATCATTTTAAAAAGGACAAGTTTTGATGTATATGTACACACCTATACATACGTGGATACCTATGTATAATATGTGCACACCTATGTATATGAACACACCTATGCATATGTGGATACCTATGAATATGTGCACACCTATGTATATGAACACACCTATGCATAGGTGGATACCTATGAATATGTGCACACCTATGTATATGAACACACCTATGCATATGTGGATATCTATGAATATGTGCACACCTATGTATATGAACACACCTATGCATAGGTGGATACCTATGAATACGTGCACACCTATGAATATGTGGATACCTGATATGATATCAAATGTTTTTGGAACTAGTTTGATACACCCGCCGTCAGTCATCTGCGAATAGTCCCCTCTTACCTCGCAAATGTTCAAAGATGTTGGGTGGGTAGCGACGTTTATCAATTCCGTTTGGGTTTAGACCGCCATTCAATTCGACAATGTTATTTTTGTGTTTCTTTCTAAACCAAATGTTTGTGCTAAAGTAAAACTTTGGGGCAGGGCTACAATGTTTTTGTGTTTGCCCGATATATTGAAAATACTCGGTTGTTGCTGGAAAAAACAAAATTATTAATCATACCAACAATTCTCAGTGAAAATGTGAAACAGACAAAGAAACACAATTGTTTCATATTTCAAGTATCCCTAATAATATTGAACAAAATTATTATTAACCACTGCAAAAGTAATTTTCTTAAATGATTTACCTGAACTGCCGTTTAATCAAAGATTTACCAAAATACTTTATTATCAACAATGGTTAGGTAGTAATAAAATAAAACACTAGTAATGTTTTAGTCAGAACTTTGATAAGGCTAGCTAACAGGGTAAGCGAACAATTGTGGAGATTGGTTAGATGTTGTATATACCTAGTAGGCCAGTCAGTTATCTAGTTAAGACTATGGGAGAAATGAATAACAGTTAAACGTGTTTAACCAGAATAAACTGTTTCAAAACAAGTGCACATTTATATAGCGCCATTTGTGTGAAATATCAACTTAAGGGATCTTAAAAACTGTAGCGAAAATTAATAGACGGGTAGGTTGGTAGGTATCCAAGCTAGAAAACTAAAAACTTGTATTAATGATTTTATGGTGAATACCAACTGCTCCCAACAATCTGGAGCCTGTATGTTGTGAGACTGGAGGTATTGGGGAGGAGAAGAAGATGGGAAAGTTAAAATTTACTTGCGCACGCCGGGATTTAAACCTTCGGATTGCTAGTCGAGAGCCTTACCCTTCGTAAATGTAATGTTTGTCGCTGTAAGACGTAAGATAATCAACACGGAAAATATACATATAATAGGTAGGCATTTTTAAGAAAAAAAATGTTTTTGCATAAAAGTAAAGTTTTTTTTTGAATTTATGGATTCTTACGTAACCTTCTAACTAAATAGAACAACTTGTGTCTAGGTAGGTACTTCTGCCCCAAAAGTTGGATAATAAAAAATCGTTTATCTCCCTAGAGAATTTCAGTGCCTTAGTTATTAGATTTCCAAAAATATATTTAGCTAATCTAATATTGATTTATTTAAGAAAATGGCACCGGTAGAAATAGTGATTTGTTTGACGAGTCATATTGATATTCAGTTTATGCCGTAGAAAGGAACAGGTGTGAAACTTACAACGTTGTGTCTGTGTTAACATCTGATGGATGTTTAAAGGTAACATTTCACGGTTTTATGCAGTAACCTCTCCTCTCCAAAACAGAATATAATAAGCACATATCGTTCGATTCGTACCCTCACTGTGATGGTTTTCCTAGAATCACGCACACCATTTATTTTACTACTAGCTGCACCCCGCCACGCGTTGCTGCGGCTCAGTCTTTCTGTGCAGATAGAGAAACAATAGTGCGTGTTGTTTTTGCGATGGTGCAGTCGTTTTCCTGAAACAGGTGGCATGTAAAGGCATGTTTTTACCTGTCACAGGTGACATCTACATAATATAGTTATATAAAAACACACGCGTATGCAACGTGGTGTCAAATTTTCAAAGCAATCGGTGAAGAACTTTCGGATATTTAAGATTTTCAACAAACGAACATTTTCATTTTTTTTATTTATATGGAGGATTATTTATAACAGGAATATATTTTTTCCTTTATGAATAATTTAAATCTAATCACATTTATAGTTAAAGAAATCATTGTTTAAAAAATAAAGAAATAAACATCGCCCTTACCGCTAAACGTATTTTAAATTTTACACGACTGATAAATAACGATTTACCATACGCGAATGATTATTTATTAAAACCATATGAAGATATTGTAAAATGAAGGCACTAACTACATCGATTCGTTCTGCTGCGACTGCTATAGAATCGAATATTAATGTTTTCCCAACAGACGGTCATGTAACAGGCAGCCCAGAGCTCCTGCTCACCTGTTCAGAGGTACTGCACACCCCTGTTCTGGGCAGCCTCTCTTCGTTCTGCTGCGACTGCTGTGTACAATCGAATGTCAATGTTTTCCCAATAGACGGTCATGTAAAAGGTAGCCCAGAGCCCCTGCTCAGAGGAACTGCACAGTGGCCACCCCTGTTCTGGGCAGCCTCCCTTCGTTCTGCTACGACTGCTGTGTACAATCGAATGTCAATGTTTTCCCAATAGACGGTCATGTAAAAGGTAGCCCAGAGCCCCTGCTCAGAGGAACTGCACAGTGGCCACCCCTGTTCTGGGCAGCCTCCCTTCACACCCCGCTTAGCACGCCGCGTGGTGGCAATTTTGGGAATAGTTGATTACATAATAAATCGAGTTTCTTCACTTCTACCTAATCTATCTAACCCGTCAAACAACAACACTATCGACATATTGTTACATTCTTAATGATGAAGTAAACTCAGTAAATCAATCATGTTTTTGTACAAAATCAATGCTGTTTGGATAACCGCCCCCGCAAAGAAAAACATTCAGTTTCTCGAACGCCGCGATGCGATGAAAGTGACACGGTGAAGGGTTTTATCTTGCAAGTCGGCAATACAGTGAATTTATTTATGCAATTTGTAAAAATAACGTTCGGGGTACATTACCTTTTCCCGTTGACAGCTGATTCGCTCGCTTTTCACCATACAACACACACCAACCACAAAATAAACGAAAACAAAAAAAACAACGATTCTAAACACGGAAAACTGCTACATGGAGCAGGCTAGTTTCGCGGGGACTGTTTCGGGGTTGGGTTGGACCGGTCACGTTGCGGATTCCCGTTTAGCCATTCCATATCGCGGGTCGTTCACAACAAAAACAGTGGTCGGTCGCACTCAAGGATGGCTGGCGAGCGATGGGCGGTATTGATCGCGGGAGCTGCGGTCGCCGGGCGTGCGAGCAGGGCCATCACGGACGCTTGACTGAATGACTGCGTTCTGCCGCTCTACTGCTGGAGAAAACAGCTGTCGGGGACGCATGCGCAGGCGTACCCAGCCTCCCCCCGAACTGCGCTCGGCTATTTCCGCCGAGCTTTCCGACAAGCCCGAAGCTGCAAGCGGGGAAGCCCGCCTCACATTGACTCTGGATTGTTACATTGTTTTTTCTTGAACATCAAATGTTTATGAGGGTAACCATTATTATTATTGCGTTACATGAATATAGAATTGAAATTGAAATAATAACCAATAAAGCTTTGAAAATGTTGGGATTTATTTTAAGGGTATCTAGTGATTTCAATAATGTAAATACTGTAAAAACATTATATATGTCACTAGTAAGGAGTCATGTAGAATACAATTCCACGGTTTGGTCCCCAAATTATGAGGTTCATTCACTTGCGATTGAAAGAATCCAAAATAAATTTTTAAGATATGTAAATTTCAAAATGGGCATTCCTAGAGAAAACCTAAGTTACGATAACTTAATTTGTTCATTAAATTTAATAAAATTATCTGATCGCAGAATTATTTCTGATTTAACCTGTTTGTATAAAATCATTAATTCAATGTTTGATACCCCTGATTTATTATATGTAATCTCTTTTCATACTCCAAGCAGGTCGGTTTCAAGACAGTACCTACCATATTATTGTAGCAATTCTATGTCAACGTCCCAATATCATACTCCTATGCGACGGATTCAACAGCTAGGAAACAAATACTCAGATGTTGTTGATATATTTAGTACATCAATTTCAATATATAAGCATACCCTATTGAAGTTTTTTTTTTCATCGAGTAGTGGAATATTTTAATAAAGGTATTTAATTTGATTTGACTAACATATAATAATTTTGTCAACTGAAATAGAAAAAAATATTTTGGATTTTTTATATGTTGTGCCTGCATTCTGTGTTGATCAAGTTGAGTGATATTTTGACTTTATATTTATTTTTCTGCAATTGTTTTAATAGTCGTTTCCTGCACTATTTTCATGTATAATTTCGTAAATATTTTTTATATATATGTATGTAAAAGCCTTAATAGGCGTGAAATAAATAAATAAATAAATAAATATGCGTATAGAATGTGCAAAAAAAATAAATTATGTTGTAATTCCAGTAGCCGTGGTTCGCATTTTATTTTTATTTTGATATGATAACTACACAAAAATTTTCACAAAACCAGAAACACAGCAAAACATAATGACTATTTTTTGATTTAGATTTCGATTCTGAGAAATGCCATTTTGCGTCATTTCATATTTAGATCAATGTTACCTTCCAAAAGTTTAAACAAAAAGTTCAAGGAACAGGGCACAAAAGGCACTAAGAGTTTTTAAAAAAAATCAATGATAATATTTAGCAATAGCTCATTTCTCAATTTCTCGAATCTTTTTTTTTCACTCGACTTCGCTTGACTTCATTTGACTTGTTTCTTATTTTTGTTGTCCTTGTTTTACATATTGTTGTATTTGAACGGTTTTTAGTATTATGTGTTGTGTACATTATAAACCAAATAAAATTAGAATAAAAATCATTAGTCGTTTGTATAACTAAGTAAACCTAACTTCTGGGTCATATTTTAGATAACGAAATATTCAGTCTCCGTCAGCTCATACTTATTAGTAACTAGGCTGGGGTGGATGCCCTTTCTCGTAATTGCTGCAAAAAGTTAACTACAACTTTCAAAATAATTGTCGCTACAGCTGGTGTCGCCACAGTTATTAGAAAATATTTATCACTAATCTATCTTAAATATTTTATGATATTCAATAAACTATCTTTAATTCGAGCGTTACCATTTTGACCGAAATAAATCTTCTCTACCGACCGTTTCGCGTTAATTTCACTCTTCATGAAAGATATTTACAGAAATCATAAATTGCTTTTCTGAAGGTTAGAGCCGAGAGTTCTTATCGGTGTTGATTTTATACACAATTTAATTAACAGGCCACAAAACGATTATAATTCATTTGGTGATAACAATTTGTTACAGCTTGTGTTACTGATTTCATCAAAATAGTAATAACTAATATACACTTGCATAAAACTGCCTTTTCTTTTGTACATGTTTGTCACACATTATGATAATGCATAATATGTCAAACACGTATACATATTTAGACTGAATATAAACTTTTAATTCTGAACTATATAAATATATTTATTTATTTATTTATACGCCCATTGGGCTTTTACATACATAGTTCATAAAAAAATAATATTCTGAAGATTGCAAGTTCACAAAAGTAATAGTAAAAATACATATTCAAAGGATATTCTATGATTTCAGGAGTGTGTCGTTGGTTTAATTTAAAATATAGTTACCCATCTCTGAATACAAATATTCCTACTAGAAATAGTAAGGTATTACAGAAGTATCACGTGGTCAGCGAATGCCCATGTGGTCAACGAATGCTCGCTCCATTCATTCCCCGGCGGGATTGATGAGGTACACATGGCGACGCCTGAGGCCCTAGACTGGCTCGCAGACCTAGATGTCCCCTTCTGACCCCCCCACCATACCAAAGAAGAAGAAGACAGAAGTATCTACTGAACTATATAAATACATTCAAATGATATAGCACGATTTCAGGAGTGTATTGTTGGTTTAATTAATAAAGAATGTGATTTTTCAAAAATAAAATAATGTTGAAAATAATTAAATAGTAATTAATTTAATACAAAAAATCATTTATTTATCTTTTATCTAAGGGTAAATATATAATGCATATTGTTTCTTGGTATTGATATGATTTTGTTCTATCGTAAGTTGTATACATTATATAAATTCGGGAATACTACCATAAACATAAACCAAATTCAAATTAATTTCCACATCTTACGCTATTTATTATAATTTCGGGAATAGGTACTACCATAAACATAAACCAAATTCAAATTAATTTCCACATCTTACGCTATTTATTACAATTTCGTAAATGAACAAAAAATGGAATAAAATAACTAATAATATACATGTACGTACATAACATAATATATATATATACGTAAAATATATAAATATATATAATGTACGTAACAATATATATTACACAGTTTTTTTTCAAATGCATTCAATATTATAACCGGGAAAATCAGTTTGAGGTAAAATGTATTTTATATTTGTTCTTAAAAAATTATAATTTTTTCAGTTTGAATTTATTTAGGGAGTTTGTTAAACATTTAATGGCCGAGTATGTGTAATGGTGTTGTGTTGTTGTATTGACTTTGGGGATTAATATTATTATTAGTCCCGTGATTCTCGGTCTGGTGCGCAATGACTCTATTATTAGCTTAACATTGTGGAAATGAAGTAATGCATTTTTTGTTCCGTTTAGTTGAAAAGCTTTAAATTCGTTAAATAACATGTTATATAGTTTGTTTAAATGGGCACATGAATACACTTTTACTAGAGATTTTATATATATTTTCATTAGGTACAATTAAAAATATCCACATCGGAGAGAATGTTATTATATTATGGTTTTCATACTGCAATTTTACCGACTGCAATTTTATTTCTGTTCGGTAAGAAATTCGGTATTTGAAAATATATTTATTTGACAAAAAGTAAGGAAAAATGGAGCTTACTTCTGGAACACGGACAATGGAAATGCCCCAACACACCTTAATGGTTTATCTCTTCATTCGTATGTATTCTCTGTTGTTGATTAGTAAAATCTTATTTAATTGTTGCTGAAATCCCAGCCCATGTGAGATGGTGTTCGAACCCTCGAATATTTTGCCGGTGTGGCTGTATGGATTCCACGAGCGGTGCCCTATCGGAGAAAACACAAACTAAAATACGTCTTTCCAAGGAAAACCGGCAAACACATTTACAAAAAGGTCACTTTCCCTATGATTTTAGTACAAATTATCAATAAAACTTGTGCTACCCTTTTCATTACACCATTAATACGGTGTTTCTACTTTGTTATTGTCTTGTTAGATAAACGAGGCATGTCACATTGTTACATAACCTCAAATGTCAGAGCATCAAAGTCAAAGAAGTATTAAGTTTAAAATGCGTGATATAATAATAATTATTAAATTATTTGATCATCTCCTTCGACATGACACGACTTATAAACTTAACACATATTAAAAAATATATATTTTATAAATCATCAATCTTTACGTAAAGGACCTGTCATATTGAACACTATCACGGGATATTATAATTTTCGTAGAATTTGTGAAGCTGAGAGTAGGTATTTATAAAATATTTGCCACAGGTGGATTTTTTACTTAATTTTTGTTTTTTAATTCGAATACGATGAATTAGAGTCCCAACTACTCCAAAACGTGGAGCCAGTGAGACTATGAGGGGGGAGGGGAAGGATATGGGTGAAGGAGATGGGGAAGGGGATGAGAAAGAGGAGGGTGTGCGAGTACCTGGCTATTCAGATCTGTTCATCAAACACGGCTAAAGCTGTTTCAAGGAACATGTCAAATTCTGAATGGATGTCTTACACAAAAGCGATACTGAGAGTATCTTCCATTCTGGAACGTGTCGCAAGTGTACAAGTGTATTTTTGATGAATGCATTGTGAAATAATACAAATTCATGAAATAACATTTTCTTGCGCACGCCAGGATTTTGAACCCACGACCCTCGGTTTGCTAGTCGAGAGCCTTAGCCTACGGCCACGGAATCGCTCACGTGCATTGTGTCTTGTGTAGGCTGTCTACACGAAGCTAGTACACAATGCATATGAATCGTTCACGTGCATTGTGTATTGTGTATGCTGTCTGGACGAAGCTAGTGATTGTAAATCGTTCACGTGCATTGTTTCTTGTGTTGGCTGTTTAGACGAAGCTAGTGATTGTGAATCACTCACATGCATTGTTTCTTGTGTACGCTGTCTGGACGAAGCTAGTGATTGTGAATCGCTCACGTACATTGTGTATTGTGTAGGCTGTCTGGATGAAGCTAGTGCGTGGTTCATTACCTAATACCCCGTTCACATAGAGCGATTTTAGTTGATCAAGTCGGAGTTGAATGACACTTGAAAGCTAATCGACAAGTGTGAGCAGCCTTTCAACGGAGTTGATCAAGTTTTTAGTTGAACGATGAAAGTTGAAAGCCCGTCTACTTTTGCTTTACAAGTATGAGTCATCGTTCGATTTTCCCACCGAATCGAAACGTGTGAACATATGTTTCAAGTCACTTGCGATTTTTAGTTCCCTGCAGTCGAAAGTAGACGTTAGACGTTTCTACTGAGTGATTTATTTATGCGTACCTAGTTCCTACCATCATGACATCTACTTCAATGAAAAATGTATTAAGTGGTCGGATGATATGATGTTTAGATTTATGGATCTATACCAAAGCCATCCTTATCTTTGGGATCAGAAAAAAGAAATTTACAAAAATAAGAATTCATTAATAATATTATTTTTGAAATGTTACTGTAACTTAGTAGTTACTGTAGCTTTCTGACTAGTGCCATCTATAGCTTGAATACCCAACTTTTTACCATACATCACACCCTCCCCGACCTAATCTGAAACCCTAGGCTACAAAAATTACAATACATCATTATCACAAGTGATGCTATACAAACAAATAAATAAGATTTTATTTCACTTTAACATAATTTTACATTCTAAATTCAACAACAAAAGAAATGATTTTAAATATTTTATCTTAAGTATTTCTGTTTCTCTGGGAGGGACCTTCAGGACGCCTTGAGCGAAGGCTTCCGTCCCATGGTCTTGGTTGAGTACCAGGCTGCTCTCGATCTTCCATCGGTAATCTGAAATCAGGAAATCGTTAGCCCTTTCAACAAATCTGAGGTCCTCAACTCGTTTGAAGCACATTTCGTGACCTCAGACGCGACGGGTATAGGCCTTTTTCTCCACTCTCCTCTTCCCAACTGACAGACTTCCCAACTCCTTAACTGATCAATACGCCTCTTCCAAGTCAACGGAGTACCACAGATCCTAACGATATAAACTTTATTCCCACTTTCTTCTCTACAATACCTCTGACCCAGTAAAATTTATTCACCTGTCGAAAATCTTTGACTAGACATTTTTGTCCAATACGTAAATTTCTAATTTTAACTCCCCCACAATTCCTGATTTAATTATCTTGCCTTATTTTGATATTATTGTTAGCTATTTTTTCCTGTTCTGATAAATCTTCCTGACTGGTTTTAGGGATTAAACTACTGAAAGTTGATTTCAGTCTCCTACCAAACATCAAGATTGTCGGATCTAATCCAGTAACTAGATAAATCTTCCTGGCTGGTTTTAGGGATTAAACTACTGAAAGTTGATTTCAGTCTCCTACCAAACATCAAGATTGTCGGATCTAATCCAGTAACTAGATAAATCTTCCTGGCTGGTTTTAGGGATTAAACTACTGAAAGTTGATTTCAGTCTCCTACCAAACATCAAGATTGTCGGTTCTAATCCAGTAATCAGATAAATCTTCCTGACTGGATTTAGGGATTAAACTACTGAAAGTTGATTTCAGTCTCCTACCAAACATCAAGATTGTCGGTTCTAATCCAGTAATCAGATAAATCTTCCTGACTGGATTTAGGGATTAAACTACTGAAAGTTGATTTCAGTCTCCTACCAAACATCAAGATTGTCGGTTCTAATCCAGTAATCAGATAAATCTTCCTGACTGGTTTTAGGGATTAAACTACTGAAAGTTGATTTCAGTCTCCTACCAAACATCAAGATTGTCGGTTCTAATCCAGTAATCAGATAAATCTTCCTGACTGGTTTTAGGGATTAAACTACTGAAAGTTGATTTCAGTCTCCTACCAAACATCAAGATTGTCGGTTCTAATCCAGTAATCAGATAAATCTTCCTGACTGGTTTTAGGGATTAAACTACTGAAAGTTGATTTCAGTCTCCTACCAAACATCAAGATTGTCGGTTCTAATCCAGTAATCAGATAAATCTTCCTGACTGGTTTTAGGGATTAAACTACTGAAAGTTGATTTCAGTCTCCTACCAAACATCAAGATTGTCGGTTCTAATCCAGTAATCAGATAAATCTTCCTGACTGGTTTTAGGGATTAAACTACTGAAAGTTGATTTCAGTCTCCTACCAAACATCAAGATTGTCGGTTCTAATCCAGTAATCAGATAAATCTTCCTGACTGGTTTTAGGGATTAAACTACTGAAAGTTGATTTCAGTCTCCTACCAAACATCAAGATTGTCGGTTCTAATCCAGTAATCAGATAAATCTTCCTGGCTGGTTTTAGGGATTAAACTACTGAAAGTTGATTTCAGTCTCCTACCAAACATCAAGATTGTCGGTTCTAATCCAGTAATCAGATAAATCTTCCTGACTGGTTTTAGGGATTAAACTATTGAAAGTTGATTTCAGTCTCCTACCATACATCAAGATTGCCGGTTCTAATCCAGTAATCAAATAAAAATTCAAATAATCTATTTTTATAATTTACTTGAAAATTATTCCTAACCATAATTTTTTTTTAAAAACTTTTCACAGTTTTTACCGCATTTTCAGCTAACCCATTACTCTGAGGGGGCTTTACCGTAGTAGTTAAAAATTCTATGTTATTTTCTTTAAGAAACTCTTTAAATTCAAAATTCAAAATAATAAAAAATATTTATTGCACAAAAGGAGTACAAAGGGTAAAGCTTATAGGTTACATCCTATTTCTTCCAGCTAACCAAAACAAATACACATTATATTACATAACCCAACAATTAATTACATGATAACAAATAAATAAAAATAAATAACCCCATAGCCTGATTTAATCCGCTTGTCTTGTAACAAAATTATTGAACTAAAAAAACGTCTAAAAATACTATCCGGCATAACACATAAAGATGAACCTGAATCTATCATTGCTTTAAACTTCCTATTATTGAAGTGAAACTTCTTTACGCGCGTCATGCAATTTCGAGGACCGGTGTAAAACCGACTCATGAACGTCACGAAAAACCGTGATCATTTCGCTATAGAAGCCTAGCTAATATTATATACCTAGTTTAGGTCACTCTCCAAACTCAGCTTCGCGGTCTAGAGGCAGAGCGCCCGACTGTCGTCGTGAAGAACCGAGGTTCGATCCCCGCTTTAACTATTTTTTTTTTCTTTTTGTGATTTTTTTAATACGAGGAAAAGTGATAAAATGCTCTCATGCTGCGACTTTTAGATATTTTGACTATATGATATTTTGGTCGAAATATAGCTTACAAATCGAGCCGGTAGAGTCGCTCGGTATTTTGATTAATTATTTTTATTTTGAATAATTAAAATTACTAATCAAGGCCGATAACGCGACTAATTACCCTCGCAGATGTGCGTGACAAGTTTTTTTAGTAAAAAACACAGCCGTAAGTGAGTTTTTCAAAATTTAGAAATGTTTTTCAAATTCAGACTCCATACGGGTATGAGACTGTTAAAACACGATAGATCTTTTCCAAAACGGACAAATATACGGAAATATTTTGAAAAACGACAGATATGACTTAACACTGCCGATATATCTTCGATTCAACCCTATATAAAGCGTTAACGAGACGTTATGTGATATTATTCATTTGCCGTGTTTGAAAACGAAAATTTGCACGGGACAAGTCAATTGAGGAGTACACGTTGTATACGCGGTTCTCGTCGCGCGAGATACCTCTCCTCGCGGTCTAGAGGCAGAGCGTTCGACACTCGTTATGCAGGATCCGGGTTCGAATCCCATATTTTTATAACTTTTAATTTTTTTTATCACATGCTACTTATAAATATGTCAATAGACAGAAAAAAAAGAGAGAATGAAATGAAAAGAGAGAGAGAAGAATACTAAAAGTTTCACTTCCGTCGTGCGTAGGCTTGCCACACACTGTATTTTTTAAATTTATATATCTGCCGTGATAGGACTAATTGATGCAACTAAAACTTTACTATCCCTGTGATTTTCAAAAATGGGATTAATAAAATTATTCTATATTATTCTATAACAATTTATATATCTGCCGTGATAGGACTAATTGATGCAACTAAAACTTTACTATCCCTGTGATTTTCAAAAATGGGATTAATAAAATTATTCTTGCAAAACTTCTGTAAATGCCCGATACCGTTACATTTAAAACATTTTGCATTTCGAAATTTACACTCAAATGATAGATGATCATTCCTTTTGCAAATAAAACATTGTTTTTTAACATTATCTGAGGGTAATCTAAAAATCGTACCTGAATTTGATCCTAACCCTTCACGCTGGTTTTCCGTTAAAATTACTTTTGGGACTTGCCGATCGTTCCTTACTCTTACAGTTAGAAACCCTCTTTTTAATAATATTTATTTCTGATTTTATCTCACTAGCACTATCCAAGGTTGACATATTAACTGCAAGTTCCTCTAGTTCGATAAATGATAACTTTTGCCTTTCTACAAATATTTTCTCTTTCGCGCGCCCTGGTAAAAAACCGATTGCAAATCCCTTATCGCTTCACCTTGATTTTGCCTCGCTAAAAAAAATTCTCCTTTTCCTTAAAAATAGAGCGATTTTTGTTACAATGTTTGTCTAACATCGCTAAAAGCTTATCAAATGATAAGTCCGCTACTTTACTTGGAAAACACAGATTAACTAGTAAGGTTAACGTTTCTGATTCTAGAAGATTAAAAGAAAAGCCCGTTTTTTCTCCGCACTCGATTTCTCATCAAAGATTACGAAAAATTGCTCAATTCGGAGCCGAAAGATTCCCCAGTCTCCGGAGAGATGGTTGAAAGGTGGAATTCTACCTGATTCCATAATTCCCCCGGAAAAAACAACGGCAATAACAATAACAATAAATCCCTCTCAAAGAAACAGAAAAAACTTATCTTAGGTGCTCTTGAGATTTTTCTCGATCCCATCCGGATCTTGTTACTTTGGATTTCTGGTTCCTGGCCGGATTTCTCGTCCTCCGAAAATAATCCAATCGTTTTTAGTTAGTCCCAAAGTTCTCAGTCCTCAGATTGTCCCACAAATGGATGATCCAATAATCCACCACCGGATTGTCTGATTGTTGTCTTGTTCTTCATAAAGAATAAAAATTCTTCCTTTTCCACAATAATCCCGTCAATCCAATGTCAATCCACAGTCAGTAGCCACGGAAACGAATAGCTCCGAGGATTCTCCTTAATCCTGAGCGATTAAATTTGTCAAAACTGCAAGTCACTCCAGTGACTTTCGACTTCCGTGTCCAGCACAAATTATTGCAGACACACGTACTTTCACCACGAATTAAAGTAAAAAGAAGACTGCGCCAATTGTTATATCTCTGCCTTTACTTGCAGATTTAGTGTGTTGGGAACTCTTAATAAAGTAAAAGGTTCTTTACAATAATTGCGTGTATTTACGTTACAATAAATGTCTGAATTTAGCTACACTGTTCAATTACCCGAGGGTTGGTAATTTTCTGTTTTCAGAAGCTCGAAGTCTGACAATGATACTCCACAGGCAATTTATACACTCTAGTGACATCTGTCGGACTCTGGAGTAAGCTTTCTGACTAGTGCCATCTATCGCTTGAATACCCAACTTTTTACCATACATCACATTATATAACACGTCTCTGAATATTTAAAAAAATAATTATTTTTTTACTTCATAACAAATTTTAGGGCATCAACTAACATCAACCTCATATTTTTTTGAACTGTGTGCATATAAGCCAGACTTGAAAAATAATTCCCGTTCCCAGGTATATTAGCGTAATTTTTTTACTTATTTTTTATTTATTTATTCAGTAAAAGATCGTACATTTATATACATTATTTAAGAAATGTTTTGACTGCCCAACTAGGAAGATTCCCGTTTTAGGACATTCAAATTAGGATGAGTATTAACATTTTGATAAGTTGTTTGATAAGTATAGTATTAAAATAATAATGAAATAATATATGTACTTTTAACTGGTGCCTAAGCCTAGTAACATATTTTGTATAAATATGAATAACAAAGAGAAGAAATAGAATAAAATAAAATATTCAATTAAACATAAAATTAACTGCTGCTTGGGTAGCTTTTAACTAAGTTTTTGCCGGGAAGCCGCGCACATAACTGTGTCCTGTTTTTGGATTTTTCTTGAATCTTAGACAACAGTACATCAAATTGTTCTTCCGAAATTCGCAAATGATTGCGATAGCCTTCGGTATCTTCTAACGCCATCTCTTTCAAAATTGTGTTAGAAGCACCTAATTCGTTTCTCCTTATAATCCATTTTCGAGCCCACATACGACGTTTTTTTCGCTTTTTTATTCTAAAGTTCGTTCCGTAAAAGATCCGAAATCATAGGGATGCACGCAGCCATAACTTCACTTGACGCCATCTTGATTTACAATATCGGTTCGAGTTAAATTGAAACGTCTGAACGACATCTTGTTAAATAAAATCCGTTCAACTAAAATCGCTCGGTCAGAACGGGGCATAAGCGCCCGAATGTTTCGCGGACCGGCGCGGAAGGTTGGGAAACGACGATCTAAATATGTTATCCTTTTTTTGACTCTTTGATATAATGTCATACAGATTTCCGGGCCAATAAGGCCCCTTTCTCTGTTATAGTTAGTTTATATAATGGTTGTTGGAATAGATTTTTTTTGATTTAAAAAAAATTGTATGGTACTTAAATGTACTGTTTTATAATTTTGTCCTATTCTAGTAAGGCTGAAAGAATTCTTCCAATTCTTGTTCTATTAATTCGACTGGTGCAATATTGACACATCGGAACTTAAAATGAATTACACAGGCTCAGAAATAACTAATAACGAATTGCTTTTCCCCAATTAACTACTTACTTCGTATTGATACCATTCTACATCGTTTGAATCAGATGATGTCACTATAGTTGTCAATCTCTCATTACTCCGCAATGGGGTCCCGATTGAGATAGGATGACGTCAGGGGCATTTGGATTTTTGGTTTTTATTCCATTTCCGAAATCGATTTATTAATGTTGTTTAAAAAACATAATATTACACAAATTCTTCATTTTACTACCCGTATTACCTAATAATTGGCGAATGCAATACTTCTTAAGATTCTTATAACCCGCGGTTACTTTGTATCGAAAACATAAACCTACATTTATTCCTAGCTCCAGCACTAAATGTAGGCCGAGTTTCGTATAAACCGTGACCCGGCCCTGACCGCGCCAGCTGATTGGGGTGAAATATGCACTGCGTCATTGCTGAACAAGTAGGGTGAATTCACCCCTTATGCAACTGTAGCAGTAATCCCATGGGTCGATGTCAACGAACCCGCGACGACACGTGCAACACGCGTGCTTAAAACCATACCACCCTTAAATCAGTTGTGAGCACTCCCTCTTGGCAGGAATTATCATGGGATTCTTTTACGTACAGTTTCCATAATATGACTGGGTCGTCTTTTTAAATTTATTTATTTATTTATTTATTTATTGACGCCCTATTGGGCTTTTAAGTACATAAAAAATTACAAATTTTAAATTACAACAGTATAAAACAAACAATAGAAAATCGAAATAAAATATAATGATTTCTCATACATTATTTACATTTAAAAAGTGGTGGACTAATTTGGCTTTAAATGTATTGAAATTTAAATTAAATATGTCAGCGACATCACTAAGTTCATTGCCCAACCTATGTATTCTTTCTAACACAGAATTCGTAGCGAAGTTATTGTTGTAGAATAAAATATTCCGTCTAGTATATTTTGGAGGTATATGTAAAGATAGCAAGTTTATAGTGTCAGGGCAGTCTAACCTTGAATGAACAATTTTATATAATAAAAGGAGATCAAATATTTTTCGCCTTTCAGATAATTTCGATAAGTTAAGTTTACTGCGTAAATTGACATAATTGATTTCAATAATAGGAATACCAATTTTGAAATTAATAAAACGTAAAAATTTATTTTGAATTTTTTCAATTTGTAAACAATGAGAGTTGAAATGAGGACACCAAATGGTTGCATTGTATTCAACCTGACTTCTAACCAGAGACGTGTATAATAATTTTATAGTTTTTATGTTATTAAAGTCTTTAGCGATTCTGAGAATAAATCCAAGCATTTGTAATCCCTTACTGGTAATGCTATTAATGTGATTCAAGAAGCGTAATTTGGAGTCAAAGATAACTCCAAGGTCATTGAATTCAAAAACTCTTTTTAGATTGGCATTGTTAATTGAGTAGTCGAATAATAAAGGGGTTTTAGATCTATGGAAACTGATCGTTTGGCATTTGTTGATATTAAGATGTAATTTGTTTACGATGCACCATTCATAAAGTTTATTTAAGTTAATTTGTAGAGTTAAACAATCAGAAGAATTACCGATCGATTTAAACATCTTTAGATCGTCGGCGAATAGAAGAAAGTGAATATTATCGAAAATTAGTGAAATATCATTAATAAATAGTAGGAACAGAATTGGTCCTAGGTGGGAACCTTGGGGGACCCCACTTGAGGCAAAAAAAGTGTAAGAAGTTGTGGATGTAATTTTTACAGATAATTTTCTGTATGATAAGTAACTTCTAAGCCATTCGAGAAAGTTGCCGCCTATTCCCAAGTGTTCTAATTTTTCCATTAAAATGCGATGAGAAACAGTATCAAAGGCTTTGCTAAAGTCAGTATAAATTGTATCAACTTGAAGACCCTTGGACAGTGCATTAGAAATAAAATTTTCGTAAAGCAATAAGTTAGATGACGTAGATCTGTCTGGCATAAAACCATGTTGAAATGTTGATATAATTGGTTTAATTTGATGCATGATTTTACTTAATATAATCTTTTCTAAAAGTTTAGGTAGTGATGACATAATACATATGGGTCTATAATTTTCAATTTGGCATTTATCTCCTTTTTTAAAAATAGGTGTTATAAAGCTACTTTTCCAAATTTCAGGAAAACAACCTGTAGATAAGGATAAATTGAAAATTATAGTAATAGGAAGAGCTAGAACATGAATACAGTTTTTAAGTAATATTGAGGGAATCATATCTGGCCCTGAATTCGACCTGGTATCCAGCTGTTTGATAAAAGTCACAACATCATTTACTACCACACGGATGTTATGCAAGTTGAGTGAGCTTTCGGTAAATTGAGGTTTATCAGATAATATGTTGTCATTGTCTTCAACATATACACTCTTGAAGAAATCTGCAAATAAGTTTACAATATCGTTTTTGTCATGACCCACTTTTTTCCCGTAAAACATTGTACCGGGAAAGTTAGAGTTATTTTTCCGAAAGGAGTTAGCGTAGTTCCAAAATTTATTAATGTTTGTTAAAATAGAATTTTCAACATTGTTGGTGTATTTCTTGAAACATACTTTCGATTTCCTAGTACAATCTTTACGCAGAATGGAGAAGTCGATATAATTATCTAGCGTTCTATTTATTTTATAACGTTTGTGGGCAATTTTTTTATCGTACGTTAGATTAATTAGTTCAGAATCGAACCATTTAGGGAATTTAGAAGTGTAATATTTTTGTAGGGGTACAAATCTATCGATTGCTTGATAAATTACATTGTAAAAGTATTCTAAGGCCTCATTTAAACTTGAGCTTTTATAAGTGAGATCATAAGCCCAATTATAAGTAGATAAAAATTCTATTATCTTTGGGTAATCTGCTTTTTCAAAATTACGCTTGACAATCGTGGGGTCAATTACCTTAACATAATTATTGATGTAATTGATTATTAGAGGGGGGTGGTATTTATCGAATGGAAGAATCATTTCATCAGAGGCATACACATTAACACTAGAAGAATTTGTAAAGACAAGATCGAGAAGACGAGAATTGATGTTGTACACATGGTTTTTCTGATGCAGATTTAAAAAGTTCGACATTTCTATAATTTCATGGGAGCCATGATTGATGTTGTCCGGACTCGAGGACGCGATGTTCTCAATGTCCCATACAATATTTGGGAGGTTGTAGTCACCCATCAGAATAAATGTAGCATCAGGAAATTTTCTTCGCATAGTTTCAACTTCAAGGTGGTGTTCCTTATATGTTTGCAGGCCGGAGGATGGTGGTATATATGTGCAACCGATTATAAGTTTTTCATTTTTTAAGGAAACCATTACAAACACTTGTTCAAGATGTTTGTGAAGGCATTTCAGTTTCTTCGAATTCAGTTTGGTAGATACTGACAATAGTACGCCGCCACCTCTTGTTTTATTGCTGGAACTTTGACATCTGTCGTTTCTGTAAATGAAATGATCTAAAAACCCCAGTTCTTGATCGTTTATGCCAGCATTTAGCCATGGTTCAGTAAGGGCATGAATTTCGTAATTCATCGTTGGTAATGTACATTTTAGTTCTTGAAGTTTCGTTCTCAGTCCTCTTACATTTTGATAATATATTATTAGTTTGTGGGTCAGTTTTTTGGATTTAATTTTACAATTGTTGGGTGATTATTAATGTACTTGATTGTAATGTCTTGCTCACCCGATGATTGCCTATTTTTTAGTTCGATTCGTAAATTATTTAGATAGTTCCTTTGAGCAACTGATTGATCAGGGTACATGCGGATGTTATTCTTCAGCGAGTGTTTTTTGCCGAGTAGGATTTTTGGCCATTTAGACTCAGCGAACTCGACTTTTACACCCCTCGGTTTATTAGTATCCCTTTTCCCGATTCTGTAAACTTTCAGGTCAAGAGAATTGGTAGAGTTGTCCAGGTCGAAAATGATTTTTTTTATGCTGGTAGTGTCGTCTTTCATAATATCAGTCTGGGTTATTGCTTTGCTATCGGGGAAGTTACATATTATAATATTTTTTTCCCTTAAGTTTTGATCATTCATCTCAGCAATAATATCGCAGATGTTATTTGTTTGGAAATTAGTAGTGGTAACAGCAGGAGGAATATTTTTGTACACTGATAATTCGCCTTCAAGGGTAGCCATTCTTGCAGCCATTTGGCCTATGGACCCTAGGATATTATTAGTTTTGGGCATTATTTTGGCAATATGCTCCTTGGTAAATTTGTTATTGGGATCCATCACAATATTTGTTAGTGCATTGATGGCATCTTGTGCAAGGGATATGTATGTCTGCGCATCCATGATGAGTTCGGATTTAGGTTAATAAAAATTAAAAATGAATAGTAGGTTGAACTCCCCTGATTACTGATTGGAATCAGGTTCACTTACAGGTAGTATCAGTACCTACTACGGTCACAAGGCGTGCGGAAATGCAGGTTACCTGCTTTTGGTGCAACAATAATATTAAATATTGAATTTAAGTAAAGTTATTATTATTTGTTATTAAAACTTCGGGCTTTTATTTTGTTGTTGAGGACACAAAGAAATGAACAGATTCACAACTTTTACACTGGAACACAATGGCACAGGAATAGTGTGTTAAGTTTTATTTTAAATATTTTGTGGACAGAAATAATTCGTGACTGGTTTAGTTTACTGTTGTTGAGTGAGTGATGATTTGTCTAATGATATAATAATTACTATTTTTTAACGGCCATGTCCAATTACAACACATTACATATTACATGAAGTTAATACAAGGAGAAATGTTAAAATTTAGGATAATTAAAAGAAAAATACAGCTATGACAGAAAAAAAAAATAATTTCAAGTCAAATATTACTTGCGTAATTACCGACAAAAATCATTGAAATTGTGCGTGATTATTTAATGCACAAGAGGTTTTGTGTGTATGGTTGCCCTCCCCAATCTTCCCTTGGCTCTGGACCCGGAAGCCGCACAGTTACCTCTCGTGCATGAGTATTTAATGCACAAGAGGCTTTGTGTGTATGGTTGCCCTCCCCAATCTTCCCTTGGCTCTGGACCCGGAAGCCGCACAGTTACCTCTCGTGCATGAGTATTTAATGCACAAGAGGTTTTGTGTGTATGGTTGCCCTCCACAATCTTTTTTGGGCTCTGGACCCGGAAAATGTTAATACTCATCCTAATTTCAAACTCTGGACCCGGAAACCGCACAGTTACCTGTCGTGCATGAGTATTTAATGCACAAGAGGCTTTGTGTGTATGGTTGCCCTCCACAATCTTCCCTTGGCACTGGACCCGGAAGCCGCACAGTTACCTCTCGTGCATGAGTATTTAATGCACAAGAGGTTTTGTGTGTATGGTTGCTCTCCACAATCTTTCTTTGGCTCTGGACCCGGAAAATGTTAATAATCATCCTAATTTGAAACTCTGGACCCGGAAACCGCACAGTTACCTCTCGTGCATGAGTATTTAATGCACAAGAGGTTTTGTGTGTATGGTTGCCCTCCACAATCTTTCTTTGGCTCTGGACTCGGAAAATGTTAATACTCATCCTAATTTGAAACTCTGGACACGGAAACCGCACAGTTACCTCTCGTGCATGAGTATTTAATGCACAAGAAGCTTTGTGTGTATGGTTGCCCTCCACAATCTTCCCTTGGCTCTGGACCCGGAAGCCGCACAGTTACCTCTCGTGCATGAGTATTTAATGCACAAGAGGCTTTGTGTGTATGGTTGCCCTCCACAATCTTCCCTTGGCACTGGACCCGGAAGCCGCACAGTTACCTCTCGTGCATGAGTATTTAATGCACAAGAGGTTTTGTGTGTATGGTTGCCCTCCACAATCTTTCTTTGGCTCTGGACCCGGAAAATGTTAATACTCATCCTAATTTGAAACTCTGGACCCGGAAACCGCACAGTTACCTCTCGTGCATGAGTATTTAATGCACAAGAGGCTTTGTGTGTATGGTTGCCCTCCACAATCTTCCCTTGGCACTGGACCCGGAAGCCGCACAGTTACCTCTCGTGCATGAGTATTGAATGCACAAGAGGCTTTGTGTGTATGGTTGCCCTCCACAATCTTCCCTTGGCACTGGACCCGGAAGCCGCACAGTTACCTCTCGTGCATGAGTATTTAATGCACAAGAGGCTTTGTGTGTATGGTTGCCCTCCCCCAATCTTCCCTTGGCTCTGGACCCGGAAGCCGCACAGTTACCTCTCGTGCATGAGTATTTGATGCACAAGAGGCTTTGTGTGTATGGTTGCCCTCCCCAATCTTCCCTTGGCTCTGGACCCCGAAGCCGCACAGTTACCTCTCGTTTATGAGTATTTACTGCACAAGAGGCTTTGTGTGTATGGTTGCCCTCCACAATCTTCCCTTGGCAGTGGACCCGGAAGCCGCACAGTTACCTCTCGTGCATGAGTATTTAATGCACAAGAGGCTTTGTGTGTATGGTTGCCCTCCCCAATCTTCCCTTGGCTCTGGACCCGGAAGCCGCACAGTTACCTCTAGTGCATGAGTATTTACTGCACAAGATGCTTTGTGTGTATGGTTGCCCTTCACAATCTTCCCTTGGCACTGGACCCGGAAGCCGCACAGTTACCTCTCGTGCATGAGTATTTAATGCACAAGAGGCTTTGTGTGTATGGTTGCCCTCCCCAATCTTCCCTTGGCTCTGGACCCCGAAGCCGCACAGTTACCTCTCGTGCATGAGTATTTACTGCACAAGAGGCTTTGTGTGTATGGTTGCCCTCCACAATCTTCCCTTGGCACTGGACCCGGAAGCCGCACAGTTACCTCTCGTGCATGAGTATTTAATGCACAAGAGGTTTTGTGTGTATGGTTGCTCTCCACAATCTTTCTTTGGCTCTGGACCCGGAAAATGTTAATACTCATCCTAATTTGAAACTCTGGACCCGGAAACCGCACAGTTACCTCTCGTGCATGAGTATTTAATGCACAAGAGGCTTTGTGTGTATGGTTGCCCTCCACAATCTTCCCTTGGCACTGGACCCGGAAGCCGCACAGTTACCTCTCGTGCATGAGTATTTAATGCACAAGAGGCTTTGTGTGTATGGTTGCCCTCCACAATCTTCCCTTGGCACTGGACCCGGAAGCCGCACAGTTACCTCTCGTGCATGAGTATTTAATGCACAAGAGGCTTTGTGTGTATGGTTGCCCTCCCCCAATCTTCCCTTGGCTCTGGACCCGGAAGCCGCACAGTTACCTCTCGTGCATGAGTATTTGATGCACAAGAGGCTTTGTGTGTATGGTTGCCCTCCCCAATCTTCCCTTGGCTCTGGACCCCGAAGCCGCACAGTTACCTCTCGTTTATGAGTATTTACTGCACAAGAGGCTTTGTGTGTATGGTTGCCCTCCACAATCTTCCCTTGGCAGTGGACCCGGAAGCCGCACAGTTACCTCTCGTGCATGAGTATTTAATGCACAAGAGGCTTTGTGTGTATGGTTGCCCTCCCCAATCTTCCCTTGGCTCTGGACCCGGAAGCCGCACAGTTACCTCTAGTGCATGAGTATTTACTGCACAAGATGCTTTGTGTGTATGGTTGCCCTTCACAATCTTCCCTTGGCACTGGACCCGGAAGCCGCACAGTTACCTCTCGTGCATGAGTATTTAATGCACAAGAGGCTTTGTGTGTATGGTTGCCCTCCCCAATCTTCCCTTGGCTCTGGACCCCGAAGCCGCACAGTTACCTCTCGTGCATGAGTATTTACTGCACAAGAGGCTTTGTGTGTATGGTTGCCCTCCACAATCTTCCCTTGGCACTGGACCCGGAAGCCGCACAGTTACCTCTCGTGCATGAGTATTTAATGCACAAGAGGTTTTGTGTGTATGGTTGCTCTCCACAATCTTTCTTTGGCTCTGGACCCGGAAAATGTTAATACTCATCCTAATTTGAAACTCTGGACCCGGAAACCGCACAGTTACCTCTCGTGCATGAGTATTTGATGCACAAGAGGCTTTGTGTGTATGGTTGCCCTCCACAATTTTTCCTTGGCTCTGGACCCGGAAGCCGCACAGTTACCTCTCGTGCATGAGTATTTAATGCACAAGAGGCTTTGTGTGTATGGTTGCCCTTCCCAATCTTCCCTTGGCTCTGGACCCCGAAGCCGCACAGTTACCTCTCGTGCATGAGTATTTACTGCACAAGAGGCTTTGTGTGTATGGTTGCCCTCCACAATCTTCCCTTGGCACTGGACCCGGAAGCCGCACAGTTACCTCTCGTGCATGAGTATTTAATGCACAAGAGGCTTTGTGTGTATGGTTGCCCTCCCCAATCTTCCCTTGGCTCTGGACCCCGAAGCCGCACAGTTACCTCTCGTGCATGAGTATTTACTGCACAAGAGGCTTTGTGTGTATGGTTGCCCTCCACAATCTTCCCTTGGCACTGGACCCGGAAGCCGCACAGTTACCTCTCGTGCATGAGTATTTAATGCACAAGAGGTTTTGTGTGTATGGTTGCTCTCCACAATCTTTCTTTGGCTCTGGACCCGGAAAATGTTAATACTCATCCTAATTTGAAACTCTGGACCCGGAAACCGCACAGTTACCTCTCGTGCATGAGTATTTAATGCACAAGAGGCTTTGTGTGTATGGTTGCCCTCCACAATTTTCCCTTGGCTCTGGACCCGGAAGCCGCACAGTTACCTCTCGTGCATGAGTATTTAATGGAACAAAATAAATCGGGTATTTTGGCACCTCGTTATATAGTCAGGGCCGGCCACACGCTGGTGCGATTGGAGCAGTCCGCTCCGCCAAAGCGCCAAGACGCTGATAATACCCAACACCTAGCAGTCCAAACACATCGCCCCTGGGATTATTTTTTCACAAAGACAGCGCTACACAAAAATACAAATCACCCCAATATTATTGATTACAGTGATCAGCTACCTTGGCGTCTACTGTTTTGACAATAGGCGCCAAAATTTTGACCGCGCCAGGCGCCGTTTGGCTCAGGGCCGGCCCTACCAACTGTATACCACAATATTACTGTTAATAAATAAATTACATCGACTTTTATTCGACTCCGTGTTTCATTCCGGTGCAGAGATATTGCATTAAGTATTCCTCGAGCGTCCCCGACTTCTACCATTCAAACCACTCTCTAAGCACTCCGGGCACTAATAAGAACAAACTTTGTAATTTTCAGCGAAATCGGTCAGCTACTTTTTTGACGAGTTTTGCGAGCGCAAACTACGCAGGCCGATTTTTTAAATATTAAGAAGATAAGATGCAATCAGTTAGAATTCGTTCAATCCTCGGAAAAAAAACATAAAAGCTAACACGTCACGATAATAAATTAAAACCTAGTAACTAAAATTTACTTACTGGGTTATGGAATTGCTACTTCTTCAGCATTTTAGTTTGTATGAACCCAAATGAACCGGTAAAGTTTCCGCATAAAATTCATACAACACACACGAAAAAGAAACAAAGCGGCGAAGCCAATGAAAGTTCTTGTTTTATGAAATCATACGCCCAACAGTTTCTAGCGCTACCGACCGTTTGGGGTATGTTGGGAGTCTGACCATTTTGTCTGTAAATCTGAATGGTCAGGTCAATCTTTCATCAGGGCTATACTGAGAGTATCTTCCACTCTAGAACAATATCTGAAATCCTGAAAATCTGAAACTCCTTAACATTATAATATGCGGAAAATAATGGTTGTTGGAGCAATTAGCTAGAAGAGTATTTTGTTTGGTTAGATTAAGTAGTGAGGTAAATTCTCCCTATTATGTGAGTACACTCTTCCAACGTTATTATCAATACCGCCTGCATCTTCATGGGTAAGGCTCTCGATAACGAATCAGGAGGTCGCGGTTTTAAGTTCCGGCGTGCCTAGGTAAATTTTAATTAATTAATTTGTGTTATTTCAGAATTAATTCATCCATCTAAATAAATAAAAAATCTAACTGTTCAAAATCTTAAATCTCCGAAAGTTCTTCACCAATTGCTTTAAAATTTTGAAACAACGTTGCATTCGAATACGCGTGTGTTTTTATATACCTATTACATAGATGTCACCTGTGACTGCCTGTGACATGCAAAAACGCGTTTTTTTTTAAACAGCCCCATCTGTGAGATGTAAAAGACTGAGCCACAGCAACGCGTGGCGGGGTGCAGCTATTTTAAAATAAAATAGGTATAATCTCTACGTGCCTAAAATAAAGGGAGATGAACTTTTCTGTAGGCCTTTTAAAGGGTGACCGGATAAATCATCAAAATGATAATTCATCACATCTTTAAAAAGTTATATAAAGTCATGGAAAGTGATGAAACAAAAACTTTATTAACTGGGTTAAGTGGGTTAGGTTAGGTTTAAATTTTTTTTCATCGTTTTTAATGACTTTATATCACTTTTTAAATGTGTGTTGAATAATCATTGTGTTGAGTTATCGGAACCCTTTTAAAGATATACAATTTCGTAGTACATTACTATGATGTACTACGACTTAAACTAGACTTGTCTCTACTTTTTACTACTTGATTGCTAAACATCGACTTGTCTCTACTTTTTACTACTTGATTGCTAAACATCGACTTGTCTCTACTTTTTACGACTTGATTGCTAAACATCGACTTGTCTCTACTTTTTACGACTTGATTGCTAAACATCGACTTGTCTCTACTTTTTACTACTTGATTGCTAAACATCGACTTGTCTCTACTTTTTACTACTTGATTGCTAAACATCGACTTGTCTCTACTTTTTACTACTTGATAGCTAAACATCGACTTGTCTCTACTTTTTACTACTTGATTGCTAAACATCGACTTGTCTCTACTTTTTACTACTTGATAGCTAAACATCGACTTGTCTCTACTTTTTACTACTTGATTGCTAAACATCGACTTGTCTCTACTTTTTACTACTTGATTGCTAAACATCGACTTGTCTCTACTTTTTACTACTTGATTGCTAAACATCGACTTGTCTCTACTTTTTACGACTTGATTGCTAAACATCGACTTGTCTCTACTTTTTACGACTTGATTGCTAAACATCGACTTGTCTCTACTTTTTACTACTTGATTGCTAAACATCGACTTGTCTCTACTTTTTACTACTTGATTGCTAAACATCGACTTGTCTCTACTTTTTACTACTTGATTGCTAAACATCGACTTGTCTCTACTTTCTGTAAATATAATGCGAATGTATTATATATATAAACCCTCCGGAATAATTTCTCTAAATGAGTGAAACCCCTATCAAAATTCGTTGAATAGTTTAGAAGAACTAAGCGCATAGACAGACGCGGATAGCGACTTTGTTTTATGCTATTTAGGCATTATGATATGGGTAATAGTTGAGGTTTCAACGGGATCATAAATAGTATCATATTTATCTACTTACTAAATACAGAGATGTAATAGTTATCACCTATTTCCAAAATAAATCAAATCAAATAATGGTATTTGTATTAGGTAGGTAAGTCTATTTAATGATAAGAGTCGATAATCCTTTCTAAATTATGGTTTTGTCGTTTGTTTGTCGGGTATATGACTCAAGCGAAGATTCGAGCAGCGAATTCATACACAGACGATCGTTATAATAATGCAGCACAATAAGAGTGCTTATGTAAAGCCAGGGCCGGCCTCGTACTTTTGAAACTACTTATACATGTAGAACACCTTCATTAAAATTGATTCGGCGATATTTTGCAGAATTTCTTACTTATTTACTCATTTAATTATTATTCAATAAATTTACATTATAATAGATTGAATATGAAATTGTGTACATAAATATAATACATATATAAAAAAAACTCCATAGAAATATAAATTGACATGTTTGAATTGAGGAGATTTTTACATTATTTAAAATATTACTTATTGCCATAGGTCACAGGTCATCCCAAGTGGTTTCGGAACGGCCGGTGATTTAGCAGGGCAGGGGTGCCCAGGTTCATCGAGTGAGGTGTATTCAGGATGCATCTGCCCACCAGCCGCGCGGTGTGCCAGATCAGGAGAGGCTGGTTTGGGGAAAACCTCTCTCACAGGTCTCTCGATCCATCGCCCTGCACCGCAGTGGGAGGAATATATTCATATGTCCGTCACTCCTGGACACACTGATCCCTAGATTCCTACCCAACCATCATACCCTTTACCTTCACAGAAAACATGAATATGGGCTTACGGTGGCAATTTCTTTACTCCTGCCCCCTTACTAATAAACGTATTTATCATTTTACACAACTGTTAAACGTTCTTAACGACACCTTAATGGTTGTTTATCAGTTGTATATTTTTTTTTAATAATAAAGCCCTTAGATTGTTTTTTATGTGAATACCGCACAAGAGTCCCAAATGCTACCAATCGTCTGGAGACAGTGAGACTATGGCATCCCCAATTGGGGTATGTGGTGAGGTTGAAGGTAGTGGGAAGGGGAAGGAGATGGTGAAGGAAGGGTGGGGGGGTACTTGTCTATTCATATATGGTCAACAAACTCGGCTAAAGCCATTTCAAGCAATGTTTTAATTCTGAATGGTGGTACACTAGGCATTATTGATCTGCCAGTGAATATGAAATAATTTAATTTAATTTTTTTCTTAAGTATTTGGCGTTCTTCAGTAATGTTTCTAATTAACTCTAAAAATCAAGAAAAAAATTATTTTAGGTGTTTGTTGAAAAAAAAAATTTTTTTGTTGTAAAAAAAGTTATAAAAATTGGTTAAAATCAAATACAGCTATTCAAATGAAAATAAGCCAAAGATTAACGCATGGACTAAAAAGAGTATCACCTATTTTTTAGTTTAAAGTGAAGTTTAAGTTTCCTTCATAGAAATCACCAAATATATGTTCATGCTTTAGGAACTTTTACACATAGCATATGGCCTTAATTTTTGAAAAAAAAATATTTTTGTACTGTTTAATACATTCCCATTGTATAGACTTTAACAACCAAATTACGAAACAAATAATCAGAGTAAAAGCAAAAAAAACGTATTTTTGAACCCAATGAAGGTTCAGTGGGTAAATATAAGCGTTCATCTAATACCGACAGAGATTGCAAGGTTTTGCGCCTCCCAAATATCTCGTGCGCCGTATTCAGTCTAGGAATGGCCCACCTTCCACGCGCCAGCCCTGCCTAAATCACCTGCCATTATATGCTGGGTAACCAGCACAAGCGGCACGTAACAATAATTATCATTGTTTGATGTAACAACCAATAATTCAACAATCATATACTTCAACTTGATAACCCATTCTATTTGTCTCAGTCTGTAAAGAACCTCCGTCGAACGTCATTAGTCATTACACCCTACCTGCCAGCCTGCAACCTATCGCCAGCGAGTGCGCTCGTCGGTTAAACGCGAAAAACGACACAAGAATACAACATTATTATTTGATTAATAAAACAATGTTTTCATAATCAGTACTAAGTTTTAGATAAAACGCGTTTTTATCAAGTGCTTGTGTAAAAATGACGAAGGCGTTTCTCTTCGTTGTGACGGTTCCACGCGCCACTTACGAAAAACAGTTGTTGAAGAATGAATTTGAGAATTCGAAGACTTGTTTATCTTCACGTAAAGAAGAAAACGTCTCTTTCGTCGTAGAATCTGAGGTACACCAAACTAAATCAGATCTCAATGGTATAAAGAATGGTCTGAGAGTTGATACAGATTTGAAATATTTGACTGAAAAGTTCGGGCTGACAGTCGATGTAAATAAAACGAAAGAAAGCGGTGATAAAGTGGTCAAGGATGCTGTGAGTTCAGATGGGAAGTTTTTGCTGTTCAGTCAAGAGTATAAGAACGGCGGGAATGTGAGTAACGGGGATGATGCGAAGGATACGCGGCTGACCAAGAAGGCTTGCAGGACGCTGAAGGAGTACATCGCGGGACTGAAGCAGGATTCACTGCCCGGGGGCGGGTTTACTCCCCCGGCAAAACAGAAGTTAGATTCGGATGCGGGTGGAAAGAACGAAGTGGATGTGGATCAAAGCGATGATGATCTTCCCATGGCAACGGTATGGAGTTTTTAAGTTTTATAAGAAATCGGGCGAAATCACGCACTCTTTACGCAAATGACTATAAGGGCGAAGCCGCCTCTTTTGATTCATCCTAAAAAAGTCGCCAAAATGCTTTTTATTTTATTGCGTTTACGTCCAACAGATGGCGTTTTTTTAAACCATTTTTTTCTCTTTAACAGGTGACAAATTTATAATATATTTATGTAAAACACACGCGTGTTCGAATACAACGTTGTGTCGAAATTTCAAAGCAATCGGTGAAGAACTTAGGAGATTTAAGATTTAGAACAAACGAACATTTACATTTTATTTTTAATTTATATGATGTGAAGTTCAAAGTTTTCCGATTACAATCTGAACTATGGAATTTACTTTGGCACATTACGCAATAAAACCATGTCCGAAAAGGGTTTGCAAAGTAGCTTTTACATTTCTAAGTATTTTTATATGCTTAATACTTTATTATTTCCTAGACTAGACGTCATAGCCTAATATTAGACATCAATGCTAGACGTAGATAAAAAAATTACGGCACAGGCCAAAATGTGCAGTATTTTATTGAAGCATCTATAATATTTGGCCTCAAATGCTGCACGTGCAATTACTACATCTGCGGCAGAATTTGGCTCTGAACCCTGACCCTGGGTCACGGGTTTGAAACCAAACCACTACAAGTACCAAATAAAGTTTAATTTTTCAGCTTCTTAAAAAAAACAAAATTATTATGAAATTGCATTATTTTTGGATCCTTAATGTTGTTATCTTTAAAGCTTTTAGCTTTTGTTCATTTGATCGTTTTTTTGTTTATAAATCTTAATAAGGTACAATAAATTAATATAGACGTTTTCAGAAACGACATAAATTACTTTAAATAAATTAAATTATTTGAGAATTATTGAAGAAAAAAAATGTATATTAATAAGAAGCAAGAAAGCAAAAGAAAAATAATAAATAATATTAGACAATTAACGAACGAGAAAAAAAAAAAAAAACAAATAAATAAGTAATGCATGCATACATAATGTAAAGAATAAAATTATTTTTGAAACTATTATATTATAAAATATATTGAGAAATACAATATAATATAACGTCATCAGGTCGTTAAAGATTTTTATTCCTTGTACATTATGTGTTGTGCAAATGCGATATTGATTTTACATGATGAGAATACGAAATTAAATCTGCTTCGATTTTCTGTGATGAACTAACTATCACGCAGTTTCCTCGCAAGGTTAGGCAGAGAGGACGGGCCTCCAATGAACTCGGTTTTGCACACACTCCTTGCCTCATTCACATTCATACATCGTCACAAACATACTCTTCTATTATTCAGACTCTTGACATGGCTCGACTCAGGTATCTGATTCACTTGATCGTGCCTTCTTTCGATCGTGATTTTCTTTATATGCCTTTCTTCGGAGGAATTGAAATATTTTAAAACACTTGGTTTAAGAATTTGGTACTTGAAACTCTTCGTATTCTTATTTTGTGGAATAATCCGTAGCTGTTTTAAGTAAGTATAAAAATACATGTATATAAGTTTATATTATACTAGCGCAGACCCGTGAAAATCACGAGATATTATAATTGTAGGACTTGTGATGTTCTACAATTATAATATCTTTAAAGTCTTTATGAATTTATAAAAATGGCCTTAATATCTGACCACAATAATAAATTTAAACCAAATTTCTTTCACTTTTATTTGTATTCATTTGTTCAGGTTCCTATTTTCACTAATCCCAACTCTGTATATTTTGACTGAGTTAAAACAATATTCTTTATGCATTTGTATATATATTTCTTGATTCTTTTATTGTATTTGCTTATATTTATTTCATAGTACTGTTTTTAAAAAAATAATGCTAATAATCTAAGTTTGGAAAAATCTGTTCTTTTAAATAACAAAAAACGCCTATTACTATTGTGCACAGGTTCCTATTTTTATAATTTTGTAATTACCTATTATTACCAGCTCTGTATTGTTTTTGTTAAGTTATGTTTATGTTATACCTATGTTATGTTTATGTTATGTTATGTTTATGGTAGGTTTAGGTTTATGTTTATGATATGTTATGTTCATGTTATGTGTATGTTATGTTGTGATATGTTTATGTTATGTTCATGTTATAAACATAACACAAACGTGTTATGTTTATCTTTATGTTTTATAATCACATTTTTTTAGTCCCATATGCTATGTTTGTTTATAATATTGCCAATTTCATAGTTATGTTTAAAAAAATACGCTACTAATTTTAGAAAAATCTTTGGTTAAATAACGAAAAGCACCCACTTGTATTGTACACATGTTCCTATTTTTATAATTTTGTGATAACCTACTGTTACCAGCTCTGTACCGTTTATGTTAAGTATGTTATGTTATGTTTATGTTATGTTTGGTTTATTTATGTTACGTTATGTTATGTTTAAGACGTGTTATCAATTATATTCTGTAATTTGTTGTATTTGTTAATAAGTAAAATGTTAATTGTGTATGGTCAAGATCACCCCTAATGGGTGAAAGCCAAAATAAAGAATAATAAATAATAAGTCTTTATGAAAAAATATTTTCCTCAGAATCGCTTTTCAAAAGATGTTCAGAAATGTACATATAAAAATGTCAAAACTGTCAAAATTTTTTGCAAAAGAAATACAAATTTCAAATAAAAAATCATTTTGGTATCTACTTTCTGCTTTTCTTTATCGTTCAGACAGTCATTTCCAATTATTCTGAAAATCAAAGCAATCTCAGTTCCAGAGGCCATTGAACCGTAGTTATACAGAGTAAATAAATATGTTATATAAATAAAACTTGAAAACCAACATAAATAATTTTATAACTTTCCATATTACTGACCAAAAAAAATCATTAACAAATTTATATCATAAGGTACTGCAACATAGTTACTAAAATAAATCATCGAGATTTGATGGCAGCCCATACGGAACTAAGTGCCGCTGCTGACACGTGACGCTGCGCCGAGACAATGCTTCGGATTACCATACGCAGCAAACACACACACACACACTCCTTTCATGGGCGGAAACCTGACTATTGTGACTCGGTCGCTAATTTTATACACTCATTAAATGAACGTTAGTGGCCAGTGACCAATACAAAGTGGTCCCCACCTATAAAACTATAAGTATCTAATTAGGTACCTTTATTTCTCACCAATGTATATTGTGGTCATCAAATGGTAGTTGGTTTCCGTGCCATTTTTCCTTCACTTTATTTTACGAATATATAATATATTGAACCATATCTTAGTTTCTTACAGAGGGTAGATAGGACCTTGTTGTCCAATAGCACGATTTGATTAATTCAATTATTACACTATTTAAATGTTTTTTTAATGAAAAATATGGTTTAATAAGTTGCTGTATTTTGGGATCATCAAACCGTTTCATTACCGCACTTTTGTTTCAACATAAATACCACCTTTTGTAATTGATAACACCTTGAATAATTATTCGTAAATTTTTGGTGTATACATTTTGTTACTAATTCACATTTTTATTATTTTCACATTTCAAAGGGTTATTTTTTGTTAGCAAGGAAAAAACAAACAAACAATTGTTTCCTTTAATTATTAATAAAAATTTCAGTGTAACATACATTCTACCTATTCAAGGAGACAATACGCATAAATCGCACCTAAAATATTCAACGCACTAAATAATGACAAAAGATTACTCAATTTAAAACAGCTGTTGTCCAAAACCGGTGTTTAGCATTAATTATTAAAAATGGTTTGACACCACTGATACGTTTAATGTACTTCAGGGTCGCTTCAGTATTTGTTAAGAACAATATTGTGACAAAAATTTTTCACTCTAGTATTATTAGCTGGAGTTCAAACAATCTATACAAAAAGTGCTGAAGAATAATGTATCCACATAATATATGGCACTGCAAGTCAATGTACATTGTAATACATACTCACACTGATGCTACATATATACAATTTTAATAACTTCTTATATATATATTTTAATTCTTTACTCCTTACTATGTTTTATATTCTATACTTTTTAAATTCCTCTATATTTCAATCATTTGATATATTCTTTCAAATTATTTTATTGTATTTCACATAAACACTAACTCGCACATACAAAATATTAACAGTTGATTTTTTTCTGATTAGTACCTACTTACGTTGATTTTGTAAATTATATAGTTCTAATATCCTTTTAAACTTCTTATTTTCTTTTAAATTAAATACTTTTTATATTTCATACTTGATATATTGTTTTAATGTACTGTATATATGTCAGCGCCCTTGAGGTGATTTCTCACGAAAACGGCGCTATACAGGGTGTATCGGCATGTACCCGACAAACTTTAACCAGCTATTCCTTAGCACATTTGGAGTAAAAAATATTATGGGCACTTTGCTGTCCGGTAACATTTTTTTTAATAAAAAATTTACTATTCATATTTTCACCACATGTCACCAATGTTTTATCCTTTGTCAAAGTTTGAAAACCCATCTGGCAATATTTTGTTCGAGTTTCGTTGAATAATGTACGTACGTACCTACGTTGACGCGCTTTTACAATCACAACGAAATAGCACGGCACCATTCTTCTCATTTTTAACTATTATTATTTAGTGTGTACGAAAGAGCGAGGACACTTTTTGACACACTTGCTAATAACAGCTGTTGAACACGAGAAACAATGCCAATGACAGTGACGGAGTGTGGATTTTTTATTTATTTTTTGTTTTTAATGGAAAAAAAATGTTACCGGACAGCAAAGCGCCCATAACATTTTTTACTCCAAATGTGCTGAGGAATAGCTGGTTAAAGTTTGTCGGGTACTTGCCGATACACCCTGTATAAATTAGCCAAATATTATTATTATTTAAATATAATGAACCACCACAAGACGGGCATGTGCCTAGCTTGGTAATCTAAACATTCCTAATATAATTGTAATAAAAATTTCACTGTA
This sequence comes from Hesperophylax magnus, assembly GCA_026573805.1. NCBI lineage: Eukaryota > Metazoa > Arthropoda > Insecta > Trichoptera > Limnephilidae > Hesperophylax > Hesperophylax magnus. Next base: position 5,517,598 of record JAIUSX010000114.1, read on the forward strand.
TAAAGAAAAATTTTAAAAAGAAAGATAAAAACTCATAAAAATAATAATGGATAAAATATATTTATGGTATTTGTCGCTAGAATAAAGATTGCAATCTTGCAGAAAACATAGACGTCATGAGGAATATTCTTCATAAGCGATACATAAACAAAATACGGGGCGATTTGTTTCACAAAATCAAGAGATATTATTTTTCTCTTCAAGTTCCTGAGTAAGAGCTCTGTTATTGAAAAGGATAAAACCACTATATATTTGACAAATGCAATATTAATTACAAAGTAACGATTTGGAAGACTTTAAAACGAAACCAGTTGGGTTTTAACAAATGCATTTTTTAAAATATATAGCCATAAATACCTACCTCTCTTAGCAAAATTGATATTAAACGCCGTAATTTATTTGAGTTACAAATTAAGGTCGTGGGAATTTCACACGTCTGGAAATAAAATATTTACACACCTAATCTCAACGTTACCGGCCGCAATTTGATGTAAAAAAAACTACACATTATATTTTGGATATCTTCTTCTTTTCTATTTTTTTCCTTTAAATTACTATCCCGTTAAACTTGACGTTAAACCAAGAAATATCACAAATCGAAAATTCTCAAATAGATTAGATACATGCTGAAAACATGGCTCATACGTAAAGATACTTTATACTAGTCATCACTATCAATCCATAGTTTTTATTCACTAGCATATAGATTTAGTGTCTTGTGAACACCCGTTCACGAGATACCGGCATCTGTTTTTCCTCCTTCATATAATCCGGGCCTCTTCAAGACCCGCATTAATAAATCCCTTCCAACAGCCTTTTCCTTAAGCCGCCTCACAACGCTGCCCAACCGGTTTGCGACAAAGCTCCCCTGCCATTCACCGTACATAGCGCTCTTAAAAAAAACGTTTTCGAACTTAAAGTTAAAATTTTTAGATTAAATTTGAAAAAATATCAGCTGTTTAACGTCTTTTAAATGCGTCGAAGCGTAGACCCGGCTCTAAAAGCTTTTATATACCTTAAAGTCTTTTGGGTTCTTCATATGATGTAGATTAACCAGATTCCTACTTGTATTATTAGTTTCCGTCAATAGTGTAATACACACAATACTTCTTTTGCGCTGCGCATATAATTTGTAATATTTTCACTGAACAATTTCAGATGGTCGAGCAGACGTTAGCTACCCTCGGCGTTCCCAACACCGCGTGGTCTGCCGACGCGCTGGGCACGCACGCGCAACTGGCTTTCGGTGTGAATGGCAGTGCACGTTGCGAGCGCGCGCTGCTAGCGTTACGCGCATGTGGCGTGGGCGCGCGTGCCGGCAGCTCGCTGAGCGTGCTGCCATGTGCGTTGCACTACGGCGGGAGCGCGATGGGAGACTCGGGGGCGGTTACGGGCGCACCTCAGGAGTAAGTGAACAAATAATTATGACTATTATTTCATCATCCATTATCCAATTTTTTTTTTGATTATAATAATTTAATTCATTTTATTATGATAATCACAAGAATTTGTTTAAATTGTATTAAATCTATCTATTTCCACTTCTTCCGCATGAAGCATTTATATATATATATATATATATGTAAGCTGCATATCCACAAATGGGTGCAGCGTATGTGAAGCCCAGCCTATTGATTGTCTTGTAAAGCAGTAGTTTATTTTTTTTATTTTTTTTTTTATTAGGTACATTATTTTGTTACAATTTATGTTTTCCAGTAATGTAGGCCTCATTGGGTGGCTTGCCCGTGCTGAGGCCTTCATTTTATAATATGAAAATCTAAGATAGTAAATTTGAAAAGAAAATAATAAATTTAAAATTAAAAATCAAAAATAAAAATACATAATAATACATTTAAAATTAAAAAAATAATACAATGAAAATAATCTTGTGTGTTTGTGAGTGATGTGTGTTTATGTTGGTTTTGTGTGTTACGTGTAGGTTTTATTTTTATTTTATGCTATGACATTTTGGTAATATTGTCTTTTTTGTTGTTTAATCCATTTTGTAATTTTGTGTGTGAATTTATTTTTATTTTCCTCAATTTTAATTTCAATTTTTAGACTGTTGAAAGCTTTTATTGCATGGTATTAGTAGTGTCTTTGTCCAAAGGTTGAATTTACTGTTGGAGTTTTAATGTTTTCTTTGTACGCTTGTCTAACTGGTCTGTTAGTGTTATTTTGTGTGTGTTGAAATTTATTTTTTTTGTTAAAAATGTAGTTTAGTAGTGTTTTAATGTCTTTTAATTGTCTGATGATAGTTGACTTTTTTCTACCTAGCATCGGGGAGAGAGCGGCTATTGACTTATTTGCCGATTTTACTTTTTCGTTAATGTATTTTCCCCTATTTAGAGTCTATAGTTATTTCTGGAACTTTTTTGTTACCAGGCTGCTAATCAGTGCCCAATTTGAACCACTCTTTCGAGAATAACCCCCCATAGTAGTAATCAAGGTTATCCCTGAAGAGATTGATACAGAGGGGATGAAGATTAAACTTACCCTCAGTTATCCGGTGCTATCCGTTCACCGGATGAAAGCTAGTCAGTCTCGTAAACCGATACCTCTGGTGCTGGTCGAAAATTATGATGGCAAAAAGATCTTTAATGATCTTACCTCGATCTTCCATCTGATGATCCAGGTAGAAAGCCAGCGCAACAAAACTAGATTGGGACAATGTTTTCGTTGGTAAGCACACGGACATTCGGAATACTGCTGCCACGGACTCGAGCGCTGCATAAAATGCGCAGAGCTATACAGATCTTCTGATTGTACCAAACTCAGAGACACATCTGCCAAGTGTGCCCTCTGTGAGGGAGCGCACAAGTCCAGCTACAAGGGTTGGCCTACCAGCTAGCCAGCTACCCAGCCAAACTATATAATGAATTTGAACCATAGTCCATATATCACTGACAAAATAACCGCCAAAGTGACCGTCAAAATAACGATTTTACCGACCTCCACCACAGCAGTAAAGTCAACCACCTAGATCTAATCCCACACCTAATCAGCAATCCCCCCATTACACTCCTCCATCGCCACACAACTGCCTTTTTCAAGGAAAAGCCAGCGAAGCGAGAACAGAAGACGTGCCCTATACTAAAGAGGAGGTATAAGACTACCGCTAGGCTTATGTTCCCCGCACGGTTTTACCCCGTGGATCCAAAGAAATCCCCAACCGTAGTTCCTCCTGGCGCTTACCAGCTGAAACAGCGTACGAAGATGGGGACCGTCATATACACGTTCCACAAACCACAACATACTCGCCCCGCGAACCCGGCGACGAGACCGGCATCCATCTCCATGACCTCCCCCCCCCTCCCCCGATGGCGTTCCTATCCCATCAGGAGGTACCTGTCCCCACAAGGAACTGAGCCTATCCACAGCGGTATTGGATTCGGAAGATTGCCGCTGGGAAGTGAAGGCGTAATACCTCTATGAGGGAGCGCACATGTCCTCTATTTTTTTAATTTACAAGTGCTCTATTGTCCGTTCTTTTAAAAATAACTAAATAAATCATTAGCAACGTACCTAAAGAATTTCCCCCCCATTTCTTAAACTACTTGCTCTTTTCGCAAAATCAAATAACAAATATTTATAAATTATTTTAACGACCGCAACTATGTCTACCATGTCAACTCTCTACTCCCAGCGTGTGGCTGGTGTCCTTGAAGACAACACAGTTGATTTCTTAGAAGCTCGTAAGCACGGTGAATTTTCTCTTGACGAGAAAGATCACCTGTCAAAACTAGTATTGAAACAGTTCCTAGAAGATAGTACCACGACAACTCAAGTACCTCCTTCGAAGGAAGAAATTTCAATAGATTCCCCCTCAGCCTCTCCAAGGTACACTTTGTCACCTATCCTAGGTATCTCCTTTTAGAGAGAACCTGGTGATCATGGGAGAATGGCCATCTTCATCCGATGAATCGAAAGCACCGTTTCAATCGATTCCTATGCGTAATCGCTCGCGTGCTAACTCTAACCCAAGAAAAATAACGGCAACCATCGGTCTCGATCCCCGTCACCTCTAGCGTCCACTAGTAACAGATTCGCACCGCTAAGGTCTAACTCCCCAGCGCCAGAAACCTCTGCGCAAACAGAAGAGCCAGTTAAATTCATCAGAATCCCGCCAATAGTCTTTCACAAAAAATCCGAGACTAGGTCGCTCTTCCGCACCCTGGAAGATAAAGGAATAGATTTCTTCGCTACAAACATGGGCAACGGCCTTCACATAATGACGCGAACATCAAGCAGTCACCAGGCACCTAATAACCAATAATACTGAATAGCACGTTGTTGTGTATCGTGCCCAGCGTAGATTTCGGCGATAGCTCAGATGTAGAGAATAGAGAGTTCAAATCCTTCAGGTTTGGGTCAGCCAACAGGCTTTTACATGGGGAACAATGCCAAGTAGACCACTCTATATTCGTCAAAATGAAACGCAAATAGGAGTATGAAAGTATATTCACAAGCACAAATACATTGCAGTTACACAAATGAGAGGTATAATTAACATCATAAATAAATTCCTGACTGTTAGTTAGAACAATCTCCCTAGTAAAAGATTCTGGCTGGCAAGCTTGGATATTGACACAATTCAAGTAATAAAGGCACATGTAGAGGAATGATAATTAAACAGCTTACATGATTTGCAGGATGATGCAACACGTGCGTGTTGAATCACTGATGAGACGGGATATCTTCCGTATTGTACGCGCAGAGCGCGTGCAATACGTATTATTTATATGTATCCGTATTAATTATTGTAAATCGGCACATAATTAAATACCGGTTTTTAAAGTATTACGCACAAAATTGTCGTTAAAATCGGGCGCGCTTCGAGAGCGTCCCTGTAAATGGCAAAACACACATGTTGTCAAGGCCGAGGTCAGATTTTAAGTGTGGCCGTTGATGATTTCATCAGCGTGCGTGTGGGCGAGTGCATTGTACAGTGTTGACAACTTAACCGCGCGCAATGCGCAACGCATGCGCGCAGCCAATAATGTTATCAACTGACAGCTACTTAATTTAGTTTCGCGGGTCTTTTTAAAAGTGTTGATTTATTACGTCACAACGTACGTACTCAGTAATTACAGTGCACCGTACGAAGGTGGCCCACACTAAAAAACCTATACCGCTAGTCTTAGTTACGTTAGCAAAAAAAGAAACCGCTAAGGGCATTTTCAATAACCTTAACTCAATCTTCCGCCTAAGGATTCAAGTAGAATATTTAAGGAACAAAGCTCGCATAGGGTAGTGCTACCGCTGTCAAATGCATGGCCACTCGGCAAATTGTTGCCATGGCAAAGAGCGCTGTGTTAAGTGCGGCGAATTTAGCTCCGGCTAAATGTGCCTTATGCCAAGGGGCCCATAGGCCAACTATGGTGGGTGCCCTGCAAGGCCCCAAAACGCTAACCCCAATTATAATAGAAACCGTAACTCCAATTATGTGCGGAACTATAATAACAATAGGCGGAATCAAACTAACATCTTCAAAAACCACCAACGTAATTATAAAAATAATAGACAAGCTGAAAACCTCACGAATTCATCTAAAAACACGTCCAGACCGAATATTCCCGCACCCATAGCTGCTCCCGCAGCCTCCCACGAGGATTTCCCCACCCTCCCAACCCCATCCGTCCCCATTCCCTCTTCTACCAAAACACCCCCACCTCTAATCCCACTCCTACTGTCCACAAACCCGCATCCCAACTCCCAAGCAACTCTCCCATTCCAAATCCCTTGGCCTCAGCCACATTATCACAACCCATGACCTCACCATTATCCTAGCAGGGGTTCTTCAATCCAATCACAAGCCCATAGGCATCAATATTATCAATAATACATGCTAGACGGGGGTCCAGCCTCCACCCAAACATCCCAAAAACCCTCGTCCCCTTTGGACCCGATACACGTAGAGCCACAGCCACAGATAGCCACTCAGCCACAGAGCCACAGCAGAGTCACAGGGTTTGAAATACAGTCTCAAAAGCGTTACTGTCTGGCTTGTGTTCTCACAGCCAGGACCCGATAGTTTTGCCGGCTGGAGGAATCCCGCCGGCCCCCTGAACAAACGCACGCGCCCCCAACTGCCTTTCTCAAGGCAACCCCCTTGCATAAATTACTCTACGCAGATCCACGCTGGCTCCAACAAACCGCCCACAAGCGCCTGAGACGTGCTCCATATTCAAGAGGAGTCAGAGATCACAGCAACTCACGATGTTCCCGACGAGGATGCTCCCTGCTGACCACGAGGACTCCCCGGTCGTGGTACCGCCCGGCGCCCATCAGATAGGGCTACGCAGAAAGACTGGGACCATGCGCCTCACGGTCCCCGCACCACAGCCCCGCCCCGAGAACCCAAGGACCCGGAGGCCATCCATTCCCACGGCTCACGCCCACGCCACGGAGATGTCAGAGCCCGTAGCAGGCCCCTCTTGGGCAACAGGACCCAGTCCAGCCCCCAAGCACCCCCCGATAGGCCCAGCCTCGGCCTACGTGGCGCCTCCGAGACCCCAGCAGTCGATGGAGACGGCTGCCCCCCAGGATCTAGGTAGGATGAGGCCGTCCAACCCCGTCAAGAGGCCTATGTCCCCCCTAGGACCGCAACCGCTCCACTGTGGCAACCTACAACACGGCACCCATTGCTACAGGTACCAGGACTTCGGGCACGGGTCCCGAAATTGCTCACACACGGCAAAGTGTGTTAAATGCTTGGTGGAGCATGCTTCGGCAGAATACCCCAAAAAGACACGAGACGAGAGAGGCTGCCCCAAGCGGGTAGCGTACGTCGCCTCTATCCTGCAGCGACCCGCCAAAAGGGCCCAACGCCCGCCAGCAGAACAGAACCCCAGCAGGCCACCTCCTATGCTAAGGAAGGATGGACGCTCATGGGCCGACGTAGCCGGAGGTTCCGCCCCCACCCAACAGCAGTACGAGCCCGAGCCGCCCCTACAGCCCCGCCCCCAGCCCCGACCACAGCAGGAGCCCGTGCGCGCGTCCACATCTACCGAGGACGACTCGGACATCATGGCCCTGCTCCAAGGTCTCCTGAGGATGCGATCCGATGCGAGCTGCACATCAGAGGCTGAGAAGCTCGTCGTCCTGATGGAGCTTCTAACGACCACCCTCGATGTCTAATTCTGAGATGGTGAGAGTCCTCGTATGGAACGCCAACAGCGTCCGCTACAAGACAGACGAATTGCTCGCTTTGGATCCCACTTGAATCCAAGCGTACCGCTGAGAGTGCCAGGCTTCGAGATTCATCGAGACGACCGACAGGAAAGATTATGCGGAGGAACCGCAACATTCGTTCGTCAATCTATCACATCCACTAGAATCCCCCCTCCAAAGTTGAAGCACACCGAAGCCACGATTATCGAAGTCACCATAGAGGGTAGAGCGCATACCATCATCGCCGCCTACTGCAATACCGGAAAACTAATGAGAGAAGACTTAAATAAATTAAGCCCTCAAGCGGGGCCAACGGACTCCCCTGTGAGCGCTTTCGGGCGCATATAGGACTGTGGCTAATGATGCATTACCGGTTCTGGCTGGTACACTGCCGATTGATTTGGAAATTAGGGAAGTTTTGACAAAAAAGGCATTGACAAGAGGTAGGGCCGCTGTCCACCTGGGATTCGAACTGACACACGGTGGAGCGGTGTCCCTTCCTGGCTTATTGAAAGCCATACGAGATAGAACGCTGAGTGTATGGTAAGAGCGATGGGATAGGTCGACGAAGGATAGATTGACTTTCTTCCTTTCAGTTAAAAGCAGAATGGAAGGGGGCGCACATAAAACTGGATCACTATATGAAGCAATTGGTATCCAGTCATGGGGAGCTCAGGGGGCGGCTACATAGTCTTGCCTTGTCTCCTCATCCGAACTATTCATGTGGTGACACTAACCAGACAGCCGAGAACATTCTGCTAGTTGATGAAGGATGCCCGAGAGGAAATGTTGGACGGCTTGAGAGGGATTACAAGACCGGCATGGAATGCCGATCTCGTGTTGATCGGAGAGAATTTCTGCGTAGAGAGATGGCCTGTGCTTAAATTTGCTGATTTAGATTAAAATCATATTTGTTTCAGGTGCCAAGCGTATTGTTCTTGTCACTCTACGGTTACTCATCTATCACAAATTTAATATTGTTTATTCATGATTGCTTTGTGTTTTATTTTTATATACTCATTGGTTTTACTTTCTTTGTCTTATGGCATGATCACAATGCATTTATTATTTTATTTTGTTTGTTTTATTGTTTTTTTATTCATTTTTTGTGTATATTGGCTTTTTACACCGTTTTCGCCCGTTTTTTACAATGTTTATTTATGCACATTCTTCATTTTACTTTTGAATTTGGGCCTTATTTATTAGGAACGCGTTGATAATTATAATACTTTTTGTGTTTTTAGCTCTTTAATACTACGTTAATCTTTTTTCTCTTCTTTTTTTCCATTATGAACGGTCAATTTGTTGTTGATCACAACTTATTTTCTACGTTTGTTATTTGCCTTTTATTTGTTACTAACAAATTGGTTTATGATTAGGTTGTCGTACTGAACTATATCGTACTGTGTTGTTCATTTTCCCGCCATGGGGGCGGATAGACCCTGTTCCTGCATCCAGTAAGGTGACATTAATCCGGTGCGGCTGTCCCATAAATCACGGGTGCCTCCTCCGACATCATGAGCGGGCCTGGGGAATGTTTGCGCGAGCCCGATCCCCTTCCGTCCTGCCTCCGGTGACCTGAGGCTCACTTCATTCCCTAGGGTCTTTGGGAGTATCTCCCCCCCCATTTACATTTCTTCGAGGGTACACTCGGAAAACTGGCTAAGGGACGCGGGTGCTTGGGATCGTTGTGGCCAGGCCGCTCGCCACGCTCATTCTTGCCGGGACTGCCCCGTGATAGTGGGGTAAACTGCCCTCGTTACGCGGCTTGTATATTTTTATGTTTCAATCATACTTCCACTTGTAAATATTGCTCTCCTTCTTTATTATTTAATTTTAGATGTCAAACCACCAGGCGAACAAATCTCTGATGTGTTCTTATTTTGTGTTACTATTAATGTAAGTATGCATACATTATTTCGTTCTAACAATCATGCATGCTGGGACATTGGAGGGTCTAGAATCGTTTTAAAATAATTTATTTATTTATTTATTGTTTCTTTGTAAATATTACATAATACAATTAATGAACTTAAAATGTCCAACTAGGCGATTGCCCGTTTTAGGACATTCCAATATGATAAAGTTTTTACATGTAATAAATGGTACATTATAGTGTTGACTATTCTGTTGTTAAAAAAAAATACATATGTATATTCATATTCTAGAATACTTCCAGTTATATCACGACATATTTTACTATTATTTAGATGACATAATAACTGAATTAACATAACATAAGCTGAATTAATAGATAAAAACAAGAAAATGAATTTGAAAATGAAACTGAATTGAAGAAATTCTGTTGGTAAGGTAATACAAATGTATATTCATTTTTTTTTTTTTTACTATTTTTTAGCTGATATATTAAACTAAAGAAATATTAATATATAAAACAAGGAAATGAAAAATAACAAAAAATAAAAAATGAAAGTAAAGAAGGAACTTTTCCTTTAAGGAAAAATATCACGAAGAATTGAACAATTTTCGAACTTTCTTTATGTAAAAATACAGTTCCTGTAATGCTAATATAATACCAATATAAGTTAAAATGTAAAGAAGAATGTAAAGAAAAACAAAATTTACAATTTAATTACTGTTTTTTAGCATATTCTCGCATTCAACTCTCCCCAAGACCAGAAGCCAATTGTTTACCTGCATACGCAGAATATTAGTACTCTTTGCCTTCCATGCATCAGGTATGAGATTGAGCAGTTTAGGGCCTAAGTATGAGAATTGTCTCTGTGCTAAAGATGAGGAAGTGGTGGGCGGAACTGTTGGGTTTTTTTTTGCATGTCTTGTATTATGACAGTGGTTTACTGAAGCTAAGTAGTGCCTCTGTTTTTGAGTATGTAAAATGATTTTCCTCATGTATAATTGTCTTACATCAAGAACACGAAACTCTGCGAACAATGAATCGCTGGGGTACCTGAAAGGTTTTTTCAGTATGACTCTTATAAGCGATTTCTGGGATTTAGCTAAGGGATCGAGTATGGTTTTGGCACAACCTCCCCAACCTAATGAAGCATAGTCTAGTATGGAATTGCACATTGCAAAGTAAATTCGTTTCAAATCATTTAGACATAGAATATTTCTTATTGCTATAAACAGATGTGTAAGTTTCCTGACCTTTGTGGAAGTAAAGGCTATGTGTTTGTCCCATCTCAGAAATTTATCAATGATAATTCCTAGGTATCTTATATTGTCCACACATTCTAAGGTATTGCATTTACATGTAATAGTGTCGTTACAATGGTGTATTCTAATGTTAATAATTTCTTGTGGTTGACCCGCTTGAGTTGAACTGAAGCAGATGAATTTCGTTTTATCCGAGTTTAGAGTGAGGAGATTACTATCTAGCCACTGTTTAACTTTGTTTATGCCAAATTCAGCTTTAATGCAAGACTCATTCCAGGTTTTGCCTTCGAATAAAAGTACTGTATCGTCAGCAAATGTAATAATGTGGTCTGCAAATGAAGTATTACATAAGTCATTTATATAAACATTAAACAATATGGGACCTAGTGTACTTCCTTGCGGTACGCCATATTTAATATTGGCTGGATCACTTAGAGTACCGTTAATATCCACTCTTTGGCTCCTGTTTTCTAGGTAACTAACAAACCACTTGAAAATTTGACCCTTTATCCCAATTCGCTGTAGTTTATTCAGCAGAATTTTGTGCGAGATAGTGTCGAACGCTTTAGCTAGATCTAAAAAAAGTGCAATGCATTTACTACCTTTATCTAGATTATTAGAGATGATTTTTGTCAAATTAGCGATGGCGTTTTCAGTGCTTAAACCTTTGCGAAAGCCGAATTGTCTACTAGAAAGGATGTTGTTATTTTCGAGATAAAGGATGAGACGGTTCTTTACAATTTTCTCCATAATTTTAGAGACAGAGTTGAGCAAGGAAACAGGCCGGTAATTATGTATCAGTGATTTGTCCCCACTTTTATGCAGTAAAATGACGATTGACTGTTTTAAATGGTTAGGGAATTTCCCTGAATTAAAGCTTAGATTCGCAATGAACGCAATCGGTATGGCTATGTATACTTTAATGATTTTTAGAAGATTTGATGAAATCTTATCGGGACCACATGCTTTTGATGATTTAAGGTCGTCAATTATCTTCATGACTTCGTTAGTTGAAGTTGTGATTGAGTCTATTTTGTGACCGATCCTAGGGATAGTTAAATTGGCGAGAGCGGTTTCTGATTTCTTACACTTATCGAGAATTTTTTTCGCAAGTGTGTCACCCACAGATGAAAAGTAACTGTTTGCAAAGTTTGCCATATCTTTGGGGACTTCAGAGTTTGATGTGTTAATGTATAGCGATTTTATTTCAGAAGATTTATTGATTTTGGATTTGGTTATGTTGCGAAAGGTATCCCAAAAACGTTTTGGATTGCAGTTGTTTTCGTAAATGAGTTTTTTATAATAATTTTCTTTCGCCGATGTAATTAATTTCTTACACAAATTCCTATATTTTTTATAATAACATTGTAATACCAAATTCTCAGGATATATTTTTGCCTTTTCATGAAGATGATTTCTTCTGTGAATCGATTTAACTAGCCCCAGGGTGATCCATGGTGTGAATTTAATTTGTTTATTAGATACGGTTATATTACTTGTGTGTTTTGATATATACTCGTGTAGTTTGATAATAAATTCTTTCATTGCTAAGTCAGTATCTGATTTATCTAGAACATTTAGCCAGTTTTCTGCGCTCAAATCCTCAATTAACTTGTTGAAATTAGTTTTAGCAACGTATTTAATTTTCGAAGAAGTGGAAGGCTTGTTTTTAAGACAAAGAGATGTTGTATAGTGGTCTGAAATAGTTGAGTGTATAACAAAAGTGTCAATAAAGTTAATATTTTTTACATTGATGTGATCAAGACAGGATTTACTCGAGCCCTGTTCACGAGTAAAGCTGTTAATAGTCTGTGTGAAACCATTTTCCGCGAGTAGACATAGATAATCGATTGATTGACGGTGGTAGTCAGGGATAGTGTTAATGTTTAAATCTCCCATTATAATTTGCTGTTCAAATTTTTTCGCATTGTTTAAAATTTCTTGCAATGAAGAAAGGAAGGGGTCAATATTGATGAAGGAAGGAGATCTGTAAATGGCAAATATGCATATGTTATTATTCAATACTATTTTCATACAGTTTGATTGTGCTAAAGTAATTTCCTCTACATGAGCTTTAATTCCGTCCTTGATGTAGATAACAATTCCACTGGATTTGTTGAGGTTGGTTGTGGTGTGATGTTCAGAGTAATTGTGGATTGATTTTACGGTGTAGTATTTATTTAACCAGCATTCGGTTAATATTATAACATCGAAAGATGAATTAAATTGATCAAGAAAAATTGTAAAGTCATCTAGATTTGATATGCTTCTAATATTCTGGTGTATGATTTTTAGACTATATGAGTCCCAGTTATAGTTGTTTAAATTCTCCAGATCTCGAATTATATTCATATTAATGCTAATTACAGAATCATTGTAATTATCCGAAGGTAACTGAAACATAATTATGATTAAATTTACTATGATGTGTGGTGGTGAACCCGTAGTTCTTTTGCGAAAAGTCTGCAAACAAAAAGTTAAAAACGAAAGTGTAAATTACTGTGTTGTTAATCGGTGTTTTATTAATATATTGTATAGTAGAATGTGAGTTCTGATTATTCGAGTATGATGCGTATTTTACTTCGAGATGAAAGTTGAATCCACTAATTATATTAGATGTAAAAGATGTTATAAAAGATGATGGTGTTGGTATGTTTCGTATAGAGCAATCTAAGCAGTTGATGATTATGTAGATATCTGTCATGAAGGCTGCAAATACAAAAAATATGAAAACAATAAAATCAATAAAATGGCCAAATGCAAAGTATGTGCTGATTCTGTAGAGGAGTTGATGCGAAAAAAAAAATGCCAAAAAACAAAAATTAAATACCATAACATGCGAAAAATGCAAAGAAGAACCAATACTAGGACATATTTATGTAAATTAAGATTTTTTCCAGATTTACATAGATTTGTTGGGAACATAATCTTACAAAGACTCTCGCTGCTTGTGATACGTACATATGAGTTTGATTGAAGCACAGAGAGAGGGAATAGAGAGAGTGCATTATTATGAGATAATGAGAGAACATTATATAACATGAATGATAATGTTGATACATAGTATTCCCACTTAAAATATATTTTAACTGTAAAGAGCATACTATAGTGTATAATGCTTCTGATTGTAATTGTTGGGTGTGATAAAGGACAATAATTAAATTTAGTAACTTGTGAAAAATGCAAAAGTATGATTAAAAATGTGCGAATAAAATATGTAAATAAAACAGTAGTAAAGGTTTTTGAGAAATACAAAAACATTATTTTGACAGAGCTCGAGCATTTGTAGTTAATGTAAATTCTGTAAATACAAGTGAAAATAATAAAAGTTAGCCAAAATAAAAAGATTATTGAAGAAAATAAGAGCATCATATAGTGAGTAAATAAGATATTACTACTCTGATTCCTACGAGAACATGAAGGAAGAATAATATTTACCCAGTAAACAGATATTTTAAAGAATACTAAAACAGAGTGGTTTTTGTTGTTTAGAGGAAGAGTATGGTTAGAATTTTTAATTGTAAGATTCGCAATTTTTATAATAATTTTGATGTTACTAGGGAAAGCTACTATTGAAAGTAAGAATGAATTATTTTGATAAAAATTAGGTATTATGCTTAGGGTGTGTGAAAAGTATATAGCGGTAATATTCAAATAAAAACTTGTAGTGAAAGTATTATTTATGGAGATATATAATTTTTTTTTAGAGAGAGCTAACGAAACGTGAGATACAGTCAAAGGAGGTAAAGTATAATAAAAATAGTGAATACTGATATAAACAATTTTCACACTGATAATGTTGCTACATGAAAGAACTCCTAAAAAGAGTAGGAATGCATTATTTTCAATTAAAACATTATTATTTATAAAGACAAAGAAATAACTCATGAGTAAACTTGCGATGAATATGATATTATCCGGATTATTTTTGTTTAGCAGTGCAGTAAATGTTGAGGTACTTTTTATCATCTGTCATAGTTGTTGGCGTTTTTCTCGATCAAGATCAGTGATGTTTTTAATCGTAATTATTTTGGATGTATCCGTATGTCTTAGCAGAATGCGCCCCAAAGATGACCAAGAGTATTTATAGTTATTTTCTCTGGCGAATTTTTTAGTTTGGGAGAGTAAGAATTTTCCTTTTTGAGTTAGATGATCTGACACGTAAATCCGTTTTGCTTCTTGAGATAGCCCTAGATCTGCTGTATTGAGTTTGCTTGAACTGGAGGTAGAGGATTTTTTATAGTCTTTGATTTTGAGTAGGAAGTCATCTCGAGATTTAATACTATTGAACGACACTATTACAGATCTGGGATTTTTTTCGGACAGTTTTGGTCCTAGTCTGTACATTTTATTGATTTCAGATTGTAAAGGTATCGAGGTATCTCCGTAATTTATGACTTTTGATATCTTTTTAAGAGTTTCCATAATATTTTCATTGTTTGCTTCAGGGATGCCTCTGATGTCGATATTGCACATCTGTGTAATGTACTCCAGCCGGTCAATTTTGTCGTCCTGATGAGAAGTAGTATTTTCTAATACAGCGTTTTGTTTTTTTAATTCTAGCATATCAGTAATGAACCTTTCTTGCGAGGATTCAATGACAGTTAAACGTTTTTTTAGAAGGTCTTGCTGATCCGCTAAAAATTTAAATGAATCTAGGATTTCTTTGTTTTGTGCGATAATCGAATCATATTTTTGTTCCACAAAATCCATTATTGTTTTTTTGAAATTGTTTAATTCTAAAATAAACTTTTCTGACGTAAGAATGCCGCTTGCGCCATCTATGGTTGATGAAGGAAATTTCTCTGCGTCTGTTGACTGTTGAGTTAGATGTTTGATAGGTTTGCCGGTAGATGGTTCTTGATCGATTTTTTCATCATAATAATTCATATTTCTGGTCTTTTTTTTAGAAAAAGCTTTAGAGCATTTTTTACATTTCCACTGAGAATTACGAGCACCACGTATGTTTTCTCCAATCTCTGCACAAACAAGATGATAGCCATTATCACGGACAACACACGATATGAATTCGGCTGGACTGTCAATATTTTTGTCGCAAACGATGCACAGTGTATTCATGTTGAAATAAATTGATTTCGCCGTGAATAAAATTGATTGAATGATGTTTAATATTGATAGTTTCAACACAGTTTAGGCACTTTTGAATTTTTTAACAGCTGGCTCGTTTTAGTACAGAATGACAGATTTATTTTTATTATTTGGTTTTTTTTTTTGACAGTTAACATGCAGTTTCTTTGTGAAGACAAAAAAACATGAAAAAATAGCACTTCACAAGATATAAATGCACTGATTTGAAGCGCGGTCTTTGATTTCTAATAGTTTAGATCTTTGAGTTTAGTACACTTCAATTTTATGTTGATTTTTATTGAATTATAGCAGACGTAAGAATATGTCAACACTAGACTCAGTAGGTAGGTGATTGTTTTTTTTTTATAATAAATATCGCTTCTTTTTACAAAAAAAAAAATAGATTTCTGACGTGTGCGGCTAAGGAGGTTAACAATCAGTTTCCTCACACAGCCGTTGGGAAAGGGTAAGTCCCCTCCAATGTAGAAGTGTGGGCGGTACGGGGCCAGAGGGTCTAGGCTGCATCAATTTTTGCCACCCTGCATCGGGCCAGGATGACGAGGGCGGGGGACCGGCTGGCCTTGGCTGCGCCGCTGCTGCGTACCTCTGGTCCACCAGAGGCACCGGGCTCAATTGGCCGGGTTGCACCCATCCAGGGCTATACCCCCTTGGGTCCCCCTTGGTCAGGATACCCTTCCAGGATTACGGGGCCAGATCAGGCAGGCGCTGCTGCTGCTCGTTCTTCGTACCTCTGGTCCACCAGAGGCACCGGGCTCATTTGGTCGGGCTGCGTCCATGTTGGTGGTGACCTCTCCGGGAGCATCGTCGGTCCAAGAGGGGTAGGGGCTGCTGCTGTTGGAGCTGATTGAAGAGCTGCTTCGAGTCTCTCAATATGCTCGGTTTGGCTGCGAAGCTCTTGTTGCAATGACTCCATCGCATCCTCGTGAGATTTGGAGGGCGGTGAGTCATCATCTGCAGATTGTGCCATCTCAGGAGTAGTGCTGGGCGTGGGGATGGGGTAACGTCTGGCGTGACGTGAACCGCAGCCGTGGCCTGAGAACCAGCGTCCGGGGCATCTGCAGAAGGTGTTGAGGATCCATCATCTTGGATCCGTTTCGACCGCAAAGTTGGAGACATCCTTGTTGAATGCGTGTGAGAATCCGGCTCGAGAATACCACTTGTACTGGACAGGTGTCCGCACAAGATTGTAGATTTGGGCGCCAGGTCCAAACCGTGTCGTCAACCGATGGGAATGCTCCTTTACGGCCGATGATGATGATAGTTGTAAAAATGATTGCAATCTGCCTCCCGCACCCGGTGCTCGGTGAATGTTGGGCACTGGGTGTGCTGTCATCTCTGCTCGCTTCTGGCATTTGGCGGCTTTCCTAGGCAGGGCCGGCTGTTCTTGAAGAGGTAACACCAGAAGATTCGGAGCAGAAGACTAGGCGAGGTGAGGCAGTTCGAGGGCAGGAGTCAATTGTAGAAATAAAAACACTTGTTTTTTTATGATAAAGTTGAACTGACTTGTCGACTGACTTGACTTCTGACTGTCGACCGAAAAAGGGTCGGGATTTTACCCGCGCCTCATACGCGTACATAAGCCACCGTAAAATGTTGCATATTCATTTTGCCGGTGGATTAGCTGAAGGCAGACGCTTGAAATCGAGACTTTGCAAAGATTTTGCTAGCTCGCCTGTATTACAAATACACAGTTTTATTACATAGTAGTTATAACAATGTGTATCTTGACAACTAGATTTTTAGTTTGTCAAGATACGACAAAAAATAAGAAATGTTTTTAACATGAAATTGAAAAAATGATCTTGAAGCGATCAACTTTGTAAAAGGGTTATGGGAGTATTTTTCTCAGGTCCCCCGTAACATAGCGCTCCGAAAGAGGAAAGATTCACTATGCTACAAGGTTCCTGGATTTTCCTAGAGACAAATATGTAAAATAATTATAAAAAAATGTTTAAAAATAGGCATTTTAAATATCTCCTCAGTGGTAGCATATCGCAAATAGTTTTTATTTGACTACCGCTGAGGAGATGTAGATGTTCACCGTTTGAAAGCGGGCCTGTCTCGCAAACCGATACTCCTAGTACTAGTCAATCTGACCAAAAACGACGAAAGCACAAAAATATTCAATGAATTCACCTCGATCTTTCATCTGAAGATCCAGGTAGAGAGTCTACGCAACAAAACAAGAATGGGGCAATGCTTTCGTTGCCAAGCACACGGGCACTCGGCGAAATGCTGCCACGGTCAAGAGCGCTGTTTTAAATGCGCAGGTCATCACAGGTCGTCCGATTGTACTAAGCCTAGGGGTACGCCTGCCAAATGTGCCCTCTGTGAGGGTGCTCACACCGCCAGCTATAAAGGTTGCCCCTCCCGGCCTCAGCCAAATCATTTAATCAATAGAAACAGAAACCAAAATATTCACAGGCATAACAACCGGCAAAGCCACCCACATGCTGATGATTTTTCCCGCCCTCCACCTCAGCAGCAATACCAACCAACCAGGTCTGAGCCCATACAAACCCAGATTCCCCTCCTTCGCTCTCCCCCAGCGCCTGCCTCTTGGCCTGCGCCTCATTTTTAAAAAGGCCGTTCCTCCCAGCAGGAACATCGTTCTCCTAAAACCCTGGCTTTCAGCCAACAATTCCGTCTCGAGCGTCAACCCGAGTCCCCTCAGATACCACAAGATACCTCTCTCCCCCTCCCTCTCCTCCACCATCGAAACCCTCGGATTTCGAGTTACAAATGCTCATTGAAAGAGCCACTTAGCTTCAATTTCTCATCCAAAACGCAGCAAACAGCTCTCTTCCTTCCAGACCTTCATATATATGTACAATGGATAGACAACGCGTCAAAGACTCTAACTTACAGACGGCTTATTGGAACGCAAATGGCACTGTTCTAGCATCCCGTGAAGAGATAATTGAATTTCTCCATGATCATAATCTTGATGTATTCTTTATAATTGAAACGTGGTTAATACTATCACGATACCAAAGAATACCAAATTATAACATTTACCGCGATGATCGAACCGCCAACAAAGGTTGTGGTACAGCTATCCTTGTAAAAAGCAACATTGACCATTGTCTATCCCATTCATTCTCTAGTCCTAATATTGAATCCACCGAGGTAAAAATCAAAACATCTTCCGGCCAAAATAAATTCATTCGGAAACTAGACTCCCTTCTTTTTGAAAACGTCCCCACTATAAAAGCTGGTGACTTGAATGCCAAACACGGCTCATGGCATAGCCGTTCCGATAATAAAAAGGGTAGAGATCTTGCCAATTACGTTTTCTCAAACTCGATAGTCATAGATGCTCCAGACATCCCCACCTTACATCACCATGCCGGTAGGCCGGATGTCATTGACATTGTAATTCTCAAAGATACTAGCCATTTACACTCCTTACGAGTACTTAAAGATCTTGCGTCTGATCACAATCCTATCCTACTAACACTAAGAGGAGGTTCAAATCCCCTGGTCCCCCATAAACCTACTAGGACTAAAATCAAATTGCATAAACTCAGCGAGCTATTAAATAAAAACACAACAGTGCCAACTTCTTTTCCAGACGTAGCTAGTCTTAATACCGCCACTTCAAACTTAATTAAATCATCAAAATTCTGCATCAACAAGGCATCCGTAGAAATACCTAACGACTCAAGTCGACACGGAATTCCCGAAGAGATCAAAGATCTGATTAGGGAAAAAAACTACATAGGTAAAGAGTGGCAAAAAACCTGCAACCCAATAGTATAAATGCACTACAATCGTTTATCGATTGTTTAAGTGAATAACGCAATGAGCGCTGGCATGAGTTTATCTCATCTCTTGGAAACGACAGAGAGGCTTACTGGAAGCTCTCCAAATCTCTTCGAAGCCCAAATAATAGAATATCTCCCCTACAAGGTCCCAATGGAGTAGTATACTCATCTGCAGATAAGGCCGAAGCCTTCGCAGGCCTCATAAGGCTGAAGCTCAATTCTCTCCAAATCCTTCGTTTCAATGGTGGATTCAAAAGTAAACTCAATTATAAATACAGAACCTGATGATTCACTCATAAAATTGTCAACGCCTAAAGAAATTAAAAAAATAATCGCTTCACTCAAAATAAAAAAAAAAACAGCCGGACCCGACGGCATTTCAAACGAAGTACTTAAAAGTCTCCCGATAAAAGGCATCTGCGCCATAACAGCAATCTGTAACGCATCACTTAGACTTCGCTATTTTCCAAAAGAATTTAAACAAGGTAACGTAATATTTATACCAAGACCAGGCAAAGACCCAATTTTAACAGAAAATCATCGCCCAATTAGCCTTCTTCCATGCCTAGGAAAAATTTTAGAAAAAATCATCCTTGTAAGACTAAATGAATTTGTTAAAGAAAATAAAATCTTACCGGACTTTCAACGTGGTTTTCGAGCTGGCCATTCGACCTCTCATCAACTTCTCCATGTGGTCGAACTCATCACGGGCGGATTCAATATAAATAAACATACAGTTATCGCTCGACGTAAGCAAAGCTTTCAACAAAGTATGATATAATGGCCTACTTTACAAGATTTTCCTACTGGGATTCCCTATTTCATTCATAAAAATAGTTTATAGTTATCTTACTGATCATACATTTAAAGTCAAATTAGATGAAATTTTCTCCTCGGTACGTATTCTATTAGCCGGCGTCCCTCAAGGAGGACAATTGTCTCCAACCCTTTATAATATATACTCAAGCGATATTCCCAAACCAATGAACCATAATGTCAAAATCATCCAATTTGCAGATGATAAAAATATCATATATTATCAAGCTCGACTGTCACGTCCACTGCTACAAGACGCGTACAGCTCCAAGCCATTCTAATCCAAGAATGGTGCAAAAAATGGAGAACAACAATAAATCCCTCAAAAAGTGCTGCGACTGTCTTCTCGCGCAGAAGGCCAAAATAACCACCGAATATAATACTATTTGGTGAAAAGGTTCCATGGAAAAAAATCATTAAAATACCTCGGAGTAACCTTGGACTCGAAATTAACGCGGGAAAAACACATTAAAGAAAAAATCAAGTCAGCAAATAAGTTAATATCCGCACTCTACCCGATGCTAGGTAAAAAAATCGATTATCATCAGACAATAAATTACTTCTTTTCAAGACGACCATAAGGCCGGGCTTCACATACGCCGCACCCATTTGGGGGTATGCATCTCATTCACGCATAAAAAAACTACAAACCCTGCAAAACAAAGCCATTCGACTAGCATTGGATGCGCCTAAGTGGATCAGGGTTTTCACCCTACATAATGACACAAACATTCCTCTGATAAAGGATTTGATTGTTACACAATCTGAAAAATTCTACGCTGGATTAGCCGGTCATGAAAACCCTACAATAAACTCTCTCGCTAAATAAAGTGAGAATGAAAATTTTAAGTATAAAAAACCTAAAGTAATCCTCCGCAAGGAGAGAAACCCTGTCCCAAGTTGCAGTATAGTATCTTAAATTTTATTTTCCCAAAAAACCACCTAAAATTTTTTTTTCCATGTAAAGCATCTTTAGATAATCCATTTCGTCATTGTAACGTAACGTCATTTCGTTATATTGGCATACAGAGCTCCGGGCCAAGAAGGCCTCTTTCTCTTTATTCATGATATTTTAAATATCGGTTGTAGGATAATTTAAATTTAATTTTGGTTGTTCTTGGAAAATATTTTTGCAAGGTAACATGGCTGCAATATGTGGGGATTTAAGTTTTACGGAGTATTTTTTTGGGTTTTTTATAAGTAGTTATTATATTTTCATCGTACTGTGCGAGGCAGTTGATAGACGTGTTTTCATGGGTGGGGAGGCCCGCATAAAATGATTCCGCGAGACTTAAGATATGATCTTTAAGGAGGGGAACTTCAGAGTCCCAGTGTAGTTGAGAAACCCTCATTCAACTAGGAGCTCCCAGGACAATGCAAATGGCTTTATTTTGAAATGTTTGTAGTCTTTTTAATACAGACTCTGAAGCGTGGGCCCAGATAGGGCTAGCGTAGGTGAGTTTAGGTCTTATTATGGATTTATATATTAGTAGTTTGTTTCTTGAAGATATTTTTTTGTTCTTTTTGCATATCATGGGATAAAGGGCTGCAAGAGTTTTGCGGTTTGCCTAAGAGGGCCGGCTGGTCTTGAAGAGGTAAACACTAGAAGATTTGGAGCGAAGACTAGGCGAGGAGAAGCAGATGGTGGTCAGGAGTAACTTATTGAAGGTGGTAAAACATTTGTTGTTTGTAAAGATGAACTGATTTTTTTAAATTTTTGTTTACAGTTGACGCATGCGACATGTGGCTGTCGGCCAAAAAGTGGTTGGGGATTTTTCCCCCGCTACATAAGAGTAAATAAGCCGCCGCAAAATGTTGCGCCATCTTCATCCGACGAATCGGATGCACCTTTCCGATCAATTCCCAGGCGTAAGCGCTCACGTGCCAACTATAACGGGTCCGTAACCCCGACAAATTCTCCAAGGGCCTCCCCGGTACCCAAGAAAAATGGAAACCGCCTATCTAGATCTTCCTCACCGATAGCGTCAACGTCAACGAGCAATAGATTTTCACCACTCCGATCAAACTCCCCAGCTCCAGTAACCTTGGCGCATACTGAAGCGCCTGCTATATTCACCAAGATCCCGCCAATAGTCCTACACAAAAAATCAGAGACTAGGGCGCTCTTCCGCACCTTGGAAGACAAAGGGATTGATTTTTTCGCAAAAAACATGGGCAACGGCCTGCACATTATGAATAAAACGCCGCGCGAGTATAATGCGGTTACCAGGCACTTAATAGCAAATACAAATGAATTTCACTCCTTCAGGATTCCGGAGGAGAAACCGTTACGGGTTGTTCTTAGGGGTATCCCCGAAGATATTTCTCCCGAGGAAGTAAAAGAAGAACTAGCAAGAACATACCCGGTTATTTCAGTACACCGCATGAAGGTGGCCCGCACAAAAATGCCTATACCGTTAATCCTAGTAACGCTAACAAAAAACGAAACCGCCAAGAGTATTTTTAATAACCTTGTATCTATCTTGTGTTACAGTGTTGGCCACTCAGCGAATTGCTGCCATGGTAGCGAGCGCTGCGTAAAGTGCGGCGATCCACATAAATCGTCAAACTGCCCAAAACCGAAAGATACCCCGGCTAAATGCGCACTATGCCAAGTGGCTCATACGGCCAACTATGGTGGGTGCCCTGCAAGACCCCAAAACTTAAACCCTAACTACAACAGGAACCGAAACACCAACTACACCCGCAATTATAACAACAATAGGCGGAACCAAATCAATAACCATAGGAATCAACACAATAATAATAGACAAACGGAAAACGTAATTTCACATCCAAACCCCCACCCCCCCAGACAGGTAGCTGCTCCCGCAGCCTCCCTAGTGGATTTCCCCATTCTTCCAACCCCATCTGTCCCAATTTCCCCCTCCACCATAACTCCCCCCACCTCTAACCCTACCCCTACTGCCCGAAAACCCGCATCCCAACTCCCACGCAACTCTCCCAATACAAATCCCCGTAACTGGCCTCTGCCTCATTTTTATAACCAGAGACCTCACCATCAATTTAATAGGGGTCCAATTAACCAATTACAAGCCCATAGACATCTTTCAACTCAGCAGTACAGACTAGACAGGGGCCCAGCCCCCACCCAAGAGTCCCAACTACCCTCGCCCCCTTTGGACCCGATACACATAAAAGCCCTCAAAGAACAGCTAGAAGCTCTTCAAGCCACTATTAAACACGCCACTGACAAAATGTTTAAAATTCAAGCCACTTTTAGAAATCATAATGTCTAGACACCAAAATAAAACAGTCAATCTACAAACAGCCTATTGTAACGCCAATGGCTCTCTCATCACCCACAAAGGTGAAATAATTGAATTTCTTAAAGAATACAACATTGACGTATTCTTCATTAATGAAACATGGCTCAAACCATCTAAGAAATTTCAATTTCCCAACTATATCACATACCGTGATGACAGATTAACCAATAGAGGCGGCGGCACGGCTATTTTAGTTAAAAATAATATTGACCACCGTCTAGATCATTCATTCTCTAGCATTTACATAGAATCCACCTCGGTAGTAGTAAATACATCCTCAGGACCACTTAAATTCATTTCCGTTTATTCACCACCAAAACGTCCACCGATCCCGTCCGAACTGGACAGTCTATTAGAATAAAATATCCCAACCATTATAGCCGGGGACATGAACGCAAAACATGGATCGTGGCACAGCCAACGTCCAAACCTAAAAGGTAACGTGCTGGCAAAATACTCTAGCACTAAATCAATTGTAGTAGACGCTCCGGACATACCAACGCTACACCAAGCTAACGCAATTACGGACGTGATTGACATAGTTATCCTAAAATAAACTAACCACTTGCACTCATTAAAAGTACTTAACGAACTAACCTCCGACCACGATCCAGTTCTTCTAACATTATCAGGAGGCTCTTATCCCTTGGTCCCCCACGTGCCTATCAAAAAAAAAATTAATTGGAAAAAACTCTATTAGAAAATAAAATCACAATACCAACATCGATACCTAACGAAGTAGCATTAAATACTGCCACCTCCAACTTAATTATAACCCTAAAATCTCGCATTAACGAAGCGTCATTAGAGAATACTAAAAAGAAATTCAACTCAGCGAAATATGGTATTCCCGAAGAGGTCAATGACCTTATTAGGGAAAAAAACCAAGTGCGTAAGGAGTGGCAAAGTTCTTATAACCCCATTGGTAAACAACATTTAAATAGATTAAACAGAGAAGTACGCGACGCACTCTTCGACCACCGTAACGAGCGTTGGAATGAATTCATATCCTCCCTCGAAGACGACAGGGACGCCTACTGGAAACTCTCCAAAAGTCTGAGACGTCCAGTAACAAAAATAGTTCCGCTTCAAGGCCTAAACGGCAAAGTTTTTTCTGCAACCGATAAGGCTGAAGCCTTCGCCTTGAAGCACAATTCACTCCAAACACGGAACACGATGACCCAGCCTTCGTAGCTAAGGTGGATTCTAAAGTAGAAGCAATATTAAGTCTCGACCCCCAGGACCCGCCCATTAAAGCCACTTCTCCAGAAGAAATAATAAAAATCATCAAGGGTCTAAAGAAAAAGAAAGCGGCCGGTCCTGACGGAATATCTAACAAAATACTCAAATACCTACCGAAAAGGGGCATCTGCGCCCTGACTGCCATCTGCAACGCAGCACTTAGACTACGTTGCTTTCCAAAGGACTTCCAAGAAGCTGATGTTATATTAATTCCTAAACCAGGCAAGGATCTATTATTAACGGAGAACCATAGGCCGATAAGTCTCCTTCCTTGCTTGGGAAAAGTCCTGGAAAAAGTAATTCTTGTAAGATTAAATGAATTCCATTGCCAGACTTTCAACATGGTTTTCGAGCAGGTCCTTCAACCTCTCATCAACTCCTCCGTGTCGTGGAACACATCACGGAGGGCTTCAACACAAAGAAGAAAACAGTAATACTCTCTCTAGACATCAGTAAAGCGTTCGACAAAGTCTGGCATAATGGCCTTATATATAAAATGTACCAACTAGGGTACCTACTTAGAATCATTCAACTCATAAATAGTTTCCTGAGAAATCGCTCATTCAAAGTAAACATAAATAACATATTCTCCACTACACACCCCCTGTCAGCTGGGGTCCCGCAAGGCAGTCAACTCTCGCCGTCATTATATAACATTTATTCATGCGACATTCCAAAGCCAATAGATCATAATATCATAATTACTTAATTCGCTGATGACACCAACATAATATCTAGCTCAACTGTCGTGGCCATTGCTACAAGCCGCGTTCAGAAACAAGCCGCTCTAACAGAAAAGTGGTGTAAAAAGTGGAGAATCTCAATTAATCACCAAAAGTGTCGCGACCGTGTTCCACAAATCACGGCCTAAAATGCCCCCTTTCATTAAACTGTTTGGGGAAAACGTCCCATGGGAATCATCATTAAAATACCTCGGTGTCACTCTAGATTACAAACTAACTTGGAAAAAACACATAGAAGAAAAAACAAAAGCTGCAAATCGTTATCTATCAGCCCTCTATCCCATGATGTGTAGAAATAGTCGTCTATCAGCAGACAACAAATTATTGCTTTATAAGTCAACCATGAGATCATGTTTCTCTTACGCTTGTCCAATCTGGGGTTATGCAGCAAACGATCATATAAATAAACTTCAAGTCTTTCAAAATAATTGCCTTAGACTCGCTTTAAATGCACTCATTTGGAGTAGAATCTCTACTCTCCACAATGACTACAACGTCCCGTTGATTAAAGATTTTATTGTTGCACAGGCTACTAGGTTTTACGCTGGCCTAGACAGTCACTCATAAACTCTCTCGCTAAATACAGCGAGAAAGAACACCATAAATATAATAAACCAAAATCAATCTTACGTAGAAATTAAGTAAAAAACGTATAGAATATTCCTGCATACAGCCGCAGTACAGTTTTTAAGTTTTCTAGTAAAATACCCCGAATACATTAATAATCACGTAAAGCATCAATAGATAATCCTTTTAAATATGTTGAGCAAGTAAACTTAGGTTTAGGTACTCTGGAAAATAAATAAATCCAAAGTCAAAAAAGCCAAATGTTGCATATTCATTTTGGCGGTGGGCTTGCTGAAGGCAGTCGCTTGAATTTGCGACTTGCAAAAGATTTTGTAGGCTTGCCTGTTTTACATTTATATTTGTTTATTATTTATTATTATTATTTGACAGTTAATACAAAGTGTATCTTGACAACTAGATTTTTAAGATATAGATATACTAGATATTCTAGTTTGCCAAGATACGACAAAAAATAAGAAATGTTTGTAAGCGATGAAATGTGTAAATATAGCGCTTATAAAAGGAAACATTCACTATGCTACGAGGTTCCTGGATTTTTGTAGAGGCAAATATGTAAAATTTATGTTAAAAAAGTTACATTAAATTCGTAAAAAAGGCATTTTTAATATCTCCCCAGTGGTAACATATCGCAAATATTTGTTAGTTTTTATTTGACTACCGCTGAGGAGATGTACAAGTTATAGAGGCATTAGAAACATGTTTGTAAAAATTATAATTCGTTATGTGAAATTCCATGGACAAAGCTACAGATCGATCTGATCGGCCGGAATACGTGGGCGATGCGGAATCGAAGCTTTTCGGTGTCTAGGATTTCTGGAATTTTCTCCCGAAATGGAGCGAGCGCGACTTTTGCGTTTTCATGGTTTTTAACATGGCTACAAAAGTGTTACTGTCTGTCTTGTGTTAACACAGCCAGGCCCCGCTACTTTTCAGCCGGCCGGAGGAATCCCGCCGGCCGGCCCTCTGAGCAGACGCACGCGCCCCCAACTGCCTTTCTCAAGGCAACCCCCCGCAGTCAATTACTCTACGCAGACCCACGCTCCAAATAACCGCCTACAAGACCAAGAAACGTGCTCTTTACTCAAGAGGAAGCACAGGCTCCCCACAACACGATGTTCCCGACGAGGCTGCTCCCCGCTCCACGAAGACTCCCTGGTTGTGGTACCACCTGGCACACATCAATTAGAAGTACGACATGAGACGGGGACTGTCCACTACACGGTCCCCGCATCCCAGCAGCCCTGCCCCGAGGACCCAAGGAACCGGATGCCATCCATCCCCATGGCTCCCCCGATGCCCGACGCCACCGAGATGGGTAGCAGGACCCAGCTCAGCCCCCAGGCGCCCCAAGCCAGGCCCAGCCTCGGCCTACGAGGCGCCCCAGAGACCCCAGCTGCCGATGGAGACGGCTGCGCCCCATGATGGAGGTTGGATGCGGCCGTCTAACACCATCAAGAGACCCCTGTCCCCCCAAGGACCACAACCGGTCCAGTGTGGCAACCGGTATACCGGTTTGCCAGAGGTAAGAAAAGGCGCCGGCGCGCCGCGAGCTAAGCACGCCAACGCTGTTAGCGCTCATGTTTTTTCCTCCGCACGTGAGGCAGGAAAGATCGTGTTCCCCCGGTGGTGATGACCCTGGGGAACATGACCCATGCACAGATCACCTCTGCGGTGCAAGGACATCTGGGGGTGGGCAAGCTCTTCAATATTAAGTATAACAGGAGCGGCACGGCCAACAATTTCGTGCGCTCGATGGAGGACCATCGCGTCCTCATCAACGGGCTGCGAGCGGAGGCTCGCGGCTTTCACACTTTCACGGCTGAAGCGAAGAAGCTCAAGAAAGCCGTCATCAATGGCCTGCCGAGTGTGGACTTGGCTGAGGCACAAGGCTTCCCGGCAATCAAGGTGGTCAGGATGACGACCGCCTCCGCCGAATATCCCATCTACCTGGCTCACTTCAATAAAGAAGTGAATATGGGACACTGCGCGCGGCTGTCAAGTACTTGCCACATTCGCCTGCAGAAGCACAGGAGCAACCACCTGCAACATGGCACCCAATGCTACCAGTGCCAGGACTTTGTCACGGGTCCCGGAACTGCTCACACACGGAAAGGTGTGTGAAGTGCTTGCCGGAGCATGCTTCGGCAGAATGCCCAAAAACGACGACAGACCAGCCCGCCGCATGCTGCAACTGTGGAGGTCCACATCCGGCCAATCATAGAGGCTGCCCGAAGCGGGTAGCGTAGTTCGCCTCAATTCAGCAGCGACCAGCCAGAAGGGCCCAACGCCCGGCACAACAGGGCCCTATCAGGCCACCTCCTCAGGCGAGGACGGATGGACGCACCTGGGCCCATGTAGCCGGAGGCTGCGCCCCCCCTCAACAGCATGGGCTCAGCAGTCCTAGGATGGGCGGATAACCGTTTAGTGAGAAAGCGTTTCGTTACATTGGTTTGCAGACAGAGTATTATTAAAGGTGGAAGCGTTTCTTTGCAATCGTATTGTGCTCTGTTGGAATTATTTCGTGTGGGTTTATTGCAGGCATAGTTACACGTTTTTTAAAACGGTTATCCCAAAATCCACAAGACTGTTGCAACTGTTTTTGATCTTAAACGCTTACGAAAGAACTGTTTCACGTTATTTTACTTACGTATAATACAGACATACATTAACCACGAGTTTTTATTATTTTTCACATCGATCGGTTTCGCTGAGATCAAGCTTAGTCAGGATAGAAATAATATTTTTTGATTTTATAAATATAATTTCTAACCACAAAGTAATTGCTTCATAGGATTTTTTTTATTTTTATTATTACTATTTTATAAATAAAGAAATGTAACACTGTACATATTAGTTTACATACGTAAAATTTTATATAAACTAACTCAATATATAATAAATAAATAAAATAACCTTTCTCTGACAAAGTATTTAATTGTAATCTAATCTTAAAAACTCTACGCCGTGTTAGCCGGACATGAACGCCCCACAATAAACTCTCACTACATATGGCGAGAATGAAAATTTTAAATACAAAAACCTAAAATAATCCTCCGCAAGAAGGGTAAAATCCAGTCCAAGTTGTGGTATAGTTTATTAGGTTTCTTTTTCCCAAATAAGCACTTCTTTCCATGTAAAGCATCTTTAGATAATCCATTTCGTCATAACGTTCGAGTCAGTCAACTCATGTTTAGGAACTCTGAACATAAATAATATCCAAATCTATATTCCAAGTTCATGGAAGTCTTCCTTCTTATGAAGATGTTTCCGCTGTCGACCGCCATTGTTTTTCGTTAGAATTAAAAACGAAAACTTATTGTAAAAACCTACAAAACGAATTAATCCATATTTTCCATTTTAGAGAATAAAATTGGAAATCATTTATGGTAGCTCGATAACTTGAGATATGGATATCGAAAACTCCGAATTTTCAGAATAAAAGACTCTGTTTGGAACACGTTCGTCCGCTCGGTGCGCTGCCGCCTGACCGTGGCCCAAGTAGCCGAGCAGGTACGCGCTGGGGCGGCCTTGACCTTCGACTTCTTCTTTCTGCTCATGGTGGCAGCACTCACAGCGGCCATCGGTCTGGTGGAGGACAGTACCGTCTTCCTGGTGGCCAGCATGCTCATATCCCCGCTGATGGTATGTAGTCACTGCTTCCTGACCGTGGCACAAGTATCCGAGAAGGTACGCACTGGGGCAACCCTGACCTTCGAATTCTTCTTCCTGCTCGTGGTGGCGACACTCTTAGCGGCCATCGGTCTGGTAGAGGACAGTATCGTCGTCCTGGTGGCCAGCATGCTCATGCCCCCACTGATGGTAAGTGATTATTGCTTCCTGACCGTGGCGCAAGTAGCCGAGCAGGGACGCTGAAGCAGCCCTGACCTTTGACTTCTTCTTCCTGCTCATGGTGGCGGCACTCACAGCAGCCATCGGTCTGGTGGAGGACAATATCGTCTTCCTGATGGCCAGCATGTTCATAGCAGGTACGCACCGAGGTGGTCCTAAACTTGGACTTCTTCTTCCTACTCATGGTGGCGGGGTTCGACACGAGGGGATTTAATGGTTTGTTCCCGAGCAATGAAAGGACTGTGACTGTCGATTCACGTCTGAATATGTATGCATCTATATGTATATATGTGTATGTATGTATGTATACATATATATTTGTATATATTTGTATACCTTTGTATGAATATGTATGCATCTATAAATATGAATAAGTGTGTGTGTGGATGTATGCGTGTACACGCGTATTTACGCGCTCATACATGCATGTACACTTACACAACCAGAAAAGAGAGTTATGTATTTGATCTTTTCCTGCATAATAGCATGTCTTAGACTTCTAAATTTTTTATTTTTTTTTGTATTTCTTTTATTTTTATTTCTTCTTTATTATTTTTATTTTTCTTTTTTTTGTCTTCTACTTTCTACTTTAACATTTATATATTTTCTATTTCCATTATAATTCATTCTAATATAATCTTTCATACTTTAAACATGTATAAATATTTAATTCATATGTTAACACTAGACCTCACATACTAACTATATACCATTGGTTGCCACGAGACAGGCAGTCGCCTAGTGTGGTAATTTAATGTATCACATGTAAGAAAATGTATTATTGTATTATCATGTATTCTATAAATAAAAAAATAAAATAAATAAAAAAACGTCGCTAGTCGCTGGTCGCTGGTCGCTGGTCGCAGGTCGCTAGTCGCTGGTCGCTGGTAGCCAGTGGCTGGTAGCAAGTAAATTGCAAGACTCGCCTTGATATTGCCCCAAAATTCGAGCATGAAAATGAACCGAAATAAATTTTGGAATTATATTTCTGCAAATTTAAAGTTAATCGCTCGGAGAATTGGTTCATTTTGCTGAAGATAAAGCGTTAACTATATAATAAGAACCACGGAGGCAGTGGCGAAACTATACCATCGGGGCGTGGCAAATTCATTGGAGGGGGCCCCCCTGTCAAATCACAGTCGCGTTGTAATTGAGTTTTTTTTATAAATAACTTAAGAAGTTACCCAACAGTATTACTAATATTGTGTGAATATTTTTATTTTCAATGGCATAGGTATTACATAATATGTAGGTATAATGAAAAAACAATTTAATCTTTACAAGATATTTATTGATGAAATTCATTTCTCCCAGCTTTCTGTTCCGCAAAAGTATCAATAACGTCATCAAAGTTTAAAGATCGGGCTATTGAATTTTCAATAGACAGAATAGCCAAATTATGTAGCCTGTCTTGTCCCATTGACTTTCTTAAATATGTTTTTATTATTTTTAGTTTCGAAAATGACCTTTCGGCACTAGCTGTAGTAACAGGATTTGTAACAAATTTGAAAGATTAAGATTAACAAATAAAACACTAAAGATACCGATAACACACACCACACACGGACAAAGACACTTTCAATACTATGCTACTAAACTGTTTAATTGTATGCCCATTACTCTGAAGCAACTATTAACTGCAAATACATCCGCAAACATTCACAAAAAACATATCACTGCCTGGATCAAAAACTAAGATATTTTATTATTTCAAAACATTATAACTCCAAACCAAACATAACTAAACCATAAAAAGTGTATAATAAATAAACACGTTTTTAGAGATTGTACCAACTATACTCACACTTACAATACAAATATATGCACTTACATATATGTTAATATATATTTATATTTTTTTTACATATTTATTATGAATATTCAATTTACAAAAACCATTAAAATTTTATGAATATTCAATTTACAAAAAACAAAAAATAAAAAAATTAAAATGAAAACTTATAAACAATAAAAACTTTCTTCTGCAACACATAAATACTTGTCACACCTATACATAACCACGTAAACACCTCAGCACAGGTTCTCCTAGTGAGGTGTTCACGAAACATACAATATTACATTTATTATATGTCTTAACAAATAAATAAAATAAAAAATAAAATAAAAATTACACACATACAGTATCACCTTCTCAAACCTACCTTACACACAACATATTATAGTTATAAGTTTGAAATATATCATATACAAATATCAATAATTATGTGAAAACTGTAAAAATTATATAGAAATAAAAAAAATAAAATGCAGTTCATACTTTGAGAAAGCTGAACGACATAAAATGATTCTTTATTATTAATAAATCAGCAAGTTCTCTAATACAAGAAGCCTTTTCTATTTCGTCTCTGAAGGTGGACCGAAAACTGAGAATTTCCCTGGCATATGATTCAGACATGTAGGTTGCGAAACACTGAAATTGGAAACAATTTCATTCATTGGAAGGAAACGCGATTTCAGTTGATTAATAATGGTGTCCAATACTCGATAAGATATGTTCACTTCACTTTCAGGATCTTGTAGACGCACCTTCCTCTGACGGGTTTTAGAAAATTCAGGGTTGATGGAACACTTTTCTGCTACACTACTTGCTTCCTTTTATAAATTTTCAAATTCATGTCAATACCTTTCCAATTCTTCCAGACAAATTTTCAAACGTTTTAAGGCATTTGAAAGATCGATGGCTTTGGATTGAAGTGCTATAGAGGCTGCATCGATAGTTTGTAGAATTTGGCAATGGAAAACCAATAACATAATAAAACTGTATTTCTCGATCTTCTTCTTGATTGAAAAAGCTTTATTTCTTTCATCCGATTAGCAATTTAACAGAATTATTTTCGTAAACGCTTTTTGGACTTCAACAAACTGAACTTTTAAAGCAAAAATAGCATCATAACGTCCTTTGAAATATCTTGAGTGGTATCGAATATGATAGACTAAAAGGGTGCGGCACTTATTTCATTTATGAGTGCATTTTCTATTTATACGAAACAATATTCCGTCCGTATAATAACTGTAGATACGAAGGTAGCTGGGTACACTTTTCAGCGTTTTTCAGTCTCGGTGGGTAGAATTTAATGTCAAGATCAGAGAAGGATTGATTCCCAAGTCTGAGTCGACGGAAGGAATTTAAGACTGGAGAAAACTGAATTTAATACTGAATTAAAACACTTGAAAATATTTTTCTTGAGATTTGTAGACTTTGGAGATGGTTTCTTCAGGAGAGAAGTTTCTCACTTGGGGTAGTTTTTTGAACTGACTTTGTATGGAATTCGGTTCTCTATTTATAGAACGTTTTCAAATCGAACCCTCTTGGGGGAGTTTTCATCCCTTTCATGAAAGGTGAGTTGGTTAGGTATTTTTCCTTTTTACAATTAATTTATTTAGAGGAAAATTGTATGTTAATATTATACCTCTTACCAGGTCAGTTCAATTTACCCAAACCACCTCCTTCAGTCCCGTTTATTTATTTTATAATAAATTATACAAAGTTTCATATTGGGGTTGAAGCAAAATATCCTTGGTTTGAACATTCCCCAAGGAGTGAAAAACATATTTAGGTACAATTCTTTAAGATATTATGTTAGTAATTAATTATTTCTTGATATTGATATTTATTCTGTGGTTATATCCTCTAATATTTTCTTGTAAATTGGATCTGATGTCATCATCGGTGGTTGCGATAATCCGTGTTATCAGTTTTTGATAAGGGCGTCAATGAAGTATGTTGAGCTGTGATTGGTTGGAAACTCGGCGGCCATCATGGAATTCCTT
Source organism: Hesperophylax magnus (assembly GCA_026573805.1). Lineage (NCBI taxonomy): Eukaryota > Metazoa > Arthropoda > Insecta > Trichoptera > Limnephilidae > Hesperophylax > Hesperophylax magnus. The sequence goes on from JAIUSX010000114.1 coordinate 5,551,105, forward strand.
TCGGGTGTTATGGAGGGGGTTTCACGTAAATACTGGGTCGCCCCTTTAGGGAGGTTCATTTCGTGATTGGTGACTCGTCAATGAAGTATGTTGCGCTGTGATTGGTTGAAAACTCGGCGGCCATCATGGAATTCCTTCTGGATAGTATGGAGGTGGGGGTCACGTAAATACTGGGTTGCTTTCATAGAGAGAGCCATTCTGAAGGCGGGAGGTCCCGAGTGAGGTGCTGGATGGTTATTTTCAGATGTATTCTGCTGTTATATTTCTATGTAATTGTCTTGATTAATCACATACAGCACATAATTTCATTAAGTAATTATGATTTGAAGATTTCCAATTGTGTCGGCGACATGGTATCGAGCGGTTTCGGGGTTTGAGTGTTTTTGTAATTTTTACGTAAATATGAATTCCTCTGAAAGATTCTTGAGGTCTGGATACGTATGATACACTATTCTTAGAACCAGAACAGAAATGAGCTCATTTTGTATTTTTGAACATAAGTATTTTATCTGGACCTTTGATTTACTTAAAAACTCTTGCGCCAAAAAGATTTTTCTTTGTTGATAATGAATTCTTGCGCTTCATCTAGTGTTCCATGTAGCCGCCATTGTTGATACGTTAAACAAGAATCCAGGTGAATTTTAGATGTCTCGTGTCTTTCTGTAGCGTCTACAATATGTTTCCAGTCGTCATAACCTCCCATACAAAAATTTTGTATTTTTTTAGATGCCCGATTTTCGAATAACCTGTAACCTATATGGCCTTTAGTTGTGTCTAACTTTAGTTGATTTTATGTATTTATAATTTATAATTTTTACTAAATTTTGTTAAAAATGTTAGGTTACTTCTGAGTGGCATTTTGCCAGCCCTGCCACCCTATAGTTTCGCCACTGCACGGGGGATTAATATTTCCTCCACGAATAAAACAGTTTGTCTTTCGTCAGCAGGTGGACATTTGCTGGCTACACTTGTGTAAATCAGATCGTATTGATTCACTCGTTCATAACACTTTGCAATCCTGAGAGATATTTAAAATTAGTACCGATAAGAACTGGTTTATTCAAGTGGAAGAGAATGCTTTATTTAAATCAATCGCTGATATAAATTTAGTTTTGTATTTAGGGTCCCATAATGGCGGGCACCTTCGGGACCGCTATCCAGGACAGGGACCTGCAGCGGATGGGGGTGGTCCACGAGATTATCGGTCTGCTGCTGGCGCTCGTGGTGGGTTTCGTCTTCGGCCTTGTCATCTGCGGCATCAACGAGAACTACGGCGTCGGGGAGTGGCCCACCTATGAAATCACGTCGAGGTATATTATATAACATACCTACTTCGCCTATCCTGGAGATGAGAGACTGCAGATCTCCCATACTATCAGAGAGAATCACTTGATTCAACACAGCAGTCGATGAGTGCGCAGTTGGATTGTGTCTTGTCAAGTACCTAAGCTGGAATGCTCCAATAACCCGTTGGGGCTAGTGTGTTGGTGGTCATGCCAGCAGCTGCAGCTTTCAATCTTTGTTTATTCCTGTGCATTTACAAAAATTCATTAATAATTATAATTTTCGTAGTTTAAATGCGTTCCTTTATGTTTCCCAAAAACGCCTGGACAAAGGTTTCCAAGTGACGAACAGTAAAGAAAAAAAGTGGATTGTGGGCATGTTTTTACAGGAATATAAACAAGCATGAGTCCACAAATAATGTCTTAACCTAATTTTTAAACTTTCTGGCCGCCAACTCACTTCTCATCTTATTCTGTTAAAAATATGTGTAGATACACACGTTAATAGGAAAACAATATGAGATAAGTTGAGGTTTTGAACAAATTACCAAATATTCCATTTTCCCATTTATTTTATTTGTCAATTCATGTTTTCACCGGGCGCTGCAGTGGCCATTGCGGTGTTGGCCGGTAACAAAACATCGCTTGTTGGTGTCGCCATTTCTTATAAACCGGAAATTTATTATAAACCGTATTACATGCTGTCATGTCATGCAAATGACCTCCATCCACACTAGAGCCATCCGCTTCGAGCTTCTCAGATTATCTGCCGTACCATTATTTGCTTTAATTCCAGATGTGAAATAAGGTCATTGTGGATAGGCGCCCTGGTAGCGGTGCCCTCGGGCGCTGCAGTGGCCATTGCGGTGTTGGCCGGTAACACAACATCGCTTGTTGGTGTCGCCATTTCTGCCTCACTACTGCCACCCGCCGTCAATGCTGTAAGTTAAATTGAGTTACAATATAAATATTTACATTAGTAATTTCAAATTTTGATCCATTATAACGGTTTATAATGGATCAAAATTGTTGTCAACGGTTTGGCAGTCCGTCCTCTCTGCCTACCCCTGCGGGGAAAAGGCGTGATGGTTAGTTAGTTAGTTACACGACGGACCAGAATATCATAATATCATAGTAAAAAACCGTTAGTTTCCAAGAATTGGGTGAATACTAAACTTGTATGAAAAGCCACAACTCCAAATTTCCATATTCAGGGGACGGGTTATTTCACAGAATTTGAACAATTCATCAAATTTCAAAGTTGATTTTCAAGTTATGTGAAGGTTCTATTCAAGTTCTGTTATTATATAATTACTGGCCAGTTGTTTCACAAAGCTGAAATAATGACAGAACAATTAACTTTGAAATTTGATGAATTGTTCAAATTCTGTGAAACAGCTGGTCCTTAGATTTTAATTTTTATTACGTAATCCTGAATAGCCCTGCTATAGAACACAGCCCAAAATAAAAGTAACAGTGCCTATACCTTCGAAAAATAAAAACATTTTGCTCGTTTCCTGATATTTTTTTTGTTATTTAACTACGACTCCTCATACTGTAAAAACGTGCTGTATATAATTCAACCTGGCAAGTTATTAATGCTCCTGCTGTATGTAATCTAACCTGACAATTTATTTAAAAATAGTGGTCATTTGGTGTAGTTTTGAAAATGATTTAACTTTTGCTATGTTTTACGTTAGATATTGCTATTTTATAATACTTTTTGAAATAATGGCATACAGAGCTCCGGGCCAAAAAGGCCCCTTTCTCTTACATCACGAGTTTAAATTGGTTGTAGGAAGATTTTATAATACTATCTGTCTTTTATATTATCAAATCAAGTATCTAGCTGTTTCATAATCAGCATTGCCATCTAGCGGATAAACGAAAAACGAACTAATCTATCAGAAGTTCCGTGTTTATTTATTAGTTTCTCAGATGTCACGGATGTCAGTAACGTTGTGATTTTGTGATCTCCTGCTGCAGGGTCTGCTCTGGGCGATGTCTCTGGTGCACCTGATCTTCCTGAATGATGACACCAGGTTCACCACGGTGGTAAAGACTCACGAGTACTCCGACAATCCTGTCATAGAGCTCGCTGTCAATGGTTCCATCAGTCTGCTTTTAACCATTGTCAATATTGTCTGTATCTTCTTTGCTGGGATCTTGGTTTACACTGTAAGTTCAAGTTGTATAATTTGTAGCGATCTGTTGGCAGTTTCTTCTACTAGCAGGTTTATTTCAGTCTGCTATTTTGGTTGTTTTAGTGCGTAATATATTTCAACTCGTAATAATAGTACATGTACAAAATTTTACGACTCTTGTCCTAAACTAACTATGCAACTATCCCAATGGGTGGGCAGAGAGGATGGACTGCCATACAACACGCTCTGTCTCGGCACAAGCTACTTGCTTCATTCACATTCATGCACCATTTCATACATGTCATACCCCTTAGTTTTTCTGACTCTTGACATGAGCCCGGTGGTTCACAGACATTCAAATGTGACATTTTTTTTATTATTGTGATCAGAGATGTGCTTTATTTCAAATAAATCCATTTCAAAGGAAATGCAAAATGGGTATTTTCCATTTTGCATTTTAAATACTTTTCTAAAAGCCATTTTGCATTTTAAATGCTTTTCTCAATGCATTTTCCATTTTAAATGCTTTTTTGCAACATTTTTCCTACTATCTCCACTCATCTTTTTTTCATAAGCCCCAAATATCAGTCGGTCGTCAACCTCGCTATGAGAGATAATTTATATTTGTCAAGTTGCTCTTGAGTGATACCATAACAAAAAAATACTGATTAAAATACTGAACATGGGGCCATGACGCTGTAATATTAAATGTTAGATAGCAGTTTCTATGTTTTTACGTTGGCAACATTAGTCCCGCGCAAATTTTTTGTGGTTTCATAATCTGTAGTCGTGGTGTTTTTGGATTTACCATCATGTAATATGTTTGTTCTATTCTATTATTAAATGACAAAATTGTTTAAAAATTCTATAATTATCTTAATTGTTTGACCTGAGAAACCATTTTGCATTTTCAATGCATTTTGAAAATAAGTATTTTGCATTTTGCATTTGAAATGCTTTTCTAAAAACCATTTTGCATTTTCAAATGGAAAAGTTTTGACCCATTTCAATTTTGCATTTCAAATTGTTTTGGGTACCCATTTTGCACATCTCTGATTGTGATACAGATTATTAATTCATTTACAGTACAATCTTCTTATTCTGATACTCCTAACATCATGAAAGATAATCATACATAAAAGTCTTAAGGCTACAAGAGGAATTAAATACATCCTCTGTTTCATAAATTTTATTCAACAGCACCATTCCTCGTGCCATGCTATGTTGCGCTAGAACATCGGTTCTGCCGTGTATCTTACACATATAAGCCATAGCATTCCAATAGGAATGGGCAAGTACCTATCGCAAGATTTGCATAATGTCTGGTTTCTAAGCTAAATCTATTTGTTGCCTCAAGTAAGTCTATATGGTGTATGAACCTCGGATAAGTTCCATGCGTCCACGTATAGATGTACTAAGTACCTATTGCAAGATTTACATAATGTCTGGTTTCTAAGCTAAATCTATTTGCTGCCTCAAGTAAGTCTATATGGTGCATGAACCTCGTATAAGTTCCATGCGTCCACGTATAGATTAGCGATGTGTAGGTTCAGCCGGATTGAGTCCTTGAGCCCGAGTCCTTTGCGGGAAGCGGGTCCTACTCCCACTCCTTTTCGTAATCAACCACTCCCAGAGAACTCGGTCTGGGACTCGGACCCGAATGCCTCCAATCAACGACTCCCAGAGAACCCGGACCCGAGAATGCCTCTAAGGACTTTTGGACTCGGACCCGAATGCCTCTAATCAACAACTCCCAGAAAACTCGGACTCGGGGTCTCGAACCCGAATGCCTCCCTCCACCACCGGCCTCGCGAGTCCTGCAGTGAGTGGTAAGTTCTGGTGGTGAAGACATCTTCTGTTTACCTGCTTTACAGTAAGTGGATGTTTTGTTTATTGTTTAATATCTAGTACTTATTGGAGTTATTTGGGGTTATGAGTTGCTTTTCTAAACCGATGAGCTAATTAGTTAAATAATAATATCTACTGATTTATTATTTTTATGTTCAATTCTTATGTTTCTTTTGTTTCATGATCTTGTTTTAAAAATCAACACGTTGGCATTTTGAGATATTGCCGATTAGTTTAACGGTTTTTATGTAAAATCTCAATGATTTATCGCAATTCTTTGATGTTTTATATTTTTATTTTAGCCCCTCATATTTGTAGGCGCTAGGTACCTACTGTAAGTAAAAATTATTGTTTTATTTAAAAGTTTTATTTTAATTATCGTTCACTATTTTTATTTTTTGTGTTATTAAAAATACAAATTTCAGTGGTGTCTGTCTGTGTATCCGTAACTCTGGTTCAATGAACTCTAGAATATGGATTTGCTTTGATTTTAAAAATTGGAACTGATTGTCAACTGGTATTGGAAAGATTCAGACAAGCGATAAATTAGGTACCAAGATTATTTTATTCAATAATTGTTTATTTAAAATGGCTATCTTTTGTTAAAATTTTTTAGCTATGTCGTAATAGTGTTCATTCGAAAGGCAAATTTCTGGCAAATGTTTATTTTTAATGATCCTGAGACATATATATGTATACAATATTTGTGAAACCAAAAGGAAAAATATACAAATCAAGTATATAATATACACAAATCCTACAATAATATATTGAACAAAGTGTGTATGTATTGTAAAAGTAAAAAAAAATGGACTGGAATAAATAGATATTAAAACATGTTGTTAATTGTTAAAATTTTAATAGTTCAATGCTGTACCTAACTACTTCCTGACTTTGTTTTTAAAACATCTCGCCTTTACTGAGTTTCATTTGATAGAGGCTTCGACCAAGTACCTTTATCTATATCGATGGACAGAGATTATGAAAACGACAAATTCTCAACGACAACCGAAATTTATGTTACTACATTTGATTTATTACTGCTTACGCGTGTGCTAAAATTATCATCTGGAACTTGGAACCTAATACTACATCCGTTACGGCCTCGCATTAGCCGTAGCCCAATCAGCTGGAACACGACAAGACACGAATGGATTTCGTTGAACTTCGCCAAAATGTAAACTGCACAACTCGCGACTCGGGTGCGATGGGTGACGGGATTGACTCCGTGTTCTCGAGTGGGTCCGAGTTCTTGTGCGGGTCCTTGTCCTGCTACGGGTCCGAGTTCTTTCGCGGGTTCTATCCGAGTCCGAGTGCCGAGTCCTTGGCCGGACCCGTGCGTCCCGGTAGTCGCCCAGTACCCAGTCCGCACCCAAGAACTCGGACCCGGGACCCACTCCAAGAACTCGAGTTCTTTTAAAAGGAAGCAGTCCTCGGATGCCTCCGGAAAAATGCAGAACTCACCCACCTCTAGTATAGATGTACTAAGTGCCTATTGCAAGTTTTGCATAATGTCTGGTTTCTAAGCTAAATCTATTTGCTGCCTCAAGTAAGTCTATATGGTGTATGAACCTCGGATATGTTCCATGCGTCCACGTATAGATGTACTAAGTACCTATTGCAAGATTTGCATGTCTGGTTTCTAAGCTAAATCTATTTGCTGCCTCAAGTAAGTCTATATGGTGCATTAACCTCGTATAAGTTCCATGCGTCCACGTATAGATGTACTAAGTGCCTATTGCAAGTTTTGCATAATGTCTGATTTCTAAGCTAAATCTATTTGTTGCCTCAAGTAACTCCATATGGTGCATGAACCTCGGATACGTTCCATGCGTCCACATATAGATGTACTAAGTACCTATTGCAAGTTTTGTATAATGTCTTGTTTCTAAGCTAAATCTATTTGTTGCCTCAAGTAAGTCCATAGGGTGCATGAACCCTGGATAAGTTACCTGAGAAATTTTTTTCTGGATTTTTTCCAGCATATTTATATATTTAGTTTGGTGCGGAGTCCACACACCACTAGCGCACTAGCATACTCCAGCTTACTTCTTATAACGCCATTGAACCTGTCTATCATTGCAACTGTTTACATGTTCTGATGATAAATCCCAGGAGTTTGTAGCATGCTGGAGTTAGTCGTAAAATTGTCATCAAATAATAACTAATCAACACCATTTGGTTTTTTTAAAACTATTTGAAACACGGATTGTCGGTTTCAGCTTTTGAACAATTTGTGATCAGCAGAAAAGCACAACTATCATGTTGTGCTTGTTAGCTGTTCAAAATTTAGAACAACTTGGAATTTGTTAATTTTCTTTTACATAATACTAAATAACTAACATCACGCCTTTTCCCGTACGGGTAGGCGGAGAGGACTGACCGCCAAACAACTGGGTTTTTGCACTCACTCCTTTCCTAATGCACATCATCTAATAAATAGTCTTGTGTTATTCTGATTCTTGACATGGCCCAATTCAAGTATTCGGTTCGCTTGATCATGCAATGTCTTTCTCGACTTCTTCTTCTAACTCACTATATTTACATTAGTCTTGCTTTCTTTGTGAATCTATACATTTCTCACACAATCATACATGGTATTACCACACATATGCCTCGAGATCTTCTTCTCCCTGTTCCATGCCTCACTGCCATACAGCAAGTGTGGACTGTTAGCTTTGCTTCTTTGGACAATTTTGAATATATAATACTATGTTTATTTTATGAAAACAGCTGTTGCATCTAATAAAATAAAATATAATTTCAGATAAAGAAGGTGGCCCCGTCAGATTCCAAGGAGGAACAGTACTGGCGCGGTGATCTGCAAGCCGCGTCGCACTACAGCAAGAAGGGGCAGGGGGGCCGAGGGGAAGCGGGTAGCGAGGAAGGGGAGAGGGGCGAGGACCCCCTGTCCGACCCGGCCAACCTCAAAGTTGCGCTGGCACAGGCTGTGGCCTGTGAGAATTTCCGGTATGAATATCATTAGTCACTGCAAAAATGTTTTAAATTGAATCCACAATATTTTAAACTAAAGTACACTTCACTTCAAGACGACACAGAATATGATATCCCAGGCAATACTGCAGAGTATTTCACTGCAGAGGAGATCCTTCAATTGCAATAATCAATTGAATCATTGCGTAGGTATCAATTGTTACGAGATGTGACAAGCACAGAGTCAGTCCCAAACCAATTTTTCTCCAACTAACCTCTTCTCCGCCAGCGTATCGTTAAAGATAGACATTATTAAAAATTCATTTCTCTGAATATAATAAGCTATTCTAAGGAAACCACTTTTACAACTACATTTTCCAAAAAGCAAGTAAGTTATTACGAGAATAGAGTCAACTGGTGCACAGCGAACATTTAGCGTCGGCGATCAATAAGTTAAATGGATCGGCTGCGCGGTCTTTTCATACAAAACTTAATTTTGGATTTGAAGTCAAAATACCCAACCAAACAGAATAATTAAAAAAATCTAAAAGTATTGCAAATAATATAGTATCCGGTACTGTTTCATTTATTTGTGTTTTAAATTATAGAACTGGCCATTGAAGAATTCGATTTGTCATGAGTTTAATTTTTAAGGCAATTTTTTGTTTGTAGACTATATTTAAAAAAATAACAGGTAATAACTAAAATAACTGTAACCCATAAATACATGCTAAAGCAACCTTGGCATATTTTTATGAAAAATCGAATTCTTTAATGGCCTGTTTAATAATTTCAAACGCAAATAAATAAGTAGCCCAGTTGTGACAGTTAAACATAATAGTGAACAAACGGGTCTGGTTCCAGTTGGAAGCTGGAACTCTACTTTGATAATCACTTAGAAAATGTTATAAAAAGGATTAACATTGTACGTATTATAACTGGTTGCAGCATCAGCCAAGGAGACATCCTATCCCGCCTGAAGGTCAGCAGCGGCAGCAGCCACATGACCTGGTCTCCTGCTGCCACCACCCGCCGCCCCAAGGCCCAGGAGCTGTATGCCAGGTTATTAATTTAGATACTCAAGCTGGCATATTATACACAGGAGACTCTAAGGGTATCATTGGAGTGAAGAAACAGAGGCTGGTAAATTCCACAAACCACAACGGTAGAATTCAAAAATTTTTTACTTGGAGAATTAATTTAGCTATGAGTATGAACTTACAAAAAAAATACCAGTATTTAAGTTTGAATTTGAGTATTGATAATATTTTTTTAAAAATGGACTCAAATTCCTTATTATGGTGAACAAATCGGTATAGCCATTTACCTACATTAGACAAAAACTGATTACGGTGAACAAATCGGTTTAGTCATTGACAGTATCTATATTAGACAAAAACTAATTACCATTAATAGTCTCTACATTAGACAATAACAAAATAAACTAATTATTATTAAAATTTCAAACTCTGTTAACGTTGAAGTAGACAACTTTTATATAGGGTTTTCCAATAAGAGGTGTTATTTTGATATTCAATCGTAAAAGATCAATGGTTTCGTTGCTTGTGTGGCACGTAGCACTGTCTTGTTGAAAGTAAACGTTGTCCAGATCAATACCATCCAATTCCGGCCATAAAAAATCATTAATCATCTCTCGATAGCACGAACCATTCACCGTAACTGTTGCTCTAGCCTCATTTTCGAAAAAGTAAGGGTCCAATGACTCCGCCGGACCATAAACCTCACCAAACAGTCACACGTTGAGGATAGAGAGGCTTTTCAACAATAACTCTTGGGTTTTCCGAGCCCCAGATGCTACAATTTTGCTTGTTGACGAAGCCACCGAGATGGAAATGGGCCTCATCACTCAAGATGATTTGCATTTGATTCACTCAAGTGAATTTTAATGATTTCAATGCGTTGTTGAAGCGTGTATCATTCCATTTTTATTAATGGCGTAGTTTCTACTTGTCAAATGTCAAAAAATGTCAGCTTCAAAAGTAACATCTACCGAAATAGTGGGCTATTTAAAATAACACCTCTTATTTTAAAACCCTGTACTAGTACTGCTAGGCCCTGCGGGCGGCACTTGCTTGGGCTTCGCCCAGTTTAAGTTATACTAACAACATTTACATTTAATAGGTCGATATTAGGTCATTCACAAAGAGAGGGTGAGTATATATTGTTAAAAGTTAAAACACGGAACAGGAATGAGTTTAGGCATAATAATAATGACAGTTGTTCGGGTACAAATTTTACCTTTCCCGAATAATTGCCTAAATGGATAAAGGTAAATTAATATAGGTAAATATTCGGAATCGCTGGACACGGAAAATACGAAATATTTTTGAATAAAACCTTCTGATTTACCTTAAATAATATAATAGGAATCGAACAGCATTCGGGAAATTTTTAAATTTAGCATTTTAATTTTTAATTACGTCAAATGAAAATTCGTTTTCGTTATATGGGATGACAGCCGAAATAATTTCTGTTGATCCACTCATATCAGGAATATCAACCAAAGAAAATGTCATCAATAGAAATTATTCCGGCTGTCATCCCATACAACGAAAGCAAAATAACACATCTGCCCTGATGATGGACACTGCAATGCTGTCCGAAACGTTGGCTAAAGAAGGAGTTAGCGAAACACTGCATAACACCCCAAAAACAAATAGCAAAAATACTTTTGGCCGTGAAAATCTTAAATCATATTTAACGAAAGCAAAGTTTCATTTTACGTAATTAAAAATTAAAATGCTTAAATTAAAAATTTCTCAAATGCATTCAGATTCCTTTTATATTATTTAAGGTAAATCAGAAGGTTTTATTTAAAAATATTTCGTATTATCCTTGTCCAGCGATTCAGAATAATTACCTTAATATATATTATATAAATATATATATATACCTGGCAAAATGATTGTTTTATTATACATATAAGTACATGTCAGATTAGAGATTTGTTGGCTAATTTTACAATCAACGAAGCATTTCTATCTTCCGATTGTCTTTAATGTTATTTTATTGGGTTGGCAGTGCCTATACTTCCTACAACCACACGCGTATTATGCGTTAACTTCATATCAGTGTTCTGTCAAAATAGTGCGAAATTATTGTTTACGTATAAATATTTTTCAAAATCGTACATGCAAAGAGTTGTTGTTTACTGTCATTAAGTTGAATAAAATGTTTGTTTTATTTGTAAATGCGTATTAAAACAGTAGTTTTACGTAAATAATTACCGTTGTTTGAATAAATGAAATTGTACGTATTTGTATATCGCTCTTATGCGCTCTGTCGGCCAATAGGGAAACTACTCCAGCGGCCGGTAAAGGAGGGATTGACATTTTTTTAGAATGTTTGATTCTTGACAGACGTCAAATATATAAAACGTAATTGTGGATAATTTTTACTGTAATGTAATTAATCCAATGGATTTAACTTTCTAAAACATAATTTCTTCGAAAAATTATATGAGCAGAAACGATGCTTTTGAAGAAATCTCATATTACATGAGGCGATCCTATTTTAGTATGAAATCGGGTATTAATTTTCAAGTTAGCGGAATTTACCCGAAACATACGATTTGAATTCGACTAATCAGAGGGCCTGGACCGTCCAGACGCTAGCGTAATAATATTATAGATTATATATGTATATTCAGAATCGGTGTTTTTTGGTCTACATGAACATATTTTTCAAAAGTCAAAATATCTTTTACTCAACTTCATTATAGCTATTGTCTAATGTAGAGACTATTAATGACTAAACTGATTTATTCACCATAATTAGTAGTTCTAAGCTCTTTTGTGTTTTTGTAACCCAATTAATTGTAATTGAAGAGTTGTTACGTATAACGAACCAAGAAGCGCTAAAAGTACATCAATTTATTCATTAATTGTCTTTTATTTCATAGTGCATTTTATTCACTAACTTTAATGAACTTTTGCAAGCTTAACAATGAAAAATTTTCTAATTTCGGAGTGTTTTTTAACTTATTTAAATAAGTTTCAATTTGGGTCGGTCAATATCTGTATGGCTGTTCCATTTAGTTTTATCCCTTCAGTGGCCAGGGCCCGCCCTGAGCCAGACGACACCTGGCAAAACCAGTAGATACCCTAGATAAATGATTTGTCTATTGTTTATGTTAGATCTGTTGGGTATTATCAGCTTCTTGGCGCCTTGACAATTGGATGCCCGGAGAGGATGCTCCAATTGCGCCCGCATAGTGCTGGCCCTGTCAGTGGCACTAACTGTTTAAATTAATTGCAGAAGTATCCCAGTTGGTGATCTTTCCGACTTCCCCACACCGGATGATCCCAAGAACCAGTCATCAACACCCGTTCAGAGTTCTGAACATTCCACGGCGCCCATACGCAACACCGCCAAGTTCATCATCACCCCGGTCAACGATCCCATTTATCAAACTGGTCTCGAAGGGGATGTGACAGTTTAAATCATATATAATAGAAACGAGAGAGATGGGCCGTTAACCATTATGCGCGCATAACTCGTGTCGCCAACATCATTCACCCGTGCAAATCGCATCTACACACAACAGCGTCCCGTATAAATATCAGATGCATAATACTTCCATTGGCTCTGCCGCTTTGATAGTCTGTGCAGTTTGTCGGCACGCTTCCTTTGTTTCTATTGTCTGTGGTTCAAATAGTCATTACTGGTTCAGGGAGTGCTTGAATATATGCAACACATTTAGATAGGAGTAATTGGAAGCTATTTAGTTTAGCCACGTTGCCTTCCTCAACAATGGCAACCATTTTAGTGATTGTCCTATTTTTTTTTACTCCCGTCAAAGTGTGACTAAAAGGATTTTAAGGAAGTGATGAATGGACGTAATAATACATATTATGTTGTAATGGTAATTACTAGGACTCGAAATCACATTGCAAAAGAAGGACTGAGTTGTAGAAAAAGATAATTTAAATTTCAAGTGATAGGTACATATAAAAAGCTTTTTTTAAATTATGTATCTATGTACCTACATGGTCTATATAGAATATAATGTTATGTAGGTACCGTTGGTCTCAGAGTAAACAGTTTATTTTTTTAATTATTAAAACCTCTAAGAGGTCACTCTTACACCACTGTACATATTATGTACCTACATATCTTTAGAAAAAATTAAACAGCTTGGTCCTGAACTTGCAATGGCATTCCTGTGTTCAAAATTACTAAGTAATATAATAAATGAAATATGTAATAAAGAAAATAAAAATGGATGAATTTGAAACAAGAAATTAGTGGGTACCTGTCTAATAAATATTACAGTCATTACCTGCTAATCTTTGTCATAATTATATTATCAAGCAATGATTTTTATAAAAATATCCACTTTCATAAACAGACATACAATTTTAATATTTAGTAACAGAAATAATTGCTTACAAATCGAAGAATAATATTTTAATTTTAATATTATTTTGAATGTAAGCACATATGTAATATTATTACAATGGTGTATTCCAAAAATTGTATGAAATACAAAGGCAATATGTTTTTATTGCTCTGTTAATTACTGCCTGTGATAAAGTTATATTATTTTGGAATGTATTTATAAAATCTCATTTGATTATTTGATAATTTGTCTGCAATATAAAGATAAATTATTTTTGTAGCATTTTTGGAAATGATTATTTGTCTCCAATACAAGATAAGACATTCATTATTACTTTGTTGTACATTTGTTATTATTTTGAATTATTAATTAATTACAGATGGTTGAAAGTTCTCGGAACTCCGGAATAAAGGTGAAATCATTATTTTATTTAAAAATGTATATTTTATTCATTGCAGTTCCCATCACAATGTGAATACATACTAGTAAAACGAACATATCATTTCCACCTAAGTATCATTATGTGTGCATTAACCCTTTCAGACCTATTTATTTATTGCATCTCACTATACATAAAACACATTTTTTTCACATAAAAATCAACCTCACTAGGACTAAGCCTGTATCGAGGTTAAAAATTTACATTTGAGTGAAGCAAACATAAGAGTAATCACAAACATAAAGTAAATCTACATACAAACACAAAATATTTCAAAAAAAGAAAAAATATGTATTAGATGTGTTACCAGATGGGTAATTTGACAGTATATTGTAACAATATTTGAACCATAACTAATCATTAATCATTATTCAAAAGAAGAAGCAAAGTAGATAATAAAGACAGATAGGGTGACATTCAGTTTTTAGCAAATGGGACTTATACCTATTTTATTTATTTATGTCTATTCTTGAATACACATTTTACAAATGATTACAGTGGTTTATATTGTAGTACAGAGAAAAAAGGTATAAAAAATAAAGAACATAGGTTGATATAGGTAAAACTGTGTGTGGGTGATATTGTATGTTACGTGAACACCTCACTAGGAAAACCTGTGCTGAGGTGTTAACGTGTTTGTGATTAAGTGTGACAGGTATTTATGTTTTGTAGTAGAAAGTTATTTTTTATTTTTTTTTTTCACAGATATATATTGAAACATGAAAACACACATTTATATGTGAGTGTATGTATTTTTGAATAATTCTTGAAGAACGTGTATAATATTTAATTTTACTTATTATATTTTGGTTATGTTTGGTTTGGAATTATAATCTTTTGAATAAAGTGAATATCTTGATTTTTTATCCAGGCTACGATATGTTTTTTGAGAAAGTTTGTAGATGTGTTTGTAGTCATTAATTGTTTCAAAGTAATGGGCATACTGTCAAAAAGTTTGGTTGCGTAGTATTGAAAGTGTCTTTGTCCGTGTGTGGTGTGTGTTATCGGAATGTTCAGTGTTTTATTTGTTGATATATACGTATATGTATTAAAATACCCTCATCACAATGTGAATACATACTAGTAAAACGAACATATCATTTCCACCTAAGTATCATTATTTGTGCATTAACCCTTTCAGACCTCTATTAAAATTTGCAGAGCTAGATCGTAATTTGAAGCTTGATAACAACAATTGGTAGTTATTTAAATTTTTGGTGCGAGTGGTTTTTTACAACAGTTTTGTTACTTTCATTTGAAAGAACATTAGATCTCAGAGGGCGTGTTTCACATGAAACGACAAATCGTCTAAACCAAAAATGTAACATTTTATTAAATATAGAAAAATTACGTTAAAATCAAACATTGAAAAAATACGACTTTTTTAAAACCTTACACCAAAAAAAAATATCATGAGAAAAAATTCGGTCCAGATTAAACACAAAAATGCCCTTCAATATATTAAAAATAGCTACTACTTGTAAAATCCAATAAAAAATAGCACGAAAGTCCAGCTGTATCAGCAATTGGATGACGAAATCACCAAGTTTTATTCTCTGTAGGTAGGGCAGAAAAAATTGTCAGATATACACAAAATTTGAAAGGGTTAACAATCACAATCCATTTCTTAACTCTTTAGGTGCGTTTATTGTTTTTTTACAGTTTCATAAGATGTGTCAATAATCCATGGATAATTAAAGTGAATTGTATTTTGTTGTGTCAAAACTGTTTCCCGTCATGTTTGAACAAAAACGTGATAAATAAAAAGTAATTGCCAATACGTATTTCCAATTTCGAACGAGCAGATGACAAGGACATGTGTACCCCACGGAGTTTCGTACTGGTAGATAATGCAAGATGTTTTCTAGCGTCTAGAGGAGTATAAAGTTTAGTGTCATGCCGATATATCTGCATACCGCACCTAAAGGATTAAGACAGGGGTTGTGTTTTCTGTGCTGCGGACCAGAGATGGCTATTGAGCCGAATGCTGTGATAGTATCTGCAGGCTCCGTGCGGGTACAATAGGCCCAGCTACTGAAATAAAACTCGGAGCTTCGTTGCTGAGCCGGTCACAGTAAAGTTAAACCTAATAGATTATGGGGGGTATATCACTAGCCATGAACAATAAAAAGAGAATTTATATATGCACTCAAGAACTTATAATTAACAGCGTGGCTAAAGGATTAGTTAGTTCATTAAATTATATCTGCCAAATGACAACTCATATAAAAGCAAATGAAAGACAAAATATTGAAATTTCTTGTTTTGTTCCACTGTGGGAATAAGTTTAATAACTTATCGAGTAACGCCTCAAATTGTAATATTTAATCGTTGAAGATAACGTAAACAACTCTCAAACGATAAATGTGAAGAAAAATCCCTGGCAAGGCTGAGTTTCTTGATGGCACCGAATTTTTTTCTGATTTTTTAAATGTTAAACGAGAATAGTCCCAAGTTGGGACTCCCAACCGTCTGAGCCAGTAAGTCTATGGCATCTCCATTTCGGGCACGTTGTGAGACCTGAGGTAGTCGGAAGGGATGGAGATGGGGAAGAGTGGTCACCAAACACGGCCAAAGCCATTTCAAGCAAAGTTTCAATTCTGAATGGTGGTCTTACACCAGGGCGATACTGAGAGTATCTTTCATTGTGGAACGTGCCACAAATATACTATATATATTTTTAAACGAGTAATTTGTGGAATAACACAAATTGATCCAGTAAAATTTTCTTGTACACTCCGGGATTTGAACCCACGACCTCCAGCTTGCTAGTCGAGAGCCTTACCCCTCTACCACGGAGGCCGTCAATTATTTAGTTTATATTATCTTCAATGAATATATGTATTACATAATATACATATGTATATTAGCAAGTCTGCTCTTAATGCATACTGGATTTTGTAATGGTAATGTTTAGTGTTTTATTGATGGACACTCATCGTGTGGTATCGCGACCCTGACTAAAATACATACTATGTATGTTGTGTCATATCACATCTCCTCTAAAACCACATTAATAGATGTACTCTCTGAACTCGATCCACTATGTAGAAGTTTGACAATGTTCTCATTCTTTTCATCGTTAGCAATCTGCAGGGCAGTTCTATTCTCCTCATTTATCAATACGATACCGTCACTGTGTTCTCGGTACAATTTACTAATTTCAGCCGCATCACAAGCATTATCATTTAATTCAGCATTCATAAACCGTCTGATTGCCTTGTAGTCTGAGTGCAGCAATATTATTGGCGCAAGTATTTCATTCAGATCAGAGAACGCAAGTATTTGTACCTTCGTTTTTTCAGCAAAAACACTACCATATGCGCACAGCAATACTCTGCGTGGGCTTTGTAGACGAATTGGAATTCGCCATTTTCTTTTGATTGCAACAAGCCGTGTCTGTTAAAAGTCATTAGACGCTCGATCTTAATGGCTTCAAAGGGTTCATCATAAGATGGAAAAAATGTTTTGAAACCGAGTTGGTGATGATATTTGGTTAATTTGACTATTAGATTCGTCACATCTAGATTACGTATCGCTTTTTTATCGTGAAAATAAATTTCGTATTTTAGATTCATAAACCTTTTAAACAGACTTGGCAAACTGATGAAATCAATCTGCCATTCACATTGCGGACTGAAGTGTTCGGCCAGCATCTGAATGTGCAGAGGGACTCCCATGAAGCAGTCGTTGTCTGGACCGAGCACTCGCTTCACTTTTGTAAGCAACTTTCCGGCGAGAGCCTCTAGTCGCCTCTTTTCTTCCTCTCCATTATCTCTCAGCTCAAGGGTGGCGTGGGAAAGCCAAAACTTTACTAGAAGGTCAACTTGCTGTTGTTGGCTGATGCCTTTGAAAAATGTAGAGATTTGCCCCAATTCCAATTCTAAGAATTCTTTTACGTACTTCCGCGCTGTCAAGAATATTTGAACTGTTGGTTTCTTTTTCAAGAAATTTAAGAGCCTAATGACACTTTTTTTAGCAATGTCTTTTTCTTTGTCTTTGAAATCATCTAATTCATCAAACCCGGCAAACATCACAACAAGTCGCCTGGAACATGAGTTTCTCTCTAGCAAATATTCTAACAGCCTGTTATCCAAACCACTGCCAGCGCATGTACATTCGCTCAGTAGACAGGACGCCACATTTTTGGCATCGAGGTTCTCTGGTATTTGAGTTTTGAAGTATTTAAATCTAATGTATATCACCCATTGTGATTCCAATTGCTTCGACAATCTTACCAGAGTTGTGGTTTTCCCTGTTCCTGGATCGTCTGCTAAAATAACGATGTTACGTTCGGTGAGCGCCAAGGTTACTTCATCTATCGGCTCACTTGAGTCCACTGACACACAAGGGCGTAGCTTCTCCGCAGACCCGTGGGAATATCGCCACTCTAAAAGAACATTTTTTGTGTTGCCAATCTTGTCAATATTTAGAAAATGAATATTTTTATGAAAATTCTTCTCAATAATTTCTTCCTCTTTTTCTTTCGCAGACACAATAACATTTTTAGTGATTTTTTTTGTTTCCGTCAGTCCCTCAAGTAATGCCTTTCCTTCCTCGTTGCAAATGACAAACAGGTCATCAGTAAAATCAGTTGTGGCAAACTTTTTACAGTCAATAAATGCTCTATGAAGAAATGTCCTTGGTGAATAAAAGCCTGGATTATATATCAGTTTGCAGTGTATATCTCCCTTGTTTACAGCGAGCAGATAAACTGATTTATTTGGGTTCTTGTTACACATTTTGTAAAAGCACTGTTCTGCATCATGATGAGATTGGTGGAGGAAGTCCTTTCCCGCTGTCTTCAGATCGTCGTGGCTCAACCCGCTCACCACCACCAAGGTATCGGTGTCGGGTGACCCTACACATCTCCGAATAAACTCCTTGATAGTTTTAATGTTACTTTTGTACAGTGGCATTTGAGGTGGTAAATCAAGGGTGGGCCGGGTGCCTTTTAAATTAATCACATAATCTTCAATTAAGGCGATATTCTTCAAATCATCAGAACTTAAGATTTTATTAACTTCATCAACAGAACTGTTTTCTCCCATAAACTCTTGGAAGGTATACCCTTTGTTGCCTGTGAATATCAATTTCTTTTTTTTAAACACAGTGTTTTGTGATTCTTCCAAGAGGTTCTTGAAATTGATGTTTCCTTCTGATTTTATGACGTTCTTGTCAATTGATTTGAATATATCTGTAGGCTTTGATAAAATAAATACAAGCTTTTTCAAGGGGAATTCTTTCAAGTATTTGATTAATGGTTCGACATCTTCTTCACCCATAGTTGATGAACTACCATCAACCATCATCAGGGCATTTTGATCAAGTGGTGATTGGAAATTAGAAAAAAGTATCTGCAGCCGTGGCCAATTTAAGAATGTGTAATGATTATCAGTGGTGTACTTGGCAATTTGGGGAGGTAATTTTGTGCTGTTTTTAATTTTGAAGAATATATTTTGGAGTCTAATCATCTCGAACTCACCGTCCTGAGTTTCCACTTGGAGAACTTGAAGGGTTTCTGAACTCAAGAATTTCCATAGGTCAATGGAATCACCAAAGTCTAGCATACTTCTTTGTGATAAGCCAAGATAGCTCTGCCCCTCAGCGCGGTAGATAGAGTCCACAGTTTGGTTTAACTCCTCAATCTGCTTCTTCACTGCTGCGCTGAACTGTTCCTCCACATAACGCATCAGCTGTTTTAAACGATTTGTGAGTTTATCCAATAATGTTCTAGACTCGCAAAGTATCATTTGATTATACAGATCTATTTCAAAAGAGGGAAAACAAATTTTATTTTCTTCAATGATAATTTCAACATTGAGTTTTTGTTCTTGAATTATGTGCAAATAACAAAGCATTTTTAATTCATCTTCTGAAAAAATTTTAAAATGGTCCGAAATATTTTTATTGGTAGATTGGGATTTGAGTTCTGCCCGCGGATAAGGTTTTTTAGACAAGGAGTTTGTTTGATCGTTTTTTAAATCTTTATTGGAATTATTTTTACTGAAGGAAAATTCTTTTTCGTTCTTTGCCCAGTCCACAATTTCACATATGTTCGGAGCATCTCTATCAAAGACCTCAATAAAAAATTTCATTCCCTCTTCAGTCTTTTCATCATTATTATTAGACACGGAATAAACTTTTCCGAGATGTAAGCCACAAGTGTTAATTTTGTTTTGCGTCGACATGTAGACTGTAATGTTCAATCCATCTAAAACGTTCATCGTATATCTGTCATAGTAATCATCCAGTACTGTCTTCAATAAGTCTCTGGCGCCTGGACTATCAAAAACGACAGTTTTTGGGTGGAGTTTACTATTGACATTGTATTTGAAAAAGCCTTCCTGGATTGACAAATACTTAACGGTGAATGCCGTTATCTGTGCAACCCAGCCCCCGACGCGGTAGCCAGTTATAGTGAGGGTATAATAATTGCAGCCAACTTTTATTATAATATCCCTTATACAATTCATGAATCTCATAGCTGAAATAATATAATCCTCATGCGCTTTAATATTTGTTGTAGATTTGTTGTTATTTGTTGTCTCATAGTAGGCCACTGCTACCTGCCGCGCCTTGTGGTGGACAAACGCTGCACCCAAAAACGTTTTACTTCTCTTTGGGCTGGAGCTTGTGGCTAGCAGAAGCCAGCCTTTGTCTAAGTCTGTTTTCTGCAATTCTGCCACATCTGCAAATCGCGCCAGGGTGTCAGTTTTGGGGTAAGGCTCTTCGTCCAGGATATCCGACAGCGAATTCAAAACAAAGGGCTTTTTCATTTGTTCAATTTCATCTTCTATCTCTTTCACCTCCAAATTTTCAAATTCGGCCTCGAGCATTGCTGTGAAGGTGCGTGGTGTTAATCAGATCCTGAAACAATAGTACACAATGAAGTTAAATGCGCCACATGAGGTCACAGTTGCTAAATGATATCAAATGACACCCCACAGTTCACCGTGTCACATGATTCCCCAATATGTAGCATGAATGAACATTGCACATCACTTTCACGTTTGCCTGGACGGAGTCCCCCTAATGGCCGAACAGGAGACGGGAGACGGGAGACTGTCAAATATCCCTCATCAACAACTATTTGCATAATCAATTTATTTTATTTTTATTGCAGAAACAAACAATACATAATTACATAGAGGACAATAGTTACATAGTTAAGTTAATACAATCATTGGTACCAAAGCGTGTGTGTGTGTGTTATTTGTGCGAATTCAGTGTGCTTAAGAAGTTTTTCTTAAATAGAGGGAGAGAATCAAAGAATATATCTGTATTTGTTTGAATTGAGTTGAATGTTTGAAGAATGCGAGAAATGTGGGAATTGGCTGCAGCGTTTGTATTCTTTTAGATGGGGTGTTAAAATGTATTTGGGATACAAGTTCTGGGCAGTCTATTTGGTTGTGTATTATTTTATGGAGAAATGTCAGCTACCGGATTTCAGGGTTTGGAGAGTGCAGATACATATAATTGTTGTTGTATTTATAACGGAGGTATTTAATAAATGTATTTTGTATGCGCTCTATATTATTGACATAATACATGTATTTGGGATCCAGACAGGCTTTTACTACCTTTCCCCCAAAATAATAAAATATATTTATATTTTATATTATTTGGTTTTACGCCCAGCTGGGCTTTTATTACTCTGAATGTGTATGCTTTATTACTTTGAAATATCGAATGTACTACATTACCCCTGTATACCTTCCGGAATAAATGTATTATTACAATATATTTATAAATTGACAAATAATATATCATTGAAGAAGAAGATAATACTTAAAAATCGAAATGACACATGAAACAGGATCTCTGGATTATCTACAAAACCATTGGGACCCAATTATATTTATTTATTATAAAGTTCCAATCAATAACATTGATGGGTATAACCTTATTATTGAAAAGTTAAAAAGAAAAGTTCTTCCAATAAAAATTGAACAAATAATAAGCTGGTGCACTTCTCACCTCAAACTTTCACAGGATTCCTGACAACACTGGCTTGATAATATTTATTTCTATTTTATAATAAGTATGTTAAATAAATGGTTTAATTTTCCAGATCTTAACTGCTTAGCCGCGGAGGTCGTCAAAAGTTACTGAATTTCTCAATTTAATGGATAAAACGATGATTTCTGCCTGATAGCAACTTGTGAAAGAGATAAGATAAGTATTGGAAAGGTAGAGAAAGGTCTGCAAGATAACTAGAGCTTATCTATGGGCAGTAGGTAAGCGCACTGAATTGTCAATAGAGAAGTTGGCTTTGATAATGATAAGGATTTAGGATGACCATATTTTGGGATCCGCAGATTTCAATATAAAAATAAATTAATAGTATCAATATTCTTGTGACTGGATAACTCATCTAAATGACAAGTCAACTTACCTTTTAAAAGTGATATAAAGTAATGAAAAGTTATGAAACAAAAGCTAAGTTAAATAGGTAATAATAAAAAGTACGGAGTGAGAACGTTTGAATATTTTTTTTATTTATTAATTTTATTTTAGTTATTTGTACATTTAAGTTTACAAATTACTAATTAACTTGTTACATATAAATATACTATATTTTTTCTTGCTTGATGTGGCTCCTACACAACATCTTGAACTTTCCAATTGGGGCAGACTTTAGGTTTTCCGGCAGTGCATTTATAGTATTTCATCCCTTTATATAGAATACTATTCTGAGTATTTGCCTTGTCCTTATTTGGTAGCCTGATTTCATTGCACGTCCTTGTTTTATGTTTGTGTATGTCCTTGTTGTATACAATTTTTTTCGAAAAATATTTGGGTAGCAGGTTGTTTACTATTTTGTGTATAAATATCATCGTGTTCAAGGTCAACATCTGTTTCACCGTTAGCCAATTTAATTCCTTTAACATTTTATTTACTTTAGAATATCTATTTCGTCTGAGTATATTTATATATCTATATTTCTCATTGCTCTATTTTGGAGAATTTTAAATTTATTTTGTTCTCAGTCGTTACACAGGAAAAGGATAGTTGAGCAGTAATTAAAATGTGGAGCAATAATGGAGTTATTATTATTTATTTATTTGGTACAATATTTTTTACATTTTAAGTTTTCCAGTAATGTAGGCCTCACTGGGTGGCTTGCCCGTGCTGAGGCCAAGCCACCCAGTGAGGCCTACATTACTGGAAAACTTAAAATGTAAAAAATATTGTACCAAATAAATAAATAATAATAACTCCATTATTGCTATTATAAATGGTGGTTAAGTTTTTGGCGAATTCTTCCCAAAAAAGATATCTTTTTTCCATAGACATATAAATATTAGTAGACTTGCCCTAAGTGATTAAAAGCGTATTATTCCCCACTCCCCATACCGGTTCCATTGGAGCCGGCTGTGCTCGCGTATGGCCTCAAGTGAATTTAGAAAACGTGACGTCATCATTCTTGTACAAACTAGCGTCGAGCTATGGTCGAGGCATCATCGGTTCATTTTACGAAATAACTTGTGCTATGAAAACTTGTAAAAATAGATGTGAAAAAGAGAATAAACCCAATTGTCGTATTACATTCCATATATAAGAATTATTTTACTTTATTTTAAGCATATTCACATCGTATAATATGGATCAGTTGTAGAAACATATACTATCACATCGAGATACGTCTGGACGCGAAACACAAAGCTGGTTGGTTGCTGGGAAGTAAATTATGAACATTTATAAAAGTGTCTTAACTAAATACGTAAACGAAATATTCGACTCTGAAAATAGAAGAAATTTATTTTGCCGAATTTGGACTTCGCAAATTTGTTCATAACGTGGCGAGTAATTTGCGCTTCCATGTAAAAATGTCTATTCATTCTTTTTTTTTTTTTTTTTATTATTTTAATATACATCATATGAGTTACATTAAATACATACATATTTTGCAAAATATAATACTAAGGTTCATAATTGGTCATGTATACCTTATCAGAAAAGAGGAGCTCTTGTGCCTGATAAGGGAGCCACGATTCTTACTTAGATTCATAATTCATAATGTGATATAATAATAATAATATATATTTTTATTTTTGTTTAATATAAGTTTTTTTGGAAAAAAAGTTTGATTTTATTTATTTGTTCTTGTTGGTTCGTAATACAGCGCAATTCGGAAGGGAGATTATTGTAGTTTTTTATGGCTTGGTAAATATAATGGTTTTGCATTTGAGTTGTTTTAAAGATTGGCGTAATAAATTGATTTCCATTTCTCATGAGTTTGTAAAATTCTTGATATTCTTTGTTATTTTTTTCTTTACACATTTTTATAATGGAAGTTTGCTTAAATATATCATCAATATTTGGTACTGGAAACAATTTAAAAAGCAATTTTGTTGGGAAAGTAGAGTTTTTTTTAAGTATTACTTTTATAATAATTTTTTGCGAGACTTTTACTGAGTGTAGGTTGTTTTTATAAGATCCTCCCCAACCTATGATTCCGTAAATAAGCAGGGAGTGGACAAGAGCATAATATACATTTTTTAGTATTTTCACATTTAAAATATTTCTTAACCTAACAAATATATATATACATTTCCTTATTCTCTTTACTAACTCCCTAATATGGCTTTTCCATTTCAGATTTTCATCGATGATCACACCAAGATATTTAATTTCAGAAGAAGAGTTGATTACAGTACACATAGGATTAAGTAGTTTACAGTTGACATTGTCACAATTTTCATCATGGATTATGATATTTACTTTGTGTTTAGGTATTTTTTGTAGTGAAAATAATACATATGTTGTTTTTTTAGCATTAAGTGTGAGTAGGTTATTATCAAACCATGATTTTAAGATATTAATACATTCATTTGCAAGTTTGTTAACTAGTTCCCATGTTTGACCTTTTATTAATAAAACAGTATCATCAGCATAAGAGATTAATTCACCTTTGATTTTCTGTTGGAAAATGTCATTTACATACATTAAAAATAGTAATGGTCCGAGGACCGTGCCTTGAGGAATGCCAAATGTACTTGTTAGTGGTGTACTAAAAGTTTGGTTTAATTTTACAATTTGAGGTCTCTCTGTTAAGTAGCTTTCTATCCATTTAAGGGCTAAGTGGTCAATGCCATTTTCTTTTAATTTTAATATAAGTTTTTCATGGGAAATACTGTCAAATGCTTTCTTTAAGTCAATAAAAATTCCTATACATTTATTTGATTTGTCCAGGGTACTCTGAATACTAGATGAAATTTTTGCAATGGCATCTTGGGTACTTTTTTCCTCTGTGAAACCGAATTGATTTTCATTTATAATTTTGTTTTTATTTAAGAATGCAGTTAGTCTTTTTTTAGCAATTTTTTCAAAAATTTTCGATATATTAGATAAGAGTGAAATGGGTCTATAATTAGAAATGTCCTCCGGGCTACCGGACTTAAATATTGGAGAGATTATGGTTTTCTTATACGTGCTCGGGAAAACTCCTGTCTTAAAGCTATTGTTTATAATATGAGAGATTGGTGTAGAAACATAATTTTTAATGATTTTTAGTGTTTTTACGGTGAGACCGTCAAATCCCGGAGCAGAACCACCTCGCATTTTTGATATAATTTGTACAATTTCAGACGGATTGGTTGGTTCGAAGAGTTCAATTTTAGTTTCTATATTCGGAATATTTTCAATATACATATTATTTATTTTTTTCATGGTAATTTTTTCTGCTAGACTCTTTCCTATATTTGCAAAGAAATCATTAAAAGCGTTTGCTCCTTTTTTAGGTTCTTCAATACAGTTAATTATGTTATTGTTTTGTATTACACTCTTAATAGTATTACTTTTGGTTTTTTGTTTATTTTCCATGATTTCATTGATTATATTCCAAACTTTCTTACTGTCATTTTCAGAATTATCAAGTTTGTTTTTATAATAAATTTCTTTCGTGTTTTTTATGAGCGTGGTTAATTTATTTTTGTATTCTCTAAAATGAACATTTAATTTAATGTCTAGTGGTTTTTTTTTTGTTTCTTTATAAAGCCATTCTTTGTGTCTTATGGACACAACAAGCCCATGTGTTATCCACGGTTTGATTTTACGAAATTTTGCTGTATTTCCTTTTGGAATAATTTTTTTTTAATCATTTATAAAGTTCGTTAATCTATTTTCAAATATTTTACAGCACTCGTTGACGTTTTCACTTCGGAGAATATCTAACCATAATTCAGATGACAATTTATTTTTCAAAGATTCGATATTAACAATAGATATTTCTTTCTTATTATTAGCAGTTTGTCCGCAATGTTGGTTTATCGCCTGAGGTATTATTGAATTGTAGTGTAGCAAAGTCATGTAATGGTCGGTAATTGAGGTTTTTATAATTCCCGAGTTTAAATTATTTATATCCTTGATATTTGTGAAAATGTGATCAATGCATGATGGACGTTGCCCATTGACGTTTCTGGTGTAAGAGTTAATACACGACACATAATTCAATTCCGCCATCATATTTAAGTAATTATCTTTATCGTTCGATGTATAATCGTGCGATATATTTAAATTAATGTCACCTAAAACTATTGTATTCGCGTTTCTGTAGTTTAATAACACATGTCTTAATTCTTCTATAAACAAACATACAGTAGACGAGTGCGTTCTGTATAGAGAGATAATATCAATTTTTTTGTTATAACACTTCATTTGTACATGTAAGCAGTTTGTTCCATTCACATTAATTTCTTCCTCGCACAATATGTCGAGGAAGAACGATTATAATGATACAACGATTCCACTGTTTTTGTTAATTCGGTTTGTAGTAGATACACAGGTATATCCCGGTATATAGTACGCCACTTCGCCACTTGAATGTGTTTCCGTTAACACAATGCAAGCGGGCTTCCTGAGATCATTATTTACTGTTGTCAAAAATTCATCCATGTTTCGTTCCAAACTTCTTATATTCATGTGTAGAATTAAAGGACTGAGATTGAGGTCGTTTTGGTGGGTACAATATTCTTGATAGCTGTTATATGTTTTTTCGTCAATATTATTTTTTTCGTCTAGTGCGTTATATAAAAAATCTGTCATTTTTCTTCGAAGTCTATTCTGTCTCTTGCTACTTTCAGCATTTTATTTTTGTAGGGACATAATTTGCTGAAAGCTGTGTGGTCTGTTTTATTTTTCTCGCCATATTTCTTATTTTGCGATGTGCAATTTGCACAAACCGGTGTTTTTTCTCTTTCAGGGCATTTAGCAAAAGTATGATCACCCGTGCAATGCGGGCACACCGATGGATTCATTCGATTTAGGCATCTGGAGGCTGTGTGCATGAATTTGCAGCAGTGGTAGCACTGGGTTAAAGGATCACAATCCACTATGTTAACCCTTTGGTACTGGATATTTATCTTTTCCAAGGATAGCAAATTTTTTCGTGTTGTACCGCTGGTTTCCACGATATAGTTCGAGAATTTGTTTTGTTCTTCATCTTCTTGATCCCGAGTACCACGTTGGTATTTCTTAGAATGTTTGTATTTTATTTCAGTAATCAAATTTATTTTATTTTCTTCGTTTTTCGTTACAATGTCTTGAATCCCCTCGTTTTGTTTGAGTATCCCATTTACTATTTCCTCTTCCGTCAAGTTCGATTTGAGTCCTTTCAAAATTAATTTGGGTTTTTTCTTTTTTATTTCATTTATTTCTAAGTTATAATTGAGTTTTTTAATTTCCTCCGTAAGAGTGTTGGTATATCCTTTTTTTGGGCAGGATATGATTCAAAAGCAGATTTTACTTTTAAGAACTAAATGGTGATATTATAATGCGAGATGCCTATTTACTGTCAGATTGATTTATTGACGAATCACAGTCAGCTTTTCTCTCTGCGTCCCGCAACTCTTGTTTTAACCCCTCGTCCTTAACTTCTCGTCTATTAATATTCATATGTCTGTGCTTTTTTCCAATTTTCTTTTGGGTATATTCAGCATGTTTGTTAAAGTTGAGTTTGGAATCTATTATCACTCCTAAATGTTTTATATCGGTAACATTTTCAATAATTTCACCATCAATTTTGATTTTGCTTTCACTGGATGTCTTCTTATAACCAATTACCATACATTTTGTTCTTTTTGTATTTAATTTAAGCTTATTTATTTTTAGCCATCTTGATACATTATCTAGTTCATTATTTAAAATATGTATTAGTTCCGCATAGTTTTCTCCAATTATATATATATTGGTGTATCATCGGCAAATAGTCGTACTTTGCATTTTGAAAATATTTTCACCATGTCATTAATATAGAGTATGAACAATAGAGGTCCAAGGACTGATCCCTGTGGTACTCCTAATTTATTTTCCATTGGTTTTGAAAATTGATTATTAATTTTTGTTACCTGTATTCGGTCTTTAAAATACTCTTTTATTAATTTAGTGGCTACAGTTGAGAAACCAATTTCTTTAAGCTTTCTTATCAATATTTCTCGATCTATAGTTTCGAATGCTCTTTGAAAATCCAAGAATATTTCTAAGATAAATTTATTACTATTCATTCCTTCTTTCCATTCTTCAACGATTACATTTAACGCTGTTTCACAAGAATTATTAAATCTGAATCCCGATTGTTCTTGGTATAAAATATTGTGTTCATCTAAGTATTGCAATATTTGTTATTTTATTATCACTTCAAGTATCTGTTCATATATCGGTAAGGTGTCTATTGGTTGAAATTCTTCACATCATCTGGTATTTTTAACCTTTGGGACCGGTATAATGGTAGATATGACATGACTGTGGAAATTTACCCTCTTCAATTGTCTGATTAATAATATTTAATAGAGTAGATCCAATTACTGGAAAAGCATCTTTTATTAAACTAATAGTTAATCCATCTGAACTATATTTTGATTTAATTTTGTTTAAAATGTTAAATAAATATTCTGCAGTTATTTTTCTGAAGACCAATAATTCTTTGTTTGAGTTGTTATTATCATTTGTGGGGTTGGCAACAATGTTAGGTATTAATTTGTTTATTTGAGTGATGCTTTCTATGAAATATTTATTAAAGCTATTAGCCATGTTTTCTTCGTTTATATCTTTTGGGAAGTTTACTATTTTTATGTTGTTTTTGTTATCGCCATGTACTAATTCTTTTATGCTTTTCCAAAATTTTTTGGGATCCCCTTCTTCCGAGTTTATTTTATTATTTATGTACTTCTTATGCGTTCTTTTTATGTCTTTAGAGTATTTATTTCTCAATTTTTTGTAGTTTTTCCAATCCATAGTACTATTAGTAAGGCGTGCTCTCTTGTAAAATGTATCTCTATCGTGCTGCATTGTGCGTAGTTCTTTTGTGAACCATTTATTATTGTTTCCTTTACGTATCTTCTGTTCTGGAACTACTTCATCAATGGATTTTTTAATGTTTAATATCATCTGGTCAGCTCTTTTGTTATATTCCATTTGATTTATTTCATTCCAATCAATAGTCTCTAAGGTCTGAATGAAGAGTTCTTCATTGTATCTTTTGTAGTTTTTAAATGTTATTACTTGTGTTTCTTTACTGGAGTTGTAGTTTTCTCTGTCATTTATTAGAATTTAAATCATATTATGGTCGGTAATTTTAGGTTTATCTAATACATTAACACATAGGTTAAATTTATTTGAGATTACCAGATCAATCAATGTTTTAGAGGTATTAGTAATTCGTATACATATACTTTAACATTTGTATTGAAATCTCCAACTAATGTTAATATTTTCATGTTACAAATTTTCCATGCTCCATCTTTGAAAATATGTTAAGAAGTCGCATTTACTTGTGTTTGGTGATCTATAAATAACAGTATATACACCTTTCTTGATTCCTGATTTAATGCTGATGGCTAAAATCCAAAAATGTTTTTCATGTTGGTGATTTGATATCACTTCATATGGAACTTTATTACTTAAGAGAATCATCACTCCTCCTGTATGTCTGCTATGCGAGTCACAACGGATGGTATTATAATGATCAAATATAATTTCACTATCTTGGATATCTTCAGTCACATGTGTTTCACTCATCATAAGCATAAAAGGTTTCTTCTCTTCTAAAAGT
This sequence comes from Hesperophylax magnus, assembly GCA_026573805.1. Taxonomy (NCBI): domain Eukaryota; kingdom Metazoa; phylum Arthropoda; class Insecta; order Trichoptera; family Limnephilidae; genus Hesperophylax; species Hesperophylax magnus. The sequence goes on from JAIUSX010000114.1 coordinate 5,581,169, forward strand.
ATGTTGACCTCTTCGTAATGTGCTATCGTGCTTTGTATGTTCAAGTATATAATTTCATCTTTCTCGTAACTTTTGTTTATAAAAAAGAAATTCTGCTCATTTTTGCTTCTAGTTTTCTTTAATAAATTGGGCATTCCTTACTCATGGCTGAGTGACTACAATTTAGTTTCAGTACTAATCTTTGACTTGTCATACAATTGATGCACTGAATATCCTCATCCCTGCAATCTTTTACGTCATGATTTTTTGCGCATTTTGGACAAGATTTTAGGTTTCTGCAATCTATAGCCTTGTGGTTGAACCCATTACATTTAAAACATCTCATGATATTTAAATTGTCAAAGACCCTGCATCTGTCCCATCCAATATTTTTTCTGCATTTAACATTCTGTCGTAAGTCTTTCCGTCGACGTCAGCATATATAGTAAAAGTTGTTTGATTTCTTCGGTTTTTTATTTCTTTCATATATGTCACCTTTATTTTTGAGCTTTGTTCACAGATGGACTCATTCTGAGTTTTTATTTTTCTCTCTATTTCGTCAAAACTGTATTTTTCAGATAAACCAATAAGAATCTTTACCTCATATTTATCTCCCAGTTTGGCTATCACCTCATCATGAACCTTGTTAATATCTGTGGCATTTTTAAATTCTACTATAACCCCTCCATCCTTAAAATTTCTCATGCCGGTAACTCCAAAATTTGCTGGGTCAATATTAACTTTCATTTCACTCTTGGTTTCATTATTTTCCTGATCCTTCTTTTTTGGTTTTATGATAACAACTACTGGTTCGTGTTTTTTTACCTTTTCTGCATAGGTTTCAGGTAAGATTATTTTTTAAAAATGTTTTGTAATGTTTTCTAAGTTACTGATATATTTTCTGTGACTATTGATTATATTTTCTTGTAATCTGATGATTTTGTCTTGAAATGAAAGATTTTCTTTTTAAATTGCATCTTCTAACTTCGTTATTATGAGTTCTATAGTATTTTTTGATCCTTGACAGTTTTTAAAACTTCATTTTTAAATTCATCTAGATAGTTCGCTACCGTCATCGTAGTATTTTTGTTTGCACTGTTTTGCAGAATTAAATCAGACGTATTGTGCACATTTCTTACCAGATGACGTTTATACTTTAGGTTGAAAGTTAGCGAGTCGATCGTCTTATTCTTATTATAATTTAAAAAAAAAATAATGATTGCTTTCACCAAGGAGCGAACTCCGCTCCTTGTGAACTGTGACCGCTACCGGAACGGGGGACGCTATCGACGTTATTCTCCAGGCTACGGCCCACTTATCAGAGAGCGTGATAATGTTCGTATATTAAGTGCTACCAGCTTTTAAACTGACAGGTATGGTATTCTGTTAGTTATTTTGCGGCAATAACTAGCATTGATCACTGCACAAATTTTAAAATCACTTAAAAATAGTATTTCGAGGGCGTTTTAGATTGATTAAAGTAGTAGAAAGTTCACTACTCTTCTACATTTTTATATTAATCGATATCTTTGTGATTATTTCGATTTATAAACTATTAATTTTAAAAGATTTTAGTGGAGCAATTTTTCGGCGTGCACACACTTCGTAGACTATATGATTGCCAATATAACATACCGAAGATATTTAATTTATTACCTGACACTATAAAGCAATTTAAGTCTATGAATAAGGTTAAATATATGGTGAAAAATTGGCTATCGGAAAGAAATATTTACTTTAATGTGTGTGAAAAATTGTATGAAAAAATGTTGAATCTGTAGATATAAGATGTAAATTATAACTTCTAAAATGTATATGTAACTAAACATTAAGCACCTGTTGACAAGCCAATTCAAATGGCTTAGCAGGACTTGTTTGGTGATATGTATGAACTATTCATTAAAAAAAGGGTTACGTAGGTTAGGTTTATAGGTTAGTTTTATCACTTTTTAAAGGTGTGTTGAATTGTCACTAATATTTGGGATTTATTTATTCTCTTGGTAATATTTAGGACTTGGTAAAACCCTTCAAGCAATAAAATGAAAACTTTACACAACATAAGTAACATAACATTTGGTGGATGCCATAGTCCTACTGGCTTTGGGCAGTTAGGACTTTTATGCGGTGTTCCTCACTTGGTGACTCTAAACGGGTCGGTTGTGTTATCTGAAAACTAATAGTACTAGATAAGGGCTCTTGAGATTAAAACACGAAAATACACTTGGTCACAACATTCGACTGTGTCGTTGAGTCAATCTGTAAATAGTGACCAGATCGGAATAGCCAGAAACTCCCCCACCTTTTTCTTCCCCATCTTCTTCCCCTACCAACTGCCTTCGGTCTCACAACATACCCCAATTGGGGATGCCATAGTCTCACTGGCTCCAGACGGTTGCGAGCAGTTGGGACTCTTGAGCGGTATTCATATTAATATATAGTATACTTGCGACACGTTCCAGAGTTTAAGGTAATCTCAGTATCATAGTATACTCACCATTCATGATTGAAACATTCTTGAAAGGTTTTAGCCTTGTTTGGTGACCAGATCTAAATAGCCAGGTACTCCCCCACCTTTTTCTCTCTCCGCGAGGCGCACGGCCAAACTGAAATTTCCTGAAAATCTTCATACAAATAATCAATTTTCGAACAACAAAAAAATCGTTTTCAGCTACAACATCAATAATGACACTTTTTGTAATATTAGCACTCTAGTTTACCCAAAAGTCACAAGCCACCACTGCCTACTCGTCTCCTTCCCTTCCCCACAACATTTAGCCTCAAAAAATAACCCAATTGGGGATGCCATAGTCTCACTGGCTCTAGACCAGGGGTTCCCAACCTTTTTGTACTCTAGAGCACATTCTAAAACATCGGTAGGGTGGCGGGAACCACCTATTTTTAATAGACAAACTCGGGGCAGCAATCGAAATCAAAATGACTACAACGCGGTTCCAGGTGGGGAATGCTATTTGCACATCACTCCTTGTACACGCCGAAAACCCGAAGTGAGCCAATGATCGCCGAACCGATCGGGACGGTACAAGCACGTGACTACTGTCAGTTTGGCTGTCGGGGCCATGCTTATTGCTTTCACTGACAGACAGAGCTGGCAGAGTAATGTTCCATGTGTTTTGGCGCCTTCGGCGTTCATCGGCTCAGTTCGTGGCGTTCGTTCACTTCGGGTTTTCTGCGTGTACAAGGAGTGATGTGCAAATAGAACTCTCCGTTCCAGGCTAGCGTGAAGAGTGAAGACTTGTCGCAACCTAGACAGGTTGCGACAAGTACTCTCAGCAAATGAACCACTCATACATACAATATTGAAAACATACGAACGTATTTAATAACCTAGGCACTCAAAATTAAAACTCTAACAAATAAATAAAAATAATTCACATTTTTAATTAATGTTTATGAAAAAATTATTTCACTGTCGAATAGTGACGGGAACATACGAATCGTTCGGCACGGGGTTGGGAACCCCTGCTCTAGACGGTTGGGAGCAACATAAAAAAAATATATATATATAATAGAAAGTAGAACAATACTACATATGACGAGCTCCGTTGTAAAGGGGTGCAGCTCTCGACTAACAAGCCGAAGGTCGCGGGTTCAAACACAAATTTATACAAATAAATAATATACAGGGTGTATCGGCAAGTACCCGACAAACTTTAACCAGCTATTCCTCAGCACATTTGGAGTAAGAAATGTTATGGGCGCTTTGCTGTCCGGTAACATTTTTTTTCCATTAAAAACAAAAAAATAAATAAAAAATCCACACTCCGTTACTGTCATTTGCATTGTATCTCGTGTTCAGCAGCTGTTATTAGCAAGTGTGTCAAAAAGTGTCCTCGCTCTTTCGTACACACTAAATAATAATCGTTAAAAATGAGACGAATGGTGCCGTGCCATTTCGTTGTGATTGTAAAAGCGCGCCAACGTAGGTACTTACGTACATTATTCAACGAAACTCGAACAAAATATTGCTAGATGGGTTTTCAAACTTTGACAAAGGATAAAACATTGGTGACATGTGGTGAAAATATGAATAATAAATTTTTTAATAAAAAAAAATGTTACCGGACAGCAAAGTGCCCATAACATTTTTTACTCCAAATGTGCTAAGGAATAGCTGGTTAAAGTTTGTCGGGTACGTGCCGATACAGCCTGTATAGTATAAATAAAGTATCACATAAAAATAAATACAATTAAATAATTTATTTTTTTCGTAGAAAGCAATTACTTTGTGGTTAGACATTATATATTTAATTAATTAAAACACATTAAATTTTAATTATTAATAACATCCTGATGAAGTTTGACTGAAGCGAAACCGGTAGATGTGATAATTAATAAATAAAGTGTTTTATTTAATTAAATAATATAGAGTATACTTTATTCACATAAAAATAAATATGTACTATTTAATATATTTTTGTTGTTTGTTTCTATTGTGAGGAACACCGCATAAAAGTCCTAACTGCCCAAAGCCAGTAGGACTATGGCATCCACCAAATGTTATGTTACTTATGTTGTGTAAAGTTTTCATTTTATTGCTTGAAGGGTTTTACCAAGTCCTAAATATTACCAAGAGAATAAATAAATCCCAAATATTAGTGACAATTCAACACACCTTTAAAAAGTGATAAAACTAACCTATAAACCTAACCTACGTAACCCTTTTTTTAATGAATAGTTCATACATATCACCAAACAAGTCCTGCTAAGCCATTTGAATTGGCTTGTCAACAGGTGCTTAATGTTTAGTTACATATACATTTTAGAAGTTATAATTTACATCTTATATCTACAGATTCAACATTTTTTCATACAATTTTTCACACACATTAAAGTAAATATTTCTTTCCGATAGCCAATTTTTCACCATATATTTAACCTTATTCATAGACTTAAATTGCTTTATAGTGTCAGGTAATAAATTAAATATCTTCGGTATGTTATATTGGCAATCATATAGTCTACGAAGTGTGTGCACGCCGAAAAATTGCTCCACTAAAATCTTTTAAAATTAATAGTTTATAAATCGAAATAATCACAAAGATATCGATTAATATAAAAATGTAGAAGAGTAGTGAACTTTCTACTACTTTAATCAATCTAAAACGCCCTCGAAATACTATTTTTAAGTGATTTTAAAATTTGTGCAGTGATCAATGCTAGTTATTGCCGCAAAATAACTAACAGAATACCATACCTGTCAGTTTAAAAGCTGGTAGCACTTAATATACGAACATTATCACGCTCTCTGATAAGTGGGCCGTAGCCTGGAGAATAACGTCGATAGCGTCCCCCGTTCCGGTAGCGGTCACAGTTCACAAGGAGCGGAGTTCGCTCCTTGGTGAAAGCAATCATTATTTTTTTTTTAAATTATAATAAGAATAAGACGATCGACTCGCTAACTTTCAACCTAAAGTATAAACGTCATCTGGTAAGAAATGTGCACAATACGTCTGATTTAATTCTGCAAAACAGTGCAAACAAAAATACTACGATGACGGTAGCGAACTATCTAGATGAATTTAAAAATGAAGTTTTAAAAACTGTCAAGGATCAAAAAATACTATAGAACTCATAATAACGAAGTTAGAAGATGCAATTTAAAAAGAAAATCTTTCATTTCAAGACAAAATCATCAGATTACAAGAAAATATAATCAATAGTCACAGAAAATATATCAGTAACTTAGAAAACATTACAAAACATTTTTAAAAAATAATCTTACCTGAAACCTATGCAGAAAAGGTAAAAAAACACGAACCAGTAGTTGTTATCATAAAACCAAAAAAGAAGGATCAGGAAAATAATGAAACCAAGAGTGAAATGAAAGTTAATATTGACCCAGCAAATTTTGGAGTTACCGGCATGAGAAATTTTAAGGATGGAGGGGTTATAGTAGAATTTAAAAATGCCACAGATATTAACAAGGTTCATGATGAGGTGATAGCCAAACTGGGAGATAAATATGAGGTAAAGATTCTTATTGGTTTATCTGAAAAATACAGTTTTGACGAAATAGAGAGAAAAATAAAAACTCAGAATGAGTCCATCTGTGAACAAAGCTCAAAAATAAAGGTGACATATATGAAAGAAATAAAAAACCGAAGAAATCAAACAACTTTTAAAATGGTAAGTTTGAAACGGGTCGATAATTACCTAAGTTATCAGCGTCTAGTTGTGTATTTTTCAGGATTGGTGTTACTACAGCTGACTTGAGTGGTTCAGGAAAGTCACCCGTGCTAAGTGATTTATTGAAAACGTGAACTAGGAATGGAGCTATAACAATTTGTAGGATTACGCTTAATTCTATAAATGGTGTCAGTAAATATATCAATAGTAGGTACTCCAGTACCCCATTTGTACTTGTACTTGTTACCTAGATCATCATCAGCATCATTTATTAGTAGAAATTGATTGGGGAAAAGCAATTCTTTATTTGTGACTATACGGCAAGCATACAATAAAGAAAAGCAATTCTTTATTTGTGACTATACGGCAAGCATACATAAAGAAAAGCAATTCTTTATTTGTGACTATACGGCAAGCATACAATAAAGAAAAGCAATTCTTTATTTGTGACTATACGGCAAGCATACAATAAAGAAAAGCAATTCTTTATTTGTGACTATACGGCAAGCATACAATAAAGAAAAGCAATTCTTTATTTGTGACTATACGGCAAGCATACAATAAAGAAAAGCAATTCTTTATTTGTGACTATACGGCAAGCATACAATAAAGAAAAGCAATTCTTTATTTGTGACTATACGGCAAGCATACAATAAAGAAAAGCAATTCTTTATTTGTGACTATACGGCAAGCATACAATAAAGAAAAGCAATTCTTTATTTGTGACTATACGGCAAGCATACAATAAAGAAAAGCAATTCTTTATTTGTGACTATACGGCAAGCATACAATAAAGAAAAGCAATTCTTTATTTGTGACTATACGGCAAGCATACAATAAAGAAAAGCAATTCTTTATTTGTGACTATACGGCAAGCATACAATAAAGAAAAGCAATTCTTTATTTGTTACTATACGGCAAGCATACAATAAAGAAAAGCAATTCTTTATTTGTGACTATACGGCAAGCATACAATAAAGAAAAGCAATTCTTTATTTGTGACTATACGGCAAGCATACAATAAAGAAAAGCAATTCTTTATTTGTGACTATACGGTAAGCATACAATAAAGAAGAACACAAGAAATGCATGTTTCGTGATCCACGCATTTGCCTAATCGGGGTTTAAATTTCTAATGCAAAACAGTGTTAACGATATTCAAATGGGATGGAGATCTACCATGTCAGGCCAGTGGCGTAGCTAGGTAACCAAGGGCCCTGGGGCAAATTAAAAAATGGGGCCCCACTGCTATGTTAACTGATTAAGTTTTATCAAATAAAAATATTAAATATACAAACACTTTAAAAATGATAAGCTACTTAAGCTTTTTTTGTGCACTGCAGACTTCAGGGCAGGCAGTAAAAATATTAAGAACAAATATCAACATAAATTACAATTAATACTCGGTGTAGGTTTGGCTAATAAAACGAAATAGAGAAGATTCAATGGTTTATTATACAAAGGTCGGGCCTACCAACTGACTAAATAACAATTATATTTTTAAAAAATTCCTAGCTTTAGTTTTCGCAAAAGTATCAATGACTTCGTTTAAATCCAGGCTTGATGCGGTTTTGTTTTCAATTGCTATTAGCGATAAATGTCGGAGTCGAGTTTGGCCCATCTTATTTCTTAAATAATTTTTTATTATTTTTAATTTGATAAATGACCTTTCAGCTGCTGCAGAAGTGACAGGAATTGTAAAGAATAATAACATTGCTGTAAATACTTCCGTTACGTCGCATTCTAGCACTCCATATTTGCTAATTATTTCCTTACATAATTGGTGAACAGTCCATGCTTGAGTTAGTCAGAGATGTGCAAAATGGGTACCCAAAACCATTTGAAATGCAAAATGGAAATGGGTCAAAATTTTTCTATTTGAAAATGCAAAATGCAAAATGGTTTTTAGAAAAGCATTTCAAATGCAAAATACCTATTTTCAGAATGCATTGAAAATGCAAAATGGTTTCTCAGGTAAAACAAAAAAATAATTGTAGAATGAATTTTTAAACAATTTTGTCATTTAATAATGGATATCAATGTAGAACAAACTTATTACATGATGGTAAATCCAAAAACACCACGACTACAGATTATGAAACCACAAAAAATTTGCGCGGGAATAATGTTGCCAATGTAGAAACATAGCAGTTAATTTATTGTTAAAGTTTAATTTGCAGAACTCCATTTTATTTTTTTAAATATTCAATAATATTGTTATTGGGTTTATAAAAACAGTTTATTTTTAAACAAGTTCTGCTGTGTAATTATTATTACGCGTGACAGCTGTTTCGCCCTCTGAAGGCATTATCAAACTGTCTGATATCTGAGTTTGATAATGCCTCAGAGGGCGAAACAGCTGTCACGCATAATAATAATTACACAGCAGAACTTGTTTAAAAATAAATTGTTTTTATAAACCCAATAACAATATTATTGAATATATAAAAAATAAAAAAATAGCAGTTAATATTACACCGTCATGGCCCCATGTTCAGTATTTTTTGTAAGAGTATCACTAAATTGCCAGGGCTCCTACCAGGGAGCTACTTGACAAATGTAAATTATCTCTCATAGCGAGGTTGAGGACCGACTGATATTTGGGGCTTATGAAAAAAAGATTAATGGAGATAGTAGGAAGAATGTTGCAAAAAAGCATTTAAAATGGAAAATGCATTGAGAAAAGCATTTAAAATGCAAAATGGTTTTTAGAAAAGCATTTAAAATGCAAAATGGAAAATACCCATTTTGCATTTCCATTTGAAATGGATTTATTTGAAATAAAGCACATCTCTGGAGTTAGTTGAGGTAAAACTAGATGGTAAATATTAATAAATTGAAGTGAAAAACTAGGGCCTATTATATCTGAATGTTTTCTTTGGAATTCGTCACACTTTTGTAATAAAGTTGCTTCATCAACATGTAATAAAAATGTTGGTGTTAGAAAATCAAATATATGACAGACTGCACTCATACCAATAAAACGTGTATCTAATTGAGATATTACTGTGTCTAGTACATTATTGAAAATCTCAATTTTAAATATTTTTTCTCGGTTTGGAAATCGGTGATCAGCGTTTTTTAACTTTTCTTTGCCTTTTTTCTTGAAAATGGGTATCAATACCATATTTTCTTGCAGTTTCACTGGCTTTGCACATGAATAATTCGAAATCATTTCTATAAATTTGCAAATTTGCTTTGGTCTCTGCTAAAACTTTACTCGCCTCGCCCAAATTGATGTCGCATTTTTGTAAAGTTTTGGATGCATAATTGATGTCGTTCAATACACTGTGCATGAATTCGCAAAGCAACACGAACTCGAAATTTAGCATTTTTGTTTTAATACTCTCTGCTTCACTATGCTCATCTTTATTAGGACTATTTAGAACTATTTCTGATAATGCTTTGATAATATCGAAATAACGAAGTTTTATTGCAGATATCGTATTGACCCTCTATTTAGTCGTATCCATTATGATGGCAAAAAACGGTGACGCTCTAATTTTTTCTAGTAGATGGGTTTCGAGTTTGGTCCCCAAGCTCTCAATCATTTCATTTTGAATTGTTGCACTCAGATATCTTGTAGATCCTAAAAACATAAAAAACACAATTTCAAAAAAGTCAAGTCAAGTTAAACAGTTAATAAACAAAATAAAACGATAAAAAAACTTATAAATAATTATTATTACCTTTGGGCATATCCAAAACTTGCCACAAAATGTGATCATATCGGGCGACAAGCTCTACAAAGGACAGAAATTTTCCGTGGTATCCTTCCTGACTTAAGTCTTCTTGATGTCCTCTCAAAGCCAAAGAACTCTTTGCTAGGGTAAGTATGATATCGCATAACCTTTGAAGAACAAATGATGCTTCTTTGCGAATTTCATTTTCAAGTTCCTTGTCGATAGTATTAGTATCGTTTTTTTTCCAAAATTCATACACACCACATGCTTCCGAATGGCCACTCGAATAACTGTGTTGTTTAATTCTTTCTGATAAATGCTTCCAATCTCGAATTCCCGTACACCAAACATTATTCCTTTGTGAAGCAAATAATCAGCAGGGTTGACAATAGGCAGCGTCTAGTATTTTGGAATAACACAACCAAAAACGATTTACTGGCCCATATTTAGAACACGAAAAGTAGTACGATTTTGAAAAACACCTATTGTTCTGGTTGATGTCTGTTGGAAAAGGTCCTGAAGGCTGTAAAGGCCCCATATCAAGAATTTGACGTTTTTCGTCATCACTTAATATTTTGTTCGTGAAGTTTCCCAAGTCATAAGAAGATTTGAGATCTGTGGTTCCTCCAAACCCTCCTCTCTTATGTGTGTCATACAAACATCATCCACGTTCACATTATCGGCGGCGGAGGTATCTCCAACTGCAATAATTGTCGAATCTTCTTAGGCAAAGTTATAGAATCAAATTGTAGAATCTTCTTATCAGTAGGCTTCTCAACCAACACTGCAGTTACCACATTATTTGAGTCACTATCAATAGAAATATTTTGGCCAGATGTACTTGCAGAAGGCTGACTAAAAATCTTGTCAATTTTGGGCAATTTTTGTTTACTATCTTCTCTTTCTTGGCGTTGTTTGCGTTTAAATGCACCACTGGGTTTCTTCTTTTTATCCATATTTTAATACGCTACAAGTGTCGTTGGGGAATGACGCACCTATCACTATCCGTCAAATTGACAACACTGCCAACCTATAGAAAAAATTTAGGGGAATTCCCTAGGCATAACTTTTGAATTTCTCTCAACTGAGTTGTCATGATTAAAGTGGGGTTGCAAGTTGCAACCTGTCATATTTATTTTGAAAATGGGAGAAATTTCCAAAAGTTCAGTTCGATCGAGATTTCTGGTAAGGATTCGAGGGCCCCCTGAGCTTGAGGGCCCCGGGGCACTGCCCCGCGTAGCCCCTAGGTAGCTACGCCGCTGTGTCAGGCGCGTGTAAGCGAGACAGAGTGCTGGGCTAATCGGCTAAGGGGAACATAATTTGCTTCCATTCAAATTTATATTGACGGCAAGGAAATTGGCATTTCAAATAAAGAATTATTAATTAATGAAATAATTTTGGTACCTGCTTTGTCACTTGTTTTTTTATGATTAAATTTATACTTATCAGTTCCAATTTTCAAAATAAAAGTCCAATAAACTTGAAAAGTTACTTATGTAGGAATACTATTCCGAATAACGCGTACACCCGTGCACCGTGCACCGTGAACCGAAATTAGTATGTTTTATTTATTTGTAATTAAAACAAAACGTACATTGCACTCCGTTTCTTGGAGTTCCATCCTTTTTGTCACACAGTATTTCAAATGCTGCATTTCTGCAGCTTGTGCACGTACCTTGCATTACACCGCTGATTGATGTTAATGTGTCAATTGTTGACGATATATATTCACTAAACTTGTTAATTAAATGTGATGGAAAGATTGTAATTTAATTTGAATGTCAGCCCGTGCTGATCATAAGTCGGTGAGTCCGGTGAGCATTATCTTTACAGACTTGGTAGCAACATGTCCGGTGTGGTTTTCGTGGTATGCGTGCCAACTGCAAACTTTGAGCAAGCCTTGCACTATGGAAGTGGAACATCTTTTCCCCATCAGGACAGCGGGAAGTTCATCTTTAACAATTCTCCCAACTTGTACTCTGTCGAAGTGGAATTGAGAGATAAACGAATTGATAGGATTCCAATAACAGTTCAAACTGTACAAAATCAAGGCTACACGAACCAGGGCTTCATGGACCAGAGGGTTTCTGTTCATGAAAGAAGACCTGGCAGTGTGGAGGTTGTGCCGATGGAAAAGGTATGTTACGAAAACACCTTCTTCTTTATCTCCTTCGTCTCCCTCTCCATCTCCTCTTCTTTTTCAACTCTTTCTTTATTCCCTTCATTACCTATTTTTTAAATGTGAATAAGAGTCCCAACCATCTGGAGCCAGTTAGACTATGGCATCCCCAATTGAGGTGTGTTGTGAGGCTCAAGTTAGTGAGGATGGAAGGAGATGGGGAAGAGGAGGGTGGGGGAGTAAGTGACTATTCAGATCTGGTCACCAAACACGGCCTAAGCTATTGCAAACAAATGTTCAATTCTCAATGGTGGTCTTACACCAGGGCGATACTGAGAGTATATTTCACTCTGGAACGTGTCGCAAATATACTATATATTATTTTTAATTAATAAATTGTGAAATAACACAACTTGGTCTAGTAAAATTTACTTATATAGTAAATTATAATTTACTTCGCTGGAATTTGAACCACCGACCTTCGGCTTGATAGTCGGGCCTTACCCCTCGATCACGGAAGCCGTCGTATCTTCTTTACCTCCTTCTTCATCTCGTTCTTTAGCCTCTTACTATCTTCTTCTTCATCTCGTTCTTTCCCTCCTTATTTATTTATCTCCTTCTTTGTCTAGTTCTTTACCCTTAGTATCTTATTTATCTAGTTCTCAATCTGTATTAATCTGTAGTATATATCCTCCCCTTCCCACTTCCACTTGCTCCACTTGCTCCTGGTCCTTGATCCTTGAGCTGCATCTTTGTTAGGATAATCAGACTAAATAACTCAAACGTTGTAAGTGTGCAAGAGGTTATTTAACGTGAGGATGAATCTGTGGTTAAAATTGATTAATTTATTTTATTGATACATGATTTAGAGAGTACATGTGTTTTTTTGTGATATTTCACCCTCCATGCTAGGGATGACCCTGTGTTATGGTGAATTTTACAGTTATCGGACATAGAATCTATACATTACTATAATGTAAAAAAGAAAAATAAGAAAAATGATGTATAGCTAGTTTGAGTTGCAAGAAGAGGATGGAGAAGTTAGATAATTATATGAAGATGAAAAATTTGAGAAGTTATTAGTATATAGTATATAATATATAATTGACTGTATTGTTTTTTAAATTCTCATTTTTTAACCCTGTGTATCCGATATTACTGACTGTCTAAAGAATATTTATATTAAGTTAATGACCTTTACCCACTAAGATTTTTTTAATATTTATAAAACTACAAAGAAACACAAAATGAGTTAGGTTTAATACGGATTCCCTGTTCCTCCCGCTTAACCGGGGTAATAAGTGAATGCATGTTGGTTAAAGATACTGGACGAGGTGCTGAAGAAGTTGGAGGTAGAGCACGTGGTGTGGTGCGGAGACAAGCTGGGGAACTACTACGAGGTCATCTTCCCCGTCCCCGCCGGAGACCCCTGCGAGAACATCCTGCACTGCCTCACGGAGCTGGGCATTGGCAAGAAACTGAACTCCGTCGTGAGGTAAAACTACTTACTGCGTACTGCAATACACACATCTTCCCCATCCCCGCCGGAGACCCCTGCGAGAACATTCTGCACTGCCTCACGGGGCTGGGCAATGGCAAAGAACTAAACTCCGTCTTGAGGTAAAACTACTTACTGCGTACAGCAATATACACATCTTCCCAGTCCTACCCGGAGACCTATGAGAAAACATTCTGCAATCTTCATGGGGCTGGGAATTGGCAAGACACTTAAACACTTTACACTTGACACTACTTACTGCATACTACAATACCACGGAGAAAACCTTGTGAGAATATCCTGCGGTGCTCAACAGAACTTCATTTTATATTAACACACAGGATGCCCTGACGAAAATCCTTTCCCTCGCCCCTGGGGATGATGTGTGGAGGATGTTGGGCACTAGGAAAAAAACTTAACTCTGACAATAAATTTTAGATGCAAACAAACAAAATTTCAATGATAAATGAGAGGTCGATAGCAAAACGAAATGAAGAAGATTTTTAAGAGGTATCAGTAGCCAATATTGGCCATAGTATACCGACTTTGTAAGAATATAATATGTATATTTACAACCACCGGGCATGCTATGAAAATCTTATGTCTGATGCATTTATGATGCTGTGTTCTTGATATTGTTTTTTAAATGACCAAATGTGTGATAAAGGAGTGCTAATGGACGGTTCAACGATATTTACTACCTAATTCTTGATTATATTTACAGTGTTATGCCATGCAGTGTGGTTTACTCAGGATTGCAAACTGAAGCAGAGAAAGAAGAACTCATTCTGTAAGTTTATTTGATTTGTTAATGTCTTTTTGCAAAACCTCTCAATTAAGACCTCATCTAATAGCGAAAAAATGAAAACATGTTTTTTTAGAAGGAACTCTGAGGAAACTAAGAGGTGGAAGAGTTTTGTGGAGTCCGTGAGATCTAAGCTGACTGTGAAGCAGGTGGTGGACGGAGTTAGAAGCGGAGGTCAGCTCTCCTTCGACTATCTGCTACTCATTATAACAGCTGAGTAAGTATACTTATCTATTGGGATATTCGATGTGACAAACTTTGACCTGGAGACCCAAAACACCGAAAACAAATGTTTACTCTGTGTAGACATTTTCATCCCCTATGATTAGCTTGTTTATGATCCTGCATCACGGATCCAACCTATAGGTTATCTTAGGAAAAGAGGTGTAGCTAAATAGATAAAGAAAGAGCCTGTTTCATTTTTTTTATTTTGTCCGAACATACCCAACTGAAATACAATTGTTACTAACAACCTAAGGGTATTGAGAAGTTTTTTTTAAATATAGTTTATCAAAAATTCTTGTCGAAGGAGGTCAACCATCTGTTTCCTTTAGACACTCCTGGGAAAGTGGTGGGGCCCCCTCCAGTGTACAGAAACGTACAGTCTGCTTGATAGATTTGCCAGTTATTGACTGGTTCCAGGCTTCAGTGTACAGAAACGTGCAGTTTGCTTGATAGATTTGCCAGTTATTGACTAATTCCAGGCTTCAGTGTCCGGAAACGTGCAGTCTACTCGATAGGTTTGCCAGTTATTGACTGATTCCAGGCTTTAGGTCTTCAGGACATTGATGCCAGATGGGAATATTGTATAGTAATAACCTCCTGTTAGTTCTCTAGCCGCCCTGGGCCTGGTGGAGAACAACTCCCCGAATATCGTGGCCGCTATGCTGGTGTCCCCGCTAATGGGCCCCGTCATGTCCATCACCTTCGGGGTGATCATCGCCGATCGCAATTTGCAGTGGGTGGGCCTGCAGAGCCTGTTGGTAGGCATGCTGCTCTCCTGCCTGTTTGGGTTCGTCTTCGGGCTGATCCTGGGCACCACGGACATGCCTTGGGGCTTCGGGGATTGGCCTACCGAAGAAATGAAATCAAGGTAATCTTTAGGGTTAACCAATACATTACTATAACCAACCTAGTTGCCTAGAAACTGACAGCGCCTCTAGCTGCCGATAATAATAATGATTACTGGAGCAATTCTACAGCCCTATTTTCTTGATAAAATCAACTAAAGGACGCTTTACAACTTAATTAATTTTTATTTATTTATTTATTATTTTATTTTTATTTTATTTATTCGAGACACAAACAGGATATTTATAAAAACATTAATTATAGATAAAAAATTAAAAAAATACAATTATAAATATCCCTAGACTAATGTGTCTGCAGCAATCACATTTGCACATTCACATAAGCAAACATGTAAAACAATGACAGTATTTACATACAAAATTGAAACTTAATTACAAAGATTGAAGCACATAATAAGTAGAAAAATTTAAAGAGTATATATTAAAAAATTCTAAACCACTAAACAATTTTTTTTTATTTTTTTTTTCTTTTTTTTTTTTTTTTTATCTCAGTACAGAAATCGAGGAGATATTTCTTGAAACAAGTTATATTATTTGCAAAAATATCTACGAAAGTGTGTGTTTTAGCAAGATCGAGACATTCTAGACATAGGATTAAAATATCCAGTGTTATTGGCAAAAATTTCGGTCCAAAATATGTTCATATTTCTAGTATATTTGGGCCTGGCGTAAAAATTGATTTGATTGAGTAAGTTACTATTTACACGATTATTCACAATTTTGTAAAGCATTAAGAGGTCATTTATATTTCGTATTTTAACTAATCTCTCTAGTTTGAAATATGTAAGTCTTTGTTCATACCCATTTAGAAGATGGTAGACACCTGATGGATAAGACAAAATCCGTGTAAATTTTCTTTCGACATATTCAAGTCTGGATACCTGTGTAATGAATTTAACGCCCTATCGGGCTTTTACATAGTAAATTGACAGTATATGCATGTAAGTGTAACATAATACATTGGTAAAATAGCTAAATATAATTTACTCATAAGGTGATTAGAAAATAAGTTTATGTACGTATAAGTTACTGATATGTATTATAAAACAAATGTTTAAAAAAAGAAGAAAATAATATCTGTTGTATCTATAGAGAAAAAAACTAATAAGAAATGGCAAAATACCAACGCCGTAATTAATATTGAATTTAAATAATAGTACTTGAAATGGTAAAGTAAATCAAAGTATAATATACATATCAAGTATGACCGTACATGCATACAGTAATTAATATGCGTCCAAAAAAATAAATAACAAATAAACTAAGGAGTATGTGAGTTAAACGTTGGAAGGTATAGAGGCAAGACTTTTCTTAAAGCTAATAAATAATACAAGTTAATAACTAGCAAGTAGGTCTGAAATTAGTTGCCTTTTGAAACTCACAAAGTTATTAACACCAAATATATCAATAAGTTCACAGTATTTGTTTGCAAAGTGATGAATTCTTGGAATTGGTGAATACATAGAGTAGTTAGTATTGAGGTTATTGTTACATTAAAAAGTGTCTTTGCTTCGAGTTAGTCTGGTAGGTACATTCATATAAATTAATTCTAATAATTCAGGGCTGTCAATGAGAGATTTGATAATTTTTAATAAAAATAATATATCAGTTAAAACTCTTCTATCTGATAGTTTGAGAAGTCTGGTTTCGGTACGTAAGTTATTATAATTTATAAATTCGGTGGAAATATTCATTTTAAAATTGATGTACCGAAGAAAATTATTTTGTACCTTTTCTAATGCTTGAGAATGGACTTTGTAGAACGGTGACCATACTGTTGAATTATATTCTAATTTACTTCGTACTAATGAGCAATATAGATGTTTTTTACACTTAAGGTAGAAAAGTGATTAATGAATAAAATTCGCCGCCATTGATAATTAATATTATTATCATTGATTTGAGGACAAGGACTAGCGAAGAGGAAGCGATTAATGGCTATTTGTTTTAGTTTTTTATTTAAGATTAAATCTATAAAATTTGATTCATAGCCATTATTTACTGCTATGTTTTTAATTAGTTTTAGTTCACTATCGAAATTACTATCGGACATTGGAATTGTGACTAAACGATGGACCATTGAATGGAATGCGGAGTGCTTATGTGAAATAGCTAGTCCTTGTCCTCAAATCAATGATAATAATATTAATTATCAATGGCGGCGAATTTTATTCATTAATCACTTTTCTACTTTAAGTGTAAAAAACCTTCCTTCTGAAGTCAAACCGGCCTTTTATACCAATAACAATATAGGTAAATTTCTAATTAATTCTAAAGATAAGGACGATAAATTAAGTCATTCGGGGATTTATAAATTAAATTGTAATAATTGTTCGGCTTTCTATATCGGTAAGACATCACGTAATGTTAATATTAGGATAAAGGAGCATCTTCGTTGCCTCAATAATAACGGTTTTTCCGAATTCGCAAATCATTTGATCGATAAAGATCATACATTCTGTCATAGCACCGGTGCTAACATCTTACATAAAAACGGGCATGGTAACAGACTAAACAATTTAGAGGCACTAGAAATTAAAAAAGCTGTAAAAACCAAAAGTCAGATACTTAATAATCAATTAGACATATCAAGTAGTCCAATATTAAGTCTGTTTCCAATAAACCCATAAAAAATTCCCAGTTCTCCTTACCTCCTTACCACCATGCCAGTTGATGCTTTGTTTCTCCCGATTTATTGGTATAACCCATTAGTCTACATGATTATCTGGCGGTTTTTCCATTACTTGTGCACTTATGGTAATGTATTTTATGACCGTCTTTGTGTTGCTTATATTTGTATCATGTTGTCTCCCTCTATGTTTTGTTATATATATATGCACACATTATGTACTTCTTGTTTAGTATTAATTTGTACCCTGATGATGCTTAAGTAAAGCGAAACCGGTCGGTTATTAAATTAATAAATATCGTGGTTTTAAAACAAAAAAGTATTTTATTTTATTAAATATGTCAAACCACAAAGTGATTGCTTTCTACAATAATAGTATATTTTAATAGGAGTCGTAAAACACCAAATATCGGGTTCTAAACTGCCTTCTAATGGACAAGTTCTTGAAGTTTTGTTCTACAATATCCGGGAAGCGAATTTAACTGTCAATCAAAGTGCTAATCTCACTATTCACGAGTGTGTTATCTATTGGGAAAAGGCGCGTATACCAACCGAATCTTTACCTACTTGTGTGAAAAACTTTTAAACTTATATCAAGTTTGGGGGGACTTGCGCAGAGAACGCAAGTCATATTTTAACAACGTCGTCAAGAGTTTGTTAAAAACATAGATAATTTATTTGACATTGCACACGCCGATGCTCTTGAATTAATAAAAATAAATGAAGATAGAATCTTCTTGCAGCGGCAAAGAGAGCCAGGTCGTCCTGGCTACTTAGGGGGGTTGAGAAAAAAAATGACATATAAAGAGAAGAGAGCGCGCCTTAGAACAATCGAGGAAGAAAAGTGGCGTACTAAATTTTTATCTGCGCCAACTCCTTCAACATCGTCTTACGAACCGTTACAAAACTACTCATCTTCTGATTCTAACGAAGACACAAATTTAGAAGATTTTCCAAAACCGCTACAGAAAACTCAAACTGAAACCAGTAAAACGTCGATGCGAAAAGACTCAATTACTACAAAGTTAGTCGCAGCGCTAGACAGATGCCAGTTAAGTATGAGAGATTCTGTTTTCATTCTTGAAGCTACTATTGTGGCGCTTGTACATAATATTGATCAGTTTCCAATAAGTAAGTCTTCAATTCAAAGAATTCGATTGTGATACTACCGCTTCAAATACAGATCGCTTCAACGGTGCTTGTGTGCTTCTTGAACAAAAACTTAATATAGAAATGTTTATTTTTGCTTGCTGCCATCATGTGTATGAGTTGGTATTAAAAGCTGTGTTTGAAGTAAAAATCAGTCAAGTGAATACAAGAACTGAAATCCCACTCTTCAAAAAGTTTCGAGATAACTGGAAAAATGTTGATCTCGATAAAATTCAGTGCTACAGAGAAAATCTCACATTGCACCTAACCACTTCTGAAATCGATGATTTGCTTGACTTTTACCGTACTACACTGACAACAAAAATACTTGGAGATGACTATCGAGAGTTGTTAGAGCTCTGTGTGATATTTTTAGGCGGAGATACAGCGAGAAAATTTAAGATTCGTCCTCCAGGTGCTCGATGAATGGCAAGGGCACTTAATTCCTTGAAAATATCATTAATTTGTGCGCAATTTAAAATTACCGGTATGGATAAGGCGGCACTTTTAGACGTTTGCCTGTTCATAGTAACATCCTATGTCAAGTTGCCAGGACTCGTGCTTTTTGAAATCGGTGAAGGCTTACAAAAAAATTGATAAAAACATCTCAATGGCAGCTTTACAGAAGTTCAGTAAGCATTTATTACTTTGTTTGATCGTCTCAAAATAGATGCCAGTTTTCTTAACGAATGCCCTACGATGTGGTCAAATAATCTTAGTATCAAGAAGCCAGAAAGAAGGTGTTTTTGCTGAGGGTAGTGAATGATACAGCTGAAAGAGCTGTTAAGTTAATGCAAGATTTTCATGGCTTAATCACGGTCGAACAGGAACAAAAACAATTTTTGTTACGATGCGTTCAGGAACACCGGAAGATTTATCCTGACTGTAAAACACCAACTTTGAAGAGAAAATTTAATCAATAAACCATTTTTAAATATAAAATACCACATTTGCGCATTTTTCGGTTATATTTATCCGACAAAAATGAATGTTTAAAATCCTTCCATATTAACTCTGTACAAATTTTTGTACCATATGTTTGGCATCAAGTCGGCACGGGTTGTCAGTGTTTAATCAAAATAATATTTATTATATGAGTTATTGGGATCAAATGGAATAAAATAAGAGGGTATGCATATTTAAATTCATGAAAAAAAAAATCTCCCTTATGTCCTGGGACACCTTAATAGACGGGTGTGACAAGTGTATAAATTACCTGCTGTAATATAGATAGAGGTGGTATATCGCTGAGTCTAGAAGCAAACATTAATTGCACATTGTTTCTGTGTTCTTTATTCTGCCTTTGATTTTTTTCACCCTGCTTACTAGCGGATACCTGTTCTTTTTTTCTTTGTTGCCATATGCCTTTGCCTTTGTTGTTATATGATATTGGTCGGTTTTTGTATTGATTTGTTGATGATAAACGTACCTACATGTTATCTGGGTTATAAATTTGAGAATGTTGTCGATATATTTGGGGATTCCGTATTATAGGCCAGTACACTTGTATGTTTTATAAACTGATCCCATGATGTATAATCTGAATTTCCGACCATGGCGCACCTGTGCTCGCACCGCCATTTTAAAAATACCTGTCGAAATCGCGCCAAAGTCTAGTTTTTCCAAAATACAAATTCCAAATTTTGGCTAAATTAGCTTATGAATTAAAGTAGAACATAAAATTACTTACAACTTTTGTGAAAACAATTTTCTTCAATAGCGAGTATAAATGTAGTGGCTTGGCCTATTTTAGTGGTCTTCCCATTGGGAATGTATGGCGACCGATATGCTGAAATAGTCTATCTACTATATTTATAGCTAGGTCTGACACAGGCATGACGATTGTTGTCAACGTATCTCACAACAATAATTTTTGAAGAAAAATTAAATTAAGGAATGAAATTTAAAACACTTTACCTCTGTTTCAATTTTTGGCCTGGTTTTGGTGGATTATAGCTTGGATACGTATTAGAGTTAAAACACATAAATTATACACTTATTTATTTTATGAAATTATATTTTCTACAAAATTAGTATCAATAATTTTTTCACAAAATTGTACTGGAAACGAGATATTTACAAAAAACCAAACCTAGTCGCGCAAAAAACTTGTTTTTTTCAAAAATATACGCACCTTTACGACTTTCTACCTCGGTACCTATTAGAGATTGAAGAAAATTGTTTGACAAAAGTTGTAAGTAATTTTATGTTCTACTTTAATTGATTAGCTAATTTAGCCGAAATTTGCATTGGGAATGAGATATTTTGGAAAAACTAGATTTTGGCGCGATTTCTGCCGGTTTTTTTCAAAATGGCGGCGCGAGCACAGGTGTGCCAAGGTCGGAAACTCAGATTTTACATCAGGGGACCAGTTTATAAAACATATAAAAAAATTGGGACTACCGGAATAATTACGATCGCGAATCGCTAACTGCCCTGGAGTATTAGTAATTCTTCACAAACACTTTATTGAAATATAAGAGAATACCACTCCTTAGTAAAAAAACTCCTTTTATTTTACCATAATTTATTAGATATACCATAAGCATTTATTTTCTGTAAAATTAAATGTGCTAGCAAATAGTGAAAACTTTTCAGGTTCATTCATCTCTGGTCCGTGCTGAAAAATGATGTCAGTTTTTGTTTATTTTTTTAGAGCGCTTATTTAATCATATAAAATTAATATTATTTACTTTATATTTAAAGAACTTGTGATAAAATTACCATGTTGAGTGTCGGTATAGCGTTTAACACAATACTCGTATTTTCTTTATTATTTGCAATATTATCTGTATGAAGTCTTGCGGAATTTTTCCTGAAATGAGAAATACTTGTTAATTATTTATACTGTCTCTATTCCCTAATTACTAAGACATGCCCGACAAACTTTCACCAGCAATTCCTGAGCTTATTTGGTGTAAAAAATGCATTTCGGTAAAAATAAAAATATGTCAACGGAAATCAAAAGGAAGTTTATCGACTGCGTATATATGTATATACCTGCATATATAAAATTATTTAAGCTGACATTGTACAATTATGTTCTGTAAAAAACGTATGCCAAAGATCTACTTTTATGTGTGTATTTAAGTAGTATCTTCTCCATTCCGTTAAACATTTTCCTTGGTGCCGTAATTTTGTTCGGGATAAAACTCCCTTTGTCTTCTGTTTTCCCACATTTAACTAAAACGTACGTATATATTAGCCAAGATATTTATTATAAATTGGTTCAATTTTACCATAAATTTGAAAATCATTTCAACGTAAGTAAGTGCAGTAACTTGGGGAGATAATTGTACAATTCTATCTACAACAAATGATCTAACAATCTAAACTTAAAAGATGAATAACTCTTTTTAATATTCGAATGACTTTAGATACTTTATAGGTAACATATGTCTAATTGTCTTTATGGAGAAAAACTTTCGATGTAGAGTTTTTGTTTTATGGAAAAAAAACTTTCGAATTTCAAAAATTTTATACCGGTCACTTTGTATAATATCTTATACTAGGGCAGACCCAGTTAATTCTTGAAAAAATCAGTTTGCATTTTAAAGTAAAGCATTTTTTTGTAAAAATATTATATTAGGTATTTATAGCATGTCTGAGTTCTTCACAATCAGTTCCAATTTTTCAGTGCCCAAAAATTGGTGTGACTGAAAGCCAAATAATATAATTTATATGTAAAAAGAAACTACATTGTTTATAATTATTATATTTGAAATAATTTTTATACAAATAAAAATCTCACATAACAGCGGATCTTTTTATTGAAAAAAATATTTAAGGTAATATTTAACTATTAAAATAAAGAAACTTAAGAATTAAAAAAACTTCTACTAAATAAACTGTTTTCATATTTTTTTAACAATGTCCAAATTTATCTGAAACATGACCACTGTACACATTTTAAGAATAAACAATTGAAAAAAAAATGTATTCTTTTATATTGGTGAAACATACAAAAAACCTTCACTCACTTGAGGAAGAAGTTAAATTATAAAAAACAGAAAATTTTACTAACAGATTTCAAAGTAATCGTTTGATTAAATTAAAAAATACGTAAAAGAAATAACCGGAGCGACGCGACGGGCCGGGTGACAGACAAACTTATAGGCCGGAACTTTGGCGGCGTCTGAAGCAATACAGAGTAACTCCTTGCCGACGTGCACACAAATATACAACGCACAATCCAGAGTTTTGAAGTAACTGGCGGTCGAGTTTGGTTTATCTGGCCAGAAATTGAATTTTTGCTGGTGTTATATTTTAATTAATTCTTATGAATACATTAATAAAATCTCTAATCTTTTTTGAGAGATTCGTCGGGAAGTTACTAATTCATCGTCTAAAAAAATAAAATCTGGTACTTGCCGCTTATCTTACAACATTTTACATTTAATAAAATGTACATATCGTTTTACATAATATATTTAATGGTAAGGTCCTGTTTTTATTAATCTTAAATATAAATAACTTGCATCCCTTCGAATCCTTTTAGAAACATTTAAGATTTTAGTAATAAACTCATCAGAAATAATTAAAATGTGAGCGTCGGGGCAAATCCCCGTTATCAGGGTATTGTGTCACCTTAATGAAATATGAAAAATGAAGAGGATTTTTACCTTTGTAAAAACTAATAATCTGGTATTTACTAATATTTAGTTGCAAATCATTTTCTGAACACCAAGCAAATAGTTTATTCAGATTCGACTGCAAAATAGCGCGATCATTATCATCTTTAATTATTCTGCAGATCTTTAGATCATCGGCAAATAACAGAACTTTGACTTTGCTAAAAATATTTACTATGTCATTGATGAACAAACAAAATAATATTGGGCCCGGATGAGATTTTTTATTTTTTTTTTTATTATTTATTTATTTATTTTTTATTTAGGAGAAAAAACAGATACAGATATCAATTGACAAGAATATACAAAACGTCAATTAGAGAATTCACCTGCATCCAAACTATTTCTCACGAATTGACTTAAACAGCAGTTAAAAACATATACAAATATTTTGACTTATAAATAGGGGAAAAATATATACATAAGAATAACTTTCTTAACATTTAACATTTAACTTTCTTTCACATGTAGAAACAGTCACCAACAAAGGATTAAAAATGCTCGGCTTCATTCTCCGAAATGGCAGAGACTTTAAAAATATTTCAACACTAAAAATCTTATATTCCTCACTTGTTCGAAGTCAAATCGAATATAATTCTCCTATTTGGTGTCCTTACTTTAAAATCCACTCCGACTCTATTGAAAAAATTCAGCATAAATTCCTAAGATACATTAACTATAAACTCGGTCTACCTATAGAATCAATAAATTACAATCACTTGATGAAAGAATTAAACTTACTTAAACTCTCAGATAGAAGACTTATTTCCGATTTGACTTTTATTTTTAAAATTGTCAATGGTATTATAGACAGTCCTGATATATTAAGCCTAATTACCTTCCATATACCCACTAGAACCACTCGATCCAAAATTCTTTTTAATTTCAATAACAATATCAGGACTGAGTCATTTAGAAACTCGCTTATACCTAGATTGCATGCAGTTGGCAATGCTTTCTCAGAAGTAGTAGATGTGTTCAACTGCACGGAATATAGTTATAAGAAGTCTATAATAACAAACCTCTGTCGTAATTATCAATGTTATTAGGCATAATACCATTCTATTCATAAGTTATCACAGAACCTAAACTATGCACTTACATTAGATATCAGACAGAAGAGTGTTATCTAATAATTTTACATACTTAATCAAAACTATAATTTTTCCCAAAATTGTTATGAGATGTCTTACTGACAGCCCTGATTCAATAGAGCTAACTCTTAGTTCTCAGCAAATTCAACCAAATTCAATATTGAAGGTAACAATAACCTCAATACTAAACTACTGTACGGATTGAAAATAAAAATGCTATTGTACCTATGTATACCAGATGTTATTCTTGTTTAACTTTCAACATAATTTCTCAGTAATTATTCTGTTTAACATAATACTGTTTCGCTCCTGTGAACCACTGTAAACATAAATCATGTATATTGTAAAAGCCTTTTACGGCGTCTAAATAAATAAATAAATAAATAAATAAATGTAATTTTACAAATAGAGATATGAAAGAAATGCGCAATATCCTTAAAAGAATTTACAAATTATTTTTGAAAAAATTTAGAGGGTAAAACAAAAAAATATATATATAAATAGATAAACAATGTTAAACAGAAATTTAAAAAAATATATATTTAAACGAAGTATGTCTAAGTTGCTTACTTTGAACTTTGTAGGAAAACAGTGTTCATTTTTCTACTAAAAGTAGTGCGTGTATCAAAAAATAAGTCAGAATCCTTGAGGTTTTGATTCTGATTAAGTGATTCGCACATTCTTCTGATTGGATCCCTGACACCAGCATTTGTACGCGTCCTGCTAATGTGGAATAAGTCGTTAAGCCTTGTTAATGCGCTCAGTTTATAGCAGCTCCACTTCAACACATTCAATCTGTCACTTCAAACTGGAATATATCCTGATCCTTGGAAACTTAATCACTTGACACCTGTATTTAAATCAGGTGATAAAAATTGTGTTTTAAATTATAGACCAATTTGCATACTGTCTACCATCCCGAAAATGTTTGAAAGTATTGTCTTAGATAAAATTGCTGTTAAGTTTAGGCATATTACTAACTTGTTAACCTATCAAAACTATATATCTGATTCCATGTCTAGTAAATGTCAAGTTGACTCTATTTATACCGATTTTAGCAAGGCGTTCGATAAAGTCAATCATGAGTTATTGCTGAATAAACTCCATAAATTCGGTATAGGTGGTTCACTATATAAGTGGTTTAATAGTTACTTGACCAACAGATTACTGGCTGTTAAAATTGATGGTACATTTTCATACAAATTCACTGCTACGAGTGGTGTTCCCCAGGGATCACACTTAGGTCCAATCCTGTTTTTATTATTTGTCAATGATGTATTGTATATTTTCAATGATGTTCAAGTGTTAATGTTTGCAGACGACCTGAAATTATTCAAAGCAATCAGAAACATTAACGATTGCCATATATTGTCAAATAACTTGTCAAGATTAATTATATGGTGTCGTGATAACCGCTTGCAACTTAACATAAGCAAATGTCAAATTATGAGGTTTCATCGAATAAAGTATCCAATATTTTTTGATTATTCCATTAACAACATGTCGTTAGTATCTGTCTCGGAAATTAATGATTTAGGTATTTGGTTTGACACGAAACTTAACTTTATCAAGCATATTGAAATAATAACCAATAAAGCTTTGAAAATGTTGGGATTTATTTTAAGGGTATCTAGTGATTTCAATAATGTAAATACTGTAAAAACATTATATATGTCACTAGTAAGGAGTCATGTAGAATACAATTCCACGGTTTGGTTATTATTTTTTGGCAAACTAATGTTTTTAAGACAAGATTTTTTTATGCATAGCACAAAGGGTAACAATTATTTTACAAGCAATAATTGTTCGCCTGAAACACTCATCCACATTGAAAAATCTCCTGATAAAAGATACATCCCGTTGGCGTCATGTATCTTTTATCAGGAGATTTTTCAATGTGGATGAGTGTTTCAGGCGAACAATTATTGCTTGTAAAATAATTGTTATCCACGGTTTGGTCCCCAAATTATGAGGTTCATTCACATGCGATTGAAAGAATCCAAAATAAATTTTTAAGATATGTAAATTTCAAAATGGGCATTCCTAGAGAAAACCTAAATTACGATAACTTACTTTGTTCATTAAATTTAATAAAATTATCTGATCGCAGAATTATTTCCGATTTAACCTGTTTGTATAAAATCATTAATTCAATGTTTGATACCCCTGATTTATTATATGTAATTTCTTTTCATACTCCAAGCAGGTCGGTTTCAAGACAGTACCTACCATATTATTGTAGCAATTCTATGTCAACGTCCCAATATCATACTCCTATGCGACGGATCCAACAGCTAGGAAACAAATACTCAGATGTTGTTGATATATGTAGTACATCAATTTCAATATATAAGCATACCCTATTGAAGTTTTTTTTTTCATCGAGTAGTAGAATATTTTAATAAAGGTATCTAATTTGATTTGACTAACATATAATAATTTTGTCAACTGAAATAGAAAAAAATATTTTGGATTTTTTATATGTTGTGCCTGCATTCTGTGTAGATCAAGTTGAGTGATATTTTGACTTTATATTTATTTTTCTGTAATTGTTTTAGTAGTCGTTTCCTGCACTATTTTCATGTATAATTTCGTAAATATTTTTTATATATATGTATGTAAAAGCCTTAATAGGCGTGAAATAAATAAATAAATAAATATTATTACTCCAGAACAGCATGGTTTTGTGACCGGTCGGTCTACTACAACCAATCTTCTATTGTATGAACACTATATCTGTGAAGCTTTCACGTCTCGTGCACAAGTAGATTCAATATATACTGACTTTTCAAAAGCCTTTGATAAAGTAAATATTAATATCCTTCTCGCGAAACTGCAAGCCCTTGGTATACATGGATCATTCCTAAAATGGTTGAATAGTTACCTCTGTAACCGCGAACTGATGGTAAAATTAAAAAATAAAGTCTCATATAAATTTAAAGTAACATCGGGAGTTCCTCAAGGGTCTCATCTGGGCCCACTTCTCTTCGTATTGTTTATAAATGATCTATCTTTATGCTTCGAAAATGTCAAATTCATTCTATTTGCAGATGACCTAAAGCTTTTTAAGATTATAAAATGTTTAAATGATGCACTTATCCTTCAGCATAATATAGATAGACTTGCTAGCTGGTGTGAAATAAACAAATTATATACAACACTAATATATTCAACAATTTAACCAACTTATCTCCCTCCACACACCTATCACATCTCTCAATTGACTTAATTCATATAATGTATAATGTTTGTCAACTAATTAATTAATTTTCGAAGGATGCAAACACTTTGGGTTGTGACATTATATATTCATTGAAAAAACACACTTTGTGAGACACCACTTTTTATTTAAATTGACAATGAGCCACCCGGGTTTCACTTATCTAAAGCTTGGTTTTGCTTTCAGTTGTAACCCTTATATCTAATTTACTGAATAATTCACACTTACATAAAGATTAAGCGAATGATTTATCTCGTCTATTTAATATTTGTTTAAATCAAAATTATTTCCAATATAATAATGTTATTTTTACTCAAAAAGAAGGATTATCTATCGGTGCTCCTACAAGTCCCTTAATAGCCGATATTTTTATGAATAATTTAGAAAATAATATTTTCGCTTCTCAATCATATCTCTTAAAAATGTTTTTTACATTTGGTCAGGTACCGAAAGACAATTAAACTCTTTTCTTAGAATAATAAATTCCTTTCACCAACAAATTCAATTTACTTTAGAAATAGGTACCAACTCAACCTTGAATTTTCTAGACATAACTTTAAGTATCAAACAATAAACTTGATTTCAATATTTACCGTAAACCAACGTACATTGATTGATATCACCATTCACAATTCATCTAACCACCTTTATCCATTAATAATAATTCAAACATACTTAAAATAATTAAAAAATTTAACCTATAGTCCCATTTTGAATTTATTCCGTTAACTTATCATTTGCCACATAAATTATGAAGTAAATCGGAATCGTATAATTTTCTAACTATTATGTATATTATGAAATTCTTCAATCTGTGAACTTCACATGGGTATCCTTACTTCTCTAAGCATGGCGGTTGAAATAACAATCAAAATGTATAATCCAATGTAATTTTTTTCAGAAATAAATAAAATAAATTAAAAATACAGCTAGTTGTCAGGTATTTAAGAATTCACAAACTGAAAACTTTAGTCCCCGAGCAGCGCCGGGTACACGTCAGCTAGTGATTGATTCAAAGATTTAATTGGTTTATGATTGTTTGATTAGGGGCAATGTGCGTTCCTTGTGGATGGGAGTCTTGTGGGCCCTGACCTCCGGGTCCGGAGTGGCAGTGGCCCTGCTGCAGGGCAGCGCGGGGCCTCTCATCGGAGTAGCCATCTCTGCCTCACTACTGCCGCCTGTCGTCAACTGTGTAAGCTATCACCTTTATTGGTTTATGATTGTTTGATTAGAGGCAATGTGCGTTCCTTGTGGATGGAAGTCTTGTGGGCCCTGACCTCCGGGTCCGGAGTGGCAGTGGCCCTGCTGCAGGGCAGCGCGGGGCCTCTCATCAGAGTAGCCATCTCTGCCTCACTTCTGCCGCCTGTCGTCAACTGTGTAAGCTATCACCTTTATTGGTTTATGATTGTTTGATTAGAGGCAATGTGCGTTCCTTGTGGATGGGAGTCTTGTGGGCCCTGACCTCTGGGTCCGGTGTGCGGTGGCCCTACTGCAAGGCAGCGCAGGGCCTCAATAGTCTGCTGTTTAATATATGAAGAACACTTACCCATATTAAATATTGATAATTTATTAAGAATACCTTTCAAATATTCCGGTTAAAAACGGGACTGCAGGCCTTTAACGAAGACATTGACAGGTTTCCTAATAAACAATCAGTAAAACACGAATATGTTATGGCGATCTCAGAAAATGCGTTAGCCCAAAATCTAGTATTTTCGCATTTCGTCATTGTGTATTATCAGGACAAACGCAGATGCATGGATACGTGTTTCAATATATTACGAATGTACTAAAAGTTTATTAGGAAACGGCATGCTAACAGTATTTTAATAAAACAGCAATACTCATGTTTCTCCGTGTATAAATTATCACAAGACGATCCCGGTTCTATAGTTTAATAGGCGTCCAAAAATTATCGAAATGAAACGGGCGGAAAAAACTTTTTAGTAAGGAAAGTAATTTTCATCTTATTTTGAACGTCAAGTGTACGAAAGTATCAAAATTCGGTTTTAGGGAGTGGAAAAAGGGGGTGGATGTTGTTTATCAAAACCTCACGTAGACAGTAACCTACCTCTTGTTTTGAAGGTAAAGTGTTCAAAATTTCATCAATCGATAATCGATAATCGAATTAAACTGTATATTTGTCAAAAAACACACCCAGACGGAGAAAAATGTAAGTAGTGCTAATTCATTAAACATCTCTTCAAATTAAAAACGGGATTGCAGACACGAACATTGCAGATAAGACGATTATGAATACGTGTGATGATACATTTCTCTTTTAAAAGCTTAACAGGAAATTTATTTTCAATCTTTTCGTTAAGGGCCTGCAATCCAGTTGTTAATCGGATTACGAATAATTTGAAGAGATTATTTATAAATTAGCAATATTTAATATCAGTAAGTTTTCTCCGTGTATACGCCAAACAATTGAAAACAATTGTCGTTATTAATAAGAAACCTATTGAGACTAGAAGAGATAGAAATAGTCATAATTTGCTAATCGAGATGTATTATTACTTGTAGGGATTGTATTGGGCTCTGGCTTGCATCTGGTTGAGATACGACGGAGTGAAAATCCCCCATATTAAAGGAGAAGAATACTTTGGAAACACGTCATATGTTCCCCTCTATTCTGATTACATCCCGATTGAATTTGCTATTAACGGTAAGTTTGTTATTGCAACATGTCTTTACCGAAAATACAAACTAATTAAATGTAATTTTAATTAAATTTATTACTTTCATGATGTTTTAAACATCAAAATCTGTTTAACCCATCACTGCCCGATGATTCTTAACTTAATTAAAAAAATACTTTCATTTATACATTTTTGTGTTTAGATTAAATTAAAAGATAAATATAATTAAAGGATAAATAAAAAAGACAACCTTATTTTTGTTATTTGTTTTTGGGGTGTTATGCCGTGTTGCGCTAACTCCTTCTTTGGCCAACGATTCGGACAGCATTGCAGTGTCCATCATCAGGGCAGATGTGTTATTACAATAGGGCAGATGTGTTATTACAATAGGGCAGATGTGTTATTGTAATAACACATCTGCCCTGATGATGGACACAGTAATGCTGTCCGAAACGCTGGCTAAAGAAGGAGTTATCGCAACATGGCATAACACCCCAAAAACAAAAAACAAAAATACTTTTGGGCGTGAAAATCTTAAATCATATTTTAAAAAAAACAATGCTTTATTACAATGGTTTGTTATGTAGATTACGAGTATATGCTACATCGGGCATGCATGTTTAAATGCTTCATTACAATGATTTGGTATGTGGATTATATGCTCAATCGGGCATGAATGTTTAAATGCTTTATTACAAAGATTTGGTATGTGGATTATATGCTACATCGGGCATCAATGTTTAAATGCTTTATTACAATGATTTGGTATGTGGATTATATGCTACATCGGGCATCAATGTTTAAATGCTTTATTACAATGATTTGGTATGTGGATTATATGCTACATCGGGCATCAATGTTTAAATGCTTTATTACAATGATTTGGTATGTGGATTATATGCTACATCGGGCATCAATGTTTAAATGCTTTATTATAATGATGTAGACCAGAGGTTCCCAAACTATTTGCCCCGTAGACCACTTGCCAAAAATTTTTTTTTTTGTAGACCCCCTGTCTACCGAATATTGAATTATCCTAAAACTATTAACGGCCCATGTGATAATCATTTATTTATTTCCTAAAAATATTCCCTTACCTTGCCTGTCTAACAACCGGGTGGCGGAATGGTTCCTCTTTCTTTACACTATGCAGACAGGGGCGCCCTTGTGAGGTATTACACCAAATGAAAATGAAGCAGGATAAGCAACGGGAATTTCTTTCTGTAGCTAGCCCTACAGAACTGCCTCTTAAGTTTGTCAGTGCTTCTTCCGGTCAGTTCTTCTTATCACATGATATCCGATTCTTCAACGTTCCATTTCCATAGTTAAAATATCCTCAAACATAGTTTTGAAGTCTGTGTGAAGTGTATTTAAATGTCGAACGTCATTATTACCCTGGACGTTTTTCAAAAAGAAGTTGGGGAACTAGGAACTCCAATGTGCAATGTTTTGCTTGAATATATTAATTCTGACGAGAAAAGGAACGTATACTCTATTTATATACCTCAATTAACAACTTTACGAAATATGAAAATACAAATATCAAATAAGTAATTTCTCAGTCTATTATATTTGTGTTAGGTCGATTGTGTCATTTACGAAACTCTTAAATGTCGAGGTAAATGAACTTGAGGTAAATGGGGGTCCGATCGTATGTACCCCCATTTGAACCCCAATTTTTTTTCTCGCTGACTTAGACCCCCAGCAAGCCGATATCGACCCCTGGGGGTCTATATAGACCACTTTGGGAACCTCTGATGTAGACTATAAATATGGTACATCGGGCATCAATATTTAAATGCTTTATTATAATGATTTGGTATGAAGATACCAAATATAATGTTTAAGAAAGGAAGAAAAAAATTGTTACGGTTTTAACAATCATAATTTAGATGAGAAAAATAATATTTTCATTCAAATATACATGAACCGTACATTTGGTACATTTCACAAATGGACTGGTAAGGCTAAAATATCATTTTTTTCTCCGTTACCTCTCTAGGTTAGATCTCTCTAGTCGTCATCTTGTTGATCGGAATTACCTACCATATGAAAGAATTATCTACATAACTCATTGAATAATTACAACACATCAATGACATAACTACAATAAAAAATATTTGAGCGTTGATTGCCATGTATATCTTCAATTTAACTTTCCAGGAATCGTGAGTGCCTGTCTCACGGTGATCAACGTGATCTGTATCTTTATAACGGCCATCATGGTGCTGAAGATCAAAGAGGTGGCCGCCCCCTATACTTCCAGTCCCGAGCTGCGCAGGTTTTGGCAGCAGGACCTGCGCATGGCCCGGGAGGAGAACCGCGCCAGCAGCATGCGGAGCAAGGAGGAGGCGGAGAGGAAAGAGTATGTATATCTTCATAACGGCTATCAAGGTGCTGAAGATCAAAGAGGTGGCCGCCCCCTATACTTCCAGTCCCGAGCTGCGCAGGTTTTGGCAGCAGGACCTGCGCATGGCCCGGGAGGAGAACCGCGCCAGCAGCATGCGGAGCAAGGAGGAGGCGGAGAGGAAAGAGTATGTATATCTTCATAACGGCTATCAAGGTGCTGAAGATCAAAGAGGTGGCCGCCCCCTATACTTCCAGTCCCGAGCTGCGCAGGTTTTGGCAGCAGGACCTGCGCACGGCCCGGGAGGAGAACCGCGCCAGCAGCATGCGGAGCAAGGAGGAGGCGGAGAGGAAAGAGTATGTATATCTTCGTAACGGCTATCATGGTGCTGAAGATCAAGCATGTGGCTGCCACCTTCACACCCAGTCCCGAGGTGCGCAGGTTCTGGCAGAAGGACCTGCGCGGGGAGCAAGAAGGATCTAACTAATGTGTAGTCCTAAAACATTTCTTTACTTGCGTGAGAATTTAAAAATTAATTCATTCATTATGTACGTAAGCTAACGCAACATTGTAGTACGTAACGCACCTGAACTCGAGCGTTAATGTGTTATAATTACCGTAATATTGCTACAACTCCAACACGGAATCACAATTGTATACTCCCGTTCCCCGTATACAGAATTTGCGTAATGATTATAAGGATCTATAAGGAGCGCCCCTGAGGTGGTTTTGCACAAAAACGGTGCTATACAAGTCATCCAATTATTTTTATTATATTATTGAAATATTTAACGCATATCACTAAATATAAACAGATTTGGCGAGAGAATCGGCCATCTCATTACCCTCTATACCCAAATGGGCAGGGACCCAGGCCAATATCGTCTCAAACCCAGATTCACTTAGAGAATTGAGAAGATTTTTTATTTTACATATAATATTGTCATATTATTGTAGAAATCAATCACTTTGTGGTTTGACATATTTAATAAAATAAAATACTTTTTTGTTTTAAAACCACGATATTTATTAATTTAAGAACCGACCGGTTTCGCTTTACTTAAGCATCATCAGGGTACAAATTAATACTGTACAATACAGTATTAATTTTTACCCTGATGATGCTTAAGTAAAGCGAAACCGGTCGGTTCTTAAATTAATAAATATCGTGGTTTTAAAACAAAAAAGTATTTTATTTTATTATAATATTGTCTTCCGGATAACATAGAATATTTGACATAATTTTAGTTAGAGCACTTAGCGAATCAGTACATAGTAAGGCTCGATGAATGTTGAGAACCTGGATTTGATTTAGCGCTTGTTCCTTTGCAAAGCATTCAGCTGTAAATATGGAAACTTCTTTCGGTAATTTATAAGTGAGATTGATGTTGAATTCTGGACTATATATCGATGCTCCACATCTTTTATTTTCAAATTTGGAACCATCTGTGTAAAGGATGGAAAATCCAGGGAATTTTGAAGCCACAATGCTTTTAAAACAGTCATCCACATTTTGAAATTTATTTGGGGAAGATAAAATATTCTTCCGAAAGTCTGATGTTATTGTGTTCGGCATAAAAGTGATTGCCTTAAATGCAATATTGTATATAGGGAGATTGGGAACTTCTTGAAGATATTGGAGGGAAGATGACAGAGAATTATAGAGATGAAAACTTTTGATTAGGAGAGGAAAACATTTTTTTTCACTCAATCTTTTATTAGAATTCAAATCAACACTTAGCCGATTAAGACTTTGTTTAATAGGATGATGTGATAACGATAAAGCCTTGAAAATATATTTATTGGCAAGGAATTGCCTTCTGAAATATAATGGAGGCTCCCCACATTCCACCTGAAGCGCATTAATTGGAGAAGATTTCATAGCTCCAATAATCATTCTGAGGGCTTTTGATTGAATTCTTTCCATTTTCTTATCTGAATATTTAGGGAGGGGGTCAAAAAGGAATGTGCCGTAATCCAAGTGGCTCCGAACTAGGGAATAATACATTAATTTAAGGGGGTTTTTCACTATCTCTGATTATGTTCTGATCAAGCACTAATCCGCGGATTAGTCATTTTTTCGTTTTCACTATATCTGAATAACGCTAACGCTCGGGTTAAAGTTAGATTTGACTAATCAGTGCTCTAACCAGACGTTAGGCGCTATTCCTCGAATCAAAGATGGCGTCAAAACATTCCGAGTTTAACAGCTGAGAAGTGAGTCGAATTTTGTAGAATGAATTTGAATGCTTGTATGATCCATCCTGAATTATTTGATTGTGTTCAAAATAAGAAACAATGTATTAATTCGACACGAATCTATCTAAAATGACCTGATAATCAACATAACATAACCAAAAAAATGCACACTTCGCGGTGTGCGGACTGTGACGCATGACAGCCGTGGCAGTAGATGGAGAAACAGCAAACATTTTGCGATGTTGCCAGACTATTTCGAGTGTTATCTATCCGGCAGCTCGAAACAATGGTGAAACGGTCGCCGTTGAATAACGAAGTTATTCTGAACTTTAAAGCCAGCCAACGGATAGCTATTCAGATATTTAGCCCGACATAGTGAAATACCCCCTTAGAGTGGTAGGATGAGATCCCCACCATACTCTGGAAACTGCTCGCATCATATTAAGTCCCTTTTCACACTTTGTAGAAATTATCTGAATGTGTGGAAGCCAGGGAAGTTTATGGTTCAAAAGAAGACCAGGGAATTTGATTTGAGTAGCGGTTTTTAGAGGCACATTATCAAAAGAGATTGAAAAGTGGGGAATTTTTCTTTTGCGCGTGAAAGCTACGACCCTTGTTTTAGATGCCGCCAGATTCATCCCATTTATTGACAACCAGCTTTTAACATCTTGTAAAGCCAAATTCATTTCCTTAGCTGCAAGAATAATATTTTTATGTAACAAATATATAACGATATCATCCGCAAAGTAAAGTCGCTTGATAGAAAAAGGAATTACTGAGTCTAGGTCGCTTATATAAATATTAAACAACAGAGGACTGATAACAGAACCCTGGGGTAAACCTCTCCATAGTTTGCGCCTTAAGCATTTAGAGGAAGACTCAATAATAATGGACCTATCTGTGAGCAAATTAATAATAAATTGGACTAGTTTCGGGGGGATTTGTTTTTTAATTAGCTTTTCTTTCAAAACATTCAGTAAAACATCATCGTAAGCTGATGAAAGGTCAAGGAATGTGGCCAATGTATAAGAATTTAGGGATTGAAAAACTCGGATATCAGTTGTGAACAAAGTTGTGTGTTCTTTTTCCGAAAACCATACTGATTTGGTGAGATAATATCCTGACTTTCAACAAACCACTCTAGTCTGTTTTTTATCAAACGCTCCGCTATTTTCTTCAAACATGATGAAAGAGCAATAGGCCGATAAGACGAAATTTCAGATGGATTTTTTCCAGGTTTTAAAATGGGAATGATTTTTTGAGTTTTCCAAATATCCGGAATTAGTCCTGTTTCAAACATATTATTAATAAGAGATAAGAAATATTCAACCGCCATATCAGAAAATGATTTAACGAAACTATAAAATATTCCATCGGGACCCGGAGCAGAGTCAGAAAGGGCTCTTATCACTCGTTTCATCTCATCAATGGAGAAAGGAGCATCTAGCCAGTTAGAGTGAGATGGATACGGCTTAATAGAAGGCATTTCTTCACATCCGGCAACTGATGGGGGGGCTATTTTATCCGCAAATCCTATAAGAATTTCTTCTGATATATGTTTGATTCTCGGCGGAGAATACGATGATCCGAATTTTTTTAAGCTAGACCAAACTGAAGACTGGGGAGTTTCCGGAGACAGGTTCTCACAGAACTTCCGCCATCCAGCGCGCTTCTTATTTTTCAAAATTCGTTTGGTTTCTGCCTGGGCTTTTTTAACTGATAAAAATTTTTCTAGTGACATACACTTACGAAAAGAGGAAATTGCTATTTTTCGAGAGTTGACGAAGCGAGTGCATTCCTCGTCCCACCACGGAGTAGAGTGTTTTATTTTAATGTTCGCATTGCGTTTCGGGATGGATTTTTCTGCTGCATTTATAACCATAGAAGGAAACGTCTCACATTGCATTCTGATGTCTCCCGGGGACGATTTTGTTAAATTAATAAGGTTATCTAGTTCAGAAGAGAAAGTGCTCCAATTCGCATCTTTCGTTCTAAATTTGAGATTATTTTTAACTGGGGGGGAATAAGTGTTAAATTAAATGATCACTAGAGAGGGGATCGTTTAGGATGTCCCAAGAGCATTTAGATGCTAACGAATACGAACAAAGAGATATATCAACAGCACTTTTCCGTTGATGAGGGGGGGGTGAATCTGGTTGGAGATCCGTCATTTAAAAAACATAGGTTATGGATATCAATAAAATCTAAAAGATTGCGTCCAGAACGATTTGTTATTTCGCTAACCCAAGAAGGGGAATGTGCATTAAAATCTCCAAGGATCATATAAGGGGAACAAATCTGGGTTAAGATTGGTGCCCATTCATTTTCAATAAAAGTCGTAGAGGGAGGAATATATATTGACAATATTGTGATATTAGATAAGACAGCTGCTATTATCTGGATATCGTCGGAGGGAGTATGAATATTAATTTGTTTAAACGGGATAGATTTATGGATTATCAGAGCCGAGCCGCCTTTCCCATCCGGTCGGTCGTGTCTGAGACAATAATAACCTGGAATTCTTAAGTGAAAGGAGGGTTTTAACCACATTTCATAAATGGCGGCTAATGAAACGTCGTGTTCGTCGAGTAATTGAATTAGGTCAGATTTGTTAGCGAAGAGGCTTCTACTGTTCCACTGAAGAATTTTGTTCAGTTTCGAAGCCATTGGGGAGGCAAGATAGTAAAGATTTAATGTAATCGGCAGCGTTGGACGGTACAGTATTGTTGTTTGTAAGGATAGAAATTAAAAGGGTAATTGAAGTGTGTATAAAAGAATTATTATTCATTATTTCGGGGAGAGTAGGAGGGGAAGAATTACCATTAATGGCACACCCATTGGGCGTCTGGGATTTGGCATTCCCATTCGGGCTGGCCAAAATATTATTCAATTGTTTTTTATCAAGGTAAGGTGTATATTTTGGGTTGGGTTTGACTGGCTTGAGAATGGTTTCTCTGTGAGAAGATGACGTTGAATTTTAAAAGGTGGTTGTTTGGAAAGAAACTGAGGACGATGTCATCTCTGCGAATGATTTTTTCGCAGGAGAGATTAACTTTGAGGCCTGGAAGTACGAAATGTTGTCGGTAGCCATTTTATGTTTTAGGTTCTTCTGTCTTGTTAATTCCGGACAGGCTAGACCAGAGATGGGCAAACTTTTTAAGGAAAGGGCCAGATAAAATAAAAAATTATCTAGGCGGGCCGGAAAAAAAATTTAATAAAATATTTTTTTATAAGTGATACAAGTACTTTATTTTTTAATTTTTACATCATGCATAATATTGAGTACATTATATGCTAAAATGGTCAAAAAGTAACAAAAATTGATTATTATTTAGAAGAGTATGAAGGCGTATGTGACAGATGAAACTGTGGCTGAGCTTCTAAAAGTTTATCATAATCTGGTAAAAACTGGGATGAGCTGATTTGCAGTAGTGAAGCTAAATGGTGGTCAGTCAATCGGGTTCTAACACTGTTTTTGCGAAACTTCATAGTAGAAAACACCTGTTCACAGATGTAGGAAGATGCACACATCACAATTATCTTCTGAGCGTGAGATTTCAGGTTTGGGAAACTTGATTTCGACAGGGCCTTGTAGAACTCAATTTTGGAAAAGTTGAGAAACAGTTGCTTCAATTCAGTGTTACATTGCAACTCAATCAATTCGAGCTGCAATTCTGGTTTGACTGATTCAAAATCCATATTAAATGGCATGCTAAAAATGTCCAGGTCCTGTTCTATAACTTTGAAGTCTTGGAATCTTCGTTCAAATTCTTCATAAAGATATTTCACGCTTTTCTCATAGTTCTTAAGTTGGTCCTCCCTAAGTGCAATAGTTTTTAGTCTTGGAAAATGGGTAAAGTCTTTCTTGACTAGTTGTTTAGAAAATAGATTCAATTGCATTTTGAAACTCCTGATATGACCCCAAATATTATTGATTAATTGATTTCTTCCCTGGAGTTTAAGGTTCAATTTGTTGATGTGACTGAGAAGATCTGAACAAATGCAAAGTCTGAAAGCCATACAATATCTTTCATATGTTCACATTCGTCCATTCCTTTTTCTTCCATGAAAGAGATTATTTCGTCTTTTAAATCGCAAACTCGTTCGAAAACTCGTCCTGCACTGAGCCACCTTACTTTAGTGTAGTAAAGTACATCAGAATACTCAGACTGCAATGAGTCAAGAAACTCTCAAAATTGTTTACGATTGAGTGCTCGTGAACGAATGCTATTAACAAGCTTAATAACAACATCAAGCACATGTTTCATGTCTAGAGCAGATTTACACAGAGCTTCTTGATGTATGATACAGTGAAGAAACACAGCTTCGTTCCCAGGAAATGATTCCTTAAACATGCCTACGAAACCAGATTTCGTCCCTGTCATATTCGGTGCTCCATCAGTAGAGATGTTACAAATTTTCGTCAAAGGTACTTTCAAAGACGTGATAGTTTCTTGAAATTCTTGAAAAATGTCTGATCCTTTGGTCGTTCCCTTTAATGAACGCATGCAAGCTAATTCTTCAGTAACACAAAAGTTGTCATCAACACCTCTTATAAATATCAGTAACTGAGCTGTGTCAATTATGTCCGTACTTTTATCCAACGCAAAAGAACAGAATTTAAACTCGCTTATCTTTGACTCTAGTTGTGAGACAAACTGCTTATCAATTACTTCAATTCTAGAAGAAATTGTTTTTCGAGACAAACTTACTATCTCAAAATCCTTTGTTTTGTTAGGACACAAAATATCACATACTTGGATCATACAAGTTTTTAGAAATTCACCATCAGAAAATGCTTTGTTACTTTTTGCAATATTGTATGCTACAACGTAACTGGCATGTGTAGCTAGCTTTTGAGAACAGCTTTGTTTTTTAAAAATATTTTGCTAACCTGACAGTTTCTTACGTAGAGCTTCTGCTTTTTGCTTCCGTTCCTCTTCGGTCATAGTTTCATAAGTGGCGTTGTTATGTTTTGTCATGAAGTGTCGTGAGAGGTTGAATTCCTTAAATACCGATACAGCTTCATTGCATATGAGGCACACAGGTTTATCCTTAATATGTGTAAAAAAAGTATTTCCAAGTCCACTCATCTTTCAAAATACGACATTCTGAATCAACTTTACATTTTTTACTTGCCATTGTAACGATCAAAAATGTCAAAAACACTACCAAAAAAGCGCAACCATAGAAACACAAGCCAGGCATACAGCCGCAGAGGTGACTTGACACTGACTACGCACGCGACGTCGCGCCGTGACTGTCCGAACTACACTGATGAACATTGAACGATTGAACACTGACCTTGACAACAGAGGAAACGAAAATGGTAGCGCCCGATTCGTCCCGAACTTAGCCGAGCAACACACGCATTGCACTTCACATCGCCATGCATTTGCCACGCTACCGATCTGCAAAGCGCGAGGTTGTGTGTAAACTAATATTAGATGCAAATAATACCGTACTTAAAACACAATGAGAAGGAAACCGTTAGGTATTCTATTCTATCTACGTAGAAAATACATTTTGTTCAATTGGTAAATTGTGGTAGGATTATTCAAAACAATGTCGCGGGCCGGATTGACTAGCCTGGCGGGCCGGACTTGGCCCGCGGGCCGTACTTTGCCCATCACTGGGCTAGACTGACCGCGGTATGTGCACCCGAACAGTTAATGCAAATGGGATCATTGGAAGATTTCGTACATTGATCAAATGGGTGACCTTCTCCGCAATGGTAACAACGTGGGGTGGAGCGGCATACGGATTTCGAATGTCCGAACCGGCAGCAATTGAAACATTGAATTGTTGGAAATTTATAAACTTCGACGGGAAGCGAGGTATAATAAATTAACACACGAGACGGTAGGGATTGTCCCTCAAATGTAACAACAACAGACTGGGAAGGTTTCCAGATCGTGTTTCCATCAGTAGAATCCTTGTAGTTCAGTCGACGTACTTTTAATACTTTCGGGGTTCCGTGGGAATTATTCAAAGCATCAACAATTTCAGCCTCTGGGATCTGCGCGGGAATTCCTCGCACGAGACCCATTCTCGAAAGGTTAAATGTAGGGATGAACGATTTATATTTATGATTTGAGAGCGAGTCAATTTTTTTTACAAATCCATTTGCGGAAGCGGCAGTGTTAAACTCGATAGATAATTTATATCGCCCTTCCGGTTTAATTGAACCGTTAACAATACCAAGGTTATTATTTTTTGAGACAAATACGAATTTTCCTAAATCTAAAGGATGAATAAGTTTTCCCTGTTCAGTTCTCTGAACATTAACGGTAAATGGACCGGAAGCTGAAGCAGGATAAAGTAAGTCAGTACTTTTGTATTATCGCTAGTTAAAGTACTTGGCTGGATGTTACTATTGGTGTTAAGGTCGTTAGAGGTCGAGGTTTGTTGAATCGGCGGTATAGATTTAACTTTCGATGGAATGTGAAGGCTATGCGATGGTCGTCGTTTACGAGATGGGAGCGTAATAGAAACCTGGCTCGTATTAGATTCCGAATCAGAAAAATCCAATATCGACATTGGGTCGGGAGGCCTATCTTCGTCTTCCTCCATTACATAAAAAAAAATTAACTTTTAAAAATTAAACTGAAAAAATAATACGCAGTCTATTTCATTGACTGTACAAACAAAAACGGATTAGCCGTAAGCAGGAATGCAAACAAATAGGTATACGATAAACAAAATTAAATAAAATGTAACAATAATCACTTATCTGTACGCGGCGCAGGAACGGGCGAACGGCACTAAGCAATAGTAAGGTACACACAACCACTGTTGACCGCGGCTCGAATCGGACTCAATGACAAATCTTATTAAGCAAACTGATCAATAAATTTTTTTTTCTGCTATTTTGCCATCTTGCATTGTAAAGTATTTTATTTGTATGTTGTTGTGATCATATAGATGTTCTTTGTGTTTAAAAAACAATAACAAAGTAAAGGCCCTGCTGGGCGTAAAAATGAAAATAAATAAATAATTCGAAAACGAATCAGAATAGTACTACTAGTAAAGAAAATATATTTTATATTAGCCTTGACTTTCTTTATTAAATTTTATGCAATCGAACAATGCACCTTTTTGATATGTTGATTACGAAATACGCAAGTATCTGCAATGGGTATCTTCTTGTTTTCAGATATATAGAAGATATAGCAACAGACGAACTGAGCGACAAGTTGGACGAGGCAGTGAGAGAGGCCATTGACGATGATACCTTTCGGAAGGTGCAGAGAGTCAGCTACCAAACTCATGGACCGGAAAACGTAAGACGATTAAAACCTCAAATATGTTATTTCTGTACTAAACACTCGTAGGGACTACGTGGTAATTAAACTGATATGCGTGAGAACGTGCTTACATTAGGCATGCCAAATATATGTACGAGTAAATGGGTAAGTAATGCTCGGTGCCTTCTCAATGTCATCAATATTAAATTTCTCCATCATTGATGATCGAGATATATTAATTATCTAAACGAAACATACGAAAGAAAACAACAAGACACAGAAAATTAAGAGATTCCGGTCACTATTGGGGATTGAACACAAGACCTCTGTCTTAGCGGTACAACGCTCTAACCACTAAGCTATTGAGACCTGAATATATTACATCACTTTTGTCGTTCTCTATTTAAGCTTTACCAATATTAATCTCATCCAAAGATATTAGAAGTTGGCCGCCGGACCGTAGGCGGAGTACTACCTAATTAGGGTACTTTGAATACTGTCGGGACGTGTACGCACAGAAATCTGTTATATGTAGTAGTGCGGATACCTTAGCGTAATCGAAGGTATGCAATAGTATTGGTGAACAAAACCGGCAACACTGGGCAAAACAATTCCACACAGTATGAACTGCTCATAGCACATCTCGTTCTTCTAATATCTTTGATCTCATCTAATTCGCATATTTTTTGGCTGCTATCGGCTGCTTGTGTGATTACATATTTCTTATATTTTCTCGTAGTGCCGGTAATACAGATGTCCTGGGTTCGATCCCCAGTTGTGACGCTAACATTTTATTTTCCTTGTCTTTTTCTGGTTCATGTTTCGTTTAGATTCTTGGACTTACCTCCTACAATACGAAATATACACAATCAAAATAAATAAATTTTGACAATTTCAAAAACATTCTTAATTGATAACTTTTCAGGTTGCTCGTCAGTTTCTCAATCCCACAGTTCACCACCCTCCTCCTCTCAGTAGATCTGCATCCTTTAAGACTTCGAGCAACACCCAGCGGCACAGCACCGCATCTGCCGACCTGGCCGCCCTCGACAAGCTGGTGAGCGCGCTGCTCGGCACGCAGTCCCGAGAGCCCCCTTTGCCGTTACCCAGCCGCCTCAACATGCACCAGCAACACACAACCAGCAAGTCCTTCAAGTCCAAGCGAGCGTCCACCGTGTCTAATGCCAGCTCTGTGGGTCTCGCCACCATCATGGAAGCAGGCAACTGCGGCAACAACCGAGAGTCGCAAGGCACGGAGAGGTCCACCTCTTGGTCGGAGAAGGTGTTTAATCATCCTGTGGTCAGTAACGCGCTGGGGAACTTAAAGCCGGAGTCCAGGATGAATATTCAAGCGCACGATCCACTGATAAACCCGCAGACCGAATGTGAAGATGCAAGGGATGAAGACCCTTTGACCTCTCCAGCTAAACTCTCGACCCATCGCCTTGCACCGCAGTGGGAGGGATAAATACATCTGTCACTCCTGAATTTCCCAGAACTTACATTCATTCCTTAATAGTCTATTCCAATTCGTGAGCTCCGTGTACTTACTGATTTAAAAACTGTTTTCTCTACATCTCTCCACACAAATTCGGATTTATTTTTTTTCTCTCCACACACTTTCATACTTTTTAGAATTCTTCGTTATTATTACTCATACCTCATCATTAGAAAGAATTAAGAGCAACAATCTTCATCCCAATCGAAATAACCAAGACAACTATTTATAATTTAATACTTAGAACCATATAACTTGTAGTAAAATAACCAAGACACCTATTTATAATTCAATACTTAGAACCATATAACTTGTAGTAAAATAACCAAGACAACTATTTATAATTCAATACTTAGAACCATATAACTTGTAGTAAAATAACCAAGACAACTATTTATAATTCAATACTTAGAACCATATAACTTGTAGTAAAATAACCAAGACAACTATTTATAATTCAATACTTAGAACCATATAACTTGTAGTAAAATATTCAGATATGTTGTTTTATAGGGTTATAATATTAAGTAAGTGTGTGTGTGACAATTTATTTATTGCCTAAATATTAGTCAATAAAACCACAATTTATTAAAAATGAGCTTTTATTTTTAAAGAAGCCAAAATTATGAACATAAGTTTGTGATATCTAACCATTACGGCAAACAATACTCCATCAAACAAATCAGTATCGACAAAGAATCTGAACTTTAAGTATACATTGAAAAATTACTGTTTGTATTAAAAATATAAAATCCAAATGATTAATTTATTTAACAAGGACCGCACAATCATTTGCAATACAAACAATTATTGTAATCAGTTTATTTTTT
Source organism: Hesperophylax magnus (assembly GCA_026573805.1). Lineage (NCBI taxonomy): Eukaryota > Metazoa > Arthropoda > Insecta > Trichoptera > Limnephilidae > Hesperophylax > Hesperophylax magnus. Next base: position 5,625,977 of record JAIUSX010000114.1, read on the forward strand.
TATAAATTCAACTCCATTTCCAACAAAATTTGAAGAATCTTGTTTTTGATCAGATCGAGAAATCATTTGACAAAAGTGAATCAACGGAAAACTATCGCTAATGTATTATTTTCAGAATTTATGTATAATTCAAATCAGTGCAGAAGATTTCACTTATATAGGTAATACACGACACGGTGTTACAATTATTTACAGTGTAGTAATGGACTAATAATCAAATATCCCAAACGAACAGAATAAAAATCCTAAAATATGAACATTTATTACGTCGATAAATATGTTTCTGTGCATCATGTCGTTTATATGAAATACATTATTACCAAATATTCAATAATGACTTTTTAAAGAGATGGTTGCAATCGTACATCGATCTTACCAGTAATGACTTTTTAAAGACATGGTTGCAATCGTACATCGATATTACCAATAATGACTTTTTAAAGAGATGGTTGCAATCGTACATCGATCTTACCAGTAATGACTTTTTAAAGACATGGTTGGAATCGTACATCGATATTACCAATAATGACTTTTTAAAGAGATGGTTGCAATCGGACATCGATCTTACCAGTAATGACTTTTTAAAGACATGGTTGCAATCGTACATCGATATTACCAATAATTACTTTTTAAAGAGATGGTTGCAATCGTACATCGATCTTACCAGTAATGACTTTTTAAAGACATGGTTGCAATCGGACATCGATCTTACCAGTAATGACTTTTTAAAGACATGGTTGCAATCGTACATCGATATTACCAATAATGACTTTTTAAAGAGATGGTTGCAATCGGACATCGATCATACCAATAATTCTGAGTAGAAACAACATGTCACTAAAAATACAATATGTTTTGCAGAAGCCAAGCTTCGAATCGGCGTATTCAAAGATTGTTAGTTAACTCAAAAATATCTATTTCCTTCAAGAACCTGACTTTAAAATTATCTATTTCACAAAGCGGAGCTCCAAACCGAAAGTTCTTCGTATTGAACTTCGCTTGACCCCCTTCAAACATTCTACTTTTAACAAAAATATACTTACTGCATTTCGGGCATTTAGGTGCATTATTCAAAATAGTGTATGTGTGTACTTATATATAGAGAAAATACCTTAATTTATTAACATGTGCAATTCCCAGATAGAAAATAGATCCACATGCAACATTATAATATGAAAATAGTTAGTAACACTGGCGTCACTGACTTCAAAAAGAAATTACCAAAGACATGTTATTTAGGAAATGACTACATTTAAAAACACCAATCTCTAGAGTTAAGAACAAGAATTAACAAATCCCTTTCTTTCTTTTCTAATAATTATTATTACATGTTGAACTATTGCTTTTCTATTGCTCACCAGAAAACGTCTTTACCATTACAATATAACATCTAATTCTCGCTGAGCGGTTTCATACTTAACAAGATTATTATCACAATATTTCTCTCTCAATTTTGTCAATCGTTGTGTTTTTTCGAGACCATTATGAGTGCTTTTCAAAATGTCTTTTGTGTTTTTTTTGGATTGTCAAAACGATTTTCTCTTCCTCTTCTTCTTGCGTTTTGACAACGAATAAGTGTCCACTACAAGTTCGAATTGCTTATTTTATGCTTAACTCGCTTGTTGAACGGTCGAAATTGTAATCTCTTCTCTTCTACCGGTGACAAAAGGATCGGATAGGAGGGGGTGGTGAGGGGAAATAGATACACATAAAAGTAAGAAAAAATTGCGGTGCCCGAACAAGTTTCTTGATTAAAAATCAAATTCCACACGGAGAAAATAGATAAATTAAATTGTAAATAATGTAAATTACTTAAGAATCTCTTGAGACTATTATGTAAGCCGGCTAAAAACGGGGATTATAGGTTTTAAAGAAGAAATTAACAGTTTCCCTGAAAACTTTTAGTAAATTACGAATATATTGACAAACATTTGAAATAAACTAAACACCACAAAGAAAATGCTTAAAAGCTATTTTTAGCGGCATTCAAAACAATATTTTGTTTCTCTAAAACAATTACGAAATTCTTATCTTTTCCAAACTATATCTTCTTTGGATTTAAGAATATCGATAGGTACCTTTTTAAGTGTAAAACCACAAACTGCCTCCAACCGTCTTGAGGCAGTGAGATGTGGCATAACGAATAGGGGTATGTTTTGAGACTGAAGGTAGGGAGGAGGGGGAGTGGAATGGCAGGGGGGAAGTACCTGGCTATTCAGAAGTGGGATTTGAACCCGCGACCTCCCGCTGCCTATGGCAGATGTCTGTTTGGTTTTTTAAATTTAATTTGGAACTTCTTAAATATGAAATGCTCAGCAGTGAAATCAATAAGAATAATTAGTGCCAGTACACGGCACACGCAGTTACAGTTAATAAGTAATAGGTATACATTCGTCAATTCCTTTTTGCACCAAATTATAGTACTTTATCATCACTATTGAACTGCGTTTTCGGGTTACTATCACTTTTGAGTAAGTTAGCTAACAAAAAAATATTTTTCCAATTTTAGGATGAGACTTCATACTGAAGTTTAAAAAAGCTTTGTTGCATCAATATGCAATGTGTTTACACTAGGAAATATAACGATAATAGTGGCGACTATTTTATATTTACAAACCGGGAATCTCTTACATGAATATAGGTTAACTACATCTCTATGAATAAGCTTTTAAATTTCCCCAAAGCTTGTAAAATGAACAATATTTTAGCTACGCATACAACAGACATGTCTAAAGATTTGAGTGTGACAAACAAAGTAATCACGCTGATCTTTAAGAAAGGCCTTGTCCTACATTCCCAGTAGAATATTAAATTAGCGGGATAACAGGTTCACTGTCAGCCATGGACAGTGAAGGCTTGGAAAACTCCGATATGTAAACGTGGAAAGCTCTGTCACTATGTTCAACACGCTTTTACAAAAACCGCCTGCGGACAACCATTTTTAATACATTCAGGGACAGGGCCAGCACAACAGGGCCATTGAACATGGAAAGTTATATTTACGCACACGCCAATTGGCGGAATTTCTCGAACCATTCGAATTCTGCCAAAAGGCGGAGTTGGCAGTGAACCTGTTAATACTGGTATATTGCAGTTAGAGCTGGATTCGAAGAACGGTGCATAGTTTTTAGGAAAGTTGACACGACAGTAATATTAAAACATTTATTTAGAACGTAGAAGATCAGTCTCAGATAACAGGCCATTAATATTCTTTTTGTTTAGTTTAATTCAAATGCAATAATTGAATCGCTCGTCGCTTAGGTTCTTAGAGAGTTAGGGCGTTTAGTTGCTAATAAACATATGATGTATTCTAAAAGTAGTTACACTTTACAGTAAGAAGACACTATGACTGACATTTAGTTATTGCGGAGAAATGTATTTCTTTATTAGAGAACCAACGCACCACCGAATCAATAAACATTGGTAGCACCGATTTCCAATTACATTATAGAATAGATCACCAGGCACGGCTTAACAATCAAATTTTCTAACTTCCGTTGAAAATATTCAAAGAGAAAATCTCTTTACTTCTAGACAATCTCTCGACAAATAACCCGTAGTATAACCCTTGATTTGTTTATATCTCGAACAATAAATTAAAAATAATTGTTAATGCACTTAGGACAAATAACTGATAGCCGAAGTTAGCAATATTTAAATAAATTTACCAGGAAGGCCTCGGTAATGTTATATTTTTTGTTAAGTTTTCTTTATATTTTCTCCTCCCGCTGAATAGATTAAAATATGCATAAAACACAGTTCATTAAATAAATGGATAGCTTACCCTAAAAACTCGATAGGTGGACCCGTTTACGTATTCTCAAATATATTTGAAATATTTAATTAGGTAGAAAAAATTTGCGCAAGCAAAGATGTTTCTAATTAAATTAATAAGACGTTAGAAAAGTTCACTTAAGAAGAGTTTTATAATAAATGTAATTCGTTTTAGTTGAAATATATAGATTCAACTTTTACCGACAAATTTACACGAGCAACGTTACTTTATTGTTACAAACTCTTAAATTTAAGTGCACGGTAATTGACTAAAACTTTACGGACAAGCATTTTGTTCAAAACTTGATTGAATAAAGCATTTAACATATTAAGTAGTAATATTACAATTACTTTATTTAGTAATAGAATTAATTAATCTTAAACATTTACAACATATTCAACTTTTACCGAATCTATATAATTACATTACATTACATATGACCATTGGCTGTGTTACGAAATTGAATGACCTTAAAATGAATATTATTTTTATAAAGTTGTACACAACCCCTAAAATTGTCCTCAGTCGCTTTAAAATGTAATATGTACAATACATAATATATACGTAGGTAGGTACTTATTACAACTTTTAGATTTTTATTTACAAAATAATTTACTAATAACATTATCATAGTATTCAAATCAATATTATGCATGTTTCATACCTACTATGAGAGAGACAAGGCATAATAATTTATGAAATATTTTCCATTGCAGGTACATCTCTTAACACTCTGTATACCACCCTTGTGGCAACGCAATCTTGTTACTAAAACGATTGGTAGTGGCTATTAATGTTTAATGCAAACAATACATTTGTGCTATGGATGTATGCATATTGCGATGACTTGCCATGATGACCTTGCATCACAAGAAGCTTGAAGCTGGCATGAAAGGTAGACACGAGTTATAAGTATAGATTCCAGATAGAGGACAGTGTTCAATCAGAGATGTCATTCGGCCCCGCCATGCCGAGGTTGCCCCTCCAGCCGCCCTCCACTGCCGAGTGTCGCACTGGGCCTCTCTGCCTGGGCGGCGCGGGCTGCAGGGCTGCGAGGGCGGGGGCGGGGGCGGTTGCGGGCTGCAGACGGCCGATGCTTTGTGACTTCTTGATGACCGGGCGGGGCGCGCGACTCTGCTGCAGCAGCGGAGAGGTAACGCTGGAAGACTCATCTCCTTCCTCGTCCGAGTTTCCCGCGCCCGTGAAGCGTTCGCGCTGCTTTAGACTCTGCTCCAACCGACGGAGGAATCTAAACAATCAATACTTGTGCTTTATAACTCAAGAAGAGGGCCGACTCTCTAACATATGGGCATATACAGCGGTTTGGGACTTATTCGTAATGTCATCTCCCTTGTTCCTCTCTTTTCTTTAAATTCTTACCTACTGACTTCAAAATAAGCTACCCACTCGGCAGTGAGACGGCAAGAGCTCGACTTGCCATCTCACTGCCCGTAATCCGGTATTGTCCGGTTGTCGATGGTGGTTCATTTTGTCATGTTACCTACAATCGGATCATTCCCAAATTGAACGTCATCGTGTGGTGGAATTAAAAATAAATGTGTTGTTATTGTTGCTAAGAACAGAGAGTGACCAACTATAATTTAATTTAAACACCGCCGAACACACCCTCAATCATCACAACAGTTGTATAACATAATTCACCTAATTTGATGTCCTATGGTCCTCATTCGGCTGATCTTTCTCACTGGCTTCTGCGCTTCCTCCGGCACAGGACTCTTCGGCAGCATTCGGGCAGACACATCCTTCAAAAGGTTATACAAATAGACCATTATTTTATTTTATTTACTATGGCTAATCATACATCTCACGAATAACAAAAGATTATACATGTTGTCTGGAAACTCCTAGTACAAGCGGGTAACTCGTTTATCTGCATCACATTTGGAGTCGATTTTGTTACTTTGATTTGAGGTTTCTTTTTCGAGTAAATCGAGTCGGAATTAGGAATGTTTTAAATCAAAGGTGAAAGAAACAGTTGCTAGTAATATCAGGCATTTATTGTCTTTTGAAATCTGTCGACGGCCCCTAAAGTTATCAAAACCCCTTAGTTGTAGAAAAATACGAAAAAACGTTTAAAATATTTATTTTCTATGTTTTTGAGCCATCATTTTAAATTATAGAGAATTTACGCATAATTTTTTTAGAAGTAATGAGGTGTTGAACGGAGGGGAAGATATTTTAGATAAGGTTTGATAGAGAAGGTGATATTTGTTCGGAGAGGGATAGCCAGAAAATGTGTGAGCTAAAGTTACCACTTCTAGGCCACAGAAAGTACAACCATGAATTTGGAAAAGGTGAAAGGAAACGGAGCATTTACCAATTCTCATCGTGGAAATTCTCAAAAGTGGAAATTTATTTTATTGGACAAATTGAGGAATTGTAGAAACCGCAGTTTTGATGGGGCAACTTTCGAGGTATCCAATACGAAAAAAAAAGTTTTTGGGTTCTCTTGTGAATTAGACTAATCATTTTCCAGCTAGTTTACCTCTATCAATACTGACAATACATATTATAATATATTGGACACTTCACTCAATTAATTATTGAAATGTCATAAAATTACAAAAATTATTAATCTTTTGATAAAAAAATATCCACTTATACTGTGATTGAGAAAAACATTTTAAATTTAAATATGTAAAAAAATGATAATGAATTTATAAAAAAAAATCAGGAATTCTAATTTAGTGTCGTGGTGTGACATGCCTCTCATTATTATTTAGTGCTTAACGGTATTATAATATTAAAAAAAACTTCTTATATATTCCTCAAATGTACATCTAATTTACTTGTATAATAATATCTACTGTAAGAGCTATTCAAGCTAATCCGTAATAATTACCTACTGTTTTGGTAGAAAATGGCACCATTATTCTTAAAGCCACAATTTCAAAATATGGAAAAACTTTAGAATGCTTAATATTTTCAAGAAACTTGTATTTCCAGATAATGTTAAGTATTATATCTACTACCTACAAATTATTAACAAACTTTCTACTTAGAGCGCGATCTCTATACTCCTACAAACTCATATACAAGTAAAAATAGTCTAAAATAATATCCAAAATGGTGTTTGCATTCTGTATATATATAACTAACTACAAAAGCCAAGAAGAAACTGGAGCACAATATAAATACTTAATAAAAGAGGATATCATCATCAAAATATGATTCCTTTACGAAAAACCGTGATTTAACCGTGAGAAACGATTTCATTTGCTCAAACTTCGTCTTCAAGCGATGGAAATGAATTCAGGTACAAAGACTACTTCCAATGTTTAAAAAAGCGGAATGACGTTATAAAACGGAATATTCACTTTTCAGTGCTGTCCATTGTCCTGAACACAGATACCATGCCCGTTTTGTAGTCAAACCTAAATATTGTTAACTCGTTAAAGTCAGATTTTATCAATTTGGCATAGAGATGAATGCGATTTGATTTACAGATGTGGTGTTTCAGTCTAAAACTAAAATAAGTGTTAATGGCTGCTGTTATTATAAAATGAATGCATTTAACAATGTAAAGAAAGAGGTATGCAGCATAAAAAAAGTTTGGAAGTTTGACAAACAAAGAAAACTATGTGGCATTTATACTCTAGTTTGTACAACATTGATCACATTCTATATTATTTAAATCGGTCTTTGAAAAATAATATTAAACTCTAAATCAATATAAGTACCAAGGTGTCGATTATGAAAGTTGTCCAGGTAAGAATAGTTAAGAATGAAAATGTATTTTACCTCGCCGGTTTCTTCTCCCGAGGCTTCTGCCGCCCACTCTTGCTTGGGCCAAGCCCCCACTGATCCTTCTGCAGTCTGCGGTGACTTGGCTTCGGGAGACAACCGAATGGTCACTTCACGAGCTGAGTTAATGCTCTCGGATGAAGAAGAGGAGCTCACTGGCTGCTGTGATCTAGACCTTCTCTTGGGACTCAGCTTCCGAGGAGCGGGCGTGCGGAAGTAAGCATCCTTCCCAGGAACGTCCAACAGATTCTGCATGGAGTGAGGTAGCTGCGCTTTAGTAGGACTGGGAGTCTTGCTTCCTGTGTTATTCCTGGCGTTCTTTCTTTCTCGCCGGCGTCCATTAGATTTCCTGTGAGGTTGAGCGGTAAGCACCATGTTGATCTTGTTACTGCTTCCGCTGCTATTTTGGTGAACGCAATCTGAACTGGGAAAATCGTATAAGCCATCGGAATCAGTAAACGGCAACTGATCCTTGTGGCGACCGTAAAAGTGAGGAGAGAATCTCCCAACACCTGTAGTTCTATCGCTTAGCGGACTTTCGCTGCGCGAACTTACAGGACTCAATAGCTTGTCACATATTGTGCTCGAGTCAGATTGGATGACTATGGATGGTAGCTGTAAAGACATTTTTGCTACAGAACTTGGAATCATTAACCTGTCGAGTCCCTTTTCATCACATTTAGGGATGCACTTCGTTGGAACAAGTGATGGAACTAGTAGTACTGGTGAAGTGGTCTTCTCTGAGTCAATCATTTCGTTTTTCAAAAATACTTCTAATTCTTTAGCACTCTTCAAATCCACGTCTTCTATTCTCTCCTCAAGATGGTCGGTACTGATCCCTTCATCGTTCGATTCCAATAGCGGGTCGTCGCTTAAAGTTTCAGAATCTGAACGGCCGCGGCAATGTCTCTTTTGGTCGTTTGGATTGTTAGCCACCGAAGTGCCTGGGGAAGGATTTGAATTAGTTTTAAGCAATGGCGAAGGTCTACGGTGTGCCAGAGCAGGATGAAGACTCGTAGGTCCCGATCCAGGATCCTCCATTTCAGACGGACATAATGGGTTATTAGAACCGCATCTTGATGGTCCCGGACTCGCCATCGAGCTGTATCCGGATGAACTGAGATTGGAGTCAGATATAGTTCGATCACCGCGAGTACAAATAGAAAAGGGGCTCAAATAACACATCGTAGAAGGACCCGGCGGTGCTAAAGATTGCCGAGGAGCTCTAGTAGCTGGTGAAACAGAGTCGGCGTCCGATTCCGCCTCGCTCATATTGCAAGTTATTGTTATAAGCGGAGGTGCCATTGCGAGATCTAGTGATGATGGTTTTTCGAATTCTTTAAGGAGTCGTTTCTGTTGTTGTTTGTTTGGGAAATGAAAACTTGTTTCTCCTATTGATGCGCGCTGGGGCGGTGGTGATCCGGCGAACATGAGGCCAGTGGGGTAGTGGCGGGTAGGGGAGGGTTGCTCTACAATAAGAAGAGGTATAACGAGCTTGGGATGAGAGGGACTGAGGTCGCGAGGAGACGCTGTGGCCCGCCCACAACTGCTGCTAAGTTCCCTGTCGCTGTCATGGCTCTGAGTTAGGGGACTCGGGGAGTCATCTGTCATTTGTGTGGAAGGCGTCGGTGTATCTCGACCAATTGGTGATAGCCTCACCTAAAATAGAAGAAATAAAAAAAATTGTTTAGTTAGGTGGGTGTTGTATAGTCAACGTGCCCTTTACAAATACTTCCACTCTATCAGCAAATCTGTATCCTCACAGAAGCGGCACACTTAAGGTAAACTATCACAAAAATGCGTTATGTAAATTAACTGTTATTATTTGGCAATCAAATAGTCCACTCTAAAAAAGTCTTTGCTACTTTAAATAATCAGATAGGCATGCAGTGTTCAGTACTTCATACAAGTCTCGTTGGAGTATATCAGAATCGAAATAATTTAATTACCACAAGTTAAGTTACATTTAATTACCTTAAGTTTGCGTGTATTTCCGCTAGCATTGGTTCTTGAGAATTCTGCTGGTCCACCGAAAACCCCTTCTCGGCCTAAGACAGATATATTCTGACTAGGAACTTCGTCGTCCTCGTCTTCAGACTGACTCAGTGGTATTTCCAGTGAAATATGATCGTCACTCATGTCCATACCCAAGTCTTCGTAATCCACGGTGGATGCTTGGCTTCTATGCATAATGGGTGTTAAAGCTGGCGATGGTAAAGGTGTGGGTAGTTCTCTTATGGGAGAGAGACACTTGTTGATCAAGCTGGGTATTTCCAGCAGAATAGTTGGCGGATGTAGCAGATTGCAACCTGAAATGTTGGCTTTGTGGGCAGTCAATACATCAAGAACGGGAACTTCGATCGTCGTGCTTTGTGAATTAGATTGCCTGTAGTAGACGGGAGAGTCAGGAGCACCGCTTGATAATGAAACGGGAGTGTGAATCGACGATGATGAAGAATCATCATCCCCAGCGATGTCGTCTTGCGGACTAGAAGCAGATGGCGTTGTCGAAGGGCTGACAATGATCGAAGCGGGCATACTTAAACCGGTCGAGGTAGATGAAAAATTTCTGAACATTGCCAATATTGAATCAGCGCTAGATATTTTGTTAGCGCGCCCTGCGAATTTACGCAAACCCATCCCGGGTAAAGCAGTTTCAAGGCTAGACATGGAGTCACTTCCCTGGTTGCTGGAGTTGCTGTGCGGCGAGCGCATATCTGCGGCGGGTGATGGTGGAGTACTCGAGGACTTGATTCTGGTATTCTGATGAACTGATAATCCTACACCCATTTCTATTTCCGAGCCTCTCTCAACAACAACAACGGAGGAGGAGGAAAAGAGAGAGATCTCTCTCAACAACAACAACGGAGGAGGAGGAAAAGAGAGAGATTCCGTGGAGGTGCTGGGTACAGACATGTCACAGTTGCCAAAGCTGGTTTCTTGGCCCTCCAGCCTGGCCGAGCTCAACTTGCTATCCTCATTATCCTTAACTCTCCTCTCACTCATCTGTATGAGCTCTCCCATGCTAACTTTGCGTGCATGATTTTGACTTGACGATGGGTTTATTAACTGCTGAAGTATTTGCTTCTTTTCCGCGGCATTTTTCTTTGTTGGCGTTGAGTTGTTTCTTTTCTTCCGTGGTGATGGAGTACCTAAACGTTTAGACAATCTGTATAACTTGGCAGTAAGACAAATTGGGTCTAAGCAAATTGTGTGGGTTTTGAAAACATCCATAAAGGCTTTCGGACTGATTTTACGATCGCTTCGACTTATAACTCGCTATAGTTATAGCTTATTTTGAAAGTTAATAGTTGGAAAGCGCGAAAGTTTATCATTTTTCAAAATGCATGATTATTATCTGACGATTTCACAATAAAAATTCCACTTCCCTATAAAAGATATAAAAAGTGTTGATATTACTGACATTTGTTAAAAAAACCCCCTTTAAAAATCACGAATCACACAAAGTTTAAAGTGCAGAAGTAAGAGGAAGGAAAGCGTTTTATGAAGTCAATTAAAGTAAAAAAAATGATTTTATTTTAAAAACCACAAAAATCAAAGTTATTTCACTCTATCTATATTATATAAATATATTTTTTTTGGGTATAAACATACTTGTTTTAATGAAATTGTACAAAATATCATTAAAAAGTAAAAATATAATAAAAATTACGATGCATTCCTTATTTTATGTGATGCATTCTATTCGATTTATCTAAATTTTATTTACAATAATACTGAAACGGGACAAAACACATTGACCATGCTTTTTATTAAAATTAAAATAATTATTTTTAAAGGATTTTGCTATTTTATAAAATGCACAAAATTAAAAACGGGGGAATCCAAAAAGAACGACGTGCTTACAAACACAGACAAAAGGATTATGTTATACATTATAAGCCATAGAAAGAAGAGTGGGCGGATAGTGGCTCCCAAAATTTTAAAATAATTTTTAAAAACATATGTTCTTCAAAACTTTTTAAAAACTGAATGAAAACTTCAGCTGTAATGTTTACCAAGTCAATTATTTTTCAGCCACTACTAAAACGTACCTGTAACCAGTTAGTACATTGAGATTCGTGCTGCCTCTATTTTCCAGTGATTTTTCTGTATTTATTTATTGAGAATATCTTATTATTACTACTGTCTTATTCGAAAAAATCTATCACTTACCTGCATTTAAGGATGAACTTCGACAAGGAGAGAGCCATTTCAGATGTGTGATGAATCAAGGTCTCTCCCGAGGTAGATGATATAATCCGTCATAGTAGCGCTATCTGTCGGCACAGTCGCATATGAATTACAGGGAACTGCATACAAAGGTGGGGGAGTTTCCTTTAGGGTTGCGACGAAAGGGATAGGCGTGACTTTCTGACAGGACAAAGGGAATTACAGATAGGGGGCGTGTTTAGGTTTTGATTTATATAGCATTGGCCTTGGAAATATTCCCACAAAATGAATAGGTGAACGAACGGGGCTAGGATCAAGGTTAAATCACTTGACATTCTAGGAGTTCACAACCTTTTTTGAACGCATAACTTCACTCGGACGGAGCGAGATTTGGTGGAGACAGGCCTGTTACTCGAGGTTAGAAGAAGTAAGAGGGTTGCCAAGTTCTGACACTTGAGAGTGTTGATTTTGAGAAAATTTCGAACATGGTTCTGCGTCATTTAGTCGGTAATAACCATTATCGAAAGTACTTAATTTTATACGTGGCTTATGGAAGACGAAAATACATTAAAATTAATGTATAGACGCTTGGCAGAGGAATTATGACCGAGTACATACGGGTTTGTTATGAAGGGAACTTGAGACCTCTGATTGATGCGAAACGAGTTGAGGGACGGAGAGAGAAGATAGGCGTGTGACAGAATCGTTTGGGCCAACACCCATAATTGCAGGGAGGAATCGTGAAAATTCAGTAATAGTTCTTAAAATGAAACTGGCCAAAGAAATAAACAGGTTATCAAACCGATGCGATCTCGGACGAAAGGCAAAGGGTGAGCGACATGATGTGTACTGGGACATTTCAACTAGAACAAGTACCGAAAAGGCCTTAGGAACTTGGAATAATCAGTGAAAAGTGTGATTATTATACTAAACTACGAAAGGGGAAGGTGAATAAATGTGCAATGTAAGAGGCGACCTTACGCAAGGGACTTATCATACGGAGGAAGGGGAATGGTTGTCAGAAGTGGTCGATTCGGGAGGTAAAAGGAGGAACGGACGTGTACAGCATTCAATTCGACAAAGGGCGAGTTGCGAGTTCTATTTCCACACGGAAGAAAGAAGATTAAAGGTAGGCTGTAGGATATATCCACGAAAACGGAAAGTTAAGAGGAAAATTTTGATTAGTTACGCGTAAGAGGACGTCTTAGCGCACTAAAGGAAAGGTCATCAGAACACACATCACGGACCAAATAGGAACGCGAAAAATTTAAATAAGAAAAACAGGTCAATTTTGAAGGATTATAAGGCACCTGCAGGAAGGGGCAAACTTCAGAATTTCACCAGTACGGGCCTGTGTTGTGAGACAACAGATGCCCATTTTTTCTGAGAAACGCAGAAGGGTAGATCTGATAAGTTTTAAGTCACACATAGGATATTGTGCGAGAAATATAAGACCGTAACGCTTCAATAAAGGTTGGATCGCAATGACAAGCGTAGTTAATTAGTGCTATAAAACATCATGCGCAGACACAAATCGAGATAGTTCGTCACAAGTCGCCGAAGACCTTTTAAGGGAATATACGTGTCGCGCTAGGAGAAATTATCACTTTGATAACTTATCCCGGACTTAGAGATTTTCTGGTCAAAAACATACAGTTCAATTCAGTGTTTGAAGAAATTAGACTCAGTGTCCTTGACGTAATAATTAAATTCAGGTTGAAAGGTTTTATTGGTTTAAATTCAGTAATTAAAATTAATAAACGCTAAAAATTCCTTCTCGAATAAAGTTGAACGCGATTTTTATGTTTTAAATAAAGTAACGGATTATAAACGAGTTGAAATTAAAATTAATAAACGCTAAAGATTCCTTCTCGAATAAAGTTGAGCGCGATTGCTATGGATTCAATTAGAGTCACGGATCATAAACAAAAGATTGTGGTCAAAAGATAATAAACCAAAAATATTCTTCTCGGAAAAAATTAAACGAAAGTGATAAAACTTTAATTGGGGGCTTCAATGGAGTCTCGGATTACAGTCAAATTATAACTGAAATCTATATACCTAAGTATCTACAACGAAATTTTTCAATAACTACCAGGTTAGGGAGGAGATATCGAAGCACATTCGTTACGGCCGGTAGAGAGGGTAACACAATAAAAATTAGGAAAATAATGTTGAGGATGTATCAGGTGGAGGTAAAGATATTATGTATAAGCTCAGGGTAAATCTAGTGATATTCGCGAACACCCCGCCCAAAATGGCAACGGTTGTGTAAAACCCAACCCGGATGTTGTTATTTAGCGGATAGGGGCTGGGTAAGTGTTTTATTTCCAATTCAATTCAACCAAATTGCCAGATGGACTTGGAACGCGTGATGCTGATATTTGCCGACTGACAGTTACTACTAATCCACTTTAATATGTACATAAACCCAATATGTCAATTTTCAGGATTCCCCGACAAGATCAATATTATTACCCTCAAACCTTACCTCATTCCCAAATTTACCCCTCGACTTTAAACTTCATAGTTGGTTAATGTCAGATAGTGTCGCTGCAAATCCGTATCACACAAATACGGACTAGACAGAAGGATTTTTTTTCTCACGCTATTGCGCGAGAGGGGTTGCCAACGTGGACGAATCAGGCCAACGAAGCGCTGGAGAACTACTCCCTCTAACGGGGCCGTGTAGAGTCAAGGGCGCGAAAGTGGAATGAAGATTATGAAGCCAACTGGTAATGAACGAGAACACGGCCTGCAGTTGGGGCGTTTAGGATGAAGGTACTTTGGACGTCTGTGAAAATCCACGTGGAGGGCGGCGGCGTAATATTTCGTGGGAATAAGTCCGCAGCGCTATCACATTATTCAATGGTGTCGACCGAGGGGCTGATGTAAGCCAACTGGAACGCTCCCTTGGCGGAATTACAGCAGCTCCTTTGAGGTGAACTGTAGGTCTGACGGCACGTGGGAGATTGAGCTTCATCAGGCAAAACCTACACGACACACTTATCGCGTTAGTATCATGATATGGGATGCAATTACCTTCCCCATCTAGACTCAGTAAAGTAGCTCGTCCGGAGGAATGGGCGTTGGAGCGATTTCGGAAGTGGCGTGATGACTTAATTCGCTTTCTCTTGGACGTGAATGCATCCGACAGGTCAGGGTACCTTTATGAAATGGGTCGCCAGCTGTGGGGTATAGTGTAGCCACGTCGGAGTCAGCGTTTGATTTCTGATCACCATCCACCGTTCTCGTATTTGGTCAGCGGAGGAGCCAACGTAATTTGCAAAAAAAAACATTTCGATCACCTAGTTTACCCTTCCTCTCTCCCCCCCCCCCCTCTCGTCCCTTCCATATAAAAGATTAAGTGTCGAATAACAAAATTAATATATGTAAAACAGAATGAAGGCGACCCCGAGCTGAGATGGTGAAAACCGTCGCACTATGCATGTCAATACCATACTATACTAATTTGTGCAATAACGAAACTATTTCATGTCCTCGGATTTATTTAAGGTAGGAAAGAGCTTAAAAGGAAAGGTTTACAATTGATTACTACTGTATTAGAGTTAGGGGTACTGTAGGAGACGAGAGTAGGCTAAACGCGCGGTCTTATAAGAAAGTTTTAAAATTTCAATGGTAAAGGGATCATTCACTCTAATTTAAACGAACCAGGATTACCACAAATATATGCATTAATAGCCCGTTCATATCTCATATGAATTTCAAAACCAAAAAATACACAACGCTGAAAAAGGGGCATTATTGCGAATTAAATCTTAAGATCTTCTGCCGTATGTTCCATACGGGGGTCGAAAGACTTAGCTAGGGTTTCTTCTTAAGGTAGTCCTCTAAGGGCGCCACCAACAGCTTAGGAAAATCGAAGGGCAATGACCAGGATGTTACAACATTTTGCAGATCAGACAGGAGAAATAACCATTATTTCAATATAGGTATAATTGTAAGAAGGGTGGAACCATTACAATTGGCGCCATGTGATCAGGAGAATTAGAACTACAAGATGAATGATTTCTTATCTATTGAAAAAAAAAAACATTAAGACTCGCGAAAATAGTTATTAAAACGGGAAAAAATAAACAGATTAGACATTCCAATACTAACGAGTATAATACGACAACGAAACAGGAAAAAAAAACTAGGTCAATAACCCAGGTTCAAAAAAAAAAAGGGTCGGCTGAAAGATAAACAAACCATTAGTATCGTGATTTATGACATTGTAGTTCATTGTACCTCAAAACTAGGTCATAGCAAGGCCGATGAATAGTTAACACTTGAAAAAAAAAAGGGACAAAAAAATCAGGTATAACAGCTACCCTAGTTCCCGTTAGAAATAGTAATAGCGTTTCTTTTGTATTGCACAGTTAGGTGTCGTTTCACTTCAAGTACGCATAACTATTATTATTTTATAAATGCAAAACTGCGAAAAAAAATAAGTGAGTTAATTAAATAGATAAATGAGAAATTTTATTGTGTTGCCTAACCTCCGATAAGACAAAGTAATGAATGTACTTCGGAACCGACGATCGTGTAAAGAAGTTGTTGTCGAACGCGGGACCAATGGGAGCGTAACCATTTAACCTAGATAAAGACAAATAGCGTGGATCAACCTTATTTCAGAAAAAAAAGGGGATACAAATTTATGAAATAATAATAATAATAACATAAATTCAAGTCAGTGCGTTTAAATCATTTCGGTAGATTTCGGAGAAAAGAGAAGAAATGTCGGGAGATAAACGCCGCACTGGAACGCGACAAAAGAGGGCCGAGGGAGAACTGGAGATGTCGGCTGCCATGGAGAGCACTTCGAGTGGGGCTCCGCAAATGGACATAGGGCAGATAACCCTAATAATTCAACAAGCATTGGGACCATTGGTTAACAGGATTCAGGAAATTGAGAAACAAAAGGGAGCACCTGTGGCGGCGCCCGCCCCAGTGGGAGAGCAAGTCGAGGCGAGGAATATTCTGCAACTCGTGGAGATGTTACCAGCTCAAGAGAAGCCAACGTTTAGTGGAGGTACCCAGAACCCGATTACATTCCTGGAGGACTTGAAGGATTATGCTAGGCGAACGAAGCGGACCGACATCATGATGCAGATAAAGGAGAGTTTCCGAGGAAGTGCACGAAGCTGGATGAAGTTATATTGGAGCCGATGGGAGACTATCGACGATTTCGAGAGGGACTTTCTTGCGAATTTTTGGGGCGATATTCATCAAAAAAATTTACGCAGAAAACTTTCAGACGATATGTGGGACCCAAAAAGGGGTGCATCTATGTTAGCGCACTTTGCCAAATATTGGGAGCTCGCGAAAGCGTTGAAAATCACGGACACACAATCGGGGGTTGTGAACGAAATTATGCGGCATTTCCCTAGGGAAACACAAGCTTTGTGGTTCTCCCGATCGCCAGGAACCGAATTGGACGCCGCCGAGTTCCTAAGGAAGCTAGACAACATGGTTTGCGCACCGCAGGATAGGAATGCTGTTAAGAGAGACAGAGAGGGAAGAGAGGAACACGGGAGGTACAAGGATAATCGACAAGCAGTGCGGCCAAAAGTTTCAGCGATTGAGGGACCGCACACGTCATCGGTCTGCAGTATGTGCCGAGGGGCAAGCGCACAGGCTACAAATAGCACGAGCACTACTGCGGCTAGCGAGAAGGCGATATGTTTGGCTGAAGACGCGGGAAACGGAAGCGGGTCGGTCCAGTAGCTCTGGGGATTGCGACTCCTGAAGAAACAAGGGCAGTGACACCGAGGCACAACACAGCCTTAAAAATAATGTTAAAGTATAATTGGGATGCGACAAAGGGATTAGGAAAGAATGAGCAAGGAATAAAAATACCTATTAAGGCAAATAAGGCCGTGCGCAGAGTAGAAAGTGGGGATGCAAGGTGGGAGAGTGAAAAAATAGAAGTTGACGCGTGTGTGAATTCCCTGCAACATTTAAGTGACGTATGGAGTGCCGTAGAGATGAGGGAAAGAGAGAGGGAGAGAACAAACATCGGATTCAATACCATATTTGAGGATGAAGACTACGGTGAGGTGGAGGGGAATAGTGCGTTACCACAATTACCCGAGGCTAGGGCACACGTAGATGAAATAAAAGTGAATTGTTTGATAGATACGGGCAGTCAGATAACATGTGTCGCGCAGGAATTTTGGGAGTGCAACCTGCGTGATCAAGCGCGGTATCCGATCATGCCTGTGACCGCAATGCAGATTAAAGGCGCGATGGGACAAAAGAGTATGAGAATATCGCGCTTAGTCCTAATACCACTACGTTTTGGGGAGATTCAAATTAACACATCATGCTTGATAGTACCGAAATTAATTAGGCCGATTATTCTGGGGATAAATTGGCTAGATAATTATTCAGCTGAGGTCAAATGCGGTAACAAACGGGAGCTAGTGATTACGACAGAACGGGGTAAAACGAAGATAGAAGTATTAGATTCCGGGGTCGTGAAAATCGAGCCAAGTAAACAGTTTTGTGAGGAAACCATGCATAACACCGCCAATTCCGTCAACGTCATCGAAGGTAGCACAGGTTTAAAAGATGTGGAAAGTCTCGAACAAAAAATAGGAACTGTCGTAGCCGGTTTATCTATAGATCCGGAAAAGGGGGAGAAGCTGAAAATAGTCTTGAACAAACATCGTAGCGTTTTCAGCGAAAGGCCGGGTTTAACCGATAAATATACACACGTTATAAAAATGACTGACGAAACTCCATTTGTGAAGAGATCGTATCCGGTTCCATTCGCTTATAGGGACAAGGTAGACGCGAAAATTAGTGAATTAGAAACCTTAGGCATAATCAGCAGGGAAGCCACCCAGTTTTCGAGTCCGTTGACGTTTACCCTGAAAAAGGACGGTTCAGTTCGGATTTTACTTGACGCGCGGGAATTAAATTCTAGGATGCAAGCCGAAGTGGAGAAACCACCGTTGACATCGGAAATCTTGCAGCGGTTCCACGGTGTGAAACATATAACTACTTTAGACATCAACAATGCGTATTTCCAAATACCTATTAGTAAGGAGAGCCGCAAATACACCGGTTTCGTGTACAACGGAAAGTCTTTTGTTTATAGAGTTTTACCGCAAGGCTTAAAGACGTCCGTCGGGTCATTTTCGCGCGCAATGGACAAGATACTAGGCCCAGGAGTAAGAGATTTCTGCGCAAATTATTTAGATGACTTGGTCATATATTCGTGCGGAGATTTCGAAGAACATCTGGAGCACGTTAGTGTAGTTTTAGGGAGGTTGCGTGACGCCAACATGACTTGCAAGTTAGAAAAGTGCCAGTTCTTATTCACAGAAGTGCGGATGTTAGGACATATAATAACACCATACGGTATACAGATGGATCCCGAAAAAATTTCTGCGATTAAAAACTTTCCTGCGCCCAAGAGGGTAAAACAAGTGAGAGGATTCCTAGGCTTAGTGAACTATTATCGGAGGTTCGCGAAGAAATACGGCGAGGCCACACGAATATTGTGCGATTTGTTACAGAAAAATAGGACGTGGAGGTGGACCGATAAAGAACAAGAAGCATTTGACAATGTAAAATCATTATTTATAGAATCTGTAGTATTGCATCACCATGATCCAAACAGCACCTATTATTTGCAGACTGATAGTTCTGGTTTCGCGATAGGGGCGGAATTATACCAACTAGATAGCGATGGTAATCACCACGTCATCGGGTTTGTCAGCAAAGCACTGTCGGGCGCTGAATTAAAGTGGACCGTTTCGGAACAAGAATTATATGCCATAATATATTCATTACATAAATTCGAGACCTATTTGCGCGGCGTACGTTTGGTGATAAGGACCGACCATCAGGCTTTATCATTTTTAAAGACTTGGAAGATGTATAGCGGGAGAGTAACGCGGTGGATACTTTACCTAAATCAGTTTAATTTCAAAGTGGAATACGTAAAGGG
Organism: Hesperophylax magnus; assembly: GCA_026573805.1. Classification (NCBI taxonomy): domain Eukaryota; kingdom Metazoa; phylum Arthropoda; class Insecta; order Trichoptera; family Limnephilidae; genus Hesperophylax; species Hesperophylax magnus. The sequence goes on from JAIUSX010000114.1 coordinate 5,645,653, forward strand.
CAAAGAAAACATCGGGCCCGATATTTTATCACGTTATTCAAGCGATGCCGTACGAATACAGGAAGAGAAGGTAGATTGTCCCGAAGTCGCTTCATTCGTGGTTAATGGGAAACGATTGATAAAATCACACTTAGAAAATCTAGAACTTTTGCAGAGACAAGATGATTTCCTTGGGGAGATAATCAGACACTTAAAAGGGGGTCTCCATAGCCCGCCCACGAAAGGGGTAAATAGGTATCTGAAAAATTACAAATTAGGAGGTAAAACGCTTTACTACAAAACGGGAAATTATGGTACGGTGCTGGCAATACCAAACGGTTTGACAAAAGGACTGGTGGAACTAATACATCAGGAAATCGGGCACGCCGGCGGCCTTAAGACGGGACGGGCATTGAAAAGTAGATATTTTTGGCCGGGTATGACTAAGCAAATAAAAACGGTTATTAAGACTTGTCGTCTTTGTCAATTGGCGAAGCGCGAAATTCGGCCAACGGTGGGACCAGGACGTTCGATCATAACTCAGGAGGTAGGTGAGCTCGCAATGGCGGACCTATATGGACCATTACCGAGAAGCATTGGGGGAGTGCGTTTTATCTTCGTAATACAAGACTCATTCAGTAGGTACATTCAATTATATAAACTTAAAATAGCGAGTAGCAGGACGGTATTGAATTGCGTAGAGCGGTTCATAAAGAAATTAAGGGTGGATGCGCTATTAACGGACAATGGGTCTCAATTCACATCGAGAAAATGGGATCAGGGTTTAGAACGGTTAGGTATAAAAGTTATGCATACATCAGTACGGAACCCCGGTCCAAATATCACGGAGAGGGTGAATAAGGAGATGGGACGGATTTTCAGAATATATTGTCATGAGAAACATACCAAGTGGCCGATGATCCTCAACGACATAGAGAAAACATATAATAACACAGTGCATTGTACGACCGGATTCTCACCGAACGAGGTAGCTTTTGGGAAACCACCGAAGTATAGTTTAGACAAATACATGCGCGAAAGCGTTATACCAAAATTAACAGCTGAAGAGGTAAGAGGTGCGGTACGAAAAAATATTGTCAATAGCGCCGAGAAGAGGCAACAATTTTATAATATAGGCAAAAGGTTAGTTACATACGAGATAGGCACCTTGGTAAAGCTCAAACGGTGCACGCAGTCAAACTTATTGAGAAAGGAAATAAAGAAGTTCGCGTTAATATATGAAGGACCTTATGTAATTGCTGCCGTCCCATATAATAACACCTATACGCTGGTCGACCCCAAGACGCGGGAGATAAGGGGGGATTATAGCGCCTTACACCTGGCAAGATATTACCTTAGCGAGGCAGAAAAGCAACCGAAAAAAATAGATTTGATTGAGGTCGACTGACAGGGGATAGGCATGTTATGTTAGAAAATAGTTCATTTTTACTAATTTAGGTTTCTTTTAATCGCATTATAAGTATAAGGTAATTAATATATCATGTTAGAGAATAGTGCCTTGGTGAGGTTTAGTTTTATGGTCGGACTCTGAGGTTATATTCTTATGATCATGTTTAGAATATTTTACTACACCAACGCTGAGATTTAAGGTACATATAGGGAAAGGAGAAAAATTCGGAGTTGTCTTTCCTCAACTTTTCTAGGCTGCGTAGAAGTTAGTAAAGGATAAAGGGGCTTTGAGATGATACGTTAAATTTAGGCAATCTTGTTACATTAATTTTCGTTTAAGGGATTTTGCGGAAAAGGGAGGAGAAACACTTCGCGAACAATCTAGTTAAATGTCACTAGGAGGGGAGAGGTGAAAGAGGAAGAAATGGTGAAAGAAATCATGAACAAGGACCACAAGGGGAGGGCTGAAAGAAAGGAATGATAGAAATATTTAAGAAAAAAAAAAATTTAAAAACATGTATACCAAATGGAATACGGGCAGGTTGGAAATATATACATAGATATGTATATATAATTTTCTTCTAAATCAATAAATTTATATAAAAGCATTTGTGAGACACTCACGTATTCATAAGGAGGTCGCAATAAGTCAGACGACACTCAAATCACATACACCAACCTTCCGTGAGCCATATGGTCAAGTAGGACCGCGAGATTTAAACAATCTTTGATTTGATCATATGTAAAGGAGGTTCTGGTCCAACTAGGTTGAGAACCACTGGGACACGCGAGTCGAGGGGCGTGTCCAATACAATAAACCAGATTTAACCCAATTCAGATTTTATTAAGGCTTTATTGATAACCAGCCACACATAAGGATTAATATTTATTAAAGAAAAGAAAAAAGGTTAAAGTCACGCGAAGATTCAAAATGGTGGACAAATCAAAGATTGCGTACTTTTCGGTAGAAACAATTAACAGGTAAAGGTGAAGAACAGTTGTTTCAGGTTTTAGGGAGGAACGCTTGAAAAAAAAAAAAAACAGGAAAAAACCCACATGCAAAATAGCTACGCGTTTTAAATAGATTCAAGTTGCGTGCATATATCATCATGGAAAAACACATACAACCAAAACTTCGCTTAGGTACCCATAGAACTTTGCTTAGGCCTATGGGGGTGCAACAAAATTAGTCATAAATCTCCCGGAGAGATAAGGGATGACAGGGTCCCATGTGTATTTAAGAGGAAACTCGGTTATTAACGGAGCGCCTAGAAATAAATGCAAAGTTACGGGTTTTGTGACAAATGAGACCGTGTTTCGCCTTAATGAAATCACGAGTGGTAGGAAAAGACAGATGTGTGAGTGACATTGTACCTTACGTTTGTTTAAAAGCATTTGAGTCAAGACACGTACAGGGGCGGACTTCGCGAGAAGAAAATAAGCAAAAATTAACGGAAGATTGAAAAAAAAAAAACAGATGAAGAAAAGTTACCTATGTTTAGGTCTAATCCCACCGACTAACACCTGTAGTCTTACCCGCTGGATTTAGACCTATAGGGAGGCTGTGATGAATCAAGGTCTCTCCCGAGGTAGATGATATAATCCGTCATAGTAGCGCTATCTGTCGGCACAGTCGCATATGAATTACAGGGAACTGCATACAAAGGTGGGGGAGTTTCCTTTAGGGTTGCGACGAAAGGGATAGGCGTGACTTTCTGACAGGACAAAGGGAATTACAGATAGGGGGCGTGTTTAGGTTTTGATTTATATAGCATTGGCCTTGGAAATATTCCCACAAAATGAATAGGTGAACGAACGGGGCTAGGATCAAGGTTAAATCACTTGACATTCTAGGAGTTCACAACCTTTTTTGAACGCATAACTTCACTCGGACGGAGCGAGATTTGGTGGAGACAGGCCTGTTACTCGAGGTTAGAAGAAGTAAGAGGGTTGCCAAGTTCTGACACTTGAGAGTGTTGATTTTGAGAAAATTTCGAACATGGTTCTGCGTCATTTAGTCGGTAATAACCATTATCGAAAGTACTTAATTTTATACGTGGCTTATGGAAGACGAAAATACATTAAAATTAATGTATAGACGCTTGGCAGAGGAATTATGACCGAGTACATACGGGTTTGTTATGAAGGGAACTTGAGACCTCTGATTGATGCGAAACGAGTTGAGGGACGGAGAGAGAAGATAGGCGTGTGACAGAATCGTTTGGGCCAACACCCATAATTGCAGGGAGGAATCGTGAAAATTCAGTAATAGTTCTTAAAATGAAACTGGCCAAAGAAATAAACAGGTTATCAAACCGATGCGATCTCGGACGAAAGGCAAAGGGTGAGCGACATGATGTGTACTGGGACATTTCAACTAGAACAAGTACCGAAAAGGCCTTAGGAACTTGGAATAATCAGTGAAAAGTGTGATTATTATACTAAACTACGAAAGGGGAAGGTGAATAAATGTGCAATGTAAGAGGCGACCTTACGCAAGGGACTTATCATACGGAGGAAGGGGAATGGTTGTCAGAAGTGGTCGATTCGGGAGGTAAAAGGAGGAACGGACGTGTACAGCATTCAATTCGACAAAGGGCGAGTTGCGAGTTCTATTTCCACACGGAAGAAAGAAGATTAAAGGTAGGCTGTAGGATATATCCACGAAAACGGAAAGTTAAGAGGAAAATTTTGATTAGTTACGCGTAAGAGGACGTCTTAGCGCACTAAAGGAAAGGTCATCAGAACACACATCACGGACCAAATAGGAACGCGAAAAATTTAAATAAGAAAAACAGGTCAATTTTGAAGGATTATAAGGCACCTGCAGGAAGGGGCAAACTTCAGAATTTCACCAGTACGGGCCTGTGTTGTGAGACAACAGATGCCCATTTTTTCTGAGAAACGCAGAAGGGTAGATCTGATAAGTTTTAAGTCACACATAGGATATTGTGCGAGAAATATAAGACCGTAACGCTTCAATAAAGGTTGGATCGCAATGACAAGCGTAGTTAATTAGTGCTATAAAACATCATGCGCAGACACAAATCGAGATAGTTCGTCACAAGTCGCCGAAGACCTTTTAAGGGAATATACGTGTCGCGCTAGGAGAAATTATCACTTTGATAACTTATCCCGGACTTAGAGATTTTCTGGTCAAAAACATACAGTTCAATTCAGTGTTTGAAGAAATTAGACTCAGTGTCCTTGACGTAATAATTAAATTCAGGTTGAAAGGTTTTATTGGTTTAAATTCAGTAATTAAAATTAATAAACGCTAAAAATTCCTTCTCGAATAAAGTTGAACGCGATTTTTATGTTTTAAATAAAGTAACGGATTATAAACGAGTTGAAATTAAAATTAATAAACGCTAAAGATTCCTTCTCGAATAAAGTTGAGCGCGATTGCTATGGATTCAATTAGAGTCACGGATCATAAACAAAAGATTGTGGTCAAAAGATAATAAACCAAAAATATTCTTCTCGGAAAAAATTAAACGAAAGTGATAAAACTTTAATTGGGGGCTTCAATGGAGTCTCGGATTACAGTCAAATTATAACTGAAATCTATATACCTAAGTATCTACAACGAAATTTTTCAATAACTACCAGGTTAGGGAGGAGATATCGAAGCACATTCGTTACGGCCGGTAGAGAGGGTAACACAATAAAAATTAGGAAAATAATGTTGAGGATGTATCAGGTGGAGGTAAAGATATTATGTATAAGCTCAGGGTAAATCTAGTGATATTCGCGAACACCCCGCCCAAAATGGCAACGGTTGTGTAAAACCCAACCCGGATGTTGTTATTTAGCGGATAGGGGCTGGGTAAGTGTTTTATTTCCAATTCAATTCAACCAAATTGCCAGATGGACTTGGAACGCGTGATGCTGATATTTGCCGACTGACAGTTACTACTAATCCACTTTAATATGTACATAAACCCAATATGTCAATTTTCAGGATTCCCCGACAAGATCAATATTATTACCCTCAAACCTTACCTCATTCCCAAATTTACCCCTCGACTTTAAACTTCATAGTTGGTTAATGTCAGATAGTGTCGCTGCAAATCCGTATCACACAAATACGGACTAGACAGAAGGATTTTTTTTCTCACGCTATTGCGCGAGAGGGGTTGCCAACGTGGACGAATCAGGCCAACGAAGCGCTGGAGAACTACTCCCTCTAACGGGGCCGTGTAGAGTCAAGGGCGCGAAAGTGGAATGAAGATTATGAAGCCAACTGGTAATGAACGAGAACACGGCCTGCAGTTGGGGCGTTTAGGATGAAGGTACTTTGGACGTCTGTGAAAATCCACGTGGAGGGCGGCGGCGTAATATTTCGTGGGAATAAGTCCGCAGCGCTATCACATTATTCAATGGTGTCGACCGAGGGGCTGATGTAAGCCAACTGGAACGCTCCCTTGGCGGAATTACAGCAGCTCCTTTGAGGTGAACTGTAGGTCTGACGGCACGTGGGAGATTGAGCTTCATCAGGCAAAACCTACACGACACACTTATCGCGTTAGTATCATGATATGGGATGCAATTACCTTCCCCATCTAGACTCAGTAAAGTAGCTCGTCCGGAGGAATGGGCGTTGGAGCGATTTCGGAAGTGGCGTGATGACTTAATTCGCTTTCTCTTGGACGTGAATGCATCCGACAGGTCAGGGTACCTTTATGAAATGGGTCGCCAGCTGTGGGGTATAGTGTAGCCACGTCGGAGTCAGCGTTTGATTTCTGATCACCATCCACCGTTCTCGTATTTGGTCAGCGGAGGAGCCAACGTAATTTGCAAAAAAAAACATTTCGATCACCTAGTTTACCCTTCCTCTCTCCCCCCCCCCCTCTCGTCCCTTCCATATAAAAGATTAAGTGTCGAATAACAAAATTAATATATGTAAAACAGAATGAAGGCGACCCCGGAGCTGAGATGGTGAAAACCGTCGCACTATGCATGTCAATACCATACTATACTAATTTGTGCAATAACGAAACTATTTCATGTCCTCGGATTTATTTAAGGTAGGAAAGAGCTTAAAAGGAAAGGTTTACAATTGATTACTACTGTATTAGAGTTAGGGGTACTGTAGGAGACGAGAGTAGGCTAAACGCGCGGTCTTATAAGAAAGTTTTTAAAATTTCAATGGTAAAGGGATCATTCACTCTAATTTAAACGAACCAGGATTACCACAAATATATGCATTAATAGCCCGTTCATATCTCATATGAATTTCAAAACCAAAAAATACACAACGCTGAAAAAGGGGCATTATTGCGAATTAAATCTTAAGATCTTCTGCCGTATGTTCCATACGGGGGTCGAAAGACTTAGCTAGGGTTTCTTCTTAAGGTAGTCCTCTAAGGGCGCCACCAACAGCTTAGGAAAATCGAAGGGCAATGACCAGGATGTTACAACATTTTGCAGATCAGACAGGAGAAATAACCATTATTTCAATATAGGTATAATTGTAAGAAGGGTGGAACCATTACAGATGCAAGAGCCAAATCTAATATGTTTCAGTATCCTATAATTAGTCTGATAAGAGATCCTAGATTGATGGGAGTTATATTACTTATCTTTTAAAAAATTACGTAGGAATCTTGAAAGAACCAATTTATCAAAGTGGTTTGCTATTGAAGTGTTTCTGTTAGATACATAAATGGTCAGGAGAAAAGAAGTCAATTCTAGCCGCAAGGAAGAAAAAACAAATAGAAGAAGACAGAGTTAGTAGAAGGGCAAGTACAGCATTCACATCAATTGATAAAGCCAGTCAAGGTGGTGCAGCGCAGACAGAAGTGATTGATGCAAGATTTTACAGCTACGTTTTGCTTGGTTCTGGCTATTTCTTATGTTGTGGTCCTTTGATCTAGTCGATATCAATCTTCCACTCAGTGGTGCTTTAGTTTTGGTTTATTTTTTAGATTATGGTAGAAACTAATCGTAAAATCCGATTAATTATAAATAATATTACAGGGATATGGTGGGAAATTGTTAATAGAGTAGTAGGCCCAGAATACGGTTCTAATACAAAAATGTTGCATACTCAAATGCCAATACACCTCACCACCTAACTACCTCAAAACATTTCTAGTAATACAAAATATTTGTATTAATACAAAAAAAAATATAGCAGTCAATTAAAGAAAATTGTGACGCAAAGAAAAGTTGGAACAAATTTATGTTGTGAAGCGGCCGGACATTTTACGTTTTCGTAGTGTATTTTTACATTTTACACGTTTTTAGTGCATATTGTATGAGGTACTTAACCTAATTGGAATGGTCTGAAGAATATCTTCATAAATTCATTTCCATTAATGCAAATTTAATGTTAATAGAAAAATGTCGAAGGTTCGAAACCTGGATCATTTTGTAAGCTGGGCGAACTTATAAGCGAACGAGAACCAAGCAAAGAACGTCCGTGAGATTCGGTGAACACTGAAAAGTGGACATCTAGTGGTTGCCGCTGGTTGTGCTGGTGCCTGGCTTGGTCTTACGTCTGGGTGGCGGGCGGAGCAGGTCGTCCAAGCTGAAGGTGCGCGCGGCGGGCACGGGACCTGGGCTGAGGCTCAGAATGGAGGGCTTGCGGATACCGAGGCGGTTGAAGAGCGAGGCGCGCGCTGGGCCCGCGGGTCCGGCGCCGGCGCTGCTGGGCGTGCTGACTGCGAGTGCCGCGGCTCCCTGGCACAAGGCGGCCTCGCGCGCCGACTGCCGCAGCGACAGGTGGTTGGCTAAAAAACAAACAATGCTTCAGTGACATCAACATGAACAGTCACTATTCCCACCAGTCATTCCGACAGAGAACACACAAACATGCAGGCCTTGATTTAAAGGTCCCTGCTTTTAAAATCTACCAATTAAACGTGCTCTGCTTTGTTTTGGATTCAAAATATAAAATGAAAATGTCAATTGTACGAGTTCAATTGTGTAGGGGTGTAACAAACCTAGATAATACTGTTGAAGAACAACTAACACCTTTGAGATACTTCTCGGTGAAAATACAGGAAGGTAAAACCACAGGTTGTCAGCCGGCACAAAACAAAACTATGTTGCACAGTTCTTAGTGTTCAACGAGGGGGTTTAGTGTTAGGGTCGATAATTATTCTTAGAGGTATACTTATATTCTTAAATAAATTTTTTTTGTGCAAAACATATTATAATACACAACCAATGTTAAAATCGTAGCGAAAATAGGAACTCGCGTGCTTTATTATGCATACGAGTTCTTATTTTCTGATAAGGTAAATAAACCATTGAATCTTAATACGTAAATTAACATTGTCGGGAGTGAGAGGGAGCATGTTAGGTAGTCATGTTATCTGTTGGGTAGATACTTAGCGGTAAAGGTGGATTCATTAACTTCTTACAAATTTGCGGCATCAAGCGGAGTACCGCAAGGATCTCATTTGGGCCCAATACTATTTTGTTTGTTCACTAACGACATAGTACATATTTTTAGCAAAGTAAAAGTTCTGTTATTTGGCGATGATCTGAAGATCTATAGAATGATAAAAAGAAGATAATCATCGCGCTTTTTTGCAGTTGAACCTGAAAAAACTATATGCTCGGTATTCAGAAAATGATTTGCAAACTAAATATTAGTAAATGCCAGATTAATAGCTTTTGCAAAGGTAAAAAATTTCATCATTTTTCTTATTTGATTAATGGCGCTAATATTCTTCGAGTTTCAGAGATTCGAGTTCTCGGTGTCTTGTTCCAGGAGAGTTTGTAGTTAAACTTACTAAAAAACTATAAGCGATGCGATGAGAATGCTCGGTTTTATGTTGAGAATGGGGGCAAAGTTAAAAAATGTGTTAACTTTAAAATATCTTATTGCTCATTAGTACGAAGTAAATAAGAATATAATTCAACAGTATGGTCGCCGTACTACAAAGTCCATTCTCAAGCCTTAGAAAAGGTACAAAATAAATTCCATCGGTACATCAATTTTAAAATGAACATTTCCACCGAATTTATAAATTATATTAACCTACGTACCGAAACCAAACTTCTGAAACTATCAGATAGAAGTGTTTTAACTGATATTTTATTTTTTATTGAAAATTATCAAATCTCTAATTGGCAGCCTGAATTATTGGAATTCACTTATATGAATGTAGCTGCCAGACGAACTCGAAGCAAAGACATTTTTAAATGTTACAAAAACCTCAATACTAACTACTCTATGTATTCACCAATTCCAAGAATTCATCATACTTGGTAATAATAATTTAGTGAGTTTCAAAAGGCAACTAATTTCAGACCTATTTGATTGTTATTAACTTGTATTATTTATTAGCTACTAAAAAAAGTCTTGTCTCTATACCTTCTAAAGTTTAAATCATATACTTTTTAAATTATTTGTTTTTTACACGCATATTAATGACTATGCATGTACGGTCATACTTGATATGTATATTATACTTTGATTTATTTACCATTCCAAGTACTATTATTTAAATTCGATATTAATTACAGTGATGGTATTTTTCCATTACTTATTAGTATTTTTCTATGGATACGACAGACATTTTTTTTTAAATCTTCTATTTTATAATCTGATAGTATTATTACCCTAGCGTCTGGACGATGTAGGCCCTCTGATTGGTCAAATTAAAATCGTGTGTTTCGGGTAAATTCCGCATGGGGGGTCTGCAGGCAACAAACAATTACTCTGCCCCTCAATTTCCGTTCATGTAATACGAGTTTTCTTCAAAAACATCGTTTTTGCTAACATTTTTTTTGGATAATATCGAAGAAAATATGTTTTAGAAAGTTCATAATCCATTGGATTAATTACATTACATTTTTTTAAAAATAAAACAATCACTTTGTATTTAACCACGAATATTTATTATTTTACACATCGACCGGTTTCGCTTAGACCAAGCTTCATCAGGATATAATAATAACTAAATACTAAGACAGAGTTGTTGGTTATATATAGGTTGACAGACAGAGGGAGAAAGAATATAATTAGACAAAAATAACATTATTTGAAAGCGATACAAAGGATAATCAATAAGTGGAAGGGAGACAACAATATACATGTAATTACAAGTAAATTACATGTATATTGTTATATGTATATGTTATTGCATACATGTATATTGTTGTCTCCCTTCCACTTATTGATTATCCTTTATATCGCTTTCAAATAATGTTATTTTTGTCTAATTATATTCTTTCTCCCTCTGTCTGTCAACCTATATATAACCAACAACTCTGTCTTAGTATTTAGTTATTATTATATCCTGATGAAGCTTGGTCTAAGCGAAACCGGTCGATGTGTAAAATAATAAATATTCGTGGTTAAATACAAAGTGATTGTTTTATTTTAAAAAAAATATAATGTCTAACCACCAAGTAATTGCGTCTTATGAAATAATTACATTACAATGAAAATTATCCACAATTACGTGATTATGTTTGACGTTTATAAAATATGGCCGATAAGCACGGCCGCTATAGATGGCCGACAGAGCGCACCTCTGGCAGTATAAGAACGAACCAAATGACTGGCGCGAATATTTAAATATGCAGCTCACAATACACATAGTTATGCGAAATTACTTGACCATTAACAAGCGTTTAATAAGAAGATTTCTTCTGGAAGCGTATCACTTTGTAATGGCATTTTTCACCATTATTTATGATTTTTTTTGCGTATTTATTATATCTGATTTTATATTGACATGTTTTCTAATTTCAAAATTATTTATTTGCGATGCTTTATATCCTGAGTGAAGTATTTTAAGACCTGAATTTTTATCGAAAGTGTGATCATTATTCAAAAGATGATTTGCAAACTCAGATTCAATATTTCCATTTAGAGTCTTGAGATGTTCTTTAGTTCTGACTTCAAAGTTTCTATTGATTCTACCTTTGTAAAAGATATTACAATCATCACAATTGAGTTTATAAACTCCTGATATTTTTTTTTGATTTTCGCTATCTTTATTAACATATTTCTTCATTGTTATTAGTGTAAAACGCCGGTTGAATAGTACCAGGAATGTTTTTATATATAATTTTTGAATTATCGTTATCCACAAACAGAATTCTACGCCATTGTTTATTTGTATCTTTAGAAATAGGGTAAATATACCGTTTGAAGAGAATATGTTTAATTTTTTTATTTAGTATTTCGACTATCAATTTATTAGAATAACCGTTATTAAATGATATTTGTCTTATGAATATTTTGTTTTATGGTTGTATGCTATTTGTTTTTTTTTTCAGGTCTTAAAATACTTCACACAGGATATAAAGCATCGCAAATAAATAATTTCGAAATTTTAGAAATTACAAAAAAAGTTAATATAAAAGCAGATATAATAACAAGTTTTTTTTTTAAAACTCTCTTTAAATATTTTCCCACTTAACTGGTCTTTCCCGTCTAACTTGAAGTCACCCGTCACTATAGTATTTTGACATTTTGTTTTGTTAATTACATCTTTGAGGTTCTCTATAAATTGTTGAGTTTTTGATCCGTGGGTTCGGTAAATAGCAATAACTTGATAAATCTGATTATTTACTTTAAATTGTAATGCTACGCAGTTCGTGAGGGTCATGTTTATATTGTAATTCCTAATTCTTATAAACCCAGCCTACACTTACCCCTCCCCCCTCCTTCCACTTCTTCTTTTCAATTGAAATCTATATTTAATTTTTGACTTCGGTGTAAACCCACTCCTGATGAGGTGAACTTCGTTGATGAAACATGTATTGGTTGTATATAATAAAGTGATGTTAACAAAGTTATTTGTTTTTTTATTAAATTAAAGTTTAATTGGTGGTGATAAAATAATAACATTATTTTATCTATTTCCGTTGTATATCAATGCATATGTACACAATAAAATGTAAACATTATATTTATTTATTTATTGGACAATTTGCATAATGCCGCTTTTGTGAGATATCTCCTTAGGGGCGCTATATTGTAATAATCTACCTTTATATATAGATTTTTACCCTCCTGATGAAGGTGTATATATAATCTAGCTTTAAATTTTATTAGATACAGTAACAGTTGTAGGTAAAGAATTACCACCAGTTGGAGTAAAATTAACACCTTTTAATTAAACCGACTGCTAATCTCATCGCATAATTACCCTCCTTTATTCATAAACACGGGTACAATTAATTAATGTGTAATCATCTATTATTTCAGTCAACTTTGATATAACTATCTTTAATTGTTGTGACAAACTATACGATATTGATTCAACTTATAGACATTGACGGTTGTAACACATATTTAAGCACTGCAAGTCTCCTATGAGCAAATTATATTAGGTACGATAACAGATAATAGTCAATAATAGTGTTTCATTTGAAATAATCCATTACAAATACGTAAAATTTCATATATGCAAACAACTGACATTCTTATTATGCCTAAATTGAGCATTTTATTATTCATTTACTCCTTCCTGTTCCGTGTTTTAACAATATATATTCACCCTCTCTCTGTAGATGACCTAAAATCTATCTATTAAATGTAACTGTTGTTGGTATCACTTAAACTGGGCGAAGCCCAACGAAGTGCCAACAAAAAATCCGCGGATCGGGTTTTTAACTGCTAGTACATATTAGTATGTTATTTATATATGTATATATTTATATACCTTACGAGCAAATTATTTTCCTGTTTTCAGTTTTACTTGTTTGCAGCAAACATGAATAATTGTATGCAAATACGAATGTACAATGTACATATACATACCTTACGTTAGAAACTTTGCTTTATTTACAATATCAGGTGTTATTATTTGGATTTGATAGTAATTTTAATATTAGCGTTTGATTTTAAATTGTTTTTGTATATAGTTATGCTATTATCCAAGTATTATGTTACACTTATATGCACAAATTGTTAATTTCCCCTGTAAAAGCCCGATAGGGCGTTAATAAATAATAAATGATCCTTAAGAAGAATGGCTGCGCGGCCCTTATCACAGAAAATTTTAATTTTGATTTAAGATAAAAATACCTAACAAAACTTAAACATTTTTTTAAAAGGTATACCAAATATCTAGTTTAATATTTTGTAAAATTATTGTTAATTAGTTTTGTGTAAATTATTTTTTCTTATACTACAAAGAAAAGTAAATATTTCCTAATATCTTGAAAGATGTTTACCACCCCACATAGAAGTCGGATTTGATTTTTCCCCATTATGTATCATTTTTGCCGAGACCCAGACCTGAAACCTCCTCCGAGCTTTGGCCCTCGAAAAAATTTACATTATTTTGCGAATCCTTTGTCCTCAATGTGTTCCATATTGGTACCTAGCCTGCACTAAGAATTGGGGACCCCAGAAAATGTGTTGAAGTATTTGTCAGAGACCTTTTCTGAGATCCTTGCTTAGTCCTTCGTTGACCCAAGAAGGTGCAATTCGACTATGATGAGTTATGACAAGAATGAATAGCAGTAATCTCACGTCGGTTCCGATCAGCCTCCTCCGTGAGCAGCTTCTCGATCTTCTCGGGGAAGTGCCGCTTGGCGCACCAGACCAGGCCAATGATGGCGAGCACCACAAACACGGTGATGAGGCCGAGCCAGAACGGTTCCTGCAGCATCCGCTCCGACAGCGGCCGGTACGGGATGTTCATCATTCGCCTCTCGCATCTGCAACAGATGTACATGAACTTCAATTGAGTATTTTCGATTTAATCTACGATTGATAATCTTCGATTGATTCTTTGATTGAGAATCTTCTATTGAGGATCTTTGATTGAATCTTCGATTGAACCTTCGATTGAATCTTCGATTGAATCTTCTATTGAGTTCCTTCGATTGAATCTTCGATCGAAACTTCTTATGATAATAATTGATGTACGTATTTGATTAGTGGTAGGTATGTATCTCACCTGGTTCCCTCCCACCAGGCATAGCAGTTGCAATGGAAGCCGTGCGCGCGCTCCGTGCAGCGGCCGCGGCCCTCGCACGGGCGCGCCTCGCACGGACGCACGCGCGACTCGCACGCCGCGCCCGTGTAGCCCGCGCGGCACGTGCATCGGTGTCCTCCAGCCGTCAGCGTGCACGCGCCGAAAACACACGGCTCCAGCTCGCAGGCCGTTAGTGCGCAGAATAGACCTGAACATTTTACGCTAGTATATTAGTTTTATAAACACAACATTTTTAATTTATTGGAACATGTTTTAAGTTTATATTCATTCGAACGAAACGTGAAATTGAACACAAGATCTCTGTTTTACCGGGACAACGCCTTTAACTTCTCGGCCATTGAGATTTGACCATTTTAAGTTTTTTTTGTCGTAATAAATCTTAGGACGAGTTGTTTCACAGAAATTGAATAATAAGTCATATTTCAACGTTGAAACCTAAGTTCTGTGAAAGTTTTATTAAAGTTTTGTTATGATTTAATCATGAGCCGGTTGCTTGATAGTAGTCGGATAGTAACAAAACTTGAATAGAACATTAAAAGTACTTGAAATTTTTAATTTTTTATTTTTATTTTTTTATTCTTAAATATATTTGCTATACAATGGTATAGTATATTGTCCTCCACGCTAGGAGTTCACCTGTGTTGTGGAGGAATTAACTTAGATATATTATTCAAATTCTGTGAAACAATCCGTCCTTTACCAATATTATCCTCAACTAATTCCCATATTTTTTTAGCTCCTATTTTTGTATCACGGATCGATTTTTAATTTCGACCCTTAACTTTTTATTTTCTATGTCTTGTACAGAGCGTGAAACAACACGTTCTATTTAGATTTATTAATCATATCTTCTTTTTTAGTTATCATAAATAAACAGATGGGTGTAAATAAATATATACAAAAATCAATACATTTTGATAAAATCTAACCTCATTGAAACACAATGTTAGTTTGATATGCGGATTTTTTTCTGGGTGTTATTTCAAAGGAATCAAACGTAGTATCCAAAGCTCGATGTTTTCCTAAGGGGCGGGATACTATACGGGAACTGCCGAGCTGAACCTAATTAATAGTAATTTGTGGCAATGTATACGTAACATAAAATGTAAAATGGCTTCTCCGAAGTTGCCATCATCTTATTGAAACAGACCACACATTTACTAAAAACACACCGGTTAGTTACGAAAAAGCCTTTTGACAAATACTCTCTTTCCAACCCGCTACCTACTCCTACTCCTACTCATCCCCCACTGGAGCTCAACCCAATGTTTTGCAACACTATGTGAAAACCTTAATATATCGATTAGGCAGTTATTACAGTATTCTACTGCCCTGAAAAAGCTACGGTTGTAGCAAATCCCGGCCGGCTTTTGGTATAAAATATAAAAGTGTTGTTGTTGTTGTTGTTATTGTTTTATTTTAAATTATAATGTTATATCACTAAGTATCTGCTTCGTACGAACAAATGAAATCCTCTTTAATTTTTAAATATTGCACATTACAAAGTGTTTTCGTATATTAGGACTTGTTCCCGAAGAAACTTATATCACACTAAGCGTTAGGGTGGTAGGGTACTTCGTGTTATTTGTATTCTACAAATTATTATTATTATTTTTTTCTTGTTATTATTTTTTATTTTTAATAATATGTTTACATGGTACATAATTCATTTTACATCTTGGGTCTTTTTACTACTCTTCCATTGAAAGCATTTGCTTGTGTATGGAAGGGGAGTGTACATAAATGTTGTTGTTAGTTAGTACTTAAATAATTCATTGTACATAAATGTATGTTTGCTGTAGTATTTTTTTTTATAGTAGTGAAGGATAATATATTAAATTTAAAAAAAGAAAGGAAGTTATGGAAAACTAAGGATATTTGTGAGATTAATTAAGTGACAGTAGTTTTTTTTTTCAGAATATTTTTAAAGTGTCTCTTGACAGAGAGCAGTATTCGGGTTTTATCATTAATGCTTCTGATTTCTTCTGGTAGACGATTGAAAAAAGTTCTTCCCTGGTAAGTATAATGATGTTGTGCAAAAGACGTATTTAGTTTTGGGCATAGAAAAACATGTCTAAGTCGCGTTCTGTTTTCATTTAAAAATTGATATTTATCTTTTTCTTTTATAATTTGGATTAATGAGTTTTTAATATATAGGTCTTTAAATGTAGGTTCTTGAAATTCTTCAAACAGGCGTTCTGTTGGGTAGTCAAAGGATTTTTTAATATAATTTTAATAATTGTTCTTTGTATAATTTCAATTGGAAGAAGGTATTACAATAAACACTTCATAAACAACCTACTTTCCTATTATAATCATATTTAAAAAAATAAAAGCGATAAATGCAAACACCTTCACCATACTACAGGCGCAGGGCCTCGATTCTTGACGTAGTCATTCCACTCAGAGTGCAATGACTTTTGACGTTCGTCGTATGTAAGTGTGTACCTTCATGAGACTTAAGACGAAGAATAAGAATGTCGACCAATGTATGTACTTTCGACGGCGATTGCGAGCGGCCTAGATTGGAGAATCGATACCCAGGTCCATGTTCGCCAACACGAAAGTAGGCCAATTTGAAAGTGATAATTCACTCTTTTACATTTGAACGGTTGCCAGAGCTTATGAGAAGTAATTTCTGAGAAAAGTGTTTATCTACTCCCCCCCGCACCCTCATTGGGGATGGAAGGTTAAAGGGGGGTGGGAAAGCGGTCGAGCAAATAATTTCCCCCCAATTATTATTAGAGTAGCACGCTCATGAAGCAACAAAAATTATCAACATCTTGGGTCATTAATGTTAAACGAAATTTGTATTATCTTTCATGTTTTTTTTGTTTTCACAGATTTGATGTATATTGTCATTGATATGAAGTACTTTATTTTTAAAAAAATACCTGAAACGTAAAGCCGTTTGAATAATGCTCATAAACATTATTTTATAACATATGCAGAACCTTCTTTTAAATAAGGATTGTGAGACGGATATGGGAATCGCCGACCCGGTAACCAACACCTCTGTCGTTGATCACCCCGAGTAGTAGGTTCATGAGGTGAGGATTGTCTAGGTCTTGGCGGCGGACGCATCTGCCCACTGCTACTACATGGCGGGCCAGATCTGGAGAGACTGGTGGGCTGACAGCGCAATGGGAGGGGGTGGATTCAAACGTCCGTCACTTCTAGAAACACTAACCACCAGATTCCCACCCACCCTTGATACCTTTTGCTTTCCCAGATCTGCCTCCCTTCACACAGCATATTCAAGGTGACATAGGTCCCGAGAGAAATTATTTTCCTCAGGGTCGTTACCCCAGTAGAAAAAATACGAAGTAGCCATGAAAATCAGAAGACTTTTAGTAACATTAGCGATGAGCTCGTCAAATCCCAATAAAAACAGCTAAATGTCTGATCCACCCTAATGGTCCATGCAGGGATATCGAATAACCATTTAATTAGACTGGTTTTGGGTAATTTGACCCGTTAACTGGTTTTCATAGGTTTAACGAAAAAATCTTAATTTTTACTTACATTTGAAGAAGAAAACAGCTTTTATTTACAACTAGCGCAGACCCACAAAAAATGACGGGATGATTCCAATTTTGAAAAAGACCATTAAAATTATTTTTTGCCGATATTATAGGTAGACAATTACTTTATAGCTCGTCTGAATCTTTCACACAATCAGTTTCAATTTTGAAAATGACTCTTAAAATCAAAGCAAATTGGTCCAGATTTTACGGGACGCACAGAAAATCGAAATCAGTATGTTTGATGACACATATGGTAATTATTGACTCGTTTTAAACTTACCTTTCATTTCATAAATCCTGGAGAAAAATGCCGCTGCACAAATAACCAGACACTTAAATTCAAATAAATTGTCATTCTGCATACAGAAAGCCCCACTTAACCGAGACCGGACTACTTCGTATGCTGTCAGACACAACTCTTGCCGTAGAATCAGGTAAGTTAGCACTTATCTCACTCCTAGACATGAGTGCAGCATTTGACACGATTGATCACGACTTCCTCATCAAAAGATTAGAGGAAAAATTCGGTTTGAATCCCGGCATTAAAAATAAGCTGGCATCCTATCTATCCAATCGCTTACCAGCCGTGAAGGTTTGTAATAAACTGTCTAACTTCGCAACACTTTCTTCAGGGGTACCCCGGGGATCCGTTTTGGGTCCACTTTTCACTTTTCCACCTGTCATTTGGTCTCTTGTCTCACTGCTACGCTGATGATCAAGAAGTTTATTTTTACAGCGCTCCAAACGAAATCAATAGTTTCAAGATCCGTATAGCTAGAAGAAATAAATCACTGGATGTTTTCAAACCAACTGAATCTGAATCCATCGAAGGCTGAATTTCTCTGGGCAACTACAAATGAACGTAAATATTTCATAGACGATTCACCTATTTCCGGCAGCGATATCATCCCAAAAACAAGGGTCAAACTTCTAGGTGTCAATTTATCCAAAGAGTTGTGTCAATTTGAAAAATTATTATTATTGATAACAGTCCACTTTGCGAATAGTACCACAAATTCATTCGCAGTTAATATTTGCGACTCCAACTACTGAATACGTCAGAGGTGTGTTGTGGTCATTTCCATCAACCACAAGTTGGCCTGATAACAAACAGTTCAGGTGAATACAATACAAAGGCATAAAATCCATAAACAGATAGATATAACACAGTCAACGCACTCATAGGCATACACACACACACTCAAAGGAACACAACACACTTAAACACACTGTTCCGTAACGCCGATTGCTTTTGACAGGCTGTGTAGTAACCAATCGTATCGTCAGAATTTAAACTGTATAGTTTAAGTTCGCACAAGTCAGCTAAAACGACGGAGAGCCGTGAGCCGAGCCAGTTGAAAAAACACCGTTCGTCCCGTAAAATCTCGATCGCCGGTTGTCTAATCGGAATAATCCTAAGACGTATTTTTAACGCAATTTACTTTAAAACAACAAGTGCTAAAGAACCACAATTCCGTTCCAGTGCTGACAGATGAGGCTGATGCAGATTTCACCATCATTTCACCGGTAAGTTGCTTGTGAAGTAACGTTACGCATTGTGTTTCCGCATTCGCCTGTCAAAAACCATATAATTAATTTATTTGTTATCTGTGTGGAATAGCCCTTGAGTCGGCTATTCCAACCCCTGTTCGTTCTTCGAACATTTTTGGTGCCGAAACTAGGGAACTTTAAGATTATAATCTATCTATGCCAAAACGGATAGTGCTGTGGAATGTTTCTTAAATTTTGAATAATAATCAATTCGAACAGTAATTAGGTAGGTACCTAGCTCTTGAGTATTTACGACCTACCGCGCATATAATTATAATAGATTAAATTATTATCATTTATTTCGTTTCGTTTTTGGGTACGTTTCCAATCGTGTTTATTCAACATGGCCCCAGCCATTCAAACATTGCGCCGGAAACGGACATTTGCGAATAATAGGTTAGTCAAGACACATGAAATAGCAAAAAGCGCTTTGCACGATGCAACTAAGTGCAACTTACTGTTAGCGCATTATACTACTCTGGAAAAGATAGTTCTTGAATTTGAAACGTCTCACGCGGAAATATTAGCTTTAGATGACACAAACAAAATTTATACGAAACAATATTCCGTCCGTATAATACTGTAAATGCGTAGGTAGCTGGGTACACCTTTATTAGTGTTTCAGTCTCGGTAGATAGAATTTAATGTCAAGATCAGAGAAGGATTGATTCCCAAGTCTGAGTCGACGGAAGGAATTTAAGACTGGAAAAAACTGAATTTAATACTGAATTAAAACACTTGAAAATATTTTTCTTGAGATTTGTAGACTTTGGAGATGGTTTCTTCAGGAGAGAAGTTTCTCTTTTGGGGTAGTTTTTTGAACTGACTTTGTATGGAATTCGGTTCTCTATTTATAGAACGTTTTCAAATCGAACCCTATTGGGGGAGTTTTCATCCCTTTCGTGAAGGGTGAGTTGGTTAGGTATTTTTCCTCTTTACAATTAATTTGTTTAGAGGAAAGTTATATTTTAATATTATACCTTTTACCAGGTCAGTTCAATTTACCCAAACCACCTCCTTCAGTCCCGTTTATTTATTTTATAATAAATTATACAAAGTTTCATATTGGGGTTGAAGCAAAATATCCTTGGTTTGAACATTCCCCAAGGAGTGAAAAACATATTTAGGTACAATTCTTTAAGATATTATGTTAGTAATTAATTATTTCTTGATATTGATATTTATTCTGTGGTCATATTTTCTAATATTTTCTTGTAAATTGGATCTGATGTCATCATAGGTGGATGCGATAATCTTCGTTATCAGTTTTTGATAAGGGCGTCAATGAAGTATGTTGAGCTGTGATTGGTTGAAAACTCGGCGGCCATCATGGAATTCCTTCCGGGTGGTATGGAGGGGGTTTCACGTAAATACTGGGTCGCCCCTTTAGGGAGGTTCATTTCGTGATTGGTGACTCGTCAATGAAGTATGTTGAGCTGAATTCCTTCCGGGTGATATGGAGGGGGTTTCACGTAAATACTGGGTTGATTTCATAGAGTGAGCCATTCCGTAGGCGGGAGGGCCCGAGTGAGGTGCTGGATGGTTATTTTCAGATGTATTTCAGATTCTGCTGTTATATTTCTATGTAATTGTCTTGATTAATCACATACAGCACATAATTTCATTAAGTAATTATGATTTGAAGATTTCCAATTGTGTCGGCGACACGGTATCGAGGGGTTTCGGGGTTTGAGTGTTTTTGTAATTTTTACGTAAATATGAATTCCTCTGAAAGATTCTTGAGGTCTGGATACGTATGATACAAAATTGATGAGGATAAAATTCGCGAAACCTTTGACGAGATGTATTATCAAATTGTCGAAATTTACCAGGAGTTAACCAGTCAGCCTCTCGATTGTAAGACCGCGAATGCGTGCACAAACGTTAAATTACCAAAAATAAATATTCCAATATTTTCTGGAAATGTCAAGCAATGGCCCGAATTTTACGACATGTTTAACGCTCTGATTCATGAAAACAAATCTTTATCCAACATCGAACGCATGCAGTATTTGTTCTCATGTTTATCTGGAGAAGCTTTAGGGTTAATTCGGACATTTCCAGTACAAGGAGCTCACTACGTTGAAGCATATCAAAGATTAATCTCGCGCTATCGTAACGCGCGTGAACTCGCCTTTACGTGTTGGCGGGAATTGCTAAATTCAAATTTTCCGCCTAACGATCCTTTTGAATTCCGTCGCGTGTTCGATATATTTAACGAGGATTTAACAATTTTAAAGGAATTGGATCTCCCAACGGACAATTGGGACTTCGTGCTTTGTTATTTAATTCTATCGAAATTAGATTCACCTACAAGATGCGCATTCGAACAACTGCAATCTCCTACCGAGCTGCCTTCATATTTGAAACTCAAAGAGTTTCTTTACAACAAATGCGAAGCTCTTGTACGAGACTTACATTTTTCGACTCGCGATAGCAGTACTATTGACAAACCTCTTGCACGGAACTTTAATCAGGCTGCCAAAAAACGCACTTCAGCGCTTCTTTGCGATCTTAAGAAAGGACAGTCTGAAACAAATAGGTCCTCGACCTCCACCACTTACCTGAAGTGCTCCTGTTGCGGGGAAGACCACTCCATTTCCAAGTGCAAGGTATTTGCACTCAAGTCAGTTCAGGATCGCCTACAGTTTGCTCAATCACACCGTTGGTGTTTCAATTGTCTTCATTCTTCTCATTATCTTAAAGATTGTAAATCTTTGTTTACATGTCAAAAATGTCAGCAAAAACACCGTACTTTGGTCCATCGAGACGAAAATGCTTCTTTGGAAGATCAGCATCAACACCCCACGACGTCTACGGACCCGGAGACTTCTTATTCCGACTCTAAAATTCAGGTCCTCACCAATTTAGGAGACAAGTCCATAGTACTATTGTCAACAGCCAATGTTGGCATTCGCGATTCATCCGGCCATTTCCAAACCTTTCGCGCATTGATCGATTCGGGCAGTCAAGCTCACTTCATCACCGATCGTGCTGCGGAGCTCGTAGGCATCCCTCGTCAAGCCAGTTCTCAGAGAGTTAGCGGCTTAGGCCAATCTTCCGCAACCACGTCGGGAGTCATTCAATTAGAGATCGGTGTTAAGGGACGGGTTCTCTTCAACATCAAGGCACTTACGCTGCCTAGTATCTGCGGCAACATGCCAACTGTTCGTCTAGATAAGTCATCGTGGCATCAGTTGAGAAACTTGCCTCTTGCCGATCCTGACTGTCACAAACCGGGACCGATTGATCTTCTTCTGGGTGCTGAGGTTTTCTCTTCTCTTCTGAGACCTGGTAATGTGAATGATGGTCCACGTCAGCCATCAGCTTTCAATTCTGCATTTGGTTGGCTTCTTCTAGGTTCAGTTGGTTCGGACACTGTTCACGAAACGAAATCTTTCATCGTTACTAACGAGGACCGGCTTCACGAAGAGGTCCAGCGACTGTGGGAGTTAGACACCATTCCCCAGTCTTCACACCTTACTCCTGAGGAACAACTTTGTGAACAAATGTACTGCACTGACCACTCACGGGACGGATCTTCGGGAAGATACATCGTATCCTTGCCTTTCCGAGAAAGGGGAAGGGATATCTCTTTCCCAGGGTCGCGTGAGATCGCTTTACGCAGATTCCATTCACTCGAGCGCAAACTCATAGCAAATCCAACCTTACGTGAACAATATTCTGCTTTCATGACTGATTATTTACACAGTGGTCACATGACTCGTGTTCCTGGAAAAGATTTGCACAAGGGAAAGTATCACATACCTCATCATTGCATTCTTCGTCCAGGCAGCGCTAGCACTAAGTTAAGAGTGGTTTTCGACGCCTCAGCGACAGATGTGAACGGATCCTCGTTAAATGATACCTTGCTTATCGGTCCAAAGCTTCAAAAGAACCTGCTGGAGCTTTTGCTGAAATTCCGTATACCATCGGTAGTGTTTACTGCTGATGTACGACAAATGTATCGCCAAATATTGGTTCAAGAACCAGATCGCGCTTTCCAAAGAATATTTTGGCGTTTTCATTCGTCGGAACCCATCCAAGAGTACCAACTAAACACTGTAACCTATGGTGTCTCCTCTGCCCCATTTTTGGCTTGTCGTACTGTCAAACAGTTGACTAAAGATGAAGGTTATGATTTACCGCTAGCGCGTCGTGTGCTAACTTCGGATATTTACATAGATGATATCGTCACCGGTTGTAACAGCTTAGAACAAGCTCAACAAACGAAAACCGAAGTTATCGAGCTGTTCAAACGAGGTCAATTCGAATTGCGGAAGTGGGCTAGTAACAAACCAGAATTACTCGCCGATCTGCCTCCGGAATACTGCCTCAATGACTTGGTGTCCATGGATGTTGATAACTCTCACATTCTCAAGGTATTGGGATTAAAGTGGGAGCCACGACATGATACATTTTCATTCGAAGTCCTGTGCCTCGATCGCGAGTGCACTAAACGCACTATCCTCAGTGAAGTCGCTCGGGTTTTTGACCCTCTCGGTTTTCTATGCCCTTTGACGTTTTTCGCCAAATCCCTAGTACAAAAGTTGTGGGTTCTAAAGGTTGGGTGGGATGACACCCCCCCTGTTGACATTGTTCGTCAATGGGATCGTTATACTAAACAATTACCGCTCTTGAAGTCGTTCAAAATCCCTCGATGGGTGTCATTCCCTCACATGGAGTCGTGTCAACTTCATGGCTTCTCAGATAGTTCGGAACTTGGATATGGCGCGGTAGTTTACTTGCGAATCACGGATGTTGACGATAGAGTCCAAATATATTTGGTTTGCGCCAAATCTCGAGTCGCCCCCACAAAAAAGATTTCGCTGCCTCGCCTTGAACTGTGTGCGGCAGTTCTTCTAGCAGATCTATTAAAATTCGTCAAAGATTTATACGTACCATTGCTTCCGATCTCCAATACCTTTGCGTGGTCGGATTCAACCATCGTGCTCGCTTGGTTACGTTCTCCTTCGTGTCGCTGGAAGACTTTCGTGGCTAACCGTGTCAGTCACATTCAAGATACCCTCGAAGGGACTTCTTGGCATCACGTGTCATCTGGAGATAATCTAGCGGATGTCGCTTCTCGTGGTCAATCTCCAGCCGATCTGATCGATAACACGTTATGGTGGGCGGGGCCTTCGTGGCTGATCCAGTCATCCGATTCTTGGCCGTCTTCCGATGGCAATTTCGACAAAATTGAACTTCACTCTGAGGAACGAGTTCGATCGTTATTTGTCCAACAGGACGAAAATCTGGTGGATCTATTACTAGTTAAATTTTCTTCGATTCGGAAGATCCAACGCATTCTCGGTTACTGTCTTAGATTCATCTACAACCTACAGAATAAAGAATCTCGTCGTTTGTATCTTCCATTAAACCGTGCCGAAATTCACACTTCACTTTTGACAGTAGTTAAACGCACTCAACATGTACATTTTAATGATGATAGCACGCGCTTGAAAGAGGGTAACTTTATGTCGAAACAAATGCGGAAGTTTAATCCCTTCATTGACGACCACGGTGTGCTCAGGGTGGGTGGCAGGTTATCATGATCTGGGCTCGAATTCGAGCATAAACATCCTGCCCTACTTCCTCGCGAATCTAAGCTTACTTCTCTTGTGATAGACGCTGTACATCGAGAACATTGTCACCCAGGCATTAACACAATGCAATATTTCTTGACACAGCAGTTCTGGATTCTGTCCCCCAAGCGCGCCATCCGACATTGTCTGTCAAGGTGTATACAATGTTATCGCATAAATCCAGCACCCCTAGAACCTTTCATGAGTGACCTACCCGCCGCTCGCGTTAATCAGGTTAAACCATTCTCGATTGTGGGCATTGATTACGGTGGTCCGTTTCGTATAAAGGCCGGCAACCATCGCGGCGCTAAGATAAACAAGGCTTATCTTTGCTTATTCGTCTGTTTTACCACCAAGGCTCTACATCTTGAAGTCGCTTCTGACCTGTCTTCCGAAGCTTTTATTGCAGCGCTACGTCGATTTGTAGGTCGACGAGGTCGTGTAAACGTCATACACTCAGATTGCGGCACGAATTTCGTTGGAGCTAAGACTCAGCTCAATTCATTTATGCAGACTGCTTCACAGTCAGAACAAATTGAGTTCCGTTTCAAACAGTGGCGTATGGGAGATTCAGGTTAAATCGGTTAAAACTCATCTCTATCGCTTAATCGGTAACCAAACGTTAACTTTAGAGGAGCTGACGACACTATTCGTGCAGATTGAGGCCATGCTAAACTCTCGGCCTCTCTACCCGTTGAGTTCTGACCCAAACGATTTGCGCGTGTTGACTCCAGGTCATTTTTTGACTTTGGAACCCTTGACTTCCGTGCCGGACGAGGATTATACTAATCTAAAAATCAACCGTCTGAGTCGCTGGCAACTCATTCAACGTTTCCAACGGGATTTTTGGAAACGTTGGAAGTTTGAATATCTCCAATCGCTAACTCAGCGCGCCAAGTGGACCAAAAATTGCAACTCACTCTCTGTGAATGATGTAGTGATAATCCGAATCGAAAATACTGTCCCTTTGCGCTGGCCTCTCGCGCGAGTCGACAAATTGCACCCAGGTCCCGACGGAGTTGTGCGTATCGCTACGGTTCGTACATCGAATGGTTCTCTTCTCACGAGACCATTAACCAAATTATGTCCATTGCCTAGTCAATGTGACTAATCATCTTCGCTTCCGCGGCGCATTCTCTCTTATCGATTTTCGTTAGTCTTATTTTCATTATTTTCTTTTCTTATCATTTTCATTATTATTATCAATATATATATATTTTTTTTTTCATCTTTTTCTTCTCTCTTTTCACTGTTCTTCATTCACGCAACGTTCCACAGCATTGCCCGTTTTGGTTTCTAAATTTTCTTTAAAATACACGTTGTTGTATTTTGGTGGGCGGAATGTTCCGTAACGCCGATTGCTTTTGACAGGCTGTGTAATAACCAATCGTATCGTCAGAATTTAAACTGTATAGTTTAAGTTAGCACAAGTCAGCTAAAACGATGGAGAGCCGTGAGCCGAGCCAGTTGAAAAAACACCGTTCGTCCCGTAAAATCTCGATCGCCGGTTGTCTAATCGGAATAATCCTAAGACGTATTTTTATCGCAATTTACTTTAAAACAACAAGTGCTAAAGAACCACAATTCCGTTCCAGTGCTGACAGATGAGGCTGATGCAGATTTCACCATCATTTCACCGGTAAGTTGCTTGTGAAGTAACGTTACGCATTGTGTTTCCGCATTCGCCTGTCAAAAACCATATAATTAATTTATTTGTTATCTGTGTGGAATAGCCCTTGAGTCGGCTATTCCAACCCCTGTTCGTTCTTCGAACACACACACATAGGCATATTTATACAATTACATGCATACACCATACTTAAACATGTTGATTCGCTTTTTACACCCATTGGCATCTTATTGAATATAGAACGTACAAGATAAATAAATATTCGTTGGTCGTCTTTATTAGTAATTATTGTAATGGACTTACCATCATTTTTACCAAATCTTGTGTTTTTTGCGTGATCTACTTTTTAGACGATACGATACGGCGATAGGTTTTTGCTGTATAATTTTAAACCATAACAATATTTATTGTTTGTAAGCCCTAAGTTCTCATAATGTGGGAGGCTGGGGGCTAACAAGGGCTTTTAGCCGCTTCAATAATAGCGGTCGTAAAGCCAGTAAGTAAAGAACCCCTCATCTCAAATATTTATTGGTCGAGCGCTGAAAGATTTATTCGGACGCTTATTGTATCGACTCTTTGGAAGGAAATACGTCATTTGTAGCTTGTAGCCATAGCGACCATTAAGTGATTATCGCTTTGAGAAATGTATTTCCTTTATTATACATATTATCAGTTACACGCAAACCCGGAAAGACATTATTTGTGAAAGCAATATTATTTTGAAAAGATGTACGTATTGTAATGTGATCAGCCCGGGAAACATTCTAATCGACGTTACACACGAAGATATTTTTTGTCGTTTAGTTTCCATATGTATCGTTTTTTCATATGGATTTTCATATTATGTGGCAACAGACGTGCCATTGTTCTAAGTTAATATATTATGTTTCATATGTAAAATATATAATATTTATATAAATTAATGTATATTATTGTTCGCTTTTTTAAATTTCGCTTGTATTTTTGATACTTTGTTGATGACAATGGCAATGACAAATAACGACAGAAGATTTCATACAATATATGTAGGTTTAAGGTGTGCCATATTGGAACAATTTGGTACCATCCGAAAATAATATATTATTTCTTCTCTAATGGCAAATGTGTGACTGAAATTGTAGGTATTAAAATAATGATCTCTTAAAGCAATGTGTTTTCGTAACGATTCCGATTCGATTTACATCTGGGAATCAGTATGAAAAAAAACACGTTTTAACACACCCATTATTCCCGTCTAACAAAAGTTATTTATTGCTCTTGCAAAAGTAAAACTTTTGTGTGTTCAGATTTCTTGCAAATTATTATTTCTTACGTTGTTAGTGAACTACAATAATGTTGATGATTTATGATCAAAGAATATAGAGAACTTTAAGCACTTTAAAATTGCATTTAATTGTTACCTATAATACCTTTAAAAGATTTCTTCAATTCTGGTAGAATAGTAAAGACATTAAATTAACATATTCCTAAAAAATAAATTGACTCAACACACGGCGAGTAATAATAATAATACTTGGATGACTTGTATAGCGCCGTTTTTGTGCAAAAACACCTCAAGGGCGCTGTACAAACTTATAATACATTTCTACAGTGATCTATGTTATTACTTAACTATTTATGGAGAAAATATACAATTCAATACTTACCTGGTACTTACCCGGTGGAACTGGACGCACGCAGTAAGTATTATATTATGTTATTTTGCAAATGCATATTGCTCGGGCCAGTTAGAAAAATGTTACGTCAGGTTTAGTGCCAACTGGAGACACATACAAAATAATCTGGGATACGCTAGTCAATAAATATCAAGATAAGCGATATCTTGCCACTTATTACCTCAATAACATATTTCATTAAAAAACCGTAGCTCACAACGCAAACAGTTTGATAGTTTTTATAGAAAGATATTCAGCATCTATCGCCGCACTAAAACAATTGGGAATAAAAGACCTTTCGGATTTTATATTACTACAATGCGCTTTGCAGAAGTTAGAGTCGCGAACTGCACAAGCATTTGAGCTCTCAGTTCGAGAAATTGAGATTCCCACCTGCAAGCAATTGGTGTCGTTTGTCAAGATGAGGTCAAAATTCTGCAACGAACTTCAACAACTCGTGGACCTAACACCGCCAACACACATTCAACCAGTTCCGGTGGAACTGGACGCACAGCTCAACCCTGCCCACATCATACTTACACGAGTACGCAATCAAAATGCCTTTATTGTCAAAATGAGAGCCACACGCAACTGTACACTTGTACACAATTTTTTAAATTATCACCAAATGAAAGGTTTTCCTTCGCAAAAGAAAAATCTTTGTGTTTTAATTGCTTGAGCCCGCAACATACATCTACAAAATGTAAATCAAAAGGCACTTGTCATAAGTGTCATGGCAAGCACCATACTTTTCTTCATTTTGATAAACCCAGTCAAGCAAACGCCTCCACATCCAATGGAGAAACTCAACCTTACGATGCAGAACCGCCGATATGTACTATGTCAGCAACAACGCGACAAGGGGCAACCACTGAAGTTCTTGCTACCGCCAAAGTTCACACTGTTGATCGAAACGGTGAAGAGAATACCGTCCGCTGTCTTCTAGACCCAGGCTCACAAAAGCATTTTATAACTTCACGATGTTGTGAAAAATTAGGCCTGGCAGTCAGTTCAGGAACCCGCTTCGCAGTCCAGGGTTTAGGTGGCAAAACGCAATCAATAAGAGGAAGTGTCACATTGACAATTCAATCTAGGATTGATCCCTACTTCAAATACTCCATAACCGCTCTAGTTTTAGAAAAAATTATCGCTCATTTACCTACTTGCAAGGTGGACTTGACGTCATATAAATTTATAAATATTCCGCTGGCAGACGACACCTGGGCAATGCCAGGCCCAATCGATTTGCTAATTGGCGTCAGTCTGTTCTCTCAACTGTTGCTACCAAATAAGATAATCACCCCCGGTTTTCCAGTCGCGATTCAAACCACATTAGGTTATGCTTTTATGGGTGATGCTCCAGTAAATTCTCAACCAAACACCGCATTAACTTTCTGCGCTACGCACGAAATTGAGAACTTAATGCTAAAATTCTGGGAAATCGATGATATTGGTTCGGAACCAGTTCACAGCCTCGAAGAAAAAGAAGCTGAAGACATTTTTAAAGGCACCACAACTCGCCT
Organism: Hesperophylax magnus; assembly: GCA_026573805.1. Lineage (NCBI taxonomy): Eukaryota > Metazoa > Arthropoda > Insecta > Trichoptera > Limnephilidae > Hesperophylax > Hesperophylax magnus. Next base: position 5,675,436 of record JAIUSX010000114.1, read on the forward strand.
CGAGGACGGTTCTTATGAATTGGCTTTGCCATTCAAATGCAACCCTTGTGACTTAGGTGATTCATTGCAAGCTGCGCAAAATCGGTTTAATGCAATAGAAAGAAAATTTAATCATCTGCCAGAACTAAAACCGCTTTATGATGAAGTGATAAGAGAACATATTCATAAAGGTTATCTGTCCCAGGTGGAAGCCTTACCGTCAGAAAACGCATACTTCATCTCGCATCACGCAGTTAGGCGTGAAGATAAAATGACAACAAAGGTGAGAGTGATTCTGGACGCAAGCGCAAAGACAAAAACTGGTTTATCTTTGAACGATATTTTACACACGGGACCAAGCCTACAGAATGATTTATTTTGCATTCTTCTGAATTTAAGCCTTTTTCCTATCGCAATATCTGCAGACGTTCGTCAAATGTATTTATGTATAAATGTTCGCAAAGAAGATCGTCGTTATAAACGAATTTTATATAGATTCGATCCGCAAAAGCCGCTTCAGGCTTACCAATACAATCGCGTAACATTCGGTCTTAAATGTAGTCCGTTCTTAGCCCTTCGAGCAATCAAACAATTAATGTTAGATGAAGGCGCTCGCTTCCCTCTTGCAAGGGATATTATTAATAGAGATGTTTATGTAGACGACATCGCTAGCTCTGCTTTAAATGAGCAAGAAGCTATCCGCACGGCTGAAGATTTGATTGAGCTCTTCCAGTCAGGAGGTTTTCAACTCGCTAAGTGGGCATCCAATTCCAGCACAGTTTTAGAAAACGTTCCATTGGAACTTCGCCTGTCGCAAAGTGTAAATTTCGATAGTGATGCATCGCTAAAAATTCTTGGCCTACGATGGCATCCTTCGGATGACATTTTCGCATTTGAAGTTACTCCAGACAATCGAACTTGTACGAAACGCAATATTTTATCATCTGTCGCTAGACTCTTTGACGTGATGGGTCTGGTAGCACCTATAATTGTACAAGCCAAGCTTCTAATAAAGGAGCTGTGAAATTTAAAAATCGATTGGGACGAAATCCCACCCGCAAGGATATCACAACAGTGGCAGCAGTTCAACGCGGAATTGCCGTCAATATCGTCGATTCGTATTAAGGAGTCACTGAAGGATTCACGTTAATACTTGTTGGATTTGCGGATGCAAGCGAAAAGGCATATGGAGGAGTGGTATACGCTCATGTGACCACTCCTGATAACCGAATTAAGGTTCAATTAGTTTGCGCAAAATCAAAGGTAGCACCGCTAAAAATCGGCTCATTAGCACGCCTAGAATTATGTGCTGCATTATTGTTATCGCACCTGTTAAAAAAGGTAATTGATAATTACTTCGCGAGGTTTACTATTCATTCAACATTTTCCTTTTCTGATTCGACTGTAACTTTAAGTTGGATTCATTCATCACCTCACCGCTGGCAAACCTTTGTTGCCAATCGTGTAGCAAAAATACACGAAAATTTAAACAGTAGTCATTTTTATCATGTCGCAGGTGCTGATAACCCTAGCGACTGCCTATCAAGAGGTATGCTACCATCGCAATTGATAGCAAATGAAATTTGGTGGAATGGTCCAAAATGGCTTTGCCAGCCGCATTTCGAGTGGCCTATTTCACCATTTAAGCACGCAAATTCAGAACAGTTACCGGAATTGAAACCCAATCAGTATGAACAGCCAACTACTTTTGGCTTGTGCTCTCGTGTAGCTTATCCACCCGAAATGAAACCTAAAACCGATAATCGCCTCAAGACAATCGTGTCACCTTTATTATGCACATTGGCTTCTCGCATTCATTCGTGCTCGAAATTGATTCGAATTGTCATTTACGTGTTTCGCTTCATTA